>CM028132.1:643565000-644765000 GCA_016271365.2 Neoceratodus forsteri
CTCCCTACCTGCCAACTTATAGCAGACGTAAATGCAAGATGTAATCCATTGAGCTATTGTCCATTTGGCTGCAAGTCTGCCAGGTGCGGCTTAAGCATAGGTGACGAACAGCTGGCGAGCCTCTCCCCAAACTTCCGCCATTTTCTCTTTGTAGTAGGCGAGCGTTCGTCTCACATCCAGAGTATGACGCCTATACTCGCCCTCCAAGGTGTGACTGGGGTACAACACCAGCACAGTAATCACCTGGTTAAGGTGAAACTCTGACACCACCTTCGGAAGGAATTTCGAGTTGGGGTGCAGGACAACCTTGTCCCTGTGGAAGACCAGGTAAGGAGACTCAATAAAAAGCGCTTGTAACTCCCCAGTCCTCCTGGCTGACATGATAGCCACCAAGAAGGCAGTCTTCCACGATAAATGTGACATGTCACACTTGTGCATAGGTTCGAATGGCTTGCCCATGAGATTTGCAAGACCAGCAGTAGATCCCACGGAGGTGGAGGTTCTTGCACCGGAGGGGATATGTGATCAAGGCCTTTGAAAAAGCGCCCGACCACCTTCTCCTGCGCCACTGACTGCTTCCCGGCCCGCGCCCGGTAAGCAGAGATGGCTGCCAGGTGGCCCTTAAGGGTCGTCGACCAAAGCCCTTGCTGAGAAAGGGATCACAGGCAGTCCAGAATGCTTGCCAAGGAGCAGGAGGAAGGATCCAGGCCCTTGCTTTGACACCAAATGGAGAATCTCTTCCATTTAAAGGCATAGCATTTTCTGGTCGACTCCTTACAGGAAGCCCCAACAACGTTGAGTACCTCGTCGGAAAGACCCAAGGCCTGGAACTCTAGCCGCTCAGGAACCAGGCCGTCAGGTGCAGGGATTGAAGGTCCAGATGGAATACCTTCCCCGATTGACTGAGATCAGGACCGGGCGGGCTGGAAGCTGGGAGCCTAGAGCTGAGACTGAGGAGATCTGGATATCAGAACTGGCGGGGCCAGTCTGGGGCCACCAGAATCACCTGCGCCTTGTCCCTCCTCGCCTTGAGAAGCACCTTGTGGATCAAGGGAAATGGGGGAAAGGCGTAGAAGAGGCCCGGGGTCCACAGCCTCGAGAAGGCATCCCCCTGCAGCGAGCCCTGCTGAGGGGGGCGGGCATGAAACAGTCTCAGCTTCGCATTCTCCCTGGAGGCAAACAGGTCCACCTGAGGCATGCTCCAGTGGGAGAACAGATCTTACACTATCTCCGTCAGGAGAGACCACTCGTGGGACGCAGCTCCTATCCGGGCTTAGAGCATCGGCCAGAATGTTGGAGGCTCCTGCCACATGGATGGCAAGGAGATCCACCTCCAGGCTGCACACAAGGGACCAAATGCGGAGAGCTTCCCTGCACAGAGGCATGGAGCGCGTCCCACCCTGGTGGTTTAGGTAGTACATGGTCCTGGTATTGTCCATCTGGACGGACCACTTGACCCCGTACAAAACGGAGCGAAGGCGGTGAGGGCTAGATGAACCGCTCGAAACTCCAGCAGGCTGATGTGGCATCGGGACTCCCGAAGGGACCAGAGGCCGTGTGCTCTGTGCTCACCCAGATGGGCACCCCAACCCATCAGAGAGGCACCAGTCGATAGAGACCCCGTCGGCTCGGGGCGGACAAACGGGATGCCCTCCTGCAGAAGAGCTGGAAAGTCCACCATTGGAGAGTGCTTCACATCTCCTGGGTCACTGTCACTGGCTGATCCAAAGGATCGGAGTGCTGTGACCATCATCTGGCCAGTCCCCGCTGTAGGGGATGCATGTGCCAACGGGCCTAGCGGACCACGCTGGTGCAGGCCACCATGAGGCCCCAGGAAGTCCCGGGCAGGGCGCAATTGCCCAACTTGAAATGACTGGGCAAAGAAGGAAAGAACCTTGGCCCTGTCCGCCGGGAGCCATGCTCTGGCTCGCAGAGAGTCGAGCTCTGCCCCGATGAATTGCATCTCCTGCTTTGGCACGAGTTCTGACTTGGCCTCATTGATAAGGAGGCCAACTTGAGAGCAAACCTGGAGGGCCAGATCTCTGGACTGCTCCACCTCCATTCTGGAGGAGGCTGCAATCAGCCAGTCATCCAGGTAGGGGTACACCTGGACCCTTCGGCACCGCAGGAATGCTGTCACCACTGCCATGCATTTGGTGAAGACCCTGGGGGCTAGAGAAAGGCCAGAGGGCATGGCCTGGAACTCGAAGAGGGACCTCTCTGCCCTGAAGCGGAGGAATCTCTGGTGGGATGGACGGATTGGGACGTGAAAGAATGCGTCATGGAGGTCCAGAGAACAGAACCACATGCCTCGTTCCAAGGATGGAATGATCTGAGCCAGAGTGACCATCCTGAAGGTTCGACACCTTAGGAACCTGTTCAGGTCGCAGGTCTAGAATGGCGCTGCACTCTGTACACAAACCCCGGTCTGGTGGAAGATCCGCCACCTTCCTGATCACCTCCTTTTCGGAGGAGCAGGGCAATGTCGGCTCGATGAGCCAACAGGGAGGCTTCGGACCCGTGAGCCCTCGTGGGGCGACAGCTCTGAAGGGCGGGGCCTGCTCGAACTCCAGAGGCAGGCCCTTTCCTACCACCTCCAACACCCAGCGGTCCGTGGTGATAGACCAGACGGAAAGGAAGTGGCGGAGCCGTCCCCCCACGGGGGAGCGACGAGGCTGGGGGCGACACCCCTCAACCCGTCACTGGGCAGGCCTGGAGGAAGGACCGGCCGAGGGACCTCCTGGGCCTTTTCCTCCCTGCTTCTTGTTGGAGGAAGACGCAGGCTTGGCTTTGGGGTGCCAAGCGCGAACCTGCTGGCCCTGGGGCTGGTGTTGCTGGGCCGGACATGCCGCAGGGGCAGAATGTCAAAAGAACTTATGTTGCTGACGACGGCCCTTGTCCTTCTGAGCAGACGTGACAGAGTTCAGGGTAGCGTTGGACTTTTCGATCCTCTGGAGGTGGCCTTCCACTCCAGGGCCGAACAGGTCAGTCCCCAAGAAGGGGACGTCCTCCAATTTGTGCTGGGTATCCGCCGTAAAGGTGGATATCCTCAGCCAGTCTCTGCGGCGCATGGCCACTGCGTCCGCTACTGATCGGGCACAAGAGAGTCTCCAAAGTTTAGAGCCGTTTGGAGCTGCTGTTTCGCCACTGCCCTTCCCTGATCCCACACCTGCTTGACCATAGTTGGTAGGTCGGCCAGGAGATGAGGGATAACCTCATTCAGGGAGCCCATGAGGGCGTGGGAGAAGTGTGCCATCAGTATGGCTGAGCCGACCTAACAGAGGCCGAGGGAGGACGCAGAGTACACCTTGCGCCCGGCATAGTCCAGCTTTTTGGACTCCTTGTCGAGGGGCTTATCCACATCCCCAGCGTTCCCGGAGCGCCGGAAAACGCTGGTTGATGACAACCCCTCCGCAGAGGGGTGTTCCTAAAAAATGGACAAAGAGCCGGTAGAAACTGCATACTTCCTGGCTGAAGGCGCAGGACAGGAAGCCGGCCGCTGCCAAAGCTCGGCCAACAATGGCTTCAGCCACCAGAAAGGCCTCCGTGGGAGAATCCCCTTGGTCCAGTATCTCCGTCAGGGGATACTTGGTTCGCTTGGATACGGGCTCGAGCTGCATCCCGGTGGACTCCCGAGATGAGCCGAAGCAGACCCATGAACGATGATGGGCTCGCGTCCATCGACTGCCCCCAGAGGACTCCAGGTCAAGGGGCCTGGAAAACGGGGAGGAGTCATTGTCAGACTTCGAGGAGTCTGCAAAGAGCTGCCTGGGGCCTGAGCCACCCTACACCTGCCGAGGACGGTTGGGAGTGAGGGTGACTGACAACCGTTGGGGCAGACCCTGACCCGAGAGTCCTTGGTCGGAGCCCCTGATTTCGGTTGTGGAGGCGGAGGTTCCACCACAATTGGTAGGGCAGCTGGTTTCGGCCGAACAACCGGCCCAGGCTTGGGCACCTCGGCCACCGCAAGGGGTTGTTTCGGCCTTTCGGGTGACAGCCACTTAATGGCCGGGGAAGGCGTCGGCTTGTTCCTGGACAAAAGGAGCTACTGCCACATTAAGTCCTTGTAGCGTCGACGCAATTTGCCCCGAAGCCTCTCCTCTTCCGAGGAGGAAGACTAGGACGCAGCAGCGCCGCCACTTTCCTCGGTGACGAGACAGAGACCGGCCGATGTTGGCGGGATCGGCTGGACCGAGACGAGGTCCGAGACTGAGATCCTCTGCGTTCGGGGGTGGGTCTGAGGGAGCGGGACACCCGCTCCTCCCTCGGCTCAGGAGCCTTGACCGGGGACTCTGACACAGGAGGCGCAGGCAAGTCCTCGGTTTCCACCGGGGGAACCGGTGATGAAGGGCTGTCTGCTTCACCAGTCGACAGCCCGTCCGACGGGTAGAGAAAAATCTCGACCGCGTCGGAGGGTGTCTCGGCCGGCTGACCTGATGGGGACACCGTGAAGCCAGCAGCCTTAGCCGCAACCTCCACCGAAGTAGAGTGTCGACTGTCCGGGGAAGGGGACCTCTCCCACTCCCACGAATGTTGACGGTGGGACTTACCCTTAGAGTCCTTTTTGACCGAGAAGAGTGTCCTGATGGCCCCTCGCCCTTCATGGAGAGGGACTGGCAAAGCTCCTTAAAAGAAGCTGTGTAGGAGGATCCAAGAGAGAGCGGGATAAATGCCGCGACCGAGGAAGATGAGGATGCGGCCTGGGCCACCTCCTCCTCGAGGGCGATCATCTGCTCAAGTTGCTCAGCCGAGCCAGCCACTGCGGACACCGCCCAACGGGCCTCCTTGGATTTCACCAGCGGATAACGTTTCTCAGGGCGCCCGAGTTGTAGCCGGGCAGCGCGGCCTTCAAGGACGTTGGCCGAGAAAGATCTGCACAACTCGCAGGCCTGCGGGTCATGGTCAAGGCCGAGGCAGTAGATGCACGTGGAGTGCGGATCCATCCTGGACATCTTCTGCCCGGATGGGCACCGCCGAAAACCAGGAGTTGATTTGTCCATCGCAGCCACGAGGGAAGAATTTCACTGAAGTCTTGAAAACTTTAAAATTATTTTCGGCTGAACCGAAGAGGTAGGATCCAGTCTATACGCAGAGCATTAAGGAGGGAACCTGAGCTTCCAAGCGGTAAGGAAGATCTGGCGTCATGGGGCGGAGCCGAGAGTTTTACCACCTGGGTGGGTGGGAGGAGCCAGCTTGAAGACCTTCCGGCAAGATTTAAAGCAGCAAAGAACCTGCCGGACAGTGTGGATGAACAACATATCCATGTCCCTAGAAAGGAACTTTATGTAGGTTTCTGCTGCCAGTTCGTGGTGGTGGTGGTGGTGGTGGTGGTGGTGGTGGGGGCAGTGTGAGCTTTTCCGGGATAAAATTTAAGTTACATGGAGGGCCGGGATTACGAATGGGGGGCTCTCAGGTAGAGAACCCCTTTAACAAAGGTCTTAGAGACTTCCGGTTGGGCAAAAGACCAGTCTCCAAAGGGAATGTGGTTAGGTTAAGATAGTCGCCATACGGACTTTCAAAGAAGAATGGCGGAGACCCAGGTCGAAGAGATGACGTATGTAATCCAGGACTTTGACAGCTGGGCACGAGAAAGGCTCCAAGTATTTAGAGCTCGCCAAGACAGAAAACCGCTTCCACTTCATGGCGTAGGTGGACCTGGTGGAAGGTTTTCTCGCCTCCACCACAATGTCCGTTACTAACAGAGAAACTTCGAAGTGTGCCTTAGCTATGTCTGAACAAGCCACACATGGAGATGAAGGGATTTGAGGCCTGGGTGAACGAGGGTCCTCTGATCCTGGGTCAACAATTGATGCGACAGAGGAAGAGAAGGTTCCTTGGAAAACTGTTGCAGAAGAGAGAACCAAACTTGCCTAGGCCAGAAGGGGGCAATGAGAATCATTCGAGCCCCTTCTGTTCTGAGTTTGTTCAAGACTCTCTGAATCAAGGGAATGGGAGGGAAGACAAACAAATCTGTCCCTCCAGCAGAGAGACTGAGCGTCCCACTAGAAAATGTCTCGCCCTGGAGCGAGCAAGCAAAAGGCGGGAAGTTTGGCGTTTTGTGTGTGTGTGTGGGGGGGGCGCTGTGAAAAGCTCCACCTGAGGCACCCCCCCACTGCCTGAAAATATTGTTTACAACTTGTTGGTCTAACTCCCATTTGTGAGCCCTGGCCGAGGAGTGACCGAGTTAGTCTGCCAGGGTATTTTCCACCCCGGAACGTTGAACTATGGGCAGGTGAAGGTTGTGCTGAGCTGCCCAATATCAGACTCTCATTGCCTCCTGACACAGGGGATAGGAACATGTTCCTCCCTGTTTGTTGAGGTACCAGTATACACACATGCCGTCTGACTGGATCAGAAGATGACCGGGAAGAATGAAGGGAAGAAGAGCCGGTAGGGCATACAGGACTGGTCTCGGTTCAAGCACTTTAATGTGCAGTTTCTGCTCGAAAAGGGACCAGCTGCCCGGAGTCCTGTGAGACCCTAGGTGGGCACCCCAGCCCTCCCCTGACATCTGTTGTCAGCATTTGGGATGGAGAGGCAATGCAAAATGGAATTCCCAGACACAGGTTCTCCTGAACCATCCACCAATGAAAGTCACTGATCATGGGATCCGACACTAGCACCTCGGTCTAGTTCGTCCAGAGTTTGGTCCCATTGTGACCGAAGGCATCCATTGAGATATCCTCATATGGAGTCGAGCAAATGGAACTGTCGGAATGGCAGCCGCCATAAGCCTGAGAAGATGGAGGACTGACCTGGCTCTGACCCATCTGCAACCAGACAAGAATCTGAAGGGTCTCGACCCTGTCCAGAGGCAAAAAGGCTTTGCCCAGGGTTCTGTCCAGTATCACCCCAATAAACTGGAGGCGTTGGCAAGGGACCAGGTGGGACTTGGCCTGGTTGAGGGTAATACCCAGGCTGGTAAACACCTGCAGGGTAAGTGAAAGAGAGTGCAGGAGTTCCTTCCTGGAAGGGGCCGCCAGGAGCCCATCGTCCAGGTACGGGAAGACCTGCACACCCCAAGCACGTCAGGTGGCCGCTACCACGGACAGACACTCTGTAACATCTGGGGCGCCTGAGGAAACACTTAATGAGAGTGCCTCTGAATGCAAAATCTGAGGTATTTGCAGTGAGAAGGGCATATGGGGGACACGAGGTATGCATCCTGCATATCCAGAGCACGCAGTCACTGTCCTGGCTGAAGTAAGGGAAGAAGACCCTACAAGGAGAGCATTCTGAAGCGTTTGTACTCCACGAACATGTTAAGGGTGCTGAGGTCTAGGATAGGCCTCAAGTCTTCCATCTTTTTTTGGAACTAGAAAGAAATGGGAATAGTAACCCATCCTCCAAAGATGAGTGGGGATGGGCTCTATCACCATCTTGGAAAGAAGAAATAGGATTTCTTCTAGAACCAGAGGAAGAAGTTGCGGGGAGTAAGACGACTGAGGAGGGGGTTTTCGAGGAGATTTTTGTAGAAACTCGAGTGTCCGGCTGATGCATATTTTTTTTCCCCCAAATGTTTAACCAGGAGAGGCGCACTAAGCTGAAAGCTTGTTTACAGGTACGACCTGGGAGCACAGGGAAGTTAAGTGACTTGCTCAGGTTCGCACAGTATGCAAGTGGGGGCTGTGGGATTCAAACCCAGGTCTCCAGATTTGCAGCTCAGAGCCTTAAACCACTGCACTCTACTGCCTCCCTTTTATTAGCTGGAGCACCCAAGCATCTGATGTCATCCTCTCCCAACCTGGTAGATAGGAGAATCCCCTGTTCCTCTGGAATGGCCAGAGGCAGGGAGTCAGGAGGTGGTAGGCAGCACAGCAGTCAAGGCTCCCATGGGGTTTTTGCTTGGGGGGGGGGTCTTGGTTGCTGTAGAGGCCCGTTTGTTGGCACACTTTCCTCGGTTAGGTTTTGGTTTTTGTCGGTTTTGGGGATGAAAAGGACATCGCTGCCCTTGAGGGGGTCTGTACAAAGTCTGGACTGACTTAAGTGCAGTGTCCTTCCTTCTCCTGCAGTTCGGTTATGATGTCCTTGACATCACCCCCGAACAGCACCGAACACCTGAAGGGAGCATCCTAACACATGGAGCCAGACATGACGCCGTAAGCCTACAGCAAAAGCAGAGCTTCTGCCAGCTGTGTCCACCGCATCATAGGTAGCAAGGAGCATGTGCCAAGAGGCCGAATGAGCAGACCAGGTCTCCCAATTCCTGTTTGGTCTGTGAATCAGGAAGGAAGTCCAGCTTGGATTCTATCTGGCTAAGAACAGACTTCTGGAAGTCCCCCATGTGGCCGACGTAGTTGAGGGCCCTGATGCCTAGGGTCGAAGATGAGAATCTTCTTCCTGTACCGATTCAGAAGTCGGGATTCTTTGTCAAGTGGGGACGAGCCCAGGTGTTTTGGATTGGCAGAGCAACCGTGGGCGGTGCTGATTACAACCGAGTCCGCCTTGGGGTGGAGACTGAGAAAGTCTTTACCCTCCGGAGCCTGATATAGCCTATCCACCTTCCTCGGAAGGGGGCTAGCGCGGATGGTTGCTTCCAAATAGTCGAGATAAGATCAGCATGAGGCTCTATCCAGGGTGGAATCAGTCTCGGGCAGATCCAAATGTGCAGTGAGCTTCCTACACTGTGGGTGTGGCTCCACTGATTGCCACAGACATGTCTCCTGGATCTTTCTCAAGAGCTTCAGAAAAGAATAATCCTCTGGAGGGGACTTTGGAAGGTCCCTTGGCCTTGGGTTTCTGGAGTATGAGGCTAGTCTCCCAGAGAGATTCCGAGTCGGAATCCGAGTCTGATGGCTCTGAAATAGAAGACTCCTCCCCCCTAGACGAGGTAGGAACGACCCCTCTGGGGACCACCCGGGGGTGCGTGTCCTCTCTGCCCCGGGAGCCAGATGGATCTCCTCTGGCGTCGGGTAAAGGGTGAGGGGTCTCCAACGTAGGGGCAGAGGTCGGAAGACTACTCTTGACCTCCCTGATGAACCGAGCCTTGGCCTCAGCCCACCAAGAAGCCAAGACCTCCTTCAGGTCCGCTGTCGGCTGCAGAGATGGTGGCGGTGGAGAATGAGGGGGGCTTGGGTATGGGTAGATGGGGTACCCGTAATAAAAGAGTACAATTATGTAAGACCTTACCGTAACAGTAGATCTTTGAAAGGAGCTCTTGCACCAGGCTATAACCATTAGGACTAATGCCGTAGGCCTTAGGACCCACCAGAAAAATTCTTAGCTAGCAGTACCCAGCAGGGAGCACCCCCTGATGTCGGCTCCACCCAGATGTCGGTCACAGTACATAAGGGGGTGGACCCCGGCTCCACCACAGTTCCCTCAAGACCCGCGAATGGGCCCTAATGAGAGAAAGAAGCCTGCAGATGATATGCTGAACACCTCATTCGGGGATGGAGGGCGGGAAAGCAGAGCCTGCTGCAAGAGCTCCTCTACACGATCTACTGTTACAGCAAGTTCTTACGTAACTGTACTATCTGGAGTACTGTGTGCAGTTCTGGAGACCCCATCTCCGCAGAGACATAGACAGGATGGAAGCTGTCCAGAGGAGGGCAGCTAAAATGGTGCAGGGTCTGCACCGGAAGACATATGAAGAGAGACTTAAGGAGCTCAATATGTATAGCCTCGAGGAAAGGAGGGAGAGGGGGGACATGATAGAAACTTTCAAGTACCTCAAGAGAATCAACAAAGTCCAAGAGGAAGCATCTTTCAAAAGAGGTGTGCAAGAACAAGGGGCACAATTTGAAGATGGGGGGGCTCAGAGGTAATTTAAGGAGTATTTTTTCACAGAGAGGGTTGTGGATGCATGGAGCGGCCTTCGGAGGAGGTTGTGGAGTCAAAAACAGTGGTGGAATTCAAGCATGCATGGGACAGTCATAAGGCAATTCTAGGGGGTGGGGGTAGGAAGAAGTAGGCTGCTGGTTAACTAGGATCTGCAGATTATCCATTAGGTAGGGAAATGGACAGACTGGGTGGGCCAAGCGGTCCTTATCTGCCGTCAAATTCTATGTTTCTATCTTACTTTGAGTGGGATCTCTTGCAGCAGGCTATAACCACTAGGACTGAATCCCAAGCAGTCCTGTGCCAAGGAGCTGCCTAACCCAAAGGAGGAGGAAGGATGGAATAATGCTGGCAGAACTCAGGACAGGTGTCCCTGAAGGATTATCAAGCCAAAACCGGCACAGCGTCTGAATGCAATGTCCAGGCCATAGTGCGTCACAAATGTGTGCAGAGAATTCCAGGTGGCTGCTGCACAGATGTCTCTTACAGAGACATTCTTCAAGGCAGCAAAAGAGGCAGAGACTGCCCGGTGGAGTAACCCCTAACCGGGCCCGGAAGGGGTTTATTGCGCTTCTCATAGCAAAACACAATGCAGTGGACAAACCACTTGGAGAGCTTCTCCCCTATTGGAAAGAGAAGAAAAATTAACTGAAATGTCAACAGACTTTTTGAGGGTCAACTCCGAGACCACTTTAGGAAGAAACTTAGGATTTGTTCAAGGGAAACCCTTTCCTGTGAAAATCAAATAAGGCTCTTACATATCAGAGCCTGGAACCGGAAACCCTTCAAGCTGAGGTAACAGCAACTAAAAACAAACCTTTCAGGAAAGGTAATGCAGCTCACAATCAGCCGCTGACTTTGGGGGTTAGTTTCAACACAAACAGGAGGTCCCCAGGAGGATACGATTTCTAATGGGAGGTCTCATATGCAGAATACCCGTAAAAGGTGCGGGCCACATCCAGATGGGCTAAGGTTCTATCCCCCAGGAGGACATGATATGCAGAAATGGCCCACATGTGCACCTTTATCGAAGAGTGGCTCAAGCCTTGCTGATACAAGGAGAGGAGATACTGCAATGCTGAGTTCACCGGACAAGTAAGGGGGGTGCAGACGATGAGACAACGCCCATAAGCAGAAACGCTTCCACTTTATAGCATAAGTGGAGTGAGTAAAGGGCTTCCTCGCCGAGACGAGGATATCCACCACCTCCTGGGAGACCCCATACCTGGATTTTGCTACATCTGCAGGAGCCAAGCATGAAGGTACAAAGACCTGAAATCTGGATGGACCAGCGTGCCCCAATCCTGGGACAGCAACTGAGAGCATATTAGCATACTAGAGGTTCCGAGGACAACCGCTGAAGTACTGGGAACCAAATCTGCCGAGGCCACAATGGGGCAATTAGAATCATCCGAGCCCCCTCGGCCTGTATTTTCAACAGTACTCAATGAGAAGGAAGGCGTAATGAAACGTCCCTGCCCAAGAAAGGGACAACGCGTCTGGCCAGAAAGCACCAGGTGCGAGCTCTCACGAGCAGAAAGTTGGTAGTTTGGTGTTGTGTGGGAACGAAAAGAGGTCCAGCTCTGGATGACCCCATGTGTCGAAGAGCTGGTCCGCTACTAATTGTAGTAACTCCCACTCATGCGCCTTGGACTGAGACCTGCTTAGGCTGTCTGCCAAGTCATTTAGGACGCCTGGAACATGCACTGCAGACAAAGAGATGTGACGCTCCAGCGCCTAGTACCAGACTCATCGCCTGCACAGGGGATAGGAATGCATTCCCTCTTGCTTGTTGATGTAAAAGACAACGCCATGTTGTCCGTCTGAACTAGGAGAGAGCCTGGGAGACGGTCCTCTTGGAAAGCATGCAGCGCATTGAGGACCGCTTGCATCTCCAGGACACTGATGTGGAGTTCGCGCTCTCCTCTGGGGTCCAGACCCCTTGTGTTTGGCAGGCCCCTAGGTGCGCCCCCATCCCAAATCTGATGCATCAGTCATTAGGATCAGATTTGGGGACTCTCGACTGAAAGCAACCCTTCTCTAGAGTGAGAGGGTCCAGCCACCAAAGTATTGTCCTCTTGACCGGCTCTGCGACTCTGACCATGTTGTCTAAGTCGTCAGAGCATTGATCCCACTGCACCCTGAGCATCCACTGTAGGATTCTCATGTGGCAGTGGGCAAAGGAGTGACGGGGATGGCTGCCGCCATGTGTCCCAGAAGTCTGAGGAAGGTCCTGGTCTGGACCTGAGGGGTTACGAGGACCGATCCGGCCATCTCCCACAGGCGATCTCCCCTCTCTGGAGATAGCAAAGCCATGCCCTGGATTGAGTCCAGGACTGCCCCTATGAAGACGAGTCTGGCTGGGCTCTGGGGAAGACTTTGAAAGGTTCAGGGTGATCCCCACCTCTTGGAACAGAGTATAGGTGTCTCCAAGACCCTGAAGGAGGCAGGTCCTTGACGGGGCCGCAAGCAGCCAATCGTTGAGGTAAGGGAAGACATAATATGCCCCTGGCGCCTTACAGCTGCAGCTACCACTGCCAAGCATTTGGTGAAGACTCGAGGAGCGGAGGAGAGGCCGAATGGAAGAACCCAAAACTGATACTGCTCCACGTGGAAGTGGAACCTCAGGTACTTCCTGTGGGGAGGAAAGACCCTGACATTCACATACGCATCTTGCATGTCTAGGGAGCACAGCCAGTCTCCCTGGTACAGAAGAGGAATAAGACCTGGAAGGGTCACCATCCTGAACCTTCGGTACTCTATATAGTTGTTTAAGGAGCTGAGGTCCAGGATGGGACGAAGATCTTGAGTCTCTTTTAGAAATAGGAAAAAGTGGGAGTAATATCCCTTTTCCCGCTGCTGCAGAGGAACTGGTTCTATCACCCTTTTTCGCAAGAGGGCCTGAATCTCTCCTTCTATAAGAGGTATGTGAGAAGGAGGATATCTTGAGGACCTTGCTGGAGTGTCTGGGGGAATTTCGGTGAACTCCAACGTATATCCCCTCCTGATAATGTCTAGGGCCCACTGGTCTGCTGTAACAGAGCTCCAACCCTTCAGATGAAGGGAGAAGCAACCCACTACTGCCTCCCCTGGTACCTCCGGAGGAGGGGGAGGGAGTCATTGGGCGGAGCCGGGAGTGGGCAGAGAGGCTTGGGAGGACTTGGGGCCTCGAAAAGGAGCGCCTCCAGGTTGCTGGTTGCCACCTGTCCTTTTGAAGCCACCTCTCTGGCCCTGTTGGTTTTCACGGCTTGAGCACCTGGGGGCTTACGAAATGGCCACAGTCTCGCTCGTTTCTGGTCCCCTCTGTACATCTGCCCTGACGGACCAGATAAATTTGCCAGACTCCTGGAAACGAGAGATAAGAGACTCCGTCTCCTGCCCAAAAAGGACGGAACCCTGGAATGGGAGGTCACGGATTCAGACTGCAAATCCTGGTGAAAACCTGAGACTCTCAACCAGGCATGGCGCTGTAGGCAGACACCTGACGCTGACGCTCTGGCTCTGTATCTTCAGTGTCGTACGAGGCACGGAGAACATGCATGCTTACGTCCGAGCCCGAATTTAATATGTCCAGAAGCTCAGTCTGTTGTGTGGAGTCTGGCAAGGCATTGGCTAGCTCCTGCCCTCTCTCCCACAATGCATTCTGGTACTGGACCATATGCGTGAGGAAGCTGCAGGATCTAATGGAGCAGGTGGAGGCAGAGTAGACCTTCTTACCCACCTGGTCCAAGTAGCGGGATTCTGGGTCAGGAGGCTAGCAGCTTAGGCTGCTTAGACTTGTCGTGAGCAGCCGTAATGACCGATGAGTCCGCCTGAGGGGGTTCTGCCAGGAAAGAGACATCCCTCGGGGCTCTATACAGCCTGACTTCTTCAGAATAGCCGGGACTAAGGCTGGATGCTTCCAAGTTATCACGGTAAGATCTTGGAAAGAGTCCACTAAAGGAAACACCATGAAAGGCTTGGGCTCCTTTTGCCTCAGGTAACGGGTCAGTTGACTGCATTCTGGATCCAGGTCCTCAGTCTCCCATTCATTGGAAGCCTGGATGTGCCCTCATGACAACCATAAAAGTCAGATAATCAGGAGGCAAGCAGGGTTGGTCCTTCTCCCCCCTGAGAGGGATAAGGAAGGAGAAGACTACCTGCTACTGGGCCTAGAATAGCCTGAGCTACGTTTGGGACTACCTCCACTCGAGCGTCGGTAGCTACCGGACCAACGTCGGTCCAAGGACTGGCAATGGCTGCGGGACCAACGACTGATGGCCTGGGGACTGGCATTGGGAGCGGGCCCGCTGGGAGAGCGGGACTGGCTCCTGGGCTGAGACCGGGACCGACAACGGCTGCCCAATCGAGAAAGGCGCCAACGGTCCTCAGACCGGGACCGAAAATGAGCCTTCAAGGGTGGGCGAGGTATCGGCCACTCGGGGGTCTTCTAAGGAGAAGAAGCGGGAAGGCTCTTGGGTTCAAAGTTGTCCGGCTTCGATAGTCTCCTCTTTCTTCACCTAACTCCATCAAAAAGAGAATAGCTCTTGCAGCTCTTCCTTGCTACAAACAGCGGCTGCTGTTCCCAGGAAGGGACCCGGAGGATCCGGGAGGGCATGAGTGGGGAAGTCTCCTGAAGAGCCCTACGGAGTGGAAGATCTGGGATTCTCCAGAATGTTAGCGGAGACCCCTTCTCCAGAGCATCTTCCACAGGAGGAACCTCCACCTGTGTCGTGAGCGGCATCTGTTTCACTGGAGGCAGTGTCTGGGTGTCACCCAGTGGCTTTTCTGAAGCCGACGGAGCTGAGGCCTTCTTGGGAAGGGCCGAGGTTTGTGCCGAAGAGGCCTTGGTCACGCAAAGCGGTGCCACCTTAGGCTTCAATTGTTTTTTGCTGGATGGTCCCGCCTTGACTGGTGTAGCTTTTTTGGCAGGAGGACTCTGCTTCTCAGGGTCCTTGCCATGTTCTCCCAAGTCAGAGGATGAAGAAGCTTTTCGGGGGGGGTGTGAATGGGAACCGATGATGGGACCGGCTACGGTCTTTGTCCTGGGAACGCTTACATGGCTTGTCCCGGTGTTTACCCTTGTCCCCTGAGGTGTGCAGGACATCCATTTTCTTTTCTAGGAGGTAAGCTTTTAAGGCCTTCAGGCATTGCGTTCTTGTCCTGCTGGTGAAGCCTCCAGAAGTGCTGCAGGTCGTGCTGTCGTGGTCTGGACCCAGACAGAAGACGCACTTGGAGTGGCAGTCTTTGGATGGTATCTGGCGGCCACAATCGCACTTGTTCCTCAACAACGGGGACAACATACGCACTGAAGTTGAAAAAGGAGAGAGGAACGGCCAAAATCAAAGAAAAAATCCAAACTGGCTGGAAACTGCTCTGTCAGCAAAGAACTTCCCCAACGTGAGCAGGTTGTGGCAGGAATGAACTGGGGTGGAGCGGAGGTTCGCCCCCTTATGTACTGTGACCGACGTCTGGGTGGAGCCCATGTCAGGGGCGGTCCCTGCTGGGTACTGTAAGCTAAGAATTTTTCCGGTAGGTCCTAAAGCCTATGGCTCTGTCCTAATGGTTATAGCCTGCTGCAAAAGCTCCCACTCGAAGTAAGATTACCTGTAACCTGACAGCGGGAAACCTGGTGTTGGGTACTGAGGCGTCGGATACTGCAGAGCCAGGTATTGTGGCGTTGGGAACCCTAGTGCCAGGGGCTCTGACGGAGCAGAAGGTCCTGGCGTAGGCCCTGCTGGCGGACCAGACAGTGGGATCGCTGGTCCGGAGGGAGTCGGGCCCAGCGTGGGGAGTCCTCCGGGATGGTCAGACAGTCCTGACAGGAATAACAGGTCCTCCGTCAGGCAGAGATATGCTGGAGGGCGGCGTCGGGGCATCCCTGATGGCAGTGTCCCTAGGGCCTCAGTCCCAGCCGGGGAAAGAGGATCAGAATCCCGGGGGACGCGGGGACCTCAAAGGGCAACGGGTCTATCTGTTGAGGGGAATCAGGCACGATGACTGGGTCTGACACAGGCAGATCTACTGGGTGGTCATCAGAGGAGCCGATGGATGACTTAACAGCATCTGGGCGGACGTCGGCCGAGCTGGCGTCAGACTTATCGAACTCCCTGTCCATAGAAGGCCACGAAGGAGAGGCAGTCTTGATGGAAGGGTGGCGGGCTGGGCGCTCACCCACGGTGGTGAGCGACTCATCAGCCCTGTCCGTGCGGACGTCAGTGGAACAGACATCTGGCTTACCAGACCCGCCTGGACCAGAAGGCTGCGCTGGAGGAGTGGCCTTGGCGAGAGCGGAAGCCTCCTTTACCCTGGAGGTTCTCGAGGGGACCGAGCACAAGCCCGATGAGAGGGGCGACGCCTTCTTGATAGGCACCCAGAAGGCCATCGAGGAGCAATCCCCCGGAGGGGCAGTTACCTGGAGGGCTATGACTTCTGCCAAAGTTATTGCTGCTGTGGCTGAGGAATCCCAGTCTCAGTGCTTCTTCTCACGTTTCTCTATATGGCTTTCTGGGGAAGTTGATGCCTGCCGAAGTTTCTTCAACTCCTTCTCCATGGATGCCATTTTGTTATTTAGGAGACTGGCTTCCAGGGACTGCTGCCTTCTTTTGCAGGTAGCAAAGCTGAATTTTTGGCAGTGCTGACAGTCCTCTATGCGGTGGTCAAGGCCTAGGCAGAAAAGGCACAAGGACTGCCCGTCCTTGTGTGGAAGCTGAGAATCACACTAGTCGCACTTGTTTTTTGAGATTCAGAGGGCATCGGGGATGACATACACAGCAGATTGCTTTTGAAAAATTAAAAATCAAAATAATTAGCTGAAAAGTCAAAAACTTTAGGCCGATGAAAGGTGCTGACGAGCTCTGTTCTACCGCGAGGAACTGTCACAAGCCAACGGCGTGAAAGAACAGGAAGGCGGGCATGGGGGATCGCCCCTTTATATGGACGTCGCCTGATGCCAGTCACCTGATTTGGGGGCGGTCCCCCACCAGAGACTGCTAGCTAGATGTTTTTCCATGGGGTCTTGATGTCTGGCAGCTTAGTCCCATCTGTGAATACCTACTGCAACAGCCCTCTCGAAGTAAGATCTTACCATAATAGTAGATCTTTGAGAGGAACTCTTGCAGCCAGTAACACTGTTAGGACTAAGCTGCCAGGCACTAGGACCCCACAGAAAACTTCTAGTTATTCTACAGCAGGGGACCATGCCCAGACATCAGCCCACCCTTGACGTCACGAACAGTATGAAAGGGGTGGTCCCCCAGTCCTGCTCAGTTCTCCCGCTGGAGAAGCCCAGCATAGAAAGAGAATATGAAGAACCAAGGAGGTTCCTCATAGATGAGGAAAGGTATCCATGATGGAGAAGTAGCTGCCAGGGGGAAGGTGGGAGGGAAAACAGTAGCTGCTACAAGAGCGTCTCTCCAAGATCTACAGTTATAGTAAGTTCTTACATAACTGTACTATCTTACTTCAAGGGGGCCCTTGCAGCAAGTAACACTGTTAGGACAGAGTCTGAAGCAGTAAAGGAGAGCCCCCCGTCAGCTGAGTGGGGACAGCAGAAACTCCTTATGAATCTTAATAGAGGTGGCTTTGTAGGACTGCCAGTTTGAAGCCTGTTCTGTGTCTTAATACAATGTCCAAACTGTAATGTGAGAAAACACAGTAATCATGAAAAAAGGCGGTCAACTAAAGCAGAAGGTGTCCGTGGAGCCAATGTGCGTGGGTCGACGCCGGGAAAAGAACAGAGGATGGGCTGGGGCACTGGCCCTTTTATACCATACGTGATGCTGGGGGCAGGCCGACGTCAGCAGGCGGTCCCTCCCTATAGACTGCTAGCTAGACGTTTTCCATGGGGTCCTAGCATCTGGTGGCTTAGTCCTAATAGTGGTACCTGCTGCAAGAGCCCACTTGAAGTTAAGATCTGGTTCTAGCTTTACATAAGCCAAAAAAAAAATGTTTACTACTTAACTGTAGTTATAGGAATAGTACATGATTCACATTCAAACTCTGGCAGTTCCACACTGGAATAGTCTGCTTTGTAGGATGTCTTCAAGCAAAGCTCCTCCCACCACCCACGTGCTTTATTCCAACTCCACCCCATGACATCAGATCTTGCTTGCTGGAAGCAGGGATCATTGTGCCACTTTCCAGGGGAGGCCGGGTGGGCTGTGTGGATATGAACCATATACCATTCTTAGAACTACGGTTATAGACAAGTAATGTAATCTTCTAGGGGTGTGGATACGGGTCACTATCCACACTCTGGCAGACTCCTAGTAGTCCTCCAGAAGGAGGGGGCAAGGTGTTCACCACTACTTGGTAAACAAAGTTTGGAGAACAGAGGTCCCAAAACCGGCATCCTGGCATGACTCAAGGTCAATGTGGTTGTGGAAAATGAAAGTATGTGCTGACTTTCGAGTAGCAGCTCTGTAGATTTTCTGGACAAGAATGTCCCTGGAAGCAGTGGTATGTTTTGTGGAATGAGCTCTAGGCATACAGGATGCTCCCTACCTGCCAAGCTACGGCAGATGACGATGTAAGATGTGACCTATCTGCCAATCATCTGCTTTGCTGCCAGTCTGCCAGGCACAGCTTCAGTGTAAGAAAACAGCTGGCAAGCCTCTCCCTGAACTCCAGATATGCACTTGACACAAGACAGCGACCTCTGCATGTCCAGGGTATGGAGCTTGTGGTCAGCCTCTGAAGATGGGTTAGTAAACTATACCAGTAAGTTAAAACTCTAAAAACAAGTTTCGGGGTGAAGGATAACTTTGTCCTTATGGATGACCAGGCAGGGAGACTCCACCAAGAATGCCTGGAGCTCCCCGGTCCTACTGGCTAACGTGATGGCCAGCAGGAAAGCCATCTTCCACAACTGATGTGACATCCCACACCCGTGCACTGGCTTGAAAGGCTTGCCCATAAGCATAGGCAACATCAGCAGTAGATCCCACAGTGGAGGTGATTTATGCACTGAAGGGGACAGGTGGTCCAGGCCCTTGAAAAACCACCCATCACCTGGGCCGTCTGCCTACCAGCTCGTGCCCAATAAGCAGAGGTGGCTGCCAGGTGCACTTAAAGGATCACTGCCCGCAGACCCAATTGAGAGAAGGACCAGAGGTAGTTCAGGATGTTAGCCACAGGGCAGGCAAGGAGATCAAGCTCCATGCCCTGACATCAAGTGGCTAATCTTGTCCCTTTAAAAAGGAACATGTGTGAGTCAGCCTTCACAACATGAAGCATATCAGAGACCCAAGGTCTGGAACTCTGGCAGCTCAGGACCCAGGCCATGAGGTGCAAGGGACTGCAGATCTGTGTTCAGATCTGGGTGGAGAGGCAGTCGCCAAGAAGTCTGCTGCTGAGGCTGAGGAGGTATGGGTACCAGATCTGCCTTGGCCAGTCGAGCTAGCAGGATCACCCACGACTTGTCCTCCGGGCCTTGACCACTGCCTCATGGATCAAGAGAAAAGGAGGGAAGGCATACAGAGGCCTGGGCTCCAAGGCCTTGCAAAGACATCCCCCAACAGTGTCCAGGACTGTCGGGGTCAGGCACAAAGCAGCCAGAGTTTGGCATTCTTCCAGAAGCTAAATGAGTCCAATAAAGGGGTGCTCTACTGGGAGAAAGAATAGATATGTAAGAATCGAGGGATCTCAGTCATCAGCTCACACTGTAGGAACTTCACAGTCGGTGAAGCAGGATCCACAAAGATTTTCAGCAGAAAATCTGTGGCCACCCATGCAGTCAATGTCACCAACCCTATAAAAGCGTGAGCGGCTCTGCTCCCTCCTCAGTTCTTTCCCCCGGAGACAAAGCTCTAGTCATGGGGGGCAGAAGAGAGAAGTGCCCAGACCTATATGAAAGGCTGGATACACTAGATAGCCAATTCCTAGACAGGAGCCCCAAGAAGGGGGATGGTGGGAGGGAAAGCAGACCTGAGGACTGAGATCCCCTTGAAGATCTACTGTTATGGTAAGTTCTTATATAACTGTTCTGTCTTCTTCAGAACTATCTCAGTCATCAGGTCATACATATGGAATTTGTCCCAAGCAGTTACATGTGCAGACATACAGTCTGGGAGGAGGGCTCACAAGACAGAAGGCCCTGCAGCACAACCCTGCCAAAACCTGCACAGGCTCTTGAGGCAATGTCCAGACTGTAATGCTTGGTGAAAGTATGGACGGTACTCCAGATGGTAGCCACACAGATGTCAGCGTCCGAGACCCCTCGGAAACAAGCCACAGAGGTAGCCATGCCCCTTGTGGAATGAGCTTTGATAGCACCAGGCAAATCTTTGCCATACTTATTGTAGCAGAACAAAATGCAATTTGCCAACCATTTGGATAAACACTGCTTGGAAACTGAAGCGCTCAATCTACAAGGAGCGAAGGAAACAAACAACTGCAACTTTCTGTATTCCTCAGTTCGAAGCAGGTAGTACTTCAAAGTTCTGCGCACATCTAACGTATGGAGCAGTGTTTCCCCTGGATTGGCACGCTCAGGAAAGTAAGAGTGGAAAACTGGTTGAGTGTAAACTTGGAAACCTCCTTAGGGTGAAACTTAGGATGTGTGTTCAAAGACACCCTGTCTTTATGAAAAATCAAATATGGCTGCTTGAACCAGAGGGCCTAAAGCTCTGAAATTCTTCAAGCTGAAGTATCTGCAAATAAACCTAATGCTTCCCAAAAGAGAAAGCGTAGATCGCAAGTTGTGACTGGCTCTAAAGGAGGCAAGGTCAACTTCTCTAAAACAAAATTCAAATCACAAGCCGGGACAGGAGAATGGATTTGGGTGTTTCAGATGCAGGATGCCCCTTAGAAAGGTACAGGAGACATCCAGCTGAGCCATCGTGAAGTCACTCATGGGCTCATGAAAGGCAGATATAGCCGAAAGGTGCACCTTGAAGGAGGAGTACTGGAGACCAGAGTCAGACACAGATCAGGTAGTCCAGGATATGGTTCACCAGGCAAGTGAAACTGTCCAAACTACATTTGGCAGCTCAGATGGCAAACCACTTTCACTTCGTGGCATGAGTGGAAGGTTTCCAGGCGGCCACTAGGACATCAACTCTGTTAGAGACCCCGAACCTGACGATGGCCATGTCCTCAGGAGTCAAGCACGCAGATGGAGGGACTGGAGGTTGGGATGGACCAGGGTCCTCTCGATCCTGGGACAGCAGGTAGAGGGGGAGAGGGACCAGAGGTTACACTGCCAGCTGCTGGAGCAGAGAAAACAATATTTGCTGAGGCCAGAATAGAGCAACCAGAATCATGCTCGTCTCTTCCATCTGCAGCTTGATTAGCTGAATTAGAGGAAACGGAGGGAGGGCACTGAGGAACCTCCCAATCCAGGAAAGGAACAACATGTCTCACCAGAAAACTCCAGGCCCTGGATATAGCGAGCACAAATTGGGCAGTGTTGCGTTGAATGGAGATGCAAAAAGGTTTAACTCTGGATGACCCCATCTGTCAAACAAGTCTTCTGCGACAGATGAGAGAAGCTCCTATTTGTGCATGCTGGACGGAGTCTGGCCGAGACTATCCGCCAGAGTGTTTAGCATACCTGGCACATGGATCACCAAGTGTGTCGGACCATGATCCAGTGCCCAGTACCACACTGTCATGGTCTCCCTGCAAACGGGGTACGAATGAGCGCACCCCCCCCCACCACAAATGTAGTATACTACACTCAGATTATCTGACTGCACTAGCAGCTGACCTGGAGCAAGACGTTCCTGACACGCCTGCACAGAGTAGAGCAGAACCCTAATCTCCAGGATATAGATATGCAGGGAGGTTTCGAACTGGGACCAAGAGCCCTGGGTCTGGAAGGGAACCAGATGTGCTCCCCAGCTTAGATCTTAAATGGTGAGGATCTGCTGCGGGGAAGAAATCTGGAATGGAATGCCTTGAAATAGATTCAAAACGTCATCCACCACTGCAGTATCTTGCAGACTGGAGAAGAAATCAGGACTGGGTGATCTAACTCATCCGTGCGCTGGTCCCACTGCACCCCAAGGGTTCACTGGAGAATGTGCATATTAAGCCTGGGTAGTGGAACAGTGGGTATGGCAGCTGCCACCAGGCCCAGCAATCTCAGGTACACTGACCGGAAGTGGTCCAAAAATACAGGTTACTCACCTGTAACAGGAGTTCTAGGAATGGTATATGTTGTTCATCCACACTGTCTGGCAGGTTCCTTGCCGCTTTAAATCTTGCCGGAAGGTCTTCAAGCTGGCTCCTCCCACCCACCCGAGTGGTAAAACTCTCGGCTCCACCCCATGACGCCAGATCTGGCCCGCTGGAAGCTCAGGTTGCGCTCGGCCGGGAGGTCGGTGGGAATATGGGATGAACAACATATACCATTCCTAGAACTCCTGTTACAGGTGAGTAACCTGTATTTCTAGGACATGGATATGTTGTTCATCCACACTGTCTGGCAGACCCTAGCAGTTCTCCGGAGAAGGGAGGCAGGCAAGACACCCCTACTTAGGGAATAAAGACTGAGAACCGAGGCCCCAAACCAGCATCCCGGCGTGACTCAAGGTCGATGTGGTAATGGGTATAAAGGTGTGCTGACTTCCAGGTAGCAGCCCTGCAGATTTCCTGGATAGGGACGTCCCTGGAAGCAGCCACCGATGCAGCAGTAAGATGGGTAGAATGAGCTCTTATCCCTCTGGGAGGCTCCATGCCCGCCAACTTGTAGCAGAGATCTATGCAGGAGGTGACCCACCTGCTTATCGTCCGCTTGGCTGCAGGTCTGCCAGGTGCGGCTTCAGCGTGGGTGACAAACAGCTGGCGAACCTCTCCCGATTTCAGCCGCGCTCCTTATAATAAGCGAGCTACCTTCTAGGGTCCAAAGTATGGAGCCTGTATTCGCCTCCGAGGTGTGATTGACGAGAACACCGCAGAGTCAACACCTGGCTAAGGTGAAACTCCGACACCACCTTCGGAAGGAATTGGTGGGGCGAGGACAACCTTGTCCCTGTGGAAGACCAGGTAAGGAGACTCAATGCAGAGCGCTGGAGTTCTCCCATCCTTCTGGCTGACGTGATAGCCACCAAGAAGGCGGTCTTCCACGACAGGTGAGAGAGTTCACACCTGTGCATTGGTTCAATGGCTTGCCCATGAGCTTTGCCAGTACCAGCAGTAGATCCCATGGAGGTGGAGGTTCTCACATCGAGGGGAAATGTGATCAAGGCCTTGAAAAGCACCAGACCACCTTCTCCTGCGCCACCGACTGCTCCTCGGCCTGCGCCTGTAAGCAGAGATGGCTGCCAGGTGCACCTTAGGGTCGCCGCACCTAAGCCCTTGACTAGAAAGGGACCATAAATAGTCCAAGATGCTTGCCAAAGGACAGGAGGAAGGGTCCAAGCCTTGCTCTGACACCAAATGGAAAATCTCTTCCATTTGAAGGCATAGCATTTCCTGGTCGACTCCTTACGGGACGCCTCAACAACATTGAGGACCTCGGTCGAAAGACCCAAGGCCTGGAACTCTAGCCGCTCAGGAACCAGGCCGTCAGGTGCAGGGATTGAAGGTGCGGATGGAACACCTTCCCCTGATTGACTGAGAGCAGGTCCGGGCGAGCTGGAAGCTGCCTCGGGAGCCTGGAGCTGAGGCTGAGGAGATCTGGTACCAGAATGGCGGGCCAGTCTGGGGCTATCAGAATCACCCGCGCTTGTCCCTCCTTGCTTTGAGAAGCACCTTGTGAATCAAGGGAAATGGGGGAAGGCATAGAAGAGGCCCGGGGTCCACAGCCTCGAGAAGGCATCCCTGCAGTGAGCCCTGCTGAGGGGGCGGCATGAAACAGCCTCAGCTCGCTCTCCCTGGAGGCAAACAGGTCCACCTGAGGTGTGCCCCAATGGGAGAACAGATCTTGTACTACCTCCGGAGGAGAGACCACTGCGAGATGCAGCCCCTATCCGCTCAGGGCATCGGCCAGGGTGTTGGAGGCTCCTGCCACATGAATGGCTAGGAGATCCGCCCCAGGCTGCGCACGCAGTGACCAAATGCGGAGAGCTTCCCTGCATAGAAGCATGGAACGCTGGCCCACCCTGGCAGTTTAGGTAGTACATGGTCGTGGTATTGTCCGCCTGGACTCGGACCACTTGACCCTGGAGAAACGGAGCAAAGGCGGTGAGAGCTAGGCGGACCGCCGGAGCTCCAGCAGGTTGATGTGGCATCGGACTCCGCGGGACCAGAGGCCGTGCGCTCGGTGTTCCCCCAGATGGGCACCCCAACCCATCAGAGAGGCATCGGTCGATAGAGAGACAGTCGGCTCGGGCGACAAACGGGATGCCCTCCTGCAGATGAGATGGAACGATCCACCACCGGAGAGCTGCCCACATCTCCTGGGTCACCATCACTAGCTGGTCCAATGGATCGCAGCGCCAGGACCACTGGCTGGCCAGTCCCCACTGAAGGGGCGATGTGCCAGCGGCCCAACGGACCACGCTGGTACAGGCCGCCATGAGACCCAGGAGGCGAGGAAGTCCCGGCAGGCGCGATTGCCCAACCAGAAATGATTGGGCAAAGGAGGTAAGAACCTCGGCCCTGTCCGCCGGGAGCTGTGGTCTGGCTCGAAGAGAGTCGAGCTCTGCCCCGATAAACAGAATCACCTGCTTCGGCTCGAGTTCCGACTTGGCCTCATTGATGAGAAGGCAGACTTGAGAGCAAACCTGGAGGGCCAGATCTCTGGACCGCTCCACCTCCTGTCTGGAGGGGGCTGCTATCAGCCAATCGTCCAGGTAAGGTACACCTGACCCTCAGCGCCAAGAGGAAGCTGTCACCACTGCAATGCATTTGGTGAAGACCCTGGGAGCTGGAGACAGTCAGGGCATGGCTCGAACTCAAGAGGAATCCTCTGCTCGAAAGCGTAAGGAATTCGGCGTGACGGACGGATAGGGACATGAAAGAACGCGCCCTGCTGGTCCAGAGAGCAGAACCACATGCCGTGTTCCAGGGATGGTATTATCTGAGCCAGAGTGACCATCCTGAAGGTTCGAGACCTTAGGAACTTGTTCAGGTCGTAGGTCGAGAATGGGCGCCAGCCCCCGTCCGCTTGAACTAGGAAGTACCAGGACACAAACCCCGGTCTGAGGGAGGATCCGCTACCTCCCTGATCACCTCCTTTGGAGGAGGAGGAGCGATGTCGGCCCGACGAGCCGACAGTGAGGCTGCAGACCCCGAGGCCCCCCGAGGTGCGACGGCTCTGAAGGGCGGAGCCTGCTCGAACTCTAGAGGCAGGCCTTTTCCCATCACCTCCAGCACCCACCTGTCCGTGGTAATAACGGACCAGACGGAAAGGAAGTGCCGGAGCCGTCCCCCCCACGGGGGGAACCTGGGTTGAGGTGACGGGGTTGGGGGCGACACCCCTCAGCCTGTCACTTGGCAGGCTTGGAGGAGGGACCGGCCGAGGAACCTCCTGGGCCTTTACCTCCCTGCTTCCTGTTGGAGGAAGCTCCGGGCTTGGGTTTGGGATGCCAAGCCCGAGCCTGCTGGCCCTGACGTTGCTGGGCCGGAGCCGGGGGCGCAGAAGGACGAAAGGGCTTAGGCTGTGGTTTGCAGCCTTTGTCCTTCTGAGCGGAAGACAGAGTCCAAGAGGCATTGGACTTCTCGATCCTCTGCAGGTGACCTTCCACCCCAGGGCTCGAAGAGGTCAGTCCCAAAAGGGAACATCCGCCAACCTCGCTGGGTATCCGGACGTAAGGTGGATATCCTCAGCCAAGCCCGACGACGCATAGCCACTGCGGCCGCCACAGACCTGGCACAAGTGTCCCCAATGTCTAAAGCAGTCTGGAGCTGCTGTTTGGCCACTGCCCTGCCCTGGTCCCGCACCTGCCTGACCGTAGTCTGCAGATCGGTGGGAAGATGAGGGACGACCTCATCCAGGGAGCCCAACAGGGCATGAGAAAAATGTGCCATGAGGACGGCCGAACTGGCCTGGCGAAGGCCGAGAGAGGACGCAGCATAGACTTTTCGCCCGGCATAGTCCAATTTCTTGGACTCCTTGTCGGGAGGTTTGTCCACATCCCTAGCGTTCCCGGCACGCCGGAAAACGCTGTCGGTAACCAACCCCTCAGCCAAGGGGTGTTCCGAAAAACCGGACAGGGAACCGGTAGGGGCCGCGATACTTCCTGGCCATCCTGGCCGAAGGTGCAGGACAGGAAGCAGGCGCTACAAGCTCCAAGGCCGACCCACTATGGCCCCGCCACCGAAAGCGGCCTCCGTAGGGGAATCCCCTCGGTCCAGAATCTCCGTGAGGGGATACCTGGCCCGTTTAGAAACGGGTTCGAGCTTCATCCCGGTGGACTCCGAGATGAGCCGAAGCAATCCTAGGAAGGACGAAGGGCTATCGTCCACCAACTGTCCTCCTGAGGACTCCAAGTCCATTCGCTTGGAGAAAAGGGAGGAATCATCCTCGTACTCGGAAGAGTCCTCAAAGAGCTGCCTCGGGCCTGAGCCACCCTCCACCTGCCGAGGTCCATCGGGAGTGAGGGTGACAGACAGCCTATGGGGCAGTCCCTGAGCCGACCGAGAATTTTTGGTCGGAGCCCCAACTAACGGCTGTGGAGGCGGAGGTTCCACCGGAATTGGTGGGGCAGCTGGAATTGGCCGAACAACTGGCCTGGGAACAGGCTCCTCGGCTAAAACGAGGGGTTGTTTCGGCCGCTCCGGTGACAGCCACTTAATGGCCGGGGAAGACGACGGCGTCGGCTTATTCCCGGTCAGAAGGAGCTGTGGCCACATGAGTTTCTCATATCTCTGACACAACATGCGCCGAAGCCTCCCCTCATCAGAGGAGGAGGAAGAGGATGAGCGGCGGCGCCGCTTGCCGCGGTGCCGAGACAGAGACCGCCTATGACAGCGGGATCGGCTGGATCGCGAAGACGTCCAAGACCAAGGACGGTGCGGGGAGGTGTCGTGGGAAATCGGTACTCCCCTCGGTTTGGACGATTCCACCGAAGGCTCCGGAACCGGAGGCACAGACGAGCCGACGGGATCCTCAACTCCCACCGGGGGAACTGGGGAGAGGGAATCTCAGCTTCTCCAGCCGACAACCCGTCCAACGGGTCGAGACAAATCTCGACCGCATCGACGGGAGTCTCGGTCAACTGGCCTGACGGGGACACCGTGAAACCAGTGGCCGAAGCCGAGGGGTCGACCGAAGTCGACGGCCGACAACTAGGGAGAGGGATCTTTCCTGCCCCAAGAGCGCCGACGGTGAGACTTACTTTGTCTCTTTTGGACCGAGAAAACGGTCCAGAAGAAGTTGGACCTCACCTTTGTCGAGAGCGTCCAGACAAAGCTCCTAAAAGAAGCCGAATAAGAGGCACTGAGAGATAGCGGGACAAATGCCGCAGCCGAGGTAGAAGCGGCTCGCGCCGCCTCCTCTTCGAGAGGTCATTTGCCGAAGCGGATTCGCCGAGCCCGCCACGACACCGCCACCGGGCCTCTTTGACTTAACCGGAGGAAATCTCTTCTCGGACGCCCCAGTTGTAGACGGGCAGCACGGGTTCTCGAGGACGAGGCCGAAAAAGGAAGAGTACAGGTCGCAGGCCTGCAGGTCGGGCCCAGGCCCAAGCAGTAAACGCACGGGAGGCGGATCCGCTTGAGACATCTTCATGCCCGCAAGGGCATCTCCGAAACCAGGAGTCGATTGGTCCATCGCAGTCGCAGGGAGAGAAGACCAAGTCTTTTAGCAAAAACTTTTAATTTCAAAATTCAAGAATTAGGAACCAGTCTTATACGCAGAGCGTTAAGGAGGGAACCTGAGCTTCAAGCGTAAGGAAGATCTGGCCATAGGGCGGAGCTGAGTTTTACCACCCGGGTGGGTGGGAGGAGCCAGCTTGAAGACCTTCCGGCAAGATTTAAAGCGGCAAGGAACCTGCCAGACAGTGTGGATGAACAACATATCCATGTCCCTAGAACCGCCCCTATATACTACAGTCTTTGGGATGGTACTAGAACCAACAGGCAGATGGACAGCGATGTCCAGGGAGTGGAAGATCTGGAGAATTCGCTCCAGAGTCTGCAAAAGCTATTCCCTGGACGGGGCCTTTAGGAGCCAATTGTCCAGATAAAAGAAAACATACAGTCCCTCCCTTCTGAGAGCTGCTGCTACCACTGCTAAGCACTTGGTAAAGACTCATGGCACAGAGGACAAGTCAAAGGGCAGCACCTTGAACCGATAATGCTTGCCCTGGAAGGCAAAAACGGAGAAACTTCCTGTTAGGAAGAAAGACCAATATGTGCAGGTAAGCGTCCTGAATATCCAGTGAACAGAGCCAATCCCGTTTTGAGGAGGGGCATCAGGCCTGGCAAAGTCATCATTCGGAACTTTATGTACTGAACGTACAGATTGAGGTCCTTTAGGTCTAGAATGGGCCTCGGATCACCAGTCTTTTCTGGGGACCAGGAAAAACCTGGAATAAAACCCCCGTGTTCTCTGGTGCTCGAGTACTGGCTTGATGGTCTGCTTGTGCAGAAGGGACTGTACCTCCTCCTGGAGAACAGGACAGGTGAGCCAGGGAATAACGAAGGCAGGAGAGGAGTTTCTGGAGGCTGTTCGATGAGCTCCAGGGTGTGCCCCCTTTCTGCGATCTGCAGAATCCAGGCATCCGAAGTTATGGCTCCCCATCGATTCAGATGGAGGGAGAACAGACCTCCGACCACTGGCTCCTGGTCGGGCCAAAGAGCTTAGTGCTATTTATTTATTTATTGAAATATTTGCCATGAAATACATACTGAGCCATAAAGCTCGTTTCCAGATGGGTCCTGGGGGAAAGGGGGTGGGAAAAATACACAGTATAAGCAAAGTGCAGTAATCTGATAATCAAAAGACAGTTATGTATAATATATACAGTAATGTAAATGGCAAATTGCTAAACAAGAAAGATAGGAAAGGAGGAGAAAAAAGGAGTAGAGAGGAGGGAGACGATTGGAGATAGTAGTGAAGGGGAGAGGGGGATATAGGGAGGAAAAGGGTTGGAGGAAGGTAGTCAAAGGAGGGGGAAAAAAGGGAAAAGGAAGAGTGTGGAGGTTGAAACATTTAGTAGTAGCAGTATAGTAGCTTGGGGGCTGGCAGCAGATGGGGAAAGAGAAGGGGGGGCAAGACAGACTAAGGGCAACTGCAGGTCGGAGATGCATGGGCTTGGAGTAACAAGGAAAGAGAGCATTTGGAAGAGACAGAGCTATTTTTAAGGGGAAGAGAGTTCCAGATTTTAGAAAAATGATAAGAGAAGGCATTCTGTCCCACAAGGGATTTACAAGAAGGTAGCATTAGGGAGCGATAGCTTGAGTTACGGAGAGAATAAGAGGAAGGAGGCATAGGGGAGAGAAGAGAACGGAGATTTTGGGGGGACAGCCAGAATTTAGAGATTAAGGATGCACAGTGGGGGTTAGGCAGCGATCTACCAAGAAGGGAGGGGAGATCAGAGTACAGAGAACATTAAGGGGGCGTCGGGGTGTGCCTTGGGGGCATGAAGCAATTTTTGATGAACATCAGCAGCAAAACAGGATACTCTCAGCCAGGAATGCCCATGTAGGCATATGCCCATAACAGCAGCCCTGGCAATGGTGTCAGTCATATCACAGAGGGCTCTGAGGATGTGACTGCTGACATCATCAGCTGCCTGGAGGGACTGAAGCAGCTCCTGCTTTTGTGCGCCATCTGGAAGGGCCTGGGCAGCGGACTTGCCCTTCTTCCAATTGGCATTTTGGTACTTAATCACGTGAGACAGGTGGTTTGTAATCCTCAAAACCAGTATAGAGGAGGCATGTACCCTTTTATCCCAGAAGTCAATTCTACAGGACTATCTGGGGGAAGTGAACTCAGGAGTTCAGGCGCCTTAGACCTGTCATCAGCTGCCTTAATGACCACGAGTCTGTTTCGGGTTGGCCAGCATAGTAAGGGAATCCCTGGGGGGCATGATAGAGTTTATTCACCCTGCAAGGCATAGCTGGCACTGTCTGGTCTGTGCCAGGCTGCCATGGCTGCATTTCTCCTCAAGGCAGGCAAGATTGCAGGAAAGATTTCAGAGGGGGATCCTGGTATCTCCAGGAAGTCCACCAGCTCTTTCCTGTTGGCATCCTCCTCCTCGGTATGGAACCCATAACTGAGAACAGTTGATTAATCACACTGAAAAATGTGGGGTCCACAGGAATAGACCTAGGAATATGCTTTACTGAATCCTCACTTGTAGAGAAAGCAGTAGACCTGTCAGAGACCAGGATTTCTTCCTCCTCATCCTCATGAAAAATGAGGTCTGGATGGTACTCCTCAACGTCAGCCTCTTCTAAATCTAGGTCTGGCATCAGATGCGCCAACAATGGCTGGCAGAGAGCTTCCTGCGGCTGACGGGAAGGCCACGCATGAAGCTGCCATCGAATAAAAGCATCAGCAAGGTGGGCCTAAGCACACTCAGCTGCTGTACAATCATGTTAGTGAACTTTATCAGAACTTCGCTCAAGTCGATTTTGTGTGTGTGTGTGTGGGGGGCACGATGGCTAACCAGCTGGAACCCGAGAACCCAAAGAGCCTGTAGCCCCTGGAGGAGAAGGGGGAGGCTTTGATGGGGGAGTCGGCAACGAGCCTGTCATTGACGAAGGAGGAGGAGCCAATGACCCAGAGGTCGATGGCCGGCTGCCCTGAGAATCTGGCACAGGTACTGTTGGTATGGGTCTGCTGGGCACAAAGACCTGGACAGCAGTTTTCTGTGTCGGCACAGTTGGACAGGATCCTTCAGCATAAGGAGAAGAGGCCATCGGGGAATGAGATCAACATCGGGGGAGCGGTCGTGATATCAGCCTATTTTATGACTTTTTCCTGAGACTTTGCCTTGGGCCTTGGAGACCTGGGAGCTCGGCGATCGTGTGGGCGACAGAGGTTGGAACCCTGGAGGACCCCTGCCTGGAACTAGCTACCTGTTGAGAGCATTTCTGCATTGCCTGAGGGTTGTTTGGTTAAAATTCTGGCAGCGCTCACAGTCCAACTTCATGGTCACTCCCAAGACAGACACAGAGCTGTTCGTCTGTGGAAGTAATCTTCTTTCCACAGCGACAGCGATGGATGTGGGCAGTTGAAGGATTATCTCTCAACATAAACAAGTTGGAAGAATCAGGGTGTGAATACTACGCTGGAGCTTCCGCGGAGACCCATACGAGAGAGTTGATGGTGGGAAAGAACTGAGGAGGAAGCAGGGCTGCTCACGCCTTTATAGGGTTGGCGACATTGACGGTGTGGGCGGCCTCAATTGTACTGCTGAAAATCTTCTGTGTGGATCCTGCTTCACCAGTGAAGTTCCTGTAGTGTGACCTAATGACTAAGATACCCCCGAAGACCAGGTGGTTCACCACCTCCTGATTCAGGAACCACTCGTGCAACATCTCTCACCCAGCTGAGAGCATCCTCCAGCTGACTGTTCACTCCTGTGACATGAACTGCCAGGAGATCTGCGCCAAGGTTGTGCATGAGGGTCCAGGTGCGGAGGGCCTCCTGACACAAGGGAAGGGAGCGAGTTCCACACTGCTTGTTCAGGTAGTACATGGCCCTGGTGTTGTCAGTCTGGACCTGCATGACCTAACCCCTGACTAAAGCAGAGAATCTGGTCAGCGTAAGTTGCACTGTATGGAGCTCCAGCAAGTTTAAATGGTGACGGGACTCCCAGGGTGACAATAACCTGTAGGCTCTGTGTCCTACCAGATGCACTCGCCACCCCAGAGACATGTTCTGGGATCAGTCATCGTTGCACAGCATCACACACTGGCTAGGTCACCACATCTGGCTGGACAAAGTGGTCTAGGCAGTGTGATGTATGATGGCCCAAATCCCTTTGGAGGTGGCGCATCCACCGGTGTTAATATCTGACCACGCTGGTGCAGGATGCCATGCACCCCAGCAGCCCCAGGAAATTCTGGGCAGGGCGCAGGAGCCCAATCTGAAATGGTTGGGCAAAGCAGGCAAGATCCTGTGCCTGCTTCACAAAGAGGCAGGCCTTGAGCCGCAGAGAGTCTAGTTCTGTCCTGATGCAGGAATACCAGTTCAGACATGTGCGGTTTGACCAACAGGCCTAAGACTCAGCAAGCCTTGACAGCCAGATCATTGGACCTCTCCATGGCCTCTCTGGACAGACTGGCTAACAGCCAGTTGTCCAGGTAGGGGTACATCCTGACCCCTAGGCGCAACAGGTATGCTGCCACCACGGTCATGCACTTGGTGAAGACCCTGGGTGCCAAAGACAGGCCAAAGGGCATGACCCCCTCGGCTCAGAACCGGAGGTACCAGCAGTGGGACTGATGGACTGGGATTTGGAAAAAAAAAAAAAAAACATCCTGGATATCAAGGGAGCAAAACCACATGTTCAGTTCCAGCGACAGAATGACCTAATTCACAGTGACCAACCAGAAAAAAAAGTTACATACTTACCATAACATTAGATCTTCAAGAGAATCTCTCATCAGGCCACACCTATGGAACTATAGCTGCCAGGCGCAACCAAGAACAGTGGGGGCTGCCAATGACACCATCCTATGTCAACACTTCCCATATAAACGTGGGCGGCCCCTTCCCTCCTCAGTTCCCTGCCAGAGATCATGCTCAGAGGACCTCCCTATAGGGAACCAGGAGAGAACCTGTGGCTCTGCCTACCAGACGAGGCAGAAAGCAGCAGGTAAACTTTTCTGAACAAAGGGACAGGATTTACACAGCTCAACTTCCTTAGAGGGCTGGAGGGTGGAACAGCATGGCTTGATGAGATCCTCTCAAAAATAAACAGGTTACTCACCTGTAACAGTAGTTCTAGGAGTGGTATATGTTGTTCATCCACACTGTCTGGCATTGTCCCTTTCCCTTTAAATCTTGCCAGAAGTCTTCAAGCTGGCTTCTCCCACCACCCCACAGGTGGTAAATACCAGCTCCGCCCACGGCGCCAGATCTTAGCCCACTGGAAGCAAGGGTTGTGCATGTAAGCCGGGCAGGTCAGGTGGAGTGCGTGTGGATGAACATATACCACTCCCAGAACTACTGTTACAGGTGAGTAACCTGTTTTCTAGGAGCCGGATATGTTGTTCATCCACAATGTCTGGCAGACTCCTAGCAGTTCTCTGGAAGAGGGAGGCAAGGCACACACCCCCTACTTAGGAAAAAGAGATTGGAAAACCGAGGCCCCAAAACCAGCATCTCTGCGTGACTCAAGGTCCATGTGGTAATGGGTAATGAAGGTGTTTGCTGACTTCCAGATAGCAGCCCGACAGATTTCCTGGATAGGGGTGTCCCTGGAAGCAGCCACCGATGCAGCAATATGGCGGGCAGAATGAGCCCTTAACCCACTGGGAGGCTCCTTGCTGGCCAACTCATAACACAGACCTATGCATGATGTAATCCATCTTGCAACAGTCCACTTGGCTGCAGGTCTGCCAGAAGCGGCTTCAGCGTAGGTGACAAACAGCTGGCGAACCTCTCCCGGAATTTCCGCCGTCCTCTCCTTAAAATAGGAGAGAGCACGTCCGAGGTCCAGAGTATGGAACCTGTACTCTGTGTCCGAGATGTAATTAGGGTAATATACTGGCAGGGTCAACACCTAATTAAGGTGAAACTCTGACACCACCTTCGGAAGGAATTTCGGGTGGGGGTGCAGGACAACCTTGTTTCTGCGAAAGACCAGATAAAGGGAGTCCACCGACAGCGCCTGGAGCTCCCCTGTCCTTCTGGCTGACGTGATAGCCACCAGGAAGGCAGTCTTCCACGACAAGTGTGAGAGTTCACACTTACGCATGGGTTCGAATAGCTTGCCCATGAGCTTTGCCAAAACCAGCAAAAGATCCCATGGAGGTGGAGGTTCACGCACCGAAGGGGATATGTGATCCAGGCCTTTGAAAAAGCACTCGATCACTGGCTCCTTATCAATGTCGGCTGACCGGCCCGCGCCCGGTAAGCAGAGATGGCTGCCAGGTGCACCTTAAGGGTCGATGACCGAAGACCCCCTTTGCAGAGGGACCAAAGGGGGTCTAGAATGTTAGCCACAGAGCAGGATAAGGGGTCCAGGCTCCTTCCCCGACACCAAATGGAAAACCTTTTCCACTTGAAGGCATAACATTTCCTGGTCTATTCCTTTCGAGATGCTTCCACCACGGTGTAGACATCCTCGGAAAGACCCAGAGCCTGGAACTCTAGCCGCTCAGGAACCAGGCTGTGAAGTGCAGGGATTGAAGATCCAAGTGGAATACCTTCCCCTGGTTGACAGATCAGGGCCGGACGTGCTGGAAGCCGCTCCAGGGGCCTGCAACTGAGACTGAGGAGATCTGGATACCAGAACTGGCACGGCCAGACTGGGACTACCAGGATTACCTTTGCCTTGAAAGGGAGGGAAGGTGTACAAGAGTCCACGGCCTTGGGAAGGCATCCCCCTGCAGCGGGGGCATGGAACAGTCTCAGCTTGGTGTTGTCCCTGGAGGTAAACAGGTCCACCATCGGTTTGCCCCAGTGGGAGAACAGGCTGTAAGCTACCCCTGGTTGGAAAGACCACTCATGGGGTGCCTTGCCTAAGCGGCTGATAGCATCTGCCAGAACGTTTGAGGCTCCTGCCACATGGATGGCCAGGAGATCTGCCTCCAAACGGCTCACGAGGGTCCAGATGCAAAGCGCCTCTCTGCACAGCAGACGGGAGTGCTACCGCCTGTTTGTTGAGGTAGTATATGGTCGTGGTAACCACTTGACCTCGGAGCTGAGGAGCGAAAGCAGATAGTGCCAGTCTTACTGCTCTGAGCTCCAACAGATTGATGTGGCATCGGGACTCCTCGGGGTCCAGAGCCCGTGGGCCCTTCTGTCCCCCATGTGGGTTCCCCAGCCCATGAGAGATGCATCAGTCGTGAGGACGACCGCTGGCTTGGGGCGGACAAACGGGATCCCTTCCTGCAACAGGTTTGGGGCGGTCCACCAGTGGAGAGTGTCCCACATCTTCTGGGTTACAGTGATCAGCTGGTTGAAATGACCGTGGCGCTGAGACCACTGGGCAGCCAGCTCCCATTGGAGGGGCGCATGTGCAACCAGGCCCAACAGACCACTGAGGTGCAAGCCGCCATGTAACCCAGAAGGTGCAGAAAGTCCCAGGCAGGGCACAATTTTCCAACCAGAAATGATTGGGCAAAGGAGAAGAGAACCTTTGCCCTGTCCGCCAGGAGCCAAGCTCTGGCTTGACGAGAGTTGAGCTCTGACCCGATCAAGCCCATCACCTGAGAAGGCACGAGTTACGACTTGGCCACGCTGATCAGGATGCCGAGTTGGTAGCAGGTCTGGAAGGCCAGGTCCCTGGACCTCTCCACCTCCTGTTGGGTGGAATCTGCTAGGAGCCAGTTGTCGAGGTAGGGATAAATCCTGACCCCGCGACGCCCGAAGTGGGCCGCCACAACTACAATGCATTTGGTGAAGACACATGGGGCCGATGACAGGCCGAACAGCATGGCTCAGAACTCATACAGGGTCCCCTCGACCCTTAAGCAGAGGAACCGCTGATGAGACTGACAGATTGGGATGTGAAAGAACGTGTCCTGCAGATCCAGTGAACAGAACCACATGTTTCGATCCAAGGATGGTAGGATCTGGGTCAGAGTGACCATCTGAAAGGTGCATGACCCGAGATACTGATTCAGGCCGTGCAGATCTAGAATGGGGCGCCAGACGCCCGTCCGCTTGGGCACCAGGAAATACCTGAAGAGACAGCCTGGGTCTACTAGAGATTCTGCCACTGGAGCTACTGCCTCCTTGAGGAGGAGCTGAGCAATGTTGTCTTAAAGAGCCGACAGTCTGAGTGGATACTCTTTCCTCCCGAGGGGAGTGGGATCGGCTTGGAGAGTACTGCTCGAATTCCAGAGGCAGACCCTGACCGATCACTTCGAGAACCCACCTGTCCAAAGTGACAGTGACCCAGGTAGAAAGGAAGTGGCGGAGCCAGCCCTCCACGGGAGGACCCAGAACTGGTGTGATGGGAGAGGGGGAGGCAGCCCCCATCCAGTCACTGAGCAGGCTTGGAGGACGAGGATCCAGGACCCAAACCTCGGCCTCCTTTACGGGCCTGGGCTTGTGCCGGGGGCTCCAAGCTGAAGCCTGCTGCTGTTGCTGATGCTGCTGTCCTCTTTGAAAGGAGGGCTGTTGTGCCATAGGGGAAGAGTGCCGAAAAGGCTTCTTTTTCTTCTGCTGGTTCTTGCCCGAAGAATCCTTAGCAGAAGTAGCGTCCAAGGTGGCAATGGACTGGTCAATGCGCTGCAGGTGACCAGCCACATCTAGGCTGAAAAGGTCGGTCCCCAGGAAAGGAACATCAGCTAGTTTGTGCTGAGTATCCGCCAGGAAGGAGGAGAGTCACAGCCAAGCCCTGCGATGAGAGGCAACTCCGGCTGCCATTGAACGGGCACAAGAATCCCCAATGTCCAGGGCTGTCTGAAGCTGCTGTTTGGCAACAGCTTGGCCCTGATCCCAGACCTGTTTGACCGGGGTCTTCATGCCCACGGGGAGATGTGGGAGAACTTCACCCAAAGACCCCATGAGAGTGCCTGATGAAGGCCCAAGGAAGAAGTCGCACAGACCTTCCTGGCCGAATGGTCCAAGAGCTTGGACTCTTTCTCGAGAGGTCGGTCAGTGTCGGCAGAACTGCCAGTAAGCCTGAACACAGAGCCGGTCACCAAGCTCTCAGCCGAAGGGTGCTCTGTGAACCCCGCAAGGGACCCCATGGGCACCGCATACTTGCAGGCCATGCAGGCAGACGGTGCTGGACAAGAGGTAGGGCTCTACCAGAGTTCTAAGACTGGGCCAACAATGGCCTCAGCCACAGGAAAAGCCTCCTTCGGGGTATCTCCTCTCTTGAGGATGTCCGTGGGCAGGTGGTACTCGTTCTGAACTGGCTCCATGGGCATTCCTGTGGAAGAATGTCCTGAAAAGACAAAGGACCTTCCTCAGTCTAACCCACTGGCCGATTCGTCACCCCCGGGATGAGAATGCAGGCCGGTCACATCCGAATCTGAGAAATCCGGATACAACGGTCAACTGCCCAGGTCACCTTCGAGCCGCCAAAGGCAGTACAGTGTGACAGTGACCGAAAGACACTAGAAAAGCCCAGTGCCTGGCCTATCTTCTTTAGAAGGAGCCTGTCCCAAAGGCTGCTTGGGCGCTGGTTCCACCACCATCTGTGGAGAGACTGGTTTAGGCCGAACCGGAGGTTTAAACCGACCTGATCAGCTCTGACGGAGTCAACTTCGGCCTAGGAGGCGAAGGCCAAGCAATGGCCAGGGTCGGCTTGTGCCCCGTCAAAATCAGCTGCTGCCACATGAGGTCCTCGTAGTGCCAGAGTTTCTGAAGAAGCCTCTCCTCATCCGAGGAGAACGAAGACAACCGATGACATCACCTCTTTTTAGAGTGTTTATGGCTCTTCCTCGGCTTTCCGGTCGAGAGGGTTTGGGATCTCAAATCGAGATTGGACAGGCCGATTCGGTCGCCCGGGAGACACTGGCAGGACAGGCGATTTCCCGGGGTCGGGGACCACTTCCTCGATGGAGTCTCAGCAGGTTGGGTCTCCTCATCTGGGAAAGTGAGAACTGGAGTTCAATCGAGAGAATCGTTGACCGGAGTCAGCGATAATGGTTCGATTGGGTCGATGATGATTCCACACTGTCGATCGACACTGCGGTTGACTGACCAGATGGCAAAGCAGAGAGGCCAGCGGCCGAAGAAGCAATCTCGACCGAAGTAGAGACTGCAAGTTCCTGGGACCGAGAGCTCTCCCGCTCCCATAAGCATCTCCGTCGGGACGAAGATGATCCCAGGTCCTTCTCCCACTTATGGGACTGAGAGGAGTGCGTGCCTGCAGGATCCTCCCCTTTAGTTGGGAGAGACTGGCACAACTCTCAGAAGGAACCTGAGAAGGTGGAGCCCAGGTTGAGCGGACAAAAAAAGCTCAGAGTGGTTTCTGCAGCCTGAGCCGCTTCCTCTTCGAATGCTTGCATGTGTTCAAATTGCTTGCAGATCCCACAGCCGTGGAAACCGCCCACCGAGCCTCCTTAGATTTCACTGGAGGTTCCGTTTCTCGGGCCTCCCCAACTTCAGGCATGCAAGACTGTTGTTGAGGACGTTGGGATGGAAAGCAAGACAAAGATCGCATTTCGAAGTGTCATGATCTACACAGAGACAGTAAACGCATGCGGCTTGGGGATCGGAGCGTGACATCTTCTGGCCGTAGGGACACCGGCAAAATCCGGGGAAAGACTCGTCTTCCATAATTGAAGGCACAGAGTCGCGATCACTAATGCGAACTAGATGGATTTTTGGAATAACTGAAGGTTTTGAAGCCAGGGCCTACAAACTGCATGAGCACGAGGGAGGCAACCTGAATCTTCCAGTGGAAAGGAAGATCTGGCGTCATGGGGCGGAGCCGAGGGTTATACCACCTGGGTGGGTGGGAGGAGCCAGCCTGAAGACTTCCAGCAAGATTTAAAGTGGAAAGGGACATGCCAAAGAGCGTGGATGAACAACATATCCACAATCCTAGAATCTTTAGGTAGGGAGAGAAAAGAAAAAGGGGAGAAAACATTTCTAAGGGGGTGTGGGCAATCAGGACTTCTGTGAGTTACTAGTCTGTAGGCGGGGGCTTTAGTATCGTAGCAAGGAAAGGTAAAGAAATGCAACTATAATGGGAGTAGTGCAGTGAAGCTGCTGAGGGCCGGCAAGCTTCAGGGAGACCTTCTGGAGACTGCGGTGCTGCCCCATCTGCAGGCACCTCTCCGAGTTGAGAGAGGAGGTTGCCAGACAAGGCCGAGATGGCTTGAGTTAGGAGGACCTACACACCCACTCAGGAACCACCAAGTCTGCCTCCGCTACCTCCAAGGGTGCCGGGAAGGAGAAGCGGCTGGACAACAGTGGGCTTGGGGAGGGTTAGGGTGGTGGAGCAGAGGCACATCACAAATCCCATACCACTACAGAACTCCTATGCCACACTGGCAGGGTGGGACTGTCCCACAGAGGCACCCAAAATAGTGGCTGGGGCGGATGTGGAGGTCCTCCATGGTGGAGACTCCAAGGAGGGTAGCAGAGGACACCAGAGGAGGAGAAGGAAGCAATCCTGGTGGGGACCCAATCGTGAGGGACATTCAGTTAGAGACAGGGAGGGAAGAGGGAGGGTGGTAAGGTGCCTTCCCAGTGCCACGCTCGTAGTGATGGAAGGAGGATCCTAAGGCTCACTGGGGAGGGAGGGAGGGCTGGATGTCATTGTCCACTTGGGGACAAATGACCTGGCTGGGAAGAGGCCAGAAACAGTTCAGAAGATTGGGAGGGTCTTCGAAGGTAGCACAATCTGTAACTTTCTCAGGAGTGTTACCTGTCCAGGACAAGGGGATGACAGGAGGCTCCATATCAGGGACTTCAACTCATGGTTGAGGAAGTGGTGCAGGGAAGAGGATTTGTTAATTGGGGACTGTGGCTCCATGGGTGGTGGGGGAGAAGAGAGACTGAGGCCTGTACGTGTGTGTGTGGGGTGCCTGCATCCTCCTGGAGGAGAACAGAGATCCTGAGAAAAGTTTAAATGCTACATCAGTAGGCATTTAAACTAGCAGAGGGGAGGTGGAAGATGGCAGGTTAACATGGTCTGCCCCCCTCCCCACACAGGGTTAACAGTGAGAATCCAGAGGGTGAGAAGTCCCCAACAAATTAAGCACAAACAGGTAACCAATCAAAAGAGGAAAGAAAACAGTGAAGGTAAAGGCAAAGGGCAAAAGGTCAAGAAGAGGAGAGGTGGAAGTAAGAAATGGACAGCCATGAGTGCAAATGCTCGTAGTCTGGGCAACAAGATGGCAGACCTATAGGCCACTACAGCTGCAGGAGACCTGGATACAGCAGCACTTACAGAGACCTGGTTCAATGAAAACCATGACTGGGATGTAGCCATACCAGGGTATGCTCTAATCAGGAGGGACACGATAAGAAAATAAAAGGGAGGAGGGGTGGTTCTTTATGTGAGGGAGAATATAAAGGCCACTGAAATAACAGGGGGAGGGGGTCAGAGAATAGCAGAGGTACTGTGGGTCACCCTGGAGACAGGGAAGGGGGGCCACTATTCAAAAAGGATGGTCTACAGACCTCCGCACCAGAAAAGAGAAAGATAAGGTTATGACAGAAGAAATTCAAGGGATGGTGAACAAGGGAGAGGTATTGCTAATGGGAGAAAACAATCGACCAAATGTGGATTGGAGCCTCCCTGCTGCAGCAACAGTTAGAAGTAGGGAAATCCTAGACTCCCTGCAAGGGGTATTCCTTTGGCAAATAACTGAAGAACCCACTTGTAAGAGAGCAGTAGTAGACTTGGTACTGTCAAACATTGACGGTGTTACAGATGTCATGGTGGGAAGCCACCTGGGGACCAGTGATAATCGTATAGTGTGGTTCAGCATAAGGACGGGGCCAGAATCTAACACACTAAAAGGAGGGTCCAGGACTTCAGGACTGCCAATTTAAAGAAAATGGGACAGTGCCTCAAGAAAGCCCTAGCAGGAATAGGGAAAATGGGTGGAGTAGAGGAAAATGGGCAGAGATAAGGAAGGCATTTGAAATGGCAACTAATACCTTGGTGTCAGGCAGATCATTAAGAGCAAGAGAAAAAGGAGACCGCTATGGTTCTCCAGGGAAGTAGCAGCAAAGGAAAAGAGGAGGACATTTAAAATGTACAAGTCGACACTGAAGGGCGAGGATAGGGAGATATATTAGGAAAAACAAAGGGAGGCAGGAGAGCAAAAATGAGGGATAAAACATTCTTAAGGTACATAAGTAGAAGGAAGAAAAACAAGGCAGGGATAGTAAGACTAATAGGGGAAGGGGGGGGGAGAGTGTGGAAGAGGATCAGAAGAAAGCAGAGATATTAAACAAGTACTTTTCTTCTGTATTCACAAAGGAAGCAGTAGGGGACGGGCCGCAGATAGGAAAAAAAAAAAAAGGCATTAAGAGGAGGGAGGTGGACAGTAGCCCTTTTACGGTGGAGAAAGTACTCAGGGAAGTAGCAAAGCTAAAAATAGACAAGGTAATGGGGGGTCACCCCAGAATTCTGAAGGCGCTAAAGGGGAAACCATCTGCGCCTCTAACGTCACAGTTCAATCCATCACTAGAGACTGGGGAGATTCCAGGGGACTGGATGAGGGCAGATGTGGTCCCAATTCACAAAAGTGGGAACAGGGAGGAGGCAGGAAACCATCAACCTATAAGACAAACTTTGGTACCAGGCAGTGTTATGGAAATGCTACTAAAGAAAAGGATTGGAGCATACCTAATAACCAGTTTGCAGGATCTAAGGCATCAGGTACCGGGTCAATATGGCACGGCAAGAACAGCGAAGCAATAAACATACCGTAACAATAGCAGATTGAAAGAGAGCTACAGGGATACAATAGCTGAGGTACAGGTTTGCGCTATCCCTGTAGCGATAACCATGTTGTGAATATAGTGCAAGGAAGCAAGGCTGTGCTGGGGGAGCACTCTGCCTAGCAGATGCCGTGGCTCAGCGGGTAGAGCCACAGGCAGTGGAGGGCAGGAGAGCATCAGCAGACTGAGGTTTGAATCCGATCCTGGAATACTTGCTGTGTTATTTTTTTTGCGTTTGTGCTTGGCTCCGTTCCCCCCCAATGTTTCTCCCCATCCCAGAGTTGCCTTCTCCCCCCTCCGAGGTAGTTATTTTAAGTTGGGAGGGGGATTGCAAAAAGCCAGTTTGTTTCTGTTATGTTGAATTTGGTGGTAGCACTGAAATGTACCATCTTGTTTTTAATGTCACTGTTACGGATGTGTGGTATTCGACCACACTTATTAAAGTCAGTGTTTTGACCCCGTGCTGAGGCAACATGGATTCATGGGGGGAGATCTTGCCAAACAAACCTGACAAAGAGTTCATGGGTTACCAGGAAGGGGTGGTGGAAGTGGTCTATCTGGATTTCAATAAAGCCTTACAAAGGCGCTTTTTATAAATAAATTATGATGATGATTACACAAGCTGGGCAGCCCGGGGGTGGAACGTAACATAGGTACGAATTTGGCTGAGTAACAAAACTGAAAGGGTGGTAGAAAATGGAGTCCATTCCGAAGAGGGTAAGGTAAGCAGCAGGGTGCCTCAGGGATCGGTGCTGGGACCAGTCATAGAAACATAGAATTTAACGGCAGATAAGGACCGCTTGGCCCACCCAGTCTGCCCATTTCCCTACCTAATGGATAAGCTGCAGATCCTAGTTAACCAGCAGCCTACTTCTTCCTACCCCCACCCCCTAGAATTGCCTTATGACTGTCCCATGCATGCTTGAATTCCACCACTGTTTTCGACTCCACAACCTCCTCCGGAAGGCCGCCATGCATCCACAACCCTCTGTGAAAACTACTTCTTAAATTACCTGAGCCACCCCCGGTCTTCAAATTGGTGCCCTTGTTCTAGCGCACCTCTTTTTTGAAAGATGCTACCTCTTGGACTTTGTTGATTCCTTGAGGTACTTAAAAGTTTCTATCATGTCCCCCTCCTCCTTTCCTCGAGGCTATACATATTAAGCTCCTTAAGTCTCTTCATTTGTCTTCTGTGCAGACCCTGCACTATTTTAGTTGCCCTCCTCTGACAGCTTCCATCCTGTCTATGTCTTTTGGAGATTGGGTCTCAGAACTGCACGCAGTACTCCAGATGGGGTCTCACCAGCTGTCTGTACAGAGGGATAATAACTTCCTGTTTTCTACTGGTGATGCTTCTCCCTATGCATCCCAGTATCCCCCCAGCCTTCCTTGCTGCCCCTTCACATTGCTTGCCCACCTTTAGGTCATCTGATATGACTACCCCCAGGTCCCTTTCCATTTTTGTTGTTGTTAGTATCTCACCCCCATTGTGTACTCTTCCCTGGGTTTTTGTTTCCCAGGTGCATTACCTTGCACTTCTTAGCACTCAATCTAAGCTGCCATACATTTGACCATTCCTCTAACCTTGCCAAGTCCCTTCTCATCCTTTCCACCCCACCTTGTGCATCAACTCTGTTGCAGATCTTTGTGTCATCTGCAAAGAGACATACTTTTCCTTCCAGTCCCTCTGCAATGACGCTTATAAAGACATTGAAAAGGACCGGTCCTAATACTGAACCCTGTGGTACCCCACTAGTAACCCCCCTTTCTTCAGAGTGGACTCCATTTACTATTACTCTCTGTGTCCTATTCTCTAGCCAATTCTTTACCCAGGCTGTCTTGGGACCCACTCCCAGTCCTCTTCAATGTCTTTACTAAACGACATCACAGAGGGGCTGAAAGGAAAGGTATGCCTGGTCACAGATGACACAAAAATCTGCACCAGAAAAAATGAGGGGAGATCTGAAAAAGCTAGAAGACTGGTCAAGGGTCTAGCAACTGGGCTTCAATGCCAAAAAGTGCAAAATTATGCACATGGAGCACAGAAACCCAAGGGCAACGTATAAGTTGCGGGGATGTTATCAACCACAAAGCAGGAAAGGGGTTTTGGGGAAATAATCTCTGATGACCTGAAGGTAGCAAAGCAGTGTGATGAGGCAATGGAAAAGGGCAAATAGAATGTTGGGGTGTACAGGGAGGGGTAGCACCAGCAGAAATAGGGAGGTAGTGTTACTCCTGTACAGATTAATGGTGAGGCCCTACCCAAGTACTGTGTCCAGTTCTGGAGACCCCATCTCAGGAAGGACATAGATCAGATGGAGGCAGTACAGAGAAGGGCAACCAAATGGTGCATGGCCTGCATCAGAAGCCCTATGAAGAAAGTCTCAGGGAACTAAATATGTATTCTCTGGAGGAAAGGGGAGACATGATAGAAACATTTACATACCTCAAGGGTACCAACAATGTAAAGAAGAGTAGTATACTGCACAGAAAAAGATGCTCAAGGACAAGGGGGCATGATATGAAGCTGGAAGGTGGGAGACTTTAGGGGAGATGTGAGGAAATACTTCTTTACGGAAAGGGTGGTAGATGGCTGGAACAGCCTCTCAGCAGAGGTGGTAGGTATAGAAATAGTAACAGGATTCAAACATGCATGGGATAGGTATGAGGGGACCTTAGTAGCGGGACGGGGAGGAGTAAGGCCAGAGGTCAATTAGGGTCTGCGGTAGCTCAACATGCAGGGACTAAGGGAGGGCCTTGAGGTCCTTTTCTGCCGACAGCTTCTATGTTTCTATACTTACAAGGTGAGTAAAAATTTGGTGAGGTGCTGTCAGTGCTGATCTAAAACTTCTGCATCTCAAACAGAAAGACTAGTGCATTGTGTGTGAAGCAGAGGATACACAATCATGAAACATGTCTGCTTCACAGGCCTCGTCTTAAAAGTAATCAACTAAGAGCCTTCAAATAGCTGCCTATCACACACTTATATAGCATGTTTCTACTATTAATGTACGTGATATCACAGATGCATGCTCAGAAAAGGATACACAGTATAAGGAGGAATACTAAGTAGAGTTCCTTATACACTGTAGTAGGTGCAACACATTAATACATAAAATATTTTCTTCATGCTTTATATTAGATTCAAACTTAAGATCACACATAAAAACATTTGCTTTAAATATGCTTTACATTTAATTCAAACTTAAATCACACATTACCTGATAGTCACTACTGGATACTTTATATGCAGCAGATAGGGGTCGCATTGCTGCTGTCCTGGGTGTGTGATGAGGCTGTGATGGTGTGCCTATGGTTTTCACTGGAGGAGTAAAGACTGATGAGGTAGAAGATGAGGAGCCTCTTTCAGAGCTGTCCGTGACACTCTTGACAAATAAAAACAAAATATTTATAAACATTACATTTTTCCCCACTCCAAAGCCATCATCAATGGATATTTCAATTTAAAGAGCATCATCAAATTCCAGAACACTTGCCGGCCCAGTGACGTGGAGGGCTGAGGCAGCGATTCCTTACCTCCTGCCATGCTGGTGACCTGTGTGAGCAGGTTGTCAGGGCGGCTGGGGTGGGAGAGGATCAAGCGTCCAGAGGACTGTTCTCCTCTCCTGGAGAGGGCAGGGAACAGCAGCTGGGGTTTGCCTGACACCTAGCGGAGGCTAGGTGTTGGCAGGCCAGGCCAATACAGTGGGGCACGGATGTGAAGCAGCCAGCAGGCACATGTGGGGACACTTTTGTGGCACGCACGTTGTTGGCACTGCATGCTCCGCCGCCAAGGAAATGGGAGCCATGGTCATGCGGCTGGATGGCCGCCCAACTTATGCTCAGTCTCTAAGGGTGCCACTCATACTGGATCCAGTCCTGGTGGAGAGTTGGGGGCTCCCTACCACCCTGGCACAGGAGGTAAGCTGTGGGGGTAGCAGGGTGGTGGCCTGATTGCAAGATAGGCGTGGACAGACGACCACCGGAAGAAAGAGGGATGTCTGGAAAAGTAGATGCCACCAGGAGCCATGGAGAGAAAAGTAAGTGTGTGTGTGTGTGGGGATTCCAAAACACTAATATGATGCAAGTCCTTGGCAGGACTTATTTGAAATGTCATCATGGTTCCTTGATTTGACTGTTACTACTGCAGCCTTACCACTTTGAAGCCTGATCCCATTAGATCTGCAAGGCAAGGTCTGACCTGCTTGGTAGTCAAGATTAGAGTCATTAAATAAACACCATGTGCTGCAAGAAGTAGTGTTGGTAGCTCTCCAGGGAGCACTCTCCCCTTTGTTGTAAGTAAACATACCAAAGGCATTACATGGCGGTTGGGGGACACTGCTGATGAGAGGTGCAGTCTTTTGGATGAGACATTAAACCAAGGTCCTTTATGCAAAGGATCGGATGCAAATATCCAGTTTGTCTACATCTGTCGAGTTGGACCTTTCTAGACCCAACTTGTGTCTCTATTACTTGAGAAGTCACAGATGTACTACCCTACAGATAATAAATTATTTTCAGCCAGTCCATGCCATATCCCGTTTTTATGAGCTTTCAACAAATGTACCGATTTATCTCATTACATAAAGGACTTTTGTCTCACTGTTCATTACAAAAACCTCTATTTCGGCTATGGATAGCACCCCCCTTTTTATTTTCAAGCAGTTAAACGTAAGCAAGTGCTAAAGCTATTAAAACAGATTGCAGTTAATAAAAGCTCGGTTGGGAGTGGCCTTGAACCTAGATTTTTAAAGTTATTTGCTGCACACATTTATCAACCACAGGCTAAAATATTTACTTTTCATTAATTACTAGTCAATATCCAAGTATATGGAAACAAACAATCAGGCCAATTTTTAAGGGCGGTTCGTTGAAAGATATGGATAACTATCAACCAATTTCACTACTACCACCTTTAGGTAAGTCACCAGAAAGGGTTGTAAATGAGTAACTTTCTGATTACCTCCACTCCAGTGGCCTTCGATCTCCCAAGCAGCATGGTTTCCAAAAGTATCATGGTACTGGGACGGCCTCAGCCCGGTTCATTGACCACATCAGTGGAGCTATGGATGGAGGTAAACTCACTGGTGCTGTGTATGTGGACCTGTCCAAGGCCTCTGATCTGGTGAACCATTGCATGCTGCTCGGGAGTCTGAGAACTGGCAGAATCACTATGACTGGTTTGCTAGTTACTTGTCGGATCGCCCTCTGAGGGTGAGCCATGATGGAGTCTTGTCTAGTTTTACAGTAATGATACAGGAGTACCCCAGAGATCTATGTTGGGGCCTCTCCTGTTCTCTTTGTTTACTGAGGTTCTTCCTTCACTACTGGAGAAAAAACACTTATGTATGCCAATAATATAATTTTGTACAATAGTTCTCCCTCAGTTGAAGTGATAAATCCATCTCTAAATGATGATGTTTTGGTCTTGGATCAATGGCTTAAGAGTCGTCTGTTCCCGAATAGTAAAAAAAATGTACATTGTTTGGCTCAAGAACTAGATAAGCTGGGAGTTCACCATTAATAACTCAGGACATCTTTGGTGTCCAGCTTGAAAAGGTCTCCCAGTTTCTCTTTCACATCTCTCCTCCATTAGCCTCTCTCCGGTGTGGGCTCGCGGTGCTCTGACTTCTCCAGTCTGCCTGAAGCTCTGGCCGACCTCTGGTAAGGGACATCCCCTATCCAGACTGCTAGCCCCCGGATCGGGACCGCCTCACCCTCAGGCACTCTATCTATAGTGTTGTAGGCTGCAGTCATGGAGGGACCGGACTGGGTGTCCAGATGCCCGGCAGTGACAGGGTCACAACCTCTAGCCCCATCATCGCCTACCAATGGCAAGAGGGGTTTTCTTGCTTTTTGCCCCACTACCCTCCCCTAGAGTCCAGACTTGCAATGACGCCCCTCAGATGTCCACCGCTGCTCTGTACCCACTACTTCAGCCCTATGCGTAGTACTCCGGGTTTCCACTGGGGGCCGCCAGTGCCGGGCTGTCCCTGGATCCTCCTAGAGAGAGAGAGCTGTCCCTGACGCTCAATCCTCTCTCTCCCTGCTAACCACTGTTGGCCCGGCTAGTTCCAACCACCAGTGAGGCACAAGGTGTGGCGTCCAGCACCTCAACCCTACGTGCCAACAGACCGGCTAATATCTAGGAATCTTACTAGACCCTTGTCCAACCATTTCTCCACACCTAAAGCAAATTAGGAGACAGATAAATCAAAAGCTGGGTGTCCTTTTTAAACTACAAAATTGCTTAACCTTGCAAGCTAGACTCGCAAAAGCCGGTAGTGTACTTTTGTCAGTGATGAATCATAATTTTTTTTTTTTCTGATTTAGCTAAAACTGATATGTCCCTTTTGACTACAACATTCCATGGGGTTTGCAGATTTACTCTAAAACTTCCGTATAAAATGGCAGGGATCGACAAATCTCAAAATTAAGTGCTTGTCCAGGACAAGTGGCTGTACCAAAAGTAGTAGCCCCAGTGTTCATGTTGGTAGTCCCATCATGAATAGTCATTTACAGAAAATTAATCATCTGAATTTTTTTTTCTATACAACCTCTTTCAGGACAAAATCAGGAAGTAGAAATGGCAATAGCATAAAATAACAGGAACAAAAGTAGTGGTTTTGCACATTGCATGTAATCACAGAGCAAGCTTAACAGACACTTTACTGGCTTAGTTGATTACTAATGGGGAAGGGGGTATGCCGAGTAGCACACACAGGGACACTGCCTCATAGTATAGTATATGAGGACATACACTGAACTCTTACTATACTGGTATACTGTACAAGTCTTAACAGTTTCTAAAAAATGTTTATAGGTAGATAAGCAATTTATAGCATGAGCTAAAAAAAACTGCCACTTGCAGCAGTGTACATCCTTTAAAGAGCAGCTTCCGACCATCCAGGTTTCTGCTCTCCCCCAGCCCGTTTGATGGCTTACCTTCCCAGAAGCAGTCTCACAAAGTTTGGCATAAAAAGCTATTTTATACAAAAAGATATATCCCTCGTAAACTTTTAAATTGCTCAGCTGGCAAAAAAAAAAAAAAAACACACATCGACTTCCCGGTAGGACAAACACACCTCAACGTCGGCCCACACAGCCCTGTTTTGTGATGTCACAAAACGAAGGCTGTGTGAGCGCACTATTGCTTTCTATGGGGCGTATTTTCAAATATATTTATACCCTTTAGTGCTGGGATTTTATTCTATCAAAGCGATTGATCGACTAATTGGGTCATAGATGTTTTATAATCTGCACTTGTGACTGAGTGGATGTGCAGTTTTCCTGTCCTTGCTCTCCTTCCCATTTTGCTTCCAATTAACCTGTTTACCTCTCAAGACCAAAGTGTACTTTCATTTTGTTTAGAGAATAGCCAGAAGAACCAGCTGTTATAGGACTGCAAAGCTGAATGTTACCATGCAGTCTCATCACTATCACTTTTGAACCCTTTAGTTTTCCTGTGTTACTCTCTCTTCATAAATCCTAAGAGTTTTCCTTCTCTAATTAACCAGTCAGCAAAATATCAACAGCCTAAGACAAGTAGCAGCTACTAGTCAGAGTGGTCTTTCCTTGGTGCTCTACTTTTGTTTTTATAGCCTACCTTTTCGGTTCTACCATATTCTGTCAGACTGTGCTGTGCATTCAGATCTGGCTCCGACTGACAGCTCCAGAGATTTGTTCTTAGAAATGCTACAGTCACTGCTACTTAGCTGTGTGGGGCCATCTGGTTAAATTGCCCTATTCAGAGATTTCTCCGCCCACTTTTCTCTTCCTGCTCCTAATAGCCAATCTTCTTTTGTTCTAGATTCCAGACACCTAAAGACTCCTTGCTTCATTAACCCTTGGACTGCTGACTGATGTAGAACACTGTTACATAGGGATTTTGGACGGATATGTCTGTCCACGGCACAGCAAGGGTTAATCTGCCTTATACCCAAGGCCCCTGGAATGCTGCGATTCTGCGGTTGCAGAATTTTCCGCAGAATTTGCATCATGCTGCAGAATATATATAGTGCCGCAGAATTCACTGTTTTTGGTGAATTTTTATTCAAATATACTGTTTTTCCATAGTGCCAGGATTTCTTTCCATCTTGTTTATCATGAAGCCCCTCCTCTAGGCTTGGCATATGATGTCTTTGATGACATCACATCATATTTAACCAGAAATGAATAAATTATGCCGCAGAAACCAAGGAGCCCTGCCGCAGAATTCAGAAAGTTCTACTGCAGAGCACTAGGGGCCCTGCTTATGCCACATGACGTCCTGCTCCCTGAATTGAAGAGGAGAAAGGGAAAAAAAAAAAAAAGGCAGTTTTCTTTTTTCTTCTGCTCGCTCCTGTTGCAGCGTCTTCCCTTATCTCAGCCCTGATCTGCCTGGTGAATTACTGCTGTGCTGGTTGTCTGTCAGACAACTAGAAACAGATGAGATTCTTGTCCGGGACACAAAATTGATAGCCCGGGACGTCGGGCTATGGGATTTGTCGACCCCTGCCAAACGGTATCATTTTAAAAGCCTGACACTCACAATATCGACAGCCAGGAGACCATGGCCAAAACCGTGTTCGCCCGAGGGATCGCCATCCCAACTATGGAATGCCCGACTCCCCAACCTGCAATGACGTGGAGCTGATTATATAAATTTGGGGTGTGCGGAGGGTGCCCCCCACCTTCGAAAATGGCATAATTGCGATGTCTGGCATTTCACAGTTGGGATGGTGGTCCGTTGGGTGAGCAGGATGTCGGTCTCTGTCTCCTGTGTGTCAGGATTGTGAGTGTCGGCATTCCCTCATATATCCTCATCAAAAACAGGGACAAAGGCTGGGAAAAGTTTAAAATATCTGGTCTCTCTGCGGACTTTAATAACTATAAAGAACAGCGATCTAAATGCAAAACACAAATAAGACTTGCAAAAAGCCAATACTGTAAGGGCCTTCTGCTGGATGCTGCGACCCAAAACAGTTTTGGTCTCATGTCAAGACCTTCCTTGGCTCTAAGCAAACCGGTAAATAATGATATGATACTGAATGGTGTCCACTGTAATGACCCTGGCTCAATTGCCAACGCTTTAATTCTCACTTCTCGACCTCTCGAGCTATACAAATGCCTTCTTCGAATAACTTATTACCTGGTTCCCCCAACCCAAATGACATCCCAATGACGCCTACCTTCTATTTTAAAACTATATCGAAGGACGATGCCCTTAAACATCTAAACTCCATATCAGACAGTACTGCTGTTGGATCAGACTGCCTCGAACCTAAGCTCTTAAAGCTTGCAGCTCCTTTCATCGCAGGACCTCTGTCCAGTATACTAAACTTGTCACTAAGTGAAGGCAAAGTACCTGAGGTATGGAAACTGGCTAAAGTCACGCCAGTGTTCAAAAAAGGTGACAAAAAAGATATAGCCAACTACAGACCAATAGCTATTCTGTCAATATTAAATAAAATCTTAGAGAAGATCATCTCAGTGCAGATCTCTGAACACCTTACTAAGTATAACCTTCTCCACTCAAATCAACACGGGTTTAGAGAAGGCCATAGTACTCAAACTACCCTACTTCAGCTGACAAATGATGCTATTCAGGCCATGGATCCGGGTCAACAAACTGGTGCAGTATTTATTGATCTGACAAAAGCTTTTGATCTTGTTGACCACCCTCTTCTGCTTACCAACCTCCACTCCCTAGGTTTCTCAACTGGAGTTGTGAACTGGTTCCATAGCTACCTCTCATGCAGATACCAAACTGCGAAATTCAACTCGGCCACCTCAGATAAAGCAGCTATCAATGTTGGTGTTCCTCAAGGATCTATCCTCGGCCCCCTCCTCTTCTCGATGTTCATCAACAACATTCCCCATAGCATTTCCTCTTGCTCATCATTGCTATATGTCGATGACCTCGTACTCTACACTAGCTCAGACAATGTTCACTCTATTAATCATAAGCTCTCACGGATCTGCAAAATATTCAATCCTGGATCACCAAAATAAGCTTGTTGTCAACATTGGAAAGACCAAAGCTATGGTCTTGGTTCCTCTATAAAATTAAAACTGTGCCGTAAAATTTTCCAGGTCACTTGGGCTGATGGTTCCCCACTGGAGATAGAAACCTCTTTTAAATATCTAGGTGTCTTGCTTGATGAATCCCTCACCTTTGACGCTCACGTTACCTCCATTAGTAAGGCAGTAAATGTAAAACTCGGCTTAGCCTACAAAACTAGCCATATTCTTACCCCCACCACTAGAACAGCCATTGCACAAGGAATCCTGCTTCCCTCACTTTCTTATGGTTCTGCAATCTATACTAATGCGTCTAAGGCTACTCTTCAAAGATGGGACACAACCTATAACATATGCCGTTACGCCTCCGCATCCTCTAGATTAAAGCATCACTGCCTGCTGTACTCTGACCTAAAATGGCCATCCCCCATGGCACACCGTCTCCTATCCCTTGGGAACCTTTTGGATAGTGTACTGCGATCAAGTTCGCCCACCTATCTAGCCTCCCTGCTAACCCCTCAGAATGTATCCTACGGTCTCCGATCAACTGACTTTTCCTTGCTCTGCATCCCTAGATGTAGAACAACCAAAGGGAACTCTGCCTTCTCGCACATAGGCCCCTTCTACTGGAATTTGTTGCCCCTAGATGTACGCCTTGCCCCTAATCATGCCACCTTTAAGAAGAAACACCGCTCCCTCTTCATCGCTTGCTCAAATTGTACCTGCTTCAACCCTCCATAGATCCTGACTCCCCCTGTCCTAACTGCCCTGCTATCTATGACCCTTATTTTCAGCCTCCCTTACCTCTCCCCCTCATCCTAATATTAACATCCTTTTCAGTTCTTAGTTGAATGTAACCTTACCCTGTTATATTTGCTTACTTGCATGTATCAAACATTGTGATATTATTACATTAGTCTTCATATGAGCACTTATCTCTATTTGTATGATTATACCTTATATGCTATGTCCCAGTACCTGTCAATACCTTGTCTCAATTTCTCGATGTGATGTATTGTATTGTATTGTATTGTATTGTATTGTATTGTATTGTATATCTCCTGACACTGTTATGCCTTGTGATTGTATCTCTCTGTGCTAACCTCCCGGGTCGTGCCTGAAAATAGTCACTTTTGTGCCTAGTGCACTTACCCGGTAAACAAAAAATAAATAAACACATCACTGCACTTTATATATCAATCAACATGTTGGTTACCCCCAAAGCACAGTTGCTTGCATAATTTAAATTGCTTGACTGATAATATCTAAAGGCTGAGGGGATACTCTCCTTTACTTACAATATATCAAATCACCCAGGTCCACCTCGAAAATGAGCTTGCTCAACGGTGATCGCCTGGTTAAATAAAGACTTTGATATCAAATCTAAACAGTGGAGAGGTCATTAAGTTCCAATGGAACAACTAAACTTATCACACCCAGTACCAAAAGAAAATTGGGGGTGGGGCTGTGCATTTGTTAGTGCTGCAAGAACCTGGAACAGCTTACCAGGGTCTTTACAAGGTGGGACTGGTCATAAAGTTTTTAAATATAAAATTTGAAGAAACATTTTTTTTTTAGTCAGTTGAAATGCAAATGTTTCTAATGACACTGCTGTATTGTTTCAAATATTATAGCACCATAAAGACTGCAGGTGTAATCGCCTTCACCAGGGAAGTAAATACCGTTATCCCCTGTAATCTTTCTGGTGCTCAGAATTCCTCACAAATGGAACTTTGTAGCAATACCAGAAAAGAAGTCCCGGGTGGGAATACAAACTTATGTTACAGTGAACCTGAAGCAGCCCGAAGCATATCTTCCCCCTGAATGTTAATCTGACTGCCGATGCTACGTCCGATCCAAAAGGGTGGATAAAGTATGTACAGGGCGCCAGACAGCCGCTGCACCCCCAGTTGTATGGAGTCAGCCTGTCTACCATCTGAGGTCTGAGAATGGCCGGCGGAAATGGGTCTTAACCCTGAAGATGGCCCACAGCTTCCTTGGTAGACGGCAGCCAACTGCCGCCATGCTTCACCAGGGTAATATCCCTTGTGATCGGCTTAAACAGATCTTTTATTATTTATTTATTTTATTTTTTTTTTTAAGACAGGCTCAGCTGACTACGAAAGCTTGCAAATGTGATGTAGAGGTCCATATAAATGACACCATGGCCCAGATATTCAGAATGCGCCAGGCAGTGTCGCAAGCCTGGGTGCAGCGCAACTGGGCTGTGCCGGGGCCAGGACCAGGTGATATTCAACTGTGAAACGCCATGGTGCAGCACCATTGAATATGACGAGGTCGGCGCAAGCCACAGAGAGGGAGCATGGGGATGCGCCAGCACAAGTGCAGTTGCGCTAGGCGCATCACCCGCGATATTCAGCCAGGGGCATGCAAATAAGGCCATAATATATGCAAGGCACAAATGGGGCCATTTGCATGTCATTTGGCTCCATTTGCATGCGTTACGCAGGGAGTCGCGGTGAACTGTGCCTGGCACCCTGTCAAGATGCTGTCATTGGGGATGGGTCCTGGTAGGCTATTGTAACCCCTCCGTACGCCTGATCGTGGGCTTCTGCAATATTTAAAAGTATCCTGTGGTCTAGTGGTTCTTTCCCGTATGCCTGATCACAGGCTGTTAAGAAAAAAATTAACCTGGTGGTCCAGTGGTACCCTCCCCACCCACCCACAGAGGACCCCGGCCACCCAGTACCACCCCCAATCATCGTCGGGGGCAGCACCGACCCTGCTGCATGACAGCGACAGTATGATCTGTATGCTTATTGGTCCACACTGTGGAGGTGTGTGTGTGTGTGTGTGTGTGCTCGGTGACCAGGGTCCTCTGTGGGTGGGTGAGGGGGTACCAGTGGACCACCAGGTTAATATTCTTTACAACAGCCTGCGATCGGGCATACGGGTAGGGAACCACTAGACCACCACGTTAATTCTAATATTACAACAGCCCTTCTGCAGTTTGGCTATGATGTCCCTGACATCACCCCTGAACAGCACCGAACCCCTAAAGGGAGCATCCTGTATGGTGGACTGTACTTCAGGGACCAATCCTAACACATGGAACCAGGCATGATGCCGTAAGCCTACGGCGAAAGCCGAGCTTCTGCCAGCTGTATCCACCACATCGTAGGTGACAAAAAGCATGTGCCTGCAGGCCGAACGAGCAGAACGGACCAGGTCTCCCAGTTCTTGCTTAGTTTGGGAATCAGGAAGGGAGTCCAGCTTGGATTCCACCTGGCTAAGGATAGACTTCTGAAAATCCCCCATGTGGCAGACGCTGTTGAGGGCCCTGATGACAAAGGTCGAAGAGGAGTAAATCTTCTTCCTGGACTGATCCAGAAGTCTGGGATTCCTTGTCAGGCAGGGGCGAGCTCAGATGTTTGGGGTTGGTGGAGTGGCCATGGGCAGCGCTGATCACAACCGAATCCGCCTTGGGGTGAAGACTAAGGAAGTCTTTACCCTCCGGAGCTAGTATAGCCTATCCGCCTTCCTTGGAAGGGGGCTAATATGGATGGTTGTTTCCAGATAGTGGAAACAAGATCGGTAAGTAGGTCTCATCCAGGGTGGAATCAGTGTAGGAGCGGTCTCAGGCAGATCCAAATGAGCAGCGAGTTTCTTATGCTGTGGATCTGGCTCCACTAATTGCCACAAACATGTCTCCCGGATCTTCCTCAATAGCTCCAGAAAAGAAGGTTCCTCCAGAGGGGACTTCGGAGGGTTCCCTCGGCCTTGGGCGTTCTAGAGTATGGGGCTCATCTCCAAAATCAGAGTGGTTGGACTCAGAATCTGAGTCAGATGACTCTGAGGTAGAAAACGAAGATTGTTCCCTGGGAGGGGGAGGAATGACCCCTCTGGGGAGCCCCCGGGGGTGCCTGTCCACCCCAACCTGGGCGCCAGAAGACTCTTCTCTGGCATCGGGTAAAGGGAAGGGAGTCTCCCGTCTCCGATGTAGGGGGTCCGATGTCGGAAGAAGACTCTCGACCTCCCTAGTGAGCTGAGCCTTGGCCTCAGCCCACCAAGAGGCCAAGGTCTCCTCCAGATTCGTCGGCACCTGTGGAGTGGGCGGTGGATGAGGAGGGGGGCTTAGATAAGGGTAGAGTGGGTACCTGTAATAAGAGTATCCGTAGCCAGACGGCAGGAAGCCCGGCGTCTGGTACTGCAGCACTGGGTACTGCGGCGTCGGATATTGCGGTGTTGGGTACCCTGGCGTCAGGGGCTCTGACGGATCAGTGGGTCCTGGAAAGCCCTGCTGGTGGACCGGACGGAGGTAACATCAGTCCGTGGGAGTCAGGTCCGGCGTGGAAAGCCGTTGAATGGGTCTGATGGAAGAAACGGTCTTCCGTCGGGTAAAGGGATGCTGGAGGCGGCATCGGGTCCGGCGTGGGAGGACCCCTGACAGCAGCGTCCCAAGATAGTCTTCTCACCGGGGAAGGGGGATTGAAATCCCCAGGTGGAACCGAGGGACGCGGGACCTCGATAGGCAACAGGGTTATCCATTGCTGAGGGCCTGTGGCGTCAGGTGTGACAACTGGGTCTGATGCAGGCAGGTTGACAGGGTAGTCATCGGAGGAGCCAGTGGCTGTTGTTTGTCAACAGTGTCTGGGCGATGTCGGAGCCGGCGTCCAACTTATCGGATTCCTGTCCGAGGAAGGCCATGAAGGAGTGGTGGCCTTGTTGGAAGGGGGGCGGCTGGGCAGTCACCCGAGGAAGTGAGCAGCTCTTCAGCCCTGTTCAGACGGGCATCGGTGGGACCAACGCCATACTTCACTGACCCGCCGAACCAGAAGGCCACGGTGGAGAGGCAGCCTTGATGGGAGTGGAACCCCCTTTATCCCGGAGTCTCCCGGGCGGGCATGAGTGTGAGCCAGACAGGTGGTGACGCCTTGGTAGCCACCAAGACGGCAGTCGAGGAGCCATCCCTGAGGGGATGATACCTGTAGGGCCGTGACTCCAGCCGGAGTTGCGGCTGCTGTGGGGGACTAACCCTGCTCCTGGTGCTTCTCCTTCTCACTCTTCTTTTTGTGGCATTCAGGGGAGGTTGACGCCTGCCTAAGCTTCTTCAGCTCCTTCTCCATGGATGCCATTTTATTTTTGAGGAGATGGGCTTCCAGGAACTGCTGCCTATGCTTGCAGGTAGCAGAGCTGAATTTCTGGCAGTGCTGGCAATCCTCCACGCAGTGGTCCAGGCCTAAACAGAAGAGACACAAGGAGTCACCTTCCTTGCGTGGAAGCTGGGAACCACACGAGTCACACTTGTTTTTATGTGATTCGGAGGGCGTCTGGGATGACATACACAGCAGATGGTATGGAAGAAAAAAAGAAATGCAAGAAAAAGGTCGAAAAAAATCAACACTTGACCGACGAAGCTGATGACAAGCTCTGTTCTACTGTGAAGAACTTTCACAAGCCGACGGCAGGAAAGAACTGGTAGGCGGGCATGGGGGACCACACTTATACCAACATCATCTGACACCGTCACCTGACATGGTGGCGGTCCCCCGCCAGAGACTGCTAGCTAGAAGTTTTCCTTGGGGTCCTGACGCCTAGCGGCTTAGTTCCATCTATGAATACCTACTGCAAGAGCCCTCGAAGTAAGATCTGGGCAATCTCTGCTCCCTGGCTCAGAGTATCACACACCTCATAACGCTTGCTCATTGGGTTCACATATTTCGTCATTTTTGTCATGCTCTCATTAAAAGAGAGCAACGTATTCTTGACCATATTCGTCCTTCTGTACAATAAAAGATTCCTGTTCCAGCTGTCTTTGCTCTGCTCTACCTCTCCTTGCTAGGTTCAGTTGTAGTTCAAACCAGAGTCTGTGTATAAGCCCATATGCAGACTCTGGTGACAGCTTGGCACAATTTCTGATTTTGAGAAGGTCAGACTCAGATTCTGGGATGGTGTGAAGCCACATCCTGACCAGCTCTCCAATATTCTTCAGCCACTAAGACATTTTTGGTCGATTTAAACTCAGGATCTGAAATTATTTTTACTATGCGATTGACTTCCACGCTATTTTGGTAGCCATTCAAGCCAGCTCTTAGAACAATATCCCGGCTAATGCTGTACTGTTTTGCCTCTTCAGAGCGAACACAACCATAACATTTTCTTAAGATGTCAGCAAGATCATGCAATGGAACAGTACTAATGCCAACACTGAGATTATTTGCCTGTAACCAGTCGCTAAAAATGTTGCAAGCCCACCCTGTATTTTTATGGGTATTGGCCTCAGATTTGCGATGCACTAAATCATTAAGTTGCTCCTGTGATAACTTCGTGTTCTAGATCTGTTTTCAGTACTAACTTGCACTTTGGGTGCAATGTTTTTTTCTTTTATGCCGCTACCGGAGAAGATGGTTTCGGGACAGATATGCTGCTGGATGGTAAAGAACACACGGTACCTCGATCGGGACTCAGAGATTACTACATTTTCAGGCTGTTGTCTCCCCCCGATAATATAACATTGGCAGAAGGGTTCTGGGCAACCACAGAGGCTTTTACACATCTGCTATCCTCACAGGAAGGTAAACTCTGCCCATACTGCTGATCAACCCATCGAGTGATGCCCATGATTCCACAAATAGAAAATGTGGAAGTACACTGTTCCATTACTTTTTTTCATTTTTGTTTTGACACTTTATCCTTCTTCTGCCCTTGGCTGCCCCCTTCTGCTCGACCCTCCCAGCCTCGTCACCCCAGTATCACCGGGACTTACCTCTGCCCGGTCGCCGGGTGTGGAGCCTGCAGGAGGTTGGTCGTCATCCTGCAGATGGAGGTGTTTTTCCTCTTTTTCTCCCTTCCCCGTTGTTGGGGTGCGCACGTAGGACATGCGCACATGGAGGCGTGCATGCGTGCGTCCGCAGAAGTTCCACAGCACCCTCCTTATATCTGGCCCCTCTGACCTGTACTACCCTCCGGCCTCCACTTGGGGGTGGTTGTTCGGTGGGAGTTCCAGTCCTCCCTCCCCAGAAGAGGAGAGCTGTTCTCCGGACACTCGATCCTCTCCCTCCCCTGCTAACCCCCGATGGCCCATGCTCATTCCTGAACACGGGTCGCCAGTGTGGTGCAAGGTGTGGCATCCGGTGCCTCAACCCTCAGCGCCACCAGGCCGGCTAAACTGCTCCATTTCTATAATTTGCTCAGATAGGGGAATACACGTCGATAGTAAGAATTCCATCAGGTGGGTGTGTGTGGGGAATTTCTATAAGCCTTTTATATAGTGTACCAGTGCTTTTCTGGTTTTTTTTTTTTTGTTTTGTTAGAGGTACAGCAGCAGCAGTTATTGCATGTGATTGTCGATTATATGTGGCCCTGGTACTGCAGGAGCAGACATTACTAGTATATTAATACCCACTAGATTTGTGTCACATGCCTGTTTGACAAATCGTTGCCTTGTATTTTACTATTCATTTACAGCTATAAGGTAATAGGGGTTGGCTTAGGTAGACAGGAAATACATAAGGGGAGGGCAGAATATGAGGATAGTTTTTCGTAAAGAAAGGGAGTTATTGCTCAAAGGGTTTGTCAAGTTTTCAATCTTAAAATTTTCAGCAAGCAACAACTGTACTTTTAGGGAGAATGATAAATTCCGCAGAAAAGATTTTGGTACCCTGCATTTAACTACAGCTGCCATTATGGCATCTAAGATTTATTTCTTGTAACGTCAATGGACTAAAAACAGTGGTGAAAAGGAAACCGGTCTGGTTTACTATCAAGAAGGAAAGGGGAATTTTGTATTTATTGATGGCTAGGATTACGCAGCCTATGAGCTAGAAGCTCCTTTACATATGTTACAATCTGTCTGTTCCCCCGACGCGGAGCCCAACTACAGACAATAAATTGTACATAAATATACACAGCAGCAACTCAGCGAGCATATACTTCAGATTCCATTCAAATCAGATTTGCAAGTAGTAGCACATACTTTAGTTTCCATTCAATATATGTTTATAAGTAGAAACAGCAGGAAGTTCAGATACAGAGGTTCCACTTCAGAGAACAGGTAAAGTGTTGAACAACAGACAGCAATTGCAACTAAAATACTGTACATATTTGTAACTCACAGCATAAATTTTGGATAATTTATTTAGTTAGATCAAGTAGTAGTAGCACAGGGAGTTAAGCAGTTTTCAGGAGAGTGAAGGTAACTGTAGCAGGGCAGCTTGAGACAAGCCTGGTCAGGATCTGTATGTGGGTTGGGGGGTATTGAGCAGATAAAAATTAGCATTGACAGGGCTAAAAAGGGGAAGGTTAAAGGCCACAGTCACACACAGCGTGGTTATTCACTAGGTGAACCTTCAGGTTTGACTTAAATTGACCAAGTTTGGCACAGGACAGGAGTTCAGGGCTAAGAGAGTTTAACCATTTAGGGCTTGATACCCGAAGGATCGCTTGACCTCAGAGGTCCAGCTAAAGGGGATTTTAGAGCCCAGTTACACTTATTTCTGGTACTCCTGTTACAGTTGTTGGAAGTAAGAGAGTACCCCAGGGGTGGTGAGGCCCATGGGGGACTTTTGGCGAGCAGGCAGGTTTGGTATCCGATTCTGTAATCAAAGTTGAGCAGTCCAGTACATGAATATAGCTTACCGATATGAGTTAGCCTGTGGGCCCCTAACAGGAGCCCAAAGGCTTTATTGAGGGCTAACTTAATTCTCAGCAGGGCAGTGCTGGTTGCTGCACCGTATACTAGGAGACCGTAGTCTATTACCAACATGACAGAGCTGGACACAGCGAGCCTAAGGCTTCTTCAGTAAGCCAGTGCTTGTGTTTATACAGGACACGAATTCTGGAGTGGACAGTTTTTGCAACCATACTGATGTGTTGCACACAGGATAGTGAGCAGTCGAGGGTGACCCCTAAGTATTTGAAAGTGGGGACCATTTCCAGTATTTCATTTTGTTATGAATTTGCAGCTGGTGTGATCTATGCTTATTCTGGGGGTGGCAAGGAGCAAAGTCTTTGTCTTCTTGTAGTTGAGGAGTAGTTTTGTTTTTGAAACCACAGTTCAATGCTAGTGAAAATGGACTCATTTATTCCTCTAGTTCAGTGGGGTTGTGCATACTTGAGAACAATGCAGCATCATCCGCTTAAAGGAGAGTTCAGCCTGGCAGGCCATTGTACTACTGGCCTGCCAGGAAACCCACTTAAAAACAGAATGAGACAGACTGGCGAACTCCTGGGAAGGCACGCTTTTGGTGGCCCCTTTTACATCAAGAGCCAGGGGGGTGGGAATTTGGTTTCACCCAAACTTGAGAATTATTATTCATACTACAATATGAATCCACAGAGTCATTATGTGGTTGTAGATGCTACAGTGGGGGAGACGAGATTCACTTTAGTGTCCTTATATGAACATAATTATGACAGCCCTGATTTCTTTCACCATTTGGCCTTGCTTCTTGCTCCTTTTCCTGACCATGTGGTCATCAGCAGAGATTTTAATACTTTTGGGATCCAGTTCTAGACCACTCGGGGACTCTGATTTGTCCTCCACCGAACAGTGTGGCAGCACTACAGACCTTTGCTCAAGACAGGGCCCTAACAGAGGTGTGGAGACCTATACACCCACAGAGACATAAGCATTCTTTTTTCTCCCATGCACTTCATCTGTACATAAGGTCGATGTGGTAATGGAAGATGAAAAGTATGTGCAAACTTCCAGGTAGCAGCCCTGGACAGGGACATCCCTGGGAGCAGCTAGAGTCTGGTGGAATGAGCCCTGAGCCCTACGGGAGGCTCCATACCAGCTAACCTGTAGCAGAGGTTGATGCAGGAGACAATCAACCTGCCAATCATCCACTTTGCTGCCAGGTGTGGCTTCAGCATAGGTGACAAACAGTTGGCGAACCTTTCCCTAAACTCCAGCCATGCGCTCCCAATAGTAGGAGAGTGCTCGCCTCCGGTCCAACATGTGGAGACTGTGCTTAGGCTCCAAGGTTAGGTTTGTGAAGTACACCAGGAGGTTTATTACTTGCTTAAGGTGAAACTCTGAAACAACCTTCAGGAGAAACTTCAGGTTGGGGTGGAGGACACCTTGTCCCTGTGGAAAACCAAACATGGAGACTGCACCAAGGGCACCTGGAGCTCACTGATTCACCTGGCGGAGGTGATGGCCAACAAGAAGGCGGTCTTCCATGACAGGTGGGAGATGCCACATCTGTGCACTGGATCAAACAGCTTGCCCAAGAGCACAGCCAGTACCAGCAACAAGTCCCAAAGTGGCAGTGGTTGACGACTGGCAGGGACAGTTGGTCAAGGTTCCAAAGAAGTGCCCACCACCTTCTCTGCATCACAGACGGTATACTGCCTGCCCTGTAAGCTGAGATGGCTGCCAGATGCACCTTGAGGGTCATCAACCTCAGGCCCGACAGAGAGGGACCTCAAACAGTCCAGAATGCTAGCCACAGGGCAAAACTGGGAGTCTAGCTCCCTGCATTAACACCAAATAGAAAGTCTCTTCCACTTGAAGGCACAGTACTGGCAAGTCGAGTCTTTCCGAAAGGCCTCAATAACATGGAGCACCTCTTCAGAGAGAGCCAAAGCCCAGAATTCTAGCTCCTCAAGAACTAGGCTGTTAGGTGCAGGGGCTGAAGGTCTGGATGGAGGACCCTCCCCCATTAGCAAAAAGCAGGTATGAGCAGAGGGGCACATGCCATGGGGGTCTACTGCTGTGGCTGAAGAGATCGGAGTAGCAGAACTGGCGCAGCCAGTCCAAAGCCACCAGAATCATCCGCGCCTTGTCCCTCCGCATCTTAAGCAACACCTTGTGGATCGGGAAAAGGAGTGTGACAGAGTTGAACAAGGCCCTGTCCTATTTGTAATGCAGAAAGTTAAACACACGGATCTGTACTATCTTCTCCTTTTCTGTCTCTTGTCTGTCTGGTTGTGCAATCAGATGTTCTTGTGAGACCTAGGAACTGATCCATCTTACAGTCTTGCGATTCTCCGCCTCTTGCCATCTTTCTGCCTTCAATTGCTGTTTCTGTCTTTTTCCCCATCTGCAGTTATAAAAATATAGGTAAATCTTTGTGCGAAACAAAGTGATACTGGGATCCCTTGGTTTGTAAATGTATGTAGTTATACTACTGAAATGACTGCAAAAAGCTATTTCGAATTTAGGGGGTTAACCAGAGATGCAGTTTGAGCCCTTCTCAGGCCTGCTTGTAAACTTTTGCAGAGTTGTCAGCAGGAAGCCCGCTCAGGACACTGTTCTATTTGCAAGTCTGCTCTGCAAAGAAACTGATAAGACCTCCGATACATTTTGTGAGAAACAGGATGTCTCCTTAACAAGCTCAGGATGAAGAAGTTAATTGTCAGGCAAAGACGTGTTACAAAAAGAGCAGCAGGGGACACTGATGAGCCCAAGCCAAGCGATCACTAGAAACTACAGCTCTGAACAAAACCAGGTAACTCACCTGTAACAGTAGTTCTAGGAATGGTATATGTTGTTCATCCACACTGTTTGGCATGTACCTTTCCCTTAAAGATCAGCCAGAAGTCTTCAAGCTAGCTCTTCCCGCCCGCCCGTGTGGTATATACCTCGGCTCCACCCCATGACGCCAGATCTTAGCCCGCTGGAAGCCAGGTCTAAAGGCCTGCAGCTGGGGAGGTTGGGTGGGTCTGTGTGGATGAACAACATATACCACTCCTAGAACTACTGTTACAGGTGAGTAACCTGTTTTTCTAGGATCGTGGATATGTTGTTCTTCCACACTGTTTGGCAGACTCCTAGCAGTTCTCCGGGAGGAGGGAGGCAAGGCACACCCCTACTTAGGGAACAGAGATTGAGAACCGAGGCCCAAACCAGCATCCCGCGTGACTCAAGGTCGATGTGTAGTGGGTAATGAAGGTGTTTGTTGACTTCCAGGTAGCAGCCTGAACGATTCCCTGGATGGGGATGTCCCTGGAAGCAGCCACCGACGCAGCAGTATGGTGGGTAGAATGAGCTCTTATCCCTCTGGGAGGCTCCTTGCCAGTCAACTCATAGCACAGACCTATGCATGATGTAATCCATCTTGCTATGGTCCATTTGGCTGCAGGTCTGCCAGAAGCGGCTTCAGCATAGGTGACAAACAGCTGGCGAACCTCTCCGCACGTCGTCTCCTTATAAAAGGAGAGAGCATGTCTCGGGTCCAAAGTATGGAGCATGTACTCGGCCTCAGAGGTGTAATTAGGGTAGTATCCCGGCAGAGTCAACACCTGGTTAAGGTGAATCTCTGACACCACCTTCGGAAGGAATTTCAGGTGGGGGTGCAGGACAACTTTGTCCCTGTGGAAGACCAGATAAGGGGAGTCCACTGATAGTGCCTGGAGCTCCCCTGTCCTTCTGGCAGACGTGATAGCCACCAAGAAGGCCATCTTCTACGACAAGTGTGACAGCTCACCCTTGTGCACTGGTTCGAATGGCTTGCCTATGAGCTTTGCCAGTACCAGCAATAGATTCCACGGAGGTGGAGGTTCATGCACCGGAGGGGATATGTCATCCAGGCCTTTGAAAAAGAGCCCAACCACTGTCTCCTGCGCCAATGTCGGCTGACCAGCCCGCACCTGGTAAGCAGAAATGGCTGCTAGGTGCACCCTAAGGGACGATTACCGTAGACCCCCTTTGGAGAGAGGGGGAGAGAGAGAGATCAAAGATAGTAGAGAATGTTAGCCACAGAACAGGATAAGGGGTCCAGACCCTTACCCCGACACCAAACAGAGAAACGTTTCCGTTTGAAGGCATAACATTTCCTGGTCAATTCCTTTCTAGATGCCTCCACCATGGTGAAGACATTCGAAAGACCCAAAGCCTGGAACTCTAGCCTTCAGGTACCAGGCTGTGAGGTGCAGGGATTGAAGGTCTGGAAGGAATACCTTCACCTGGTTCACAGATATAAGGTCCGGGCATGTGCAAAGCCGTTCCGGGGGCCTGCAGCTGAGGCTGAGGAGATCTGGGTACCAGAACTGGTGCGGCCAATCTGGGGCTATCAGAATCACCTTCACCTTGTCCCTCCTCACCTTAAGTAACACCTTGGGGATCAAGGGAAATGGAGGGAAGGTGTAGAGGAGGCCTGGGGTCCACGGCCTCGAGAAGGCATCCCCCTGCAGCGAGCCCTGCTGAGGGGGGCAGGCATGATACAGCCTCACCTTGTTTTCTCTGGAGGCAAACAGGTCCACCATCGGTCTGCCCCAACGGGAGAACAGGCTGTAGCTACCTCTGGATGGAGAGACCACTCGTGGAATGTCTGTCCTATGCGGCTGAGAGCATCCGCCAGCAAGTTCAAGGCTCCTGCCACATGGATGGCTAGAAGATCCACCTCCAACCGGCTTACGAGGGTCCAGATGCAGAGCGCCTCCTTGCACAGCAGACTGGCGTGCGTGCTGCCCTGTTTGTTGAGGTAGTATATAGTCGTGGTATTGCCTGTCTGGACTTGAACCACTTGACTCCGGAGCTGAGGAGCGAAAGCTGACAGCGCCAGTCTGACTGCTCTGAGCTCCAACAGGTTGATGTGGCATCGGGACTCCTCGGGGGTCCAGAACCCATGGGCCGTGCTGTCCCCCATATGGGCTCCCCAGCCCATGGGAGAGGCATCGGTCGTAAGGATGACTGTCTGCTTGGGGCAGACAAACGGGATCCCTTCCTGCAACCGGTCTGGGGTGGTCCACCATTGGAGAGTGTCCCACATCTTCTGGGTTACAGTGATCAGCTGGTCGAAGTGACCATATCGCTGAGTCCACTGGGTGGCCAGCTCCCATTGGAGGGGGGTGCATGTGCCACCGGGCCCAACAGACCACTGAGGTGCATGCCGCCATGTAACCCAGAAGGTGCAGAAAGTCCCGGACAGGGCGCAAGTGCCCAACCAGAAATGATTGGGCAAAAGAGGAGAGAACCTCCACCCTGTCCGCTGGGAGCAGAGCTCTGGCTTGACAAGAGTCGAGCTCTGCCTCTGTGAAGCCCATCACCTGAGAGAGCATGAGTTCCAACTTGGCCTAGATGATCAGGAGGCCGAGTTGGGAGGAGCAGGTTTGGAGGCCAGATCCCTGGACCTCTCCACCTCCTGAAGGGAGGAACCTGCCAAGAGCAAGTCGTTGAGACAAGGGTAGATTCTGACTCCTCGACGCCGAAGGTGGGCCATCACCACTGCAATGCATTTGGTGAAGACCTGAGGGGACAATGAAAGGCCGAACGGCATGGCTCGTAACTCGTACAGGGTCCCTTCGACCCTGAAGCAGAGGAACTGCTGATGGGACGGATGGATTGGGACGTGGAAGAACGCGTCCTGTAGATCCAGTGAACAGAACCACATGTTTCGCTCCAGGGATGATATGATCTGGTTCAGAGTGACCATCCGAAAGATGCGGGACCTGAGATATTGATTCAGGTCGTGGAGATCTAGGATGGGGCACCAGGAAGTACCTGGAAACAAAGCCTGGGTCTGTCTGAGGATCCGGCACTGGAGCTACTGCCTCTTTGCAGAGGAGCTGAGCCACGTCATCTCTAAGAGCCAACTGGGTGCATGTGGAGATCCGTTCCTCCCTAGGGGCGCGGGCTCAGTTGGGAGGGTACTGCTCGGATTCCAGAGGCAGTTCCTGACCGACCACTCCGGGAACCCACCAGTCCGAAGTGATAGCGGACCACGGAGAAAGCAAGTGGTGGACCCAACCCCCAAGGGAGGACCCAGAGCTGGCGAGACGGGTATAGGGGTGGCAATCCTAACCAGTCACTAAGCAGGCTTAGAAGAGAGGCAGCTCCAGAACTTGCGCCTTGGCCTCCTTTACAGGGCTGTTAAGGACACTGCTTGGGCCACGGGCACCAAGCTTCAGCCTGCTGTTGCTGCTGACCTCCTTGATAGAAGGGCTGCCTGACTGCAGGGGAAGAGTGCCGAAATGCCATCTTCTTTCCCGAAGAACCCTTGGCAGAAGTAGCATCCAAGGTGGCATTGGTTTGTTCTATACGCTGAAGGTGACCGACCACTCCTGGATCGAACAAATCGGTCCCCAGGAAGGGCACACCAACAAGCTCATGCTGAGTATCCACCGGAAAGGAGGAAAGCCTCAGCCAAGCCCTGCGGTGAGAGGCCACTGTGGCTGCCAATGAGCGGGCACAAGAATCTCCTATATCCAAGGCTGTCTGGAGCTGCTGTTTTGCGACAGCATGATCTTGATCACGGACCTGCTTGACCGTAGTCTGCATGTCCGGTGGGAGATGAGGGATGAGTCATCCAATGACCCCAGAAGGGCATGAGAGAAGTATGCCATAACAACAGCCAAGCTGGCCTGACGAAGGCCCAGAGAAGAGGCAGCGTAGACCTTGCGGGCAAAGTGGTCCATATTTTTGGACTCCTTGTCCGGGGGTCGGTCACCGTCGGGTGAACTACCCGTATGCCTGAACACAGAGGCTGTCACCAGGCGCGCGGTCAAAGGGTGCTCAGTAAACCCCGCAAGGGGCCCCATGGGCACTGCGTACTTGCCGGCAGATGGTGCTGGGCAGGAGGCAGGATGCTGCCAAAGTTTAAGTGCCAGGCAAACAATGGCCTCGGCCACTGGAAAGGCCTCCGTCGGGGTATCTCCTCTCTTGAGGATGTCAGTGAGAGGGTACTCTGCCTTCTGGTGGAGTCGGAAATGAGGCGGAGAATGCCCTGCAAGGAGGAAGGGCCTTCCAACCCTGCGCCAACTGACGATTAATCATTCCCGGATGTGAGTGCAAGCCGGTGACGCTTGCCAGAGTCCGAGGAGTCGCGGGTAGAGCAGTCTACTGGCTTAAGTCACCCTCGATGTGCCGAGGGCAGTCTAGGGCAAATTCTAGACAGACATCGGGAAGTTCGGTGTCTTGTTGGTCCTGTTTCGAGGGTGCCCTCCTCTACTGTTTAGGCGGTGGTGCCACCAGAATCGGAGAGACCGGAACATGCTGGCCCCACAGGCAGAGGAACCGTGGCTTCAATTCCAGAGGGGTCGGCGTCTGCCTAGGCAGCGGGAGCCAAGTTATGGCCAGGGTGGGCGGTAAAGCCGGCTTCTGCTTAGTCAGTATCAGCTGCTGCCACATGAGGTCTTCATAGCGCCGGAGCTGTCAAAGCCTTCTTAAAGCGCCAATGGCTCTCTCTCTCCCCCTCGGTCATTTGGCCAAGGGGGTTCCGGACCGCGACCGAGATCGCGGAGGTTGACTCTGTCAATCAGGAGACACTGGAGTCGGTGAAAACAGAGGGTCCGGAACTGGGTCCTTGATGGGGACACCAGCAGGCTGGGTCTCCACATCACGGAATACAAGGACCAGAGTCCTTTCCAATGAGTTGTCAGTCACGGCCGGCGACAAAGGGTCTATCGGTTAGAGAATAATTTCGACCTTGTCGGCCACTTCCTCGGTCCCCTGGCCAGATGGAAGATCCATGAAGCCTGCAACCGAGGATGCAATCTCGACCGAAGTAAAGACTGCGTGTTCCTGGGACTCTTGCCTCTCTCTGTTCCAGGAACATCTTCGCCGAGTACGAAGACACAGGGTCTTTCTTTCTCTTCAGAGAGTGGGAGGAGTGCGAGCCAGAGGGTGCCTCACCCCAAGTGGGGAAGAGACTAGCACAACTCCTTGAAGGAGCCCGTAAAGGTGGAGCCAAGGTTCAGAGGAACAAAGAAGCTTTGAGTGGCTGAAGTCGCGAGCTGCTTTTTCTCGAACGCCTTCATCTGTTCCAGCTGTTCGGTGGATTCCGAGTCAGCTGAAACCGCCCACCTCGCCTCCTTTGATTTCACCGTGGGTTCCTTTTCTCCAGTCTCCCAAGCTTCAGCGTGCCTCCGGTGCCCAGGACGCTGGGATGGAATGCCAGGCAAAAACTGCGATGAGGTGTCATGGCCGACACCTGGGCAGTAGATCACGCGAGTTGAAGATCGGTGCACAATATCTTCTACCGTAGGGGCACCAGCGTAAATCCAGGGAAGATTTTTCCTCCATGGTAGATGTGACAAAAGCGTGATCATTAACTTGAACAAGTTTAATTTTTGTTAAAAACCGACGGTTAGAATCCAGGACCTACGATATGCTGAGAGCATGAGGGAACCTGTATCTTCCAGTGGAAAGGAAGATCTGGTGTCATGGGGCAGAGCCGAGGTATATACCACACGGGTGGGTGGGAGGAGCCAGCTTGAAGACTTCCGGCAAGATTTAAAGTGGAAGAGGACATGCCAAGAAGTGTGGATGAACAACATATCCACGCTCCTAGAAGAGACGTTACAATCTTTGGGCCATGAAATTAATTGGCTCATCAATACTATATCTGGATTGTCAGACAAATTTGATTCACTGACTACCAGAGTGAGCACCATAGAAGCGGAAGTTAAAGTCATTAAGTTGGAAACTGCAGACTGCATATAAAGTTCGAAGCAGCTATGGGAGCTGCATCCAATCTAGTAAAGGAAAACACTCACCTGAGGGCCCGGCTTGAAACCAAGCCAGGGCCACAAATTTATGATTATCGGAATCCCTAATGAAGCTTAAGGGGACATTTGGTCCTACTCCTCCTAGAGTGGCTAGAACAGCAGTTGGGACAACCCTTTTCTGATAGACACATACAAATTCAGAAGGCCTATTGTGTTGCATCAAGGGGCAGACAACCTAATACAGAAGCTCCCAGAGCTATTGTGGCAATATTGGATGGCATAGGTTCAAGGGATTATATATTAACCCTGACCAGACAGAAAAAAGTCCTGCTTCACGAGGGGGGTACAAGTGCAGCTTTACCCAGATTTAAGTTTTGCCACCCAGCAAAGGAAGAAACGCTATGATGGGGTCAGCGGCATTTCCAGGGGCACGAATCCCACACAACATGCTCTTTCCAGCACGGTTGCATGGTCTGCATGAAGGGAAAGTATATATTTTCTTAGATCCTGCTGAAGCTCTAAAATGGGCTCAAAAACACAAGCCACCACAGAGATGCAGATTTTACAGATCATTCAGAGTCAGACGAAGCTGAAGAGAGGGAGACCTGATCGTTGCAGCGCTTGGTTCAGCTTTAGGTCTATAGTGAGTGACACTAATAAAAGACTTGATGATATAGGGGGAATTGTTAACAAATGTACCCCAGCCTCTTTGGATACTCTTGGTTAAATCTCTAACTTTTTCATTGTAAATCAGGGCAATCTGCACAGAACTGTTAAAAAGACATTTTAACAGTATGCTGTCACTTGCCTGTTGAATTTTCTTTTTTCTTTCAGTAAAAGTTACAGTATTCTTTGTCACAGAGTTCTGTGGTGCGCCATCAAGTTTTCATTAAGATTTTGTCCTCAATATCCCCAAAGGATACTTTACAATATGGGATAATGCTGTAGTTTCATGTTAATGTTCTGATAGTCATTTTGGTGCCATTTATTAATAAAAGCATGAGCACTCACCTCCTTAGTTAAGGAGTTGGCATATGTAGTCTTTTCAGATTCTAATAATAGTGCTATCATAACATGCTGCTCATGGGCTCAATTAATAGCTAAAATGATTAAATTATATTCTGTAATATGTTTTAACTGAAAATCCTTCAAGGATGTATCTCATGGACATGGCACGAATCATTTAATATGCTTGTATTAAGAGAAGTGGCGCCCTCTAGTGGAATATGTGAGTTAAATTCCTAATGTACTGTATCAGGAATCAATCACTTTATTTAACCAGGCATAAACACCGTTGAGAAAGCTAATTTTCAAGGTGGTCCTGGCATTTATACAATACAGTACACTTCATAAGATTACAGTTACGCTGGACAGAGGTGCAAAAATGAAAAAAATAAAATAAAAAAAAAAAAACATTGTGAAGGTGCCGGTCAATATGGGCCTATACATACCAGTCAACATAATTAACATGCAAAGGTACATAATAATAAGCTTTACTGGAATGAGAAGAGACAACAATCCCATATAGTCTGCGCTAAGAGCGAGCTCATACCTAAAAGATAATAAATAAGGAGGTATTAAGGAACAGGGTAGAAACTGGGGTGAAAGAGTAGGCAGCCAAGAGGGAGGCCAGAATAAGTCAAAGGTAGAGAATAGGCAGGGCCATCTTGGATTAAGGGAACTAAGCTTGCAGGTCCTAGGTTTCTGTTAGGAATGTGGGTGGATGAGATACTTAGGCGTAGGATTTGAGAGTGGCACCCGGGGTTTAGGGGTCATAGGCGTCAAACAGTTGCACGATTCCTTCAGATAATCCGTTAATAGAGCTTTGAATGTGAAAATGCTTTGAAGTGAAGATAGTTTTAATGAGTCTTGCATAGTGTTCCAAAGTGATGGATGTGAGAAGTTGATTGCTGCCGAGCCAAGGGTAGTTCACTCTAGGAATCTGTAAGCAAATTATGGAGAAGCGTCTCAGGCCATAGGAACCTTTAGCCCGTTTGAAGAGGTTCGAGATGTATGCAGGGAGGTTATCAGATAATGCTCTAAAGAACCAGAGGAGAGCATTCTTTTTTCTCCTAATTGAGAGTGAGGTCCATCCCAAAACCTGGTATAGACGACAGTGATGTGTACTATGTGGTAGATTTAAGATAAATCTTAAAGCCCGGTGGTAAAGGGTGTCCAGTTTGTTTAGCATCGTTGATGGGCAATGACTGTAAAGGAAGTCAGCGTAGTCCAGTATAGGTAGGAATGTAGTTTGTACTAGTCTCATTCTGGCTTCTAACGTGAGTAGGTGTTTAATGCGAAAGAGTAAACCTAATCGCTGTCTAAGTTTCTTCGAGGTTTCAGTTAAGTGGCACAGAAAGTTGAGCTTGTTATCCAGCCAGAACCCTAGGTATTTAAAGGTATTAACTACTTCAAGGGGTTCATCTAAGAGTGTTTGGATCTGTGTGATATGTGAATATCCGGAAGCAGACTCTGGTGACAGAATCATTGATTTAATCTTTTGCCGAGGAGGAGCTTATGAGTGATAAGGTGTTATTGGAGGGTGATGAAGTCTTTCTGTAAGTACTCATGGACCAAATCCAAGGATGAATTTGTGGTATAGAGTACAGTACCATCTGCAATAAGTGCACAATGGCTTCCTTTACAGTCACTGCCCATCAACAATGCTAAACAATCTAGACACTCTTTCCACCGGCTTTAAGATTTATCCTAAATCTACCCCGTGGTACACATCACTACCAGGTTTCGGATGGACCTCACCTCAACTAGCCCACCTGCAAGTCCAGATTTTTGATGTATATTGCAAAGAGGATAGAGCCTTGTGGGACTCCCTCATAACAAGAAGTTTTGTGGGGACAGATCTCTTATGGCTTTGACTTGTTGTAGCCTATTGGTTAGGTAGCTGGTGAACCATTTAATGGCAGAACTATCAAGTCCGATGTTACTCTGTGCAGCAAGCATGATGGTATGATCCACAGTATCAAGACCTTACTTAGATCAAGGAAGAGGCAAATACATGCTTCTTAGAGTCCAAGGCCATTTGCCAGTTGTGTTACTTGGCAAGAGCCGATACTGTACTGTGTTTGGCTCTAAAGCCGACTGAGCTGGTTTAGCAACTCTTTGTGAATCCAAATGTACTCTAAGTTGGACGTTGACAATTTTTTCAAGTAATTTAGAGAGGATGGATAGTATAGAAATAGGCCGGTAATTGTTCAGATCACTCTGATCCCCAGTCTTGAATAATGGTAGGATGTGGGCAGTTTTCCACGAGACAGGTAGCTCACTTTGAATCAGAGAGGTGTTGAATAAGTGTGTAATGGGGGCGTCAGATAGGTATGGCTAAGTTTTAGGAAGTAAGGTTCAATATTATCTGCACCCGCACTTTTTGTATCCAGAGAAAGGAGCAGGACCTCACTTGCTTGAACGAATTGTGAGGAAGCTGAAGGGGTGGAATGCGGCTGGTTATGGTCGTGGTTTCAGTGAAGTCAACAGTGTAGTTTTGCCGGGCTAAGTTTGCTGATAGGTCAGTGGTCAAAGGCAAGCCCTGCAGTGGCAGGAATGTTTTTGACTGTATGTCTATCGTAAGATCAATAAACAAAATTCAAAAAAAAAAAAAAAAAAAGCAGCAATCTTTGCTGGGGAGAGAAACTTGGAATTGGAGATACCCTCAGATGAAGGACTTCATTTTCTCTGTTTGTACTGCCTTTCAAAACGTTACCTGTGAATTTTATAACTGTTCCTGGTTTTCCTATGCTTCCTGACCTGTGCCTTGATGACAGGGAGGGAAGGCATACACAAGGCCTGGGGTCCAGGACATTGCGAAGGCATCCCCCATCAGTGTCCCACACGGCCGAGGGGGGGGGGGTCACAAAACAGCCTCAGCATCACGTTCTCCTGGGAGGCAATCAGGCTGACCAAGGAAGTGCCCCACTAGAACAGGCGATCGACTACCTCCTGGCGAACAGACCACTCATGAGATGCCTCACCCACTCAGCAGAGGCCATTCTCCAGTTGGTTGGACACCAGCCATATGGACCCAGATGACAGAGGGTCCAGGTGCGACAGCTTCCTGACCCCTCATCACTGGACCAAAGGTCACCACAGCAAGATGAACTGTACAAAGCTACAGCAGGTTAATGTGACATCGGGACTCCTTGGGGGTCCAGACCCCGTGGGCTCCCCAGGTGGGCTCCCAATCCCAGAGACGTGTCGTTTGTGAGTGTTACTGTCTGCTCTGGGTGGATCAACGGCATGCCTTCCTGCAGATGTTCTGGGATGAACCACCACTGGATGGCATCCCACACTGGCTGCATCACCAGGACTGACTATTTAAAGTGACTGAGGTGCTGAGACCAGTGGTGAGCCAACTCCCACAGTAGTGGGTGGCATTCACCAGCAGGCCCAATGGACCATGCTGGTGCAAGAAGTCATGTATCTCAGCAGCCAGAGGACGCTCCAGGCCTTGGCCAAAGGGGTCGAGCTCTTCCCTGATGAAGTGGATCACCTGTGCTGGGCAGAGTTTCGGGACTTGTCTGCTGGCAAGAGGGCCCACAGCCAAGTAAGACTGGAGGTATGACAGGCTGAAATAGGCTCAGTCCCATTTGTTATGCAGAAAGAGTTTGAAATGCAAGAGTCTGTTCTATCCTCTTCTTTTCTGTCTCGTCTGTCTGGTTGTGCAACCAAATTTTCTTGTGAAACCTAGGAACTGATCACTCCAGTCTCACGATTCTCCGCCTCTCGCCATCTCTCTGCCTTCCCTTGCTATTTCTGCCTTTTCTTCCCCCTTGCATATCTGCAGTTATAAAAATATATGTGAATCTCTGTAAAACTGTATGTGACTCTGAGATTCCTTTGTTTAAAACTCTATATAGTTATACTGTTGAAATGATTGTAAAAAGCTATTTGGAACTCAAGGGGTTAACCTGAGATGCTGAGATTTTTAAGCCTTTTGCAGACCTGTGAGCAAGAGGTCAGTTAGTCACTATGCTCTTTTTGCTGTACCTGCACTGAAACTGACAAGAACATTCTATAAACTGACAAGAACAGTCTGTGAGAAGCAGGATGTCAACGAGGCAAAGACTTGTTATAAAAAGAACAGCAATGCTTTTGCTAGAGAGAGACAAGGAGAGGAGACAGACATGGAATTAAGAGACTCTCAGAAGAACTCTGTTGAACAAATGGTTAATTTTATTTTGCTGTTATTACAAATAATAAAACTCTCATTGCAAATTTTGAAACTGCTCCTGTTTTCCTATGCTTTCTAACTTGTGCCTCAACGACAGAGGGCCAGATCCCGGACTGCTCCACCTCTTCCCAGGATGAACCACCAATCTGCCAGTCATCAAGGTATGGATACACACGAGCCCTCGGCACCAGAGAAATGCTGCCACCACTACTATGCACTTAGTGAAGACCCTGGGAGCCAAGGAGAGGCTAAACAGCATGCTGAGGAACCTTGCAACACCCCCAATGAACAGAACTGAAGGAATCGTAGTGGGACGGACGTGCTTGAATGTGGAAGAGACACTCCAGAGAACAGAACCATATGTCCTGCTCTAGGGATGGTATTTTTGGTTCAGGGTGACCATCTGGAACTTGCACTTTCTTAAGTATGGTTGAGATCATAAAGACCCAGTATGGGGTGCAAACCCCTCATCGGGTCTTGGTACCAGGAAATATCTGAGCCAAACCCCAGACCTGCTGTGGAGTCTGGGACATGGGCCACAGCTCCTTTCTGAATGAGCTGAGCGATGTTTCCCCAAAGGGCGGGCATGTCTGAGGACACCACGCCCTCCCATGGGACACTGGCTCAGCAGGGTGGAAACGCCTGAAGTCTAGAGGCAGACCGTGACCCATCACCTCAAACACCCATCAGGAGTTCAAAGTTTAGAGGACAGGCCTGTCAGTGCGCAAGCTTGAGGCGGCTCCGCACTGGCAGCTGGGAGAGCCCCATCTCCCTGCCCCAGACTCTTGGAGCCTGATGCGACAGGCTTAGGTTTGTGCTGCCAGGCAGTCTGAGGAAGGCACTGGTAGGGCCAAAACGGAAAGGACTTTTCCTTTCCTTCTGGCCTCAGAGTCCTTCTGAGGCGCATGATGGAGTTCAAAGAGGCACTGGATTTCTTAATCCACGTGAGATGGTCATCCACACCCAGACAAAACAGGTCAGTACTCAGAAAGGGGACATACATTAACTTATGTTGCGTGTCTGCCATAAAGGTCAATTTTCAACCATGCCCAGAGCCACACGGGCGTACAGCGGCAACGGACTCCATGATGAGTCGCTGATGTCTAAAGCCATCTTGGAGCTGTTGCTAGGCAACTGAACAGCCCTAGTCCCAGACCATCTTTACCAACTGCAAGGCCGGAGGAAGGCAGGGAAGAACATGGTCCAAGACCCCCATGAGAGCATGGGAGAAGTTGGCCATCATGACAGCTGAGCTAGCCTGCCGAAGGCCTAAGGAGGAGGCGGCACAGACGTTCTTCACCGTGTGGTCCAGCTTTTTGGACCCCTTGTCGGGGAGGCTTATCGATATCCCAGAGGTTGCCCATCTGCCTGAACACAGAGTCTGTAACCAAACCTTCAGCCAAATGATGATCGGTGAAACCAGGCAGGGACCCAATAGGACCACATACTTAGAGACATGTGTTTTTCTTAAGAAATAAGAATTCAAGGTATAACAAGAAATAAGAAATTCAACATACAAAAAGAACAAAACAAACAAAAAAACACACAAAGTGAAAAAATTGCTTGGGGGGGAGCAAAACTAAATAAATGCTTGCAGCAGTTGTTGTTTAGGCTCTGTTGTTACCACAGAGATGGTCCACAAGGAAGCGACAGCGGAACAGTTTCATTCACAAAACGTTTCAAGACCATAGCATAATGCTGCTTAATACAATGTAGTATTACTACAAATGTGATTTCTATTGTGTATAAAGTCATTTTAAGACAGTTTATGAATGTAAATGTAATAAATAAAACTACATTTTCAATGAATAAAAATATCAAGAAATTCCAGAAAAATAAAAATGATAAAAAATAAAAAGAATTTCACAGGTCTCTACACATACTTGTGGATTATACGGACAGAGGGGGCCGTGCAGGAGGCTGGACACTGCCGAAGCTCAAGAACGGGACAGAAGATTGCTTCTGCCACCGGGAAGGCGACAAACAGGGAGTCATCCTTGTCCAGGATTTTGGTCAGGGGGTACTTGGCCTGCTTCTAGACCGGCTCCAGTGGGATCCCCATTGACTTGGAGATCAAGTGGAGCAAGGCCCTCAGTAGAAACTGATCCATGTTCCATGGTCAGCTCTAAGGACTTTCTGTTGAAAGCCAAAGTCGAAGGTAGTGCATGGAGGAGTCCTCAGAGTCCAAGGACTCCACAAACACCACCCCTGACCTGAGCTCCCTTGGACAACCCGCTACTTGTCCAAGTGGTAGATTTTCACAAACAGCCAGCCAGGTAGTCTAGAAACAGGGTAAATAGCCTTGGATGGTGTTGCAAGGAGTGTGAAGGCAGAGGCTCCACCCGATTGGGGAGGCTAAGCCGTGTTGGATCGACTGGGTAATCCAGAGCAGGCCGGGCAAAGACGACTCAGGAATTGATGGAGGCTAATGTGAAGTGCAGCCATGGCAGACGATCTACTGCTGCCAGATGAGCTCCTCATAATGGTACCGCAATTTTACGGAGAAGTCTCTTCTCAGCCGAAGATGAGGAAGAGGAACGTCGACGGCACCTCTTGGTCGAGGGCTGAGATCAGGAACGCTGAGATTCCCTAGACCTCAACCTGGATACTGACAGAGGACGCTCTGGTCATCAGGAAGGAGACACGGGGTTGGGGGGCTCCATGTGGTCAACTGAAGCCAGGCACCGAGAAATCCCCAAGGGGAGACAGCCACATTGGCAGATCTTTCCAGCCACTCCTGAGAGAGGACCAGGAGAACTGGAGTCTTCGAGAGGGAGTTGTTCCCCCCCGTCCTCAGACAATGGGTTGACGGGGTCAAGAAAAATCTCGACACACTGGTCGACCCGCGTCTCGACCAGTGGGCATGACAGGGGCACTGAGACGGTCTGGACCTGGACCACCTAAGGGTCGGCTGAAGCCGATAGCTCGACAGCCATTGAGCCAGAAGCAGAATAGTGGGAACGGGAAGGAATGAGTCCCCTCCCAGTCCCATAACCCGCGACAGGACCTCTTGGACTTAAGAGGCCGCGAAAGATTTGGACCCTTGGAGGACCATCCCCAGTGGGCAGGGACTCAATCAACTTTATTTAACCAGGCATAAGTCCCAGAACACTCCAGTAAATGCAACGTCCAAGCCCACCGGGAGAATCATGGAGGCTGAAGCCATTCTGCCGAACCCGCCACTGCAGAGACCGCCTTACAGGCATCCTTGGAACAAATGGAAGGGCTCTGTTTTCCTAGACGGCCTAACAGAAGACTGGCATAATGGTCCTCCAATGTGAAGAGCTGAAGGGACCAGCACAGACCACAAGCCTGAGGATCATGCTGGCCCAAGGCAATAAATGAACAAGGCGTGAGGGTCAGTGCACGGCATCTTCGGACTGCAAGCGGTGCACTGCTTGAATCCTGGACCAGTTTTCTGGTTGTCGCGCTCCACTGTAAGAAAGTTAGAAACAAGTCAAAGACCAAAATGGGCCTACACACCGCACACTGAAGGTGTGAAGAAGATGACCTGATGCTTCCAGTGGAAAGGAAGATCTGATGTCACAAAGCAGTGCAGAGGAGGATACCACCCAGGTGGGTGGGAGGAGATTAGCTTGAAGGCCTTCCAGCAAGTTTTAAAGGGGAAGGAAGAACTGCCAATATGTGGCTAGTGCACCATATCCATGTTCCTAGAATAACCATTTCTGTTCCTGCAAGAAAGAAAGCCATCTCACAATGCCTTTTTTTTTTAAACTTGAAACAAACAAAATGGTCCCTCGTCGTCGCCGCCGCCATCCCCATCCCGACCCTCCCACTCAGCACCCCACACACCCACTTCCTTGTACTTGCTGAGCTGAAGTACAATGTCGTAATCCTCTCTGGACCGGAGACATGTCTTCACTCTTCAGTGCTGAACCGAGAACTGAAGAAAAACAGGTTAAGTGGCGTATAATGCATTTCAGTGGCGTTTTGAACTTATCTTCATAACTTGGCAATTTTTAGTAATTCCTTCGCCAGATTTTTAACGTGGCCTTTTTGGGAGACCAACACATGGACACCTGTGGTGAAATTACATATATCAGGCCCAGAAGGTGATTTTATGGTTGCTGCACAAAATCATCTTTCGGGCTCAATTAATATTAATTTCACCGCCAATGTTCATGAGGTGGGGTCCTAAAAAGGCCATGGTGAAAATTTGATAAAAAAATATGTAAAAATGACCAATTATGAGTGTACGCTGAAAATCTTCTACGCACGCTTGTAACTTGTGTAATTTTCAATATTTTGGCCCAAATTTTCAACACTGCCATTTTTCACACCACCTCATTAACATTACAGCTGTTATTTTTCACGTCCTGGCTGAAACGCATTTTTGCACCTGTGGAACAAAATGACTTTGGCGTAGGATTTGAAAATTTTCACCTACTAGGTTTATGAAGTCGGATCATAAGAAGAACAGACTGAAAGTCTGGGGTCAAAATGTTGAAATAACAGGTTACTCACCTGTGACAGTAGTTCCAGGAGTGGTATATTGTGCACATTCACACTTCCGGCAGTATCCTTTCATTTAAATATCTTGCCGGAAGGTCTTCAAGCTGGCTCCTCCCACCCACCTGGTGGTAACTCCTTCGGCACTGCCCCATGACATCAGATCTTAGCCGCTGGAAGCAAGATTCAGTGTTCCACTTGCCAAGGGAGGTCAGGCGGGTTGCGTGGATGTACACCATATACAACTACTGTTACAGGCGACTAACCTGTTTTTCCTGGGTCATGGATATGATGTACTAATACACACTTCTGGCAGACTCCTAGCAGTTCTCCAGGGAAGCGGGAGCAAGCTGCACAGCCCCAACTCAGTGAAGAGAGACTAGAGAACCGAGGCCCCAATACCAGTATGCCGGCGTGACTCAAGGTTGATGTGGTAATGGGAAATGAAGGTGTGTGCTGACTTCCAGGTAGCAGCCCTGCAGATCTCCTGGATAGGGATATCCCTGGAAGCAGCCACCAAGGCAGCGGTATATCTGGTGGAATGAGCCCTTAGCCCTACAGCTGGCTCCCTACCAGCCAACCTATGGCAGAGGTTGATGCAGGATACAATCCACCTGCCAATCATCCGCTTTGCTGCTGGTCTGCTAGGTGCAGCTTCAGCACAGGTGACAAATGTCTGGCAAACCTTTCCCTGAATTCCTCTCCCCAAACTCCAGCCTTGCGTTCCTAACAACAGGCAAGCGCTCTCCTCAGGTCCAGCATATGGAGCCTGTGCTCGGCCTCAGAGGTGTGGGTAGTGAAAAACACTGGGAGATTCATCACCTGGTTAAGGAGAAACTCTGAGACAACATTCAGGAGGAACTTTGGGTTGGGGTGAAGTACAACCTTGTCCCTATAGAAGACCAGGTAAGGAGACTCTACCGAGAGCAACTGGAGCTCACCGATCCTTTTGACGGAGGTGATAGCCACTAAGAAGGTAGTCTTCCACGTCATGTGAGAGATGTCACACCTGTGCATTGGTTCGAATGGCTTTCCCATGAGCTCTGCCAGCAACAAATCCCAAGGTGGTGGTAGTTCACACACCGGAAGGGAAATGTGGTCAAGGCCTTTATAAAAGTGTCAGACCACCTTCTCCTGTGCCACGGACAGCTTACCAGCCCGCAACCGGTATGCAGAGATGGCTGCCAGGTGCACCTTAAAAGGTAATCCAGAATGCTACCCACTGGGCAAGACAAAGGGTCAAGCCCCATGCCCTGGCACCAAATGTAGAACCAGTCCAGTCCGGAGCCACCAGATCCATCCAAGCCTTGTCCCCTCCTGGCTTTGAACAACACTTTGTGGATCAGTGGAAAGGGAGGGAATGCATACAGGAGGCCTGGGGTCCAGGGCCTCGAGAAGGCATCCCCCTGCAGCATTCCCTGCTGGGGGGCACAAAGCCTCAACTTTGAGTTGTCCCTGGAGGCAAACAGATCCACCAGAGTGGTGCTCCACCACAAGAACAGACTGTGCACTATCTAATGACAGACAGACCACGCGTGAGATGACTCGCTCTTTTGGCTGAGGGCATCCACCAGCTGACTGGACACGCCAGACACATGGATGGCCAGGAGATCTGTGTCCAAGATGAGCAGGAGGGTCCAGATGCAGAGTGCCTCCTGCAATAAAGAAAGGAGCGAGTCCCACCCTGTTTGTTGAGGTAGTACACGATCGTGGTGTTGTCTGGACCTAAAACAACCTGACCCTGAGGTGTGGGAGTAAAGGCTGTCAAGCACCAGCCAAACTGCCTGAAGTTCCAGCAGGTTGATATAGCATTGGGACTTCTCATGAGGTCTTGAGTCCATGGACTCTGTTGTCCCCCAGGTGGATACCCTAGACCATCAGAGAGGCATTGGTCATGAGGGAGACCATCTGCTCTGGGCAGACAAAGGGATTCCTTCCTGCAGATTTTCTGGGACAAACCACAATTGGAGGGTGTCCCACATCAGTTGGGTTATAGTGACCAGCTAGTCAAAGTGACCCTTGCATCGAGACTATTGAAGGGCCAGCTCCCCCTGCAGAGAGCACATTCTCCACCAGGCCCAACGGACCACACTGGTGCAGGCTGCCATGAATCCCAAGAGGCTCAGAAAATCCCGAGCAGGGCACAACTACCCAACGGAAATGATCAAGCAAAGGAGGAAAGAACCTCTGCCCAGTCCACTGGGAGTCTAGCTCTGGCTCTGCAGGAGTCGAGCTGCTCCTTTGCCTCGCTCACCAGAAGGCCAAGGGTCAAGCAGGTCTGAGGGCCAGGTCCCTACACTACTCCACCTCTGCCCTGGAGGGAACCACTATCCGCCAGGTATGGATACACCTGGACCCCTTGACATCTCAGGTAGGCTTCCACTACCGCAATGAACTTGGTGAAGACCCCAGTAGCCGAGGAGAGGTCAAAAGGCATGACCAAGTACTCGTAGAGTCTCCCTTCCATTCGGAACCTAGGAACCGGTGGAGGGACGGACAGATGAGAACATGGAAGAACGCATCCCGAAGATCTAGGAAGCAGAACCACATGCTCTGCTCCAAGGATGGAATTATCCGAGCATGACCATCCTGGAGGTGCACGGCCAAAAGAACTTGTTCAGGTCGTGCAGATCTAAGATGGGGCAGCAGCGCCCCCCCCCCCCGACCATTTTGGAACCAGAAAGCATCTGGAAACAAACCCTGGCTTACTGAGGGTCCTGAGTTGCCACCACCTCCTTCTGGAGGAGCTGGACGATGTCTTCCTGAAGGGCTGACAGCATGTCAGTGGACACCATGTCCTTCCATGGGGTATGGACTTGGCACAGAGGGTAAGCCTCAAACTCCAACATAGAAATTGTCGGCAGACAAGGGTCTCTAGGCCCATCCAGTCTGCCCTATTTTCTCACCTATCGCGACACTGCAAGCCCCAAAGAGTCTAAGGTCCCCCTTAACTAGAGGTAGACCATGACCGCACCAATTTGAGGACCCATCTGTCCGTGGTGACAGTGAACCAGGCGGAAAGGAAGTGGCAGAGCCAGTCCCCGTGGGAGGAGACAAGATGGGCATGGGTGAGGCACCCCAGCCCATCACTGTGCAGGCTTGGAAGCCGGAGGAGGGACAGTCTGAGGGTGCAGCGGGACCTCGACCCCTGGTCTGCGGATGAATGAAACAGACTTTGATCTTGGCGCCAAGCCTGAGCCTGCTGCCCATCTGGGAAATGGATGGCTTGGCTTGGCCACAGTGGAGCCAAAGAGGTCGCTCTGAAGCTTAGAGACCTTGGTATCCCTCTGGATGGAGGTAACAGAGTCCAGGGTGGCACTGGAATTCTCAGTCCTAAAGAGGTGTCCTTCCATCCCCGGTCCTAACAAGCTGGTGCCTGGGAAGGGGACATCAGCCAACTTTGTGCTGGGTATCTGCCATGAAGGTAGAAACTGGTGAGCCAAGTTCTGCGGGCGCATGGCCACAGACTTGCTTTGACCGTGCTGTATATGTCAGCCTGGAGCCAGGGAAGCACCTCATCAAGAGTACCCAGTAAGGCATGAGCAAAATGGGCCATCAAAAGGGTTGAAATCGCTATCAAGGGTAGGAAGAGACCACATAGACCATTTTGGCTATGTGGATCCAATTTCTTGTATTTGTCAGGTTTATTCACGCACTGACATTGCCAGAATGCCAAGACAGTCGGCAACCAAACCTCAGCCAAAGGATGTTTGGTGAAACCCAACAGGAAACCCCTAGGGACCGTATACTTTTGGACCATACAAGCAGACAGCACAGGGCAGGAGGTAGGGTGCTGCCAAAGCGCCAGAGCGGGGCCCAAGAATGGCCTCGGCAACCAGGAAGGCGACCCCCGGGGAGTCACCTCGGTCTAGGACTTTGATCAAGGGATACTTGGCCTGTTTTTGCACAGGCTCTACCCAAATCCCAGTAGACTCAGAAATCAAACAGAGCAAACGCCCCCAAACGAACGAGAATGCAGAGAGGAGTCCTCAGATTCAGAGGATTCGATGAAAAGCGGTCGACATCCGTAATCCCCACTGACACTGTGGGGTCCATCAGGAGTAACAGTGACTGACAGCTGACAAGGAAGCCCAGGAGCGGTATGGACATCCTTAGGTGGTGGACCCTCCTTCAGATGCACAGGAGGCAGCTCCACTCGGATGGGCGGAGAAGCTGGTAAAGGCCGAGCCGGAGCAGGCTGGGGCCTTGGTGGTGGCACCTAAGGAAGAGCCGGGGTGAGGGCCGGAATCGCCTTAACCCCAGAGGCCATAAGCTGCTACCACATTAGTTCTTCACAGCACCAGAGCATCTTGCCTCCGAGCTTCTCACCCGAAAAGGAAGGAGCAGCGGCGACGCCACTTGCCTGAGTGCCAAGAGCTCCTATGCTGGCGAGGGCTGCTTGACTCCAGGCTACAGGATCTCTACCTCAACCGCCAGGGAACAAAATGTTGAGAAAAAGGGGGAGACAGCAAATGTTGAGACACCTTCATGGGAATGGAATCCTAAGGGTTTGGGACCGGATCAGGAAGCTGGTCCAATCCTCACTGGCGGTAATGGAAGGACCAGAGTCCTAGAGAGGACATATCCCTTGTCCTGTGACAATGTGTCGACAAGATTTACAAAAATCTCGACTGGTTGGTAAATGAGCCCAATGGGGAGGCCGTGGAGCCAGCGGCCTGAACCGAAAGCTTGACCGAAGTCGAAAACTACAAGAAAGCACGGCATTCCGAGGCTGGAGAGTGCTCACGATTCCACGACCTTTGATGAGACAGTTTTGTAGGGTCTTTTTTTAGAAGATTTAGAGGATTGTGTGTCCTTAGAAGGACCCTGCCCAAGAGTGGTAAGGGACTGACAAATTCCGGAACGCCCCACGTAAAGGTGGTGCCAAGGGAAAACAGCATAGGAGTCAAAGAGGCATGCTCCGCAGCCTTAGTCACTGCTTCCTCGAAGGCTGCAAATTATTCAGCAGGCATCTTTCTCACGAACGGGAGGGTCCTGTTCATCTGGGCACCAGAGTAGAAGATGAGTGTGCCAGTCCTCCAGGGCATTTGGATTTGAGGTGCAACACAGGCCGCAAGCCTGGGGATCATATTAGTGGGCCAGGCAGTAAACTCAAGGTGTGCGGATCTGTCCGGGACATCATCTGCCTGCAACAGCACTTCTTAAAATCGGGTGCCGACTTCAAGTCGTCCATACAGCGATAATTTCTAAACCAAATTAAACCAAACTTGGAAGACATTTTAGAAAGCAAAAGGCCTACTTTAACGAAGAGTACAAAGGAGGAATATTCTTTTCCAGTAGAAATGATGCTCTGGCATCAGGGGTGGTGCTGAGGGAGTTACCACCGGGTGGGTGGGGAGGAGCCAGCTTGAAGACTCTCTAGCAAGATACTTGAAGGAAAAATACTGCCAGAAGTGTGGATTGCACACCATATTTATGTCCCTAAAACAGTAGTTCTTGACATATAAAATAATTGGAATCACTTTAAAATAAAGTGATTTCAAAGGCAAAGTAAAATAAAGGTAAGTAAACTTCAGTAGATTGAATGACAAAGCTTTTGAGTGTCTGTGTGTGTTAGGGTCGACTGTGGGGAAAAACTGTGGTGGGGAAAACTGTATGGAAGTGGGCCTCCTGTGTATATACAGCAGTGCGACATCGTGTATGACGCTGGAGTGGGCGGCCCTAGTAGCCTGCTATCTCAAAAGCTCTGCAGGATCCTGGCGCTTATGACGGTAGTTCCATAGGTGTGACCTGATGAAAGAAATATGCCAGAAGATCAGGCTGTTCAGGTAAGCCCGGTGGTGGCGTTGTATCATTTCTGAAAATGCCACCAGCACTGCCTGTGCAGCCTAAGATGCCTGTATCAGGAGTCGGAGAGTAGTAGTCGATTTATGAAGAAGACCCAGTGATGACTGCGATTTAACCACTTTAACAGGCCCAGCAGTGCCTAAGCTGGGCCTCAACCCTGGTGTCTGGTCGACAGTCGGGGCGACCACTGGTGTCACCGCCACCGAGCTCTGACATGTCAGAAGTGTTACCCAACGCCACAGCAGCGACCTACATCTCGTCAGGGAGGCCTTTTGTCCCTATGCTTATGGCATCCAGATGACTTTATGGATTTCGACTAACTGCAATATGGTAGAGACCAGCAACATGGATTTTCCTGCATCTGGTTTTCCTTGGCAGCCAAAGCTTTTTTAAAAGGAACTTTTCCCAGAGTTCCTTCCTTAGTGACCCAGTAGCGGAGTTGAAGCCCTGCAAATCTCACAGCTTTACGTTATGAGCAAGGCCTGAACAGCAGACACTTCGATTAGTCATCCTTGTAAATCTTCTTTCCGACTCACAATACCAAAATAACAGACGGTTCTTTCGGCAGCATGCAGAAGTGCAGGAAATATCACTCAATTAGTGATTATTTTAGTTAGAAAAGAATAAATGATGACCAAGTGGTCGATGTTTTTTGGCAAGTCTGAGAGTATGATTGACGGTGGGAAAAGAACTGCAGAGAGATGGGGAACAGAGGACACGTTATGTAGATGCATGATGGCACTGTGGGCGACCCCTAGCTTGTAGATGTTTCCATGTGATCCTTGTGCAGATGCTGGAGCAGTTCCAAAGGTATGGCATGATGAAAGAGATATTCTCCAAGATCATCTATAATGTGGCGGATGAAAGAGATAGCCTCAAAGAAGATCATCCATCCATCTGTCTATCTTTCTTAAAGTGAACTTTTACAGTATCGGCTGAGTCCAACCAACTTCAACTTATTTATCAATACAGGGTTTGACCCCAACCATGATAGTATCTCCAAAGATCTTTCCATCTTTGCTTAGTGCTTTCCTGGCTTGCAGCTTTGACTGATAATGAATATGCATCCAGTTACCATTGTTGGACATCTATGAAGTAAAACAAAATGAGTACATGTTTTAAAAGGAGCTAGAAAAAAAAAAAGAAGAAAACTGCGCCCCAAAATACATACTACAATGGCAAGTACTCACTGTACTCAAGCGCGTATGCAATGAAGCAAGTTCACTTTGAGCACTGTTATTCTTGTTTGCTTAAAAAATGGGTACAGCAGGTATTGATCTGTACTGAACTTTACCATTTGGAAATGCTAAGCTCAGCAAATGATTATTTTGGAGACAAACTTCTGCAAACTAAAGTAAATGTATATTTTAATGTGTGGATTATTTTGGGGGCTTATTTTAAGCCTCCAAAGTTTGAACTGCTTTTGCAAGCCAATGGTTCAGACTTCTACAGGAAGCATAGCAGAAACTGCTAACAGGGTTGTAAACAGTTACTCCCATAGCAGTCAGAAACCCACTCTACATATAATTATAGGATTGTCTGTTATGGTGAACATGATCTAGTTTATTTTAAGAAGGTGTCATTTCCTGCTACAGTGAACATAAAGTCTCTACTGCGTGTCAGTCCTACTTTAAAGTCTGGACTGCTACTGGGAGCAGTGGGGATTACCAACACTCTCAAGCACTTATAATATTGTGTGCGGCAGGGACATTCATTTTATTTTACAGATAACAAATGGAGATGGCTGAAGTTGGGAAACTTCGCTCCACAAATTAATCTGCAAATTTAGCGCAATTTGTGGATTAATTCCCCACCCCCCACCAAAAACAGCATAGACAGGCAAATTTTTGACCTATGAGCAAAAAGTACAGTTACGTAGGAACTTACTGTTACAGTAGATCGTCGAGAGAGGTTCCTTCAGTAGGTCATCACATATAGGACTGGCGCATCCTGGTGTCGGGCCTCACGGCAGACTTTTTTTGCAATACCTGTCGAGGGCCCACCAGTCATGTGACTGGCGTCAGCGTGACTGTATATAGTGGCGGTCCCCATGCCCGCCTCCAGTTCTCCGCCCGGAGACAGGAAGAGGCCATACAGCAGGAGGCGAACAGAAACTGAAGTCCCTGTAAAACATTAAATGAGGGGAGGAGGGAAAATATGACCTACTGAAGGAACCTCTCAAGAACTGTTACGGTAAGTTCTGACTAACTGTACTATCTTACTTCAAGAGGGTTCCTCAGTAGGTCGTCACATATAGGACAGAGTCCCAAGCAGTCCCTCAGGAGAGAGAAACTAGGGAGGAAGAAGCTAACTCCAACGGAACAGCTGGAGTCCAGTATGGACCCAGCCTAGGACAGAAGGCCCTGCAGGACGGCTCATCCAAAGCCAGCCCTCCGCCTAGAAGCAATGCCCAGACTGTAGTGTTTGGTAAAGGTGTGGACAGAACTCCAAGTAGCGGCAGTTCATATGTCCGCCGTGGAAACGTTCCTAAGGAAGGCCGTGGAGGCAGCCATGCCCCTAGTAGAGTGACCTCTTATGGAACCCGGAAGAGGCTACTCATACTTCTGGTAACCATACCGGATGCAGTTGCCCAACCATTTGGAAAGGCCCTGCTTAGAAACCAGTTTGCCCCGACCTGGGGTAAAGAGATGAATAACTGATCACAAGGTAGGCTCTTTTAGTCCGGTTAGTATAGCACGGAGGATCCGATGGACATCCGTCGTGTGAAGGAGTGCCTCACCCTTGTTAGAAGGGGACAGGTAGTAAACCGGAGTTCTACCTCATTGGTTCAGTGTGGATTCAGACACCACCTGTCTATGTCCTTGCGGAGATGGGGTTCCAGAACTGCACGCAGTACTCCAGATGGGGTCTCGCCAACTGTCTGTACAGAGGGATAACAACTTCCTGTTTTCTACTGGTGATGCCTCCCTATGCATCCCAGTATCCCACCAACCATTCTTACTGCCTTCTCACATTGTTTGCTCACCTTAAGGTCATCTGATATGATTACCCCAAGTCCCTTTCCATTTTTTTGTTGTTGTTAGTATCTCACCCCCCACTGTGTACTCTTCCCCTGGGTTTTTGTTTACCCAGGTATATTACTTTGCACTTCTTTGTGTTGAATCTAAGCTGCCATACCTTTGACTATTCCTCCAACCTTGCCAAGTCCCTTTGCATCCTTTCCACCCCACCTTCTGTATCGACCCTGTTGCAGATCTTTGTGTCATCTGTAGAGAGACATACTTTTCCTTCTAGTCCGTCTGCAATGTCACTTATAAAGATATTAAAGAGGACCGGTCCCAGTACTGAACCCTGCGGTACCCCACTAGTAACCCCCCTTTCTTCAGAGTGGACTCAGTTTATTATTACCCTCTGCATCCTGTTGTCCAACCTATTTTTTACCCAGGCTACCACCTTGGGGTCCACTCCAAGGCTAGCTAACTAGTAGATTAATCTTTTGTGTGGGACTGTGTCAAATGCCTTGCTAAAGTCTAGGTAGGCCATGTCCACAGCCCCTGCTTGGTCTACTACTTTGATCACCCAGTCAAAGAAATTTGTTAGATTCATCTGACACGACCTTCCTGTTGTGAATCCATGCTGCTGTGGGTCCTGTGCCTCACTGGCTTCAAGGAACTCAACAATTCTTTCCTTCAGAAGTGACTCCATTTTCCCTACCACCGAGGTCAAACTAACAGGTCTGTAATTTCCTGCCTCTGTCTTGCTCCCACTTTTGTGAAGGGGAATCGCATCTGCCCTCATCCAGTCCTCAAGTACCACACGATCCTCCCATGATTTGTTAAAAAGGGTAGTCAGTGGTGTCACTAGTTCTCCCCTTAGTTCTTTTAGAATTCTTCGGTGAATCCCACCACACCCCATTGCTTTGTCCACCTTCAGTTTTAAAAGTTCTTTCAGAACCCTTTCTTCTGTGAATAGACTGGTATCTACCTCCCTCCCTCCCTATCCAGAGTGCTTCTATTCTTTGATTTAGGTACCTCACCCTCCTCTTCTTTTGTGAATACTGAGCAGAAGTATTCGTTCAGTATCCCTGTTTTTTCACTGTCACCCTCCCTTCCGTTTATTAAGGCTCACTATCCCTCCCTTGGACTTTCTTCGCTCCCTGATGTACCTATAAAAGGTTTTATCCCCCTTCTTAACTGAGTTGGCCATCTTTTCCTCAGTTTGAGCCTTTGCTATTCTGACTGCCTTCCTTACCTCCTTCTGCTTTAACTGGTACAGTTCTCTGTCCTGCTCCTTCTGTGTTTCCTTATACTGAATGCTACATTTTTCTCCTTAAGCTTCCCTGCCACCTCTTTTGAGAATCATAGTATTTTTTTCCTTAATTTTGTTTTGTTGATTTGCTTCACACAAAAGCTTGTTGCCTCTGTGATGGCTGGTCCCCCATTGTTCCTCCACCTTGCCCATTTGCTAGTGCTTTTCTGAGGCACTCGCCCATTTTCCTTAAAGTCAGCCGTCTTGCTTTTGTATGGCTAGACTCCTGGTTGTGTTTATCGTGAACCACACTGTTTGGTGGTCACTTGTTCCAGATTGCTACCCACTTCTAAATCTGAGATCCTTTCTCCATCCCTGCTTGACAGCACCAAGTCTAAGATTGCTCCTCCTGAGTGGGTTCCACCACTAGCTGTCTGAGGCATGCCACCTGTAGGGCATCAAGAATAACCCTGCTCTTGGATGTGGCTGCAACAAAGGTGCTCCAGTTAACATCTGGCATATTCAGGTGTAACCCCCAGTGGGCGCTAAAACTGAGAGGGCTACTACCCCTGCCTCTGTATCTAGTGAACAGGTTGAGGGGCCTGGGTCCTATGACACGGTGCCTCCATTTTTATAAGGTGAAACTTGGGGAGAAAGGTGTCACTTGGCATGTTGGCTAGGTTTGGCTACTCTGCACAGGGGCCCCCAAACATCTCCAGACACAAAGCAATAACTATAATGTCCAATACCAGAAGTTGAGATTCTAAAGTGTGGCTTTTATTCACATCCAACAGAAAAACAAAGCATAGATGGACCCCCATGGGGCTACACTCCTGCTAATGCAGATTTATGGAGATCAGAACACATCCTCTTCACACTGAAACCCTCAGGTTTGAAACACTCTGGGCATTCGGCCCAACTCAACTCTTTTTGGTTTCCTGGCTGCTCCTTGCCAGCCCTCTGAACCACCTTCCTTCCATAGCTCAGTTCTCACGCCAGCCCTTGGACACTTTCCATATAGCATGGAACATTTCTTGGTGGCTCCCTAAACCACCTCTGAGCACTTCTGGCTCCATCAGGAATCTTCTTCATCAATCCACGTCTAGGTACTTTCCTCAGGCACTATTAGTACCTGAGAGAAAGCAACCGTATCCCAAAGCAAACCGTAGAGGTGAATTTGGTTACTACTGATGAGGGTCTCCCATCTCTCGCCCCATAATTCATACCGGCCATTTTGGACTTTAACACCTCATCCTTGAAAACACTGTACTGTGTAGATTCTCCTTAAATGTATGTCACATTTAATCTACTGTTCTTCCATCCCACTTTTGCTGAACTTGAAACATACTTAAATAGTGGCTTTGTCCATTTCTCTAGACCCCCCCCCCAGAGAAAAGCAGTCCAATTCCCACAACTTTTAACTGTACTTGGCTGTCTTTTCTTGACCCCACAGTAACAGTCACTTAACTTCACCTTGTCTCAAGTGAAAACACATTGGCCCTTTATCAGAGCAGATTCACCCCTTGGTTGCAGGTGCCCCACAGGCTTTTTCTCTTCAAAAGAAATCTCATCCAAACTTCTGGTGCCTCAGCACGAACTTAGATTTAGGCAGCTTCTTCCCCTAGCTGGACCAGGGAATTGCCCCTGGAAGTAGGCCAAATCCTTCCCCCATCCCTGCAGAGATGGGGCCCTAAACCACTGGAAGTGTTCCTTCAGGTGAGAACACACACACACACACACACACACACACACACACACACACACACCTAACAAAAATAGTTTTGTCAGAGCCGAGGCCTGCAGCTGCAGCACACCTCTACCTCTTCAACACTCTACTACAGACTACTGCTGAACTGACTTCAAATTCTAGCTGCAACATTGCAGTGTGGTTTTGCAGCTGCGATAGTTCAAAATGATGTCATAGCTCCAGCTCAGAGACTGAAAACAGAGCAAGACATAATGAAATCCATTTAACTGGAGTTTCACTAGCTGCCTGTCCCTGCCTGCCACTAGATCTAACTAGGGTTCTAGTAACCCTGGGTAACAGGGGGTTACACAGGTCCCCATTAATAATATTTCCCCTTTTCTGCCATTCTAAGGAAGCCTTCTATCATTTCCTCATCCATTGCCTCTCCTGAGATGGGGTCTGTATACAACCCCTGTGCGGATCGTGGTTCCATTGCCTGTCTCCAGGGTGACCCACAGTGCCTCATCTACTCCCTGTTTATCATTTAGTTCCATTGCTTTGATCCTTCCTTACATGGAGAGCTACCTCCTCCTCCTCTTTACCCTCCCTGTCCCTCCTGTAGCTTGTGTACCCTGGTATGTTGACATCACAGTCATGGTTTCTGTGTGCCATGTTTCTGTGACTGCCACGATATCCAGGTACCCTTCTTCCATCAAGGCCACTAGTTCGGGAGCTTATTACACAGACTACGGGCATTGGTACTCATCACCCTCATTTTTGATGGCCTTACCCTTTTAGCTCCATCCTTGTCCTGACTGCCCTTTTCTGGATTTACCCTGTCCTGCTCCCTATTGACTTCTCTAGAAGATACTCCATGCCCTGGGGACTCGGGAAAGGATCCAAATCTTTCGAGGTGGCCCAAATGAAGAAGCCTCCACTTCATGGCATAGGTAGTTCAGCTAGATGGCTTTCATGCCTCTACCAAAATCTGAGCTACCCTGGGGAAACCCATACCTAAAAGCAGCTATCTCTTGAGATGCCACGCATGAAGATGAGGTGACTTTAGCTCCAGATATACCAGTGAGCACCCCACCTGGGTCAGAAAATCATAGGAAAGGGTAGAGGGATCGAGATTCCGGCTGCTAGCTGCTGAAGCAACAGGAACCAGATTTGTAGAGGCCAAAATTGATCTATCAATATCATTTATGCGCTTCCTTCTGAAACTTGATCAACACACACTAAGATTGGAAAAGGAGGAACGCAAAAAAAAAAATGTCCCTGTTCAAGAAAACAGTGCATCTTGCCAGAAAGCACCATGTCCGAGATTGAGGAGCAAAACTTGGGAAGTTTTGTGTTTGATGGAGCTGCAAACAAATCCATTTCCGGATGACCCTAAAGGTCAAAGATGTGATCTAGAACTTCATGTTTTAGCTCCCATTCGTGGGTTCTTACCTTGGTGCGGCTGAAGCTGTCTGCAAGAATGTTCTGCACGCCTGGGACGTGGACCGCCAGAAGATGGACCTTGTGCAGAACTGCCCAGTTCCAAACACGTGTCACTTCCCTGCAAAGAGGACACGAGCGGGTGCCCCCGTTTGTTGATGTACCACACCACACACGTTGTCCGACTGGATCAACAGGGTTTCTTGTTGAAGAATGTACTGAAAAGCCTGAAGAGCATAAAGCACTGCTCTCATTTCTAGCACATTTATGTGCAGGTGCACTTCTACAGGTGACCACAGGCCCTGGGTCCTGTGGTGTTCCAGATGGGCACCCTATCTCCTTCCTGATGCATCTGTAGTCAGTATTTGGGAGTGAGGAGGGGTCTCGAAAGGGACTTCCAGAATCAGGTTGCTGGAGTCCTGCCAAAATAACAGATCCTGTTGCATTGGGCTGGAGAGGAGGATTTGACTGTGCAAGTTGTCCTCCCTCTGATCCCACTGGGACCTTAAGAGTCCACTGCGAGATTTGCATGTGGAGTCTGGCCAAAGGGACAGTAGGGATAGCCACTGCCATGAGGCCAAGAAGACTGAGAATGGCCCTGGCCAAGATGTGCCTGTTGGAAGAAACCAGCTTGGCCAGCCTCACCAGGGTGTCCACCCTGTCCAGAGGGAGAAAAGCCATTCCCCGCACTGTGTCCAGCACCGCTCCAATAAACTGAAGGTGCTGGGAAGGAGCAAGCTGGGACTTGGGGTAATTGACAGGGATACCCAGGTGCTCGAAAAGGTGCAGGGTAGCCGATGAGGAATCTTCCAACCCATCCCTTGATGGAGCTACGAGGAGCCAATCGTCGAGCTAAGGAAAAGCACAGTGCCCCTGACTCCTCAAGATACCTGCCACTACCGCTAGGCATTTGGTAAAGACCCACGGGACGGAGAACAGGCCGAAAGGGAGAGCTCTGAACTGGTAATGCTCCCCTTGGAAAGAAAACCTGAGGACTCTGCGGTGTAGACGGAATATTGGTATGTGTAGGTATGCATCCTGCATGTAAAGGGCACAAACCCAGAGAGAGAGAAGAAGCAGAAGGCTTTGCAGTGTCAGCATCCGAAACCTCTTGTACTCTATGAAGAGGTTAAGGGTATTGAGGTCCAGAATCGGGCGAGATCCACTGTCTTTTGAGTACCAGAAATAAGTGGTAGTAGAATCCTTCCGGTCTGGTTTGCCAGGCACTGGCTTCATTGCTTTTTTGAAGAGCCATGCTCTCCTCCCTTAAATGGGAACTATGCGCCTTGGGTAATGAGAAGACCCGTGGATTGTCTGAGGATTTTCTAATTCAGACTGTGACCAAGCTTTATTAACTGAAGCACCCAGGCATTTGCTGTGATGGACTCCATTCCTCCCAGATGCCTTGCGAACCTTCCGTCCGACCTGTTCTTCTGACAGGCGAGGAAGGAGGACGGTCAGCAAGTCAGGAATTGGGGGCTGGGGAGGACCGCTTCTGAAGCCTTCTGGGTTTTGGATGGAGGGGTGGCAGTTGTATTGGGAGCCCAACGCTTAAACTGGGGTTTGGCGCGCTGTTTTTTCATCTGACGCCTGTTCTGCCGATGAAAAGGATGGTTCTGTTGTTGTTTCAGTCAATACATGGTATGGACTGACTGACTGAAGTGCTGTACCTTTATCCTGCAGGCTTGTGATAATGTAATGGGCATCTCCACCGAACAGGAAAGTGGCATCTTCAATAGCTGACTAAACATCAGGGGCTAGACTCAATACTGTAAGCCAAGAGTACTGGTGAAGGCTAACAGCTGTGGCTGTACCTCTAGCGGAGGAACCCATCGCATCATAGGTGGCCCGCAAAGAATGAAGTCCAGCCACCTTGGCCATTTTTAAGGTGTTTGCCAAGGGAGGACTTTGTCTCAGAGTCCGGTAGGGCCTCGACGACTGGCTCGAGCTGGCAGAACAAGGATTTCTAGTACTCTACTATGTGAGAGACGCAGTTCAGAGCATGTATAGCTAGAGTAGAAGAAGTATAAAACTTCCTCCCAAACTGGTCCATTTGTTGGGATTCCTTGTTTTGGGGGCGGGGGCCAGTACTGAGGTGCTTAGGCTTAGACCGATCATGGGCTGCAGTGCTGACCGAGTCAGCCCTAGAGTGCACTCTAAGGTGGTCCTTCTCAGCAGTCCTGTACAGCCGATTGGCATTCTTTGCCATGGCCGGGATACAGGAAGGTCTTTGCCATATGGTCGAGGCCAAATCCTCATGGGGTTCCAGCCATGGGGGAGTGAGTACCAGACTTGCCTCCAGAAAGTCTAGATGCTCTGCCAACCTTTGTCGTTTGGGGTCTAGAGCCTCTGACTTCCAAACTTGAGTCTCCGCATATGTTTGAGGAGGTCCACAAAGGAGGGACCGTCGGTCAGTGATTTAGGGATTCCAGTGGGACAGGTTCCTTTGGAATTGTCTGAATCCTCTGGAATGTTTTCAGGAATAGTAGGATCTGGTCCCTGGTGATCCCTTCAGATGTCAGGAGTTGCGCTTGAGCTAATGGACCACCAGACGCCGAGGTATGAGTAAGGACCGGAGAGGGCGCCTAGGGTAGGAGTTGGGAGACCTGCATCCGGAAGAAGCGGATGCCTACTGTCTTTCTGAAACCAATTGTGTTTTGTCTCAGACCACCAAGATTTTAGGTTCTTCCCAAAATCCTCCTGAGGTTGAGAAGGAGGAGATGGAGGCGAGTAAAGTACAGTTACGCAAGAAATACAGGTTACTCACCTGTAACAGGAGTTCCGGCCCCATGACGCCAGAGCTAGCCCGCTGGAAGCCAGGTTGCGCATCGAAGCCGGGGAGGTCGGGTGGGTTGTGTGGATGAACAACATATATCACTCCTAGAACTCCTGTTACAGGTGAGTAACCTGTATTTCTAGGGACTGGGGTACGTTGTTCAATCCACACTTATTGGCAGACTCCTAGCAGTTCTCCAGGAGGTGGGAGGCAAGGCGCGCACCCCCTACTTGGGGAATAAGGACTGGAGAACCGAGGTCCCAAAACCAGCATCCCGGCGTGACTCAATGTCAATGTGGTAATGGGAAATGAAGGTGTGTGCTGACTTCCAGGTAGCAGCCCTGCAGATTTCCTGGATAGGGATGTCCCTAGAAGCAGCCACCGAAGCAGCAGTATGGCGGGTAGAATGACCCACCTGCCTATTGTCCGCTTGGCTGCAGGTCTGCCAGGTGAGGCTTCAGCGTAGGTGACAAACAGCTGGCGAACCTCTCCCTGAGCTTCAGCCGTCTGCTCCTTATAATAAGAGAGCGCTCTTCTAGGGTCCAAGGTATGGAGCCTATATCCGGCCTCCGAGGTGTGACTGAGGTGGAACACCGGCAGAGTCAACATCTGGTTAAGGTGAAACTCTGACACCACCTTCGGAAGGAATTTTGGGTAGGGGCACAGGATAACCTTGTCCCTGTGGAAGACGAGATAAGGAGACTCGATGGAAAGCGCCTGGAGCTCTCCCATCCTTCTGGCTGACGTGATAGCCACCAAGAAGGCGGTCTTCCACGACAGGTGAGAGATGTCACACCTGTGCATCGGTTCGAATGGCTTGCCCATGAGCTTAGCCAATACCAGCAGTAGAACCCACGGAGGTGGAGGTTCTCGAACCGGAGGGGATATGTGATCAAGGTCTTTGAAAGAGCACCCGACCACCTTCTCCTGCGCCACCGACTGCTTGCCAGCCTGCGCCCGGTAAGCAGAAATGGCTGCCAGGTGCAGCTTAAGGGTTGTCGACCGAAGCCCTAGCTGAGAAAGGGACCACAGGTAGTCCAGAATGCTAGCTAAGGAATAGGAAGAAGGGTCCAACCCTTTGTCCTGACACCAAATGGAGAATCTCTTCCATTTGAAGGCATAGCATTTTCTGGTAGACTCCCTACGGGACGCCTCAACTATGTTGAAGACCTCATCGGAAAGACCCAAGGCCTGGAACTCTAGCCGCTCAGGAACCAGACCGTCAGGTGCAGGGATTGAAGGTCCAGGTGGAGAACCTTCCCCTTGTCGACTGAGAGCAGGTCCGGGCAGACTGGAAGCCGCCCCGGGAGCCTGGAGGTGAGGCTGAGGAGAGCCGAGTACCAGGACTGGCGGGGCCAGTCTGGGGCTACCAGAATCACCTGCGCTTGTCCCTCTCGCTTTGAGAAGCACCTTGTGGATCAAGGGAAATGGAGGAAGGCGAGAAGAGGCCCGGGTCCACGGCCCCGAGAAGGCACCCCCACAGCGAGCCCTGCTGAGGAAGCAGGCATGAAACAGCCTCAGCCTTCATTCTCCTGGAAGCAAACAAGTCCACCTGAGGGATACCCCAGTAGGAGAACAGATCTAGTGCTACCTCGCAGGAGAGACCACTCAGAGATGCAGCGCCTATCGGGCTGAGGGCATCACCAGACTGTTGGAGGCTCCTGCCACATGGATGGCTAGGAGATACGCCCAGGCTGATCACGAGAGACCAAGATGGAGAGCCTCCTGCACAGGGGCAAGGAGTGCATCCCACCCTGTTGGCTGAGGTAGTGCATGGTCGTGGTGTTGTCCGTCTGGACCTGGACCACTTGACCCGCATACAAACGGAGCAAAGGCGGTGAGGGCTAGTTGGACCACTCGAAGCTCTAGCAGGTTGATGTGGCATTGAGACTCCTGAGGGGACCAGAGGCCGTGGGCTCTGAGCTCCCCCAGATGGGCACCCCAACCCATCAGAGGCGGTCGTCAGAGTGACAGTCAACTCAGGGCACCCTCCTGCAGATGAGCTGAAATGAGCCACCACTGTAGGCCGTTCCACATCTCCTGGGTCACCTTCACTGGCTGGTCCAGAGGACCAGAGCGCTGTGCCCACTGGTGGGCCAGCCCCCACTGCAGGGGACGTATATGCCAGCAGGCCCAATGGACCACGCTGGTGCAGGCCACCATGAGGCCCAGAAAGTCCCAGGCAGGGCGCAATTGCCCAACCAAAAATGATTGGGCAAAGGAGGAAAGGACCTCGGCCCTGTCTGCCGGGAGCCAGACTCTGGCTCGAAGAGTCTCGAGCTCTGCCCCAATGAACTGAATCACCTGCGATGGCACGAGTGCCAACCTGGCCTCGTTGATGAGGAGGCCAATCTGAGAGCAGACCTGGAAGGCCAGATCTCTGGACCGCTCCACCTCCAACCTGGAGGGGGCTGCAATCAGCCAGCCATCCAGGTAAGGGTACACCTGGACCCCTCAGTGCCGCTGGAATGCTGTCACCACTGCCTTGCATTTGGTGAAGACCCTGGGAGCTGGAGAGAGCTGAGGGCATGGCCCAGAACTCGAAAGGGATCCTCTGCTCTGAAGAGGAGGAATCGCTGATGAGACGGATGGATTGGGACGTGAAAAAAACGCATCCTGAAGGTCCAGGGAACAGAACCACATACCTGGCTCCAAGGATGGAATGATTTGAGCCAGAGTGACCATCCTGAAGGTACGAGACCTTAGGAACTTGTTTAGGTCATGTAGGTCGAGAATGGGGTGCCAGCCCCCCCATCCGCTTTGGGACCAGGAAGCACCTGGACACAAACCCTGGGTCTGAAGGGGGTCCGCCACCTTGCTGATCACCTCCTTCTGGAGGAGCAAGGAAATGTCGGCTCGATGAGCCGACGGAGAGGCTGGCGGAACCTGTAGCCCCGTCGGGTGACGGCTCAATTGGGGAGGGGGGACTGCTCGAATTCCAGAGGCAGACCCCTGCCTACCACTTCCAACACCCAGCGGTCCGTGGTGATAGCGGACCAGGCGGAAAGGAAGTGGTGCAGCCATCCCCCCATGGGGAACCCGGGGAGGAGTGACGAGGTTGGGGGGGCGACACCCCTCAACCCATCACTGGGCAGGCTTGGAGGAAGGGCCGGCCGAGGAGCCGCCTGGGCCTTTTCCTCCAGGCTTCCTGTTGGAGAAAGCAGCAGGCTTGGCTTTTGGGAGCCATGCGTGAGCCTGCTGGCCATGATGCTGGTATTGCTGGGCCGGATGTGCCGCAGGGGCTGAAGGACGAAAGGGCTTATGCTGCTGCTGGCAGCCTTTGTCCTTCTCGGCAGACGTGACAGAGTCCAAGGTGGCACTGGACTTCTCGATCCATTGGAGATGACCTTCCACCCCGGGCCCGAACAAGTCGGTACCCAGGAAGGGAACATCTGCCAGCTTGTGCTGGGTATGAACCGTGAAGGTGGAGATCCGTAGCCAAGCTCTGCGGCGCATGGCCACTGCCAACGCTACTGACCGGGCACACAAATAAGCAATGTCCAGCGAAGTTTGAGCTGCTGTTTAGCTTCCGCCTTCCTTGATCCGCACCTGCTTTACCGTCATCTGAAGGTCAGCCGTGAGATGAGGAATCACCTCATCCAGGGAGCCCAAAAGGGTGTGTGAAAAGTTTGCCATCAGAACGGCCGAGCTAGCCTGATGAACGCTTAGGGAGGAAGCAGCGTATACCTTCCGCCCCGAGTAATCCAACTTTCTGGATTCCTTATCGGGCGGTTTGTGCACATCCAGAGCATTCCCGGAACACCGGAAAACGCTATCGATCACTAACCCTTCCGCAGAGGGGTGCTCCGAGAAACCGGAGAGTGAACCGGTAGGGACCGCATACTTTCGAGCCATCCTGACCGAAGGTGCGGGACAAGATGCTGGTCGCTGCCACAACTCCAGGGCCGGGCCAACAATGGCTTTGGCCTCCGTAAGGGAATCCCCTCGGTCCAGTATCTCCGTAAGGGGATACTTGGCCCGTTTCTGAACTGGTTCAAGCTGCACCCCAGTAGACTCAGATGAGTTGAAGCATTCCCAAAAACAAGGATGGGCTCTTGTCCACCGACTGACCCCCCTGCAGATTCCAGGTCAACCGGCCTGGAGAACAGGGAGGAGTCATCGTCAGACTCCAAGGAGTCTGCAAACAGCTGCCAAGTGCCTGAGCCACCCTCCACCTGCCAAGGTCGATCGGGAGTGAGGGTGACCAACAACCTATGGGACAAGCCCTGACCCGACCGAAAATCCTTGGTCAGGGCACCAATCTTAGGTTGTGGAGGCGGAGGTTCCACCACAATGGGTAGAGCAGCCAGTTTCAGCCGAACAACTGGCGCCGGTGGCGGCTTCTCTACTACTATGAGGGGATGTTTCAGTCGTTCCGGTGACAGCCACTTAATGGCCGGAGAAGGCGACGGAGTAGACTTGTCACCAGACAGTAAGAGCTGCTGCCACATCAAGTCCTCGGAGGCCGACGCAACTTGCGCCTTAGTCTATCCTCCGAAGAGGACAAGAGGATGAGCGGCGTGCCGCTTTCCATGGTGCCGAGACAAAGACTGCAGATGTCAGCTGTACCGCTGGACCTGGAAGAGGACCGAGACCTTTATGGATTCCAGGGTGGGTCAGAGAGGAACGGGGAAACCCGCCTCTTCCTCTGCACAGGGACCTTAACCAGGACTCTGGCACAGGAAAGTCTCGGTAATCACCGGGAACCGTGAAGTAGGGTTGTCGGCATCACCAGTCGACAAACTGTCCGACGGGTCGAGAAAAATCTCGACCGCGTCGACGGTTGTCTCGGCCTGCTGACCTGACGGGAACACTGTGAAACTGTAGTTGAAAGCCAACGGTGCAGTGAAGGGGATCTCTCCCGCTCCCACGAACGTCGACGGTGGGACATAACTTTTGAGTCCTCCTTCTTGGACCGACTGGAATGTCCCGATGGTCCTTCTCCCTTGGTGGAGAGGGATTGACAAAGCTCCTTAAAGGAAGCTGTATAGGAAGAGCCCAAGGAGAGTGGGATAAATGCCGCGGCCGAGGAAGAAGAAGCAGCGGCCTGGGCCACCTCCTCCTCGAGGCCGATCATCTGCTCCAACTGTTCCGCGAAGCCCACCGCTGTGGACACTGCCCAACGGGCCTCCTTCGATTTGACCGGCGGATACTGTTTTTCAGGGCGCCCAAGAAGAAGTCAAGCAGCGTGGTCCTCCAAGACCGAAGCCGAGAAGGAGCTGCACAATTTGCAAGCCTGCGAATCGTGGCCAAGCCCCAGGCAGTAGACGCACGTGGAGTGTGGATCAGTCCAGGACATGTTCTGCCCACAGGGGCACAGACGAAAGCCGGGAGTCGATTTGTCCATCGCAGCCGCGAGGGAAGACGAAGACCGAGTCTTGCAAACTTTAGAACTGGTTTTGGTTTAACCGAAGAGTGTGGATCCAGGCCTAAACGCAGAGCGCTGAGGAGGGAACCCGAGCCCAAGCGGTAAGGAAGATCTGGCGCCACGGGCGGAGCTAGGGTTTTACCACCCGGTGGGTGGGAGGAGCCAGCTTGAAGACCTTCCGGCAACATTTAAAAACGGCAAGGAACCTGCCAATAAGTGTGGATTTAACAACATTTCCATGTCCCTAGCATTTACCGTAACAGTAGATCTTCGAGAGGAGCTCTTGCAGTAGGTAATACCATTAGGACTAAGGCCGCCAGGCATTAGAATCCCACGGAAAGATTTTCTAGCTAGCACTCTATGGCGGGGGACCGCCCCCTGACTTTGGCTCCGCCCGATGTCAGACATCAAGACGTGGTATAAAGGGGGCGGTCCCCCGGCACTACCTCAGTGCTCCCGACGGAGACCCAGCTGAAAAAACAGATGGAGAACCATAGAGTATCTCCCATCCCCAAAGAGAAGATGTAATACTTGTCCCCAGGGGCAGGTGAGTGGGAAAGCCACCTGCTGCAAGAGCGCCTCTCGAAGATTTACTGTTACGGTAAGTTCTTATGCAACTGTACCATCTCACTTTGAGGGGGAGCTCAAGCTGCAGGTAATACCATTAAGACTGAGTTCCAAATAATGCCCAAAGAGAGACCCAGATCGAAAGGGTGGAGGACAATAAAATACTGTGGTAAATTAGGAGAGGAGTCCCTGAAGGACTGCTCAGCTGAAACCTGCTCTCCTTCTGGAAGTAATGACCAGACTGTAGTGCCTCACGGAGGTATATACTGAACTCCAAGTAGCAGCCACGACTGAGGTCCATGGCAGACACATTTAGAAGGGAAGCAAAAGATGTCGCCACCCTCTGGTGGAGTGACCCTGACCGGTACTGGTAGGGGTTTGTTGTGGTGCTGGTAGCAAAAAGTGATGCAGTGCACTAGCCACTTAGTCGATGTTTGTTTCGTGACTGGTGCCCCAAGTTTTCCTGTGGGAAAAGGAAACAAACAACTAGTCTGTCTGGCGGAAGTAATCCTAGTCAGATAGTAATGCAAAATCCTATGAGCATCCAGAGTATGCAACAATGCCTCCCCGTTGTTCGAGTACTCTGGGTAATAAACTAGTAGTTGGATGTCCTGGTTCAATGTAAACTCGGATACTACCTTTGGCAAAACGTTGGGTTTGTACACAGGGATACTCTGTCCCTGGGCTACTCTGTCCCTGTGAAAACAAGATAAGGTCTTTACACATCAGAGCCTGCAGCTCAGAAATCCTCCGGCTAAAGTAATGACAATCAAAAAATAGCGCCTTCCAAGAGAGAAGACAGAGCCCACAGCTTGCTGCTCGCTTCAAAGGGTGGAAAGGTGAACTTTTATAAACGAACAGGAGATCCCAGGACCGCACCGGTCTCTCATGGGGTTTCTATATGCAAGATACCCAGGAAGGTCTTGCAGATGTCCAGCTGTGCCAGTCTTCCCATCTCTTGGTGCATGGTAAACTGACAGAGCATAGAGATGCACCTTAATGGTCGAGTAAGTAAGATCCAAGTCTGACAGGTGGAGAAGATACTCCAGCACAGATTCCACTGGACAACCCAGGGGATCCAGAGAACAGAGAATCGCCCATAAGCAGAAACGTTTCCATTTCATGGTGTAGTCGCCCTGGTAGAGGGTTTTCTCGCTGCCACGAGTACCTCTGCCACTCTAAAAGGATACTCCAAACCTATCCCTGCTGGAACTGCAGGAGCCAAGCATGCAGGTGCAAGGACTGAGGTTCGGATGGATTAACGCCCCTTGCTCTTGGGACAGCAAGTGAGTGAAGAGGGACAATGGAACTGGCAGTTCTGATGCCAGCTGTTGAAACAGTGGGAACCAAATCGGTCGAGGCCAGAATGGCACTACCAGTATCATTCCAGCCTCTTCTGCCTACAACTTGAGCAGGACCCTCTGAAGTAGAGGGAAGGAGGAAAGCACAGAAACCTCCCTGTCCAAGAGAGGGACAATGTGTCTTGCCAGAAAACACCAGGTCCTGGATCTAGCGAGCAGGAACTGGGCAGTTTGGCATTTGTGGGGACACAAAGAGGTCCAGTTCTGGCTGACCCCACCTTCCGAAGAGGTTGTCTATGACTTCTTGCTGTAATTCCTATTCGTGGTTCTGAGATCGAGAGCGACTTAAGCCATTTGTGAGGATGTTGTGGATTCCTGGAACATGAACTGCTGTGATGTCCAGTTTGTGAGCCACCGCCCAGGACTAAACTCTCATCGCTTCTCTGCATAGGGGGTACGAGTGTGTACCCCCTTGCTTGTTGAGATGGAAGACTACTGGGATATTGCCAGACTGGACCAGTAGAGGTCAGGGCAGAAGCACCCTTGGAAAGCTTGAAGGCATATATAAAACAGCTCTCATCTCCAAAATGTTTATGCGGAGAGCTTGTTCTGTTGAATTCCAGGAGCCCTTTTCTGATGCGAAGCAAGATGTGCTCCCCATCCCAGTCCCGATGCATCGGTGGTGAAATTCTGCAGTGGACTGGGTTTTTGAAACAAAACCCCAATGCTCAGCTGGGCTGGGGTGAGCCACCAGATCATGGACTGTCGGACGGCGTTGAGAGATCTGAATGTGCTCTTCCAGTTCATCTGTACTTTGATCCCATTGAACCTTGAGATGCCACTGCAGAATCCTCATGTTCAGACGCGAGAGTGGAACTGTCACAATAGCTGCTGCCATGTGACCCAACTGTACAGCCACTCTTGCTGGAACCAAGTTCGAGTCTTGTATCCTGCACGCAACTTCCCTTAGCCTTGTTGCCCTGTCTGTGGGCAGAAAGGCTCTCCCTTGGACTATGTACAGGACTGCTCAAATGTATTGCAGCCTTTGAGCTGGCCACGGTTGTGACTTGGACAGATTTAGGGTAACGCCTAAAGTCAAACAGGTTGAAAGACTCCTCCAAGGTCCTGTTCAATTGGTCTTCTGTTGGTGCCATAAGAAGCCAATCATCCAGGTAGGGGTATATGAACTGACCCCTTCTCCTCAGGGCCTCTGCTACCACTGCCAGGCACTTGGTAAAGACCCTTGGTGCCAAGGATAGGCCAAACAGTAGCGCCCTGAACTGGTAGTGTCCTCCTTGGAAGGTGAAGCATAGGCACTTCCCTTAGGACGGCAGGATCTTGATGTGCATGTGGGCGTCCTGCATGTCCAGTGAGCAAGGCCGGTCTCCTTGGTAGAGCATTGGTAACAGGCTCTAGGGTCACCATTCTGAACAGCTTGTATTCGATAAAGTTGTTCAGTTGACTGAGTCCAGAATGGTCCTGAAGTCTCCCATCTTTTCAGGACAAGGAAGAAATGGGAATAAAATTCTTTCCCTTTGAGCACACAGAATGTCCTGTATGGCTCTTTTGTCCAGTAGGGCCTGTAACTCTTCCCTCATGAGGAGTGCATGGGAGGGGAGCAGTGGGGGGTACTGGTGGGTTGTCCGTGGAAACTGGGTGAACTCTATGGAGTATCCTTTCTACCACCTGGAGGACTCATTGGTCCGATGTTATACTGGACCATCTGGATAGGTAGAGAAAGAATTCTCCTCACTGCCTCCCCAGCACATACTGTGGTGGTGGGGGGTTGTCAGAGGAGTCATGCTGTGTTGGAGGGTGTAGGCAGGGAAGTCTTGATGTCTTGAGGTTTTGGGGCCCTGAGCGCCTGAAGGGATAGGGTAGCCTTTTCTTTGAAGCCCCTTAGGTTGAGCCAGCAGTCTTCCTTACTGTCCCTGGTTTTTCTGAAAGGGACGGCGGCATGTGGATTGTGGCTCCGACCGGTACACATTGTGGACTTCAGACACAGCTTACCAGAGTTTTGAAGTCCAGTTATCAGTTTTTCTGTGTCCTGATCAAACAGGACTGGTCCTTGAAAGGAGCATCCAGGATAGCATCCTGAAGATCATGTCGGATGCCCGACCCCTGAGCCAGGCATGCTCCACATGCAAATGCCAGTGGCTGCTGCTCTTGCTGCTGTATCAGCAGAGTCATAAGAACTCCTGAGGACATGCTTGTCCACATCCATGCCAAACTGAATCACAGCAAGGAGTTCCACCTACCCTCCGAATCTGGCTGTACTTTCCAGGCCATTGCCTTTTCCCACAGGGATTTCTGACAGGTGACCATGGGGTCAGGAGGTTGAGTGATCTGACACTGCAAGTTGCCAGAAGTACACCTTGCACCCTATCTGGTCTAGTTTCCTAGATTCAAGGTCCAGGGCTGGGCATCGTGTGTCATGGCTGTTGTGCCCTGCCGTGGGCAGCTGTCAGGACCATCGAGTCTGCCTTTGGGTGTTTGCCCAGAAAAGGCTCTCCTTTTGGTGTCCTGTACAGTCTATCAGCCTTGCAAGGGACTGCAGTTGTAGTGGCCGAGTGACACCATGTTGACTTGGTACGTCCTGAAAAGGTTCCACCAAAGGAGGGATGCCAATGGTTTGGGATCCGTGGCTCCCAAAAATTTGGCCAGTCTGTGCCTTTCTGGGTCTATTTCCTTGATGTCCCATTGGTAAAGTACCTGAATATGGTGCATAATGTCCAAAAGGGCGGGTCATCCGGGGGTGACCTCGGTGAGTCCCTCATATTTGAAGACTGAATGGAGAGCTCGTCTTCTGATGAATAATTGGAAAACAAGTCCCCTCGTCGTCCCCTGAAGTTGATGGCAGGCGACTGTTGGGCGAGGGGCGGATGATGGACTGCCTCTTGTGGCTGTTATGACCCGGGCGTCCACCTGTCTTCTGTCGTCGGCCGTTCTTTCGGCGATAAAGGCTGCTCGGAGTGAGGTCTCTGGGTGGTGGGCATACTGGGGATGGATCCCTGGGTCAATGGAAAAGACTCCCCTTGACAGTATTCCACCACGTCTGAAAAAGTGCTTCCACCTCTGCTAGTGGAACGACTGGCAGCGGGGGCATCTGATTTGGAGTGGCGGAGGACCCAGGAGTCTGGTCCAGTAGGAGGCATCCGGTCCTCTGGCATACTCTGCATGAGCACATTGGGCGCCAGGTCTTCCGTCCGGGGTCTGATGTCCGCCCTATAGATGGAGGCTGTTACGCCTGTACCCCTGAGTCAGGGGAAACTGTTGCCAGGTCAAACGCCAATCCTTCAGGGCCGACGGACAGTCCTTAGAGGCCACCAGCCTTTCTTCTGCTGGTGGCCCTGTCTGACGAGAGTCAGAATGCCCTATCGCCTGGGAGGCAGACGACGCCTGGTGTTCAGGTGAGGGAGGCTTCCGGTACCCGACGACCTTCCAGCATTTCTCTTACTCATCCTTTCCCTTATGTTTGCCGGACATCTCAGAAGGCTTATGGGTAGTGGGCACTATTGATCTGCCCGAAGCAAACGCCTGTCCCTCATGGGTTGACCCATGTTTATGGGGTCGGTGGGACAAGGGGATCAGAGTGGACGACTGTCCTAAGGAAGAAGACTCCTTACCTTTCGCCTAAGTGGAGGCAGACTACTTCCTCAGAGTGTCCTCCGAAACAGCTTTGGTACCCGGGGGGGGGGAACCAACTCCGAGCTCCCGCCAGAGGTGGAAGTGGCAGACGCCTGCTGAGGGGACTTCAGGCAAGACTCCAATCTAGCCCTCTCCTTCTCCCAGTGGTGGTGCTTCCTTCCCGATCTCTTCTCGGGGGGGGGGGAACGACACATGGACTCCCTGGTGAAGCGGCGAACTGTGTCCCGATGGGGCCTTCTGCATGGCAGCTACTTGCTGCTCAAGAAAGTAAGTCTTTAAGGCATTGGCACAACAAATCCTGGTCTTGTTGTTGAACTTTGTGCAGTGTAGGCAATCATCTGGCTGGTGGTCTGGACCTAGGCAGATGAGGCAGGCAGAATGGCAGTCTTTCACCGGGATCCGCTTCCCCCACACACACTTCGATTTTAGCCGCTGAGACGATGAAGACATGAAAGTGTAACGGAAAAAAGCGTTGAAGAAACTGTTGGCTTTCAAAAATATACTACGTGGTGTGCAAGCATCGTTGAGGCACAGGTCAGGAAGCATAGGAAAACCGAGCAGTTGTAGAATTCACCAAACATTTATTTGTACTAGCAGTAACATAAAAATAAACTTGTTCAAAATAACTATTTACAAAGGCAAAATAAAATAGAGAAGAAGATCTATCAGAGTTTTCCTTCAATCTCTGCAAGCATTGCAGCTCAGCTCTCTTATAAGTCCTTGCAACCCCTATGCTTAACAAACATCCTGTATTTTCTGAAGTGTTCTAGTATATTTCAGGCAGGTGCTGGCAGGAACACAATGTCCCAGAACTGAGGCTCCATCTCCACAGCTTTTGCAAAAGGCTTAAAATTGCACTAAGATAACCTCGAGTTTCCAATAGCTTTTTGCAATCACCTCAAACTATAATTATTTACATCTCAAAAATTAACACTATATAATTTCCAAACAAAGGGATCCCAATCAGTTACATTTCCATATAATGATTTACATATATTTTTATGCCAGCAGATATGAAAGGGAGGAAAAGACAGAACAGCAAGGGAAGACCGAGAGACCATGAGAGGCAAAGAACTGTGAAACTGTTGGGGTGATCAAATCCTAGGTCTCAGGAAAATTTGGTCTGCAACCAGACAGACAAATAGACAGGAAAGGTGAGAACAGAACAGATCCCTGCATTCAAACTCTTTCCATAACAAATTAGACAGGATCCTACTCCACCCTGTCACAGTGAGAAAAAGGCGATCGACTGCAACCTGGCGTCCGTAATCGATGTTGCGGGTTGATGGCGGGAAAAGAAGAACTGAGTGCGCAGGGAACCGCCCTTTATACCATGTCTGACTAAGGGCTAAGACAATGTTGGGGAGGTCCCCGCCATATAGTGCTAGTTAGAAAATAAGTTTATGGGGTCCTAATACCATGGCATTAGTCCCAATGGAATTATTTGTTGCAAGAGATCCCTCAAAGTGAGGTATCTGTTCCAGGCCCATGTCTCCTGAAGCTAGAGAACAGATAATGGTGTGGGTAAGCCTGGTGGAGGATAGTAACCAGGCTAGCCCGAGTTATAAAGGCCAACGAAAAGGATCCAGCATCGGGCTGACTGAGGATAGCCATACGGTGCCCCAACGCCAGAAACTTGACGCAAGTCCTGACGGAGGTAACCTGACGGCACCAACAGAGGGTAGCCTGAAGGTGGCCCTGAGGGAGAGTAGCCCGACGGTGGCCCAGATGGAAGGGATGCCTTACGATCCTGCAGGAGGATGGCCCGAGACCCAAGGGAGGAAAACGTGGTGAAGGTCGTGAGGTGCAAAGTCCCGAGGGCGGAATACTTGTTGGGGGCCCAGATGGGGGAAGGCTCAATGGCGGTCCTGGTAGAGGCAAGGAGACCTGTGGGTATTGAGGGCAGCAGAGTCTGGCACTACTATAGGTGGCATCGGGCCACCATGAAGCCTATTGGCACCCTGTCAGGTAAATCTGGTGAAGGGTGTTAGTCTGTTGGGACCTGCAAGTCCTGCATCGGGAGGAATTCTCCAGCGGAGTAGGAGATGGGTTCTCCATGAAGGGGCCCGGGAGACCTGTGTCCTGCAGCCTGGACAGGCTGTACCTCATCATAGCCTGGCGGACGCAAAGAGGTCATCACACGATCGCTGGAGGGCCGGATGATGGAACCTGGGTCGCAGGAGTCGGGGGCCCCCAACTCACTCAACCCCGCCAGGCACTCGCCAGATAGTCTGATGAAGCGGCTTGTCAGCCGCACCTGCCGACTTGGAGTCCAGCAGGTGGAAATGGGCCCAAGAGCAGCAATGGCCTCGGACAGATTAGAGGAGCGTCGTCACTGTGGCCAGTGGCGGGGCACGCCAAAGCCTGCTCTGGAGGTGGGCGCGCAGGCTTGGCCAAGGCACCCACTTTCCCAGAGGAAGAGGACCAGTCCTCCGTCGAAAGGCCCGTGGGAGGCTTCGGTTGGGGGGAGAGAGAGACTGCTCCTGGTCTCAATGTTTTTCTTTGTCCCTTTTCTTCTTGTGTGGATCAGTTGGCTAGGAGGATGCGCTTTTCAGCTTTTTTAAGCTCTTTCTCCATCAAAGCCATTTTTTGTTTCAGGAGATGGGCCTCAAGAGACTGTTGGCACCGTTTCTGTGTGGCCTGGTTGAACTGGGCGAATGCCTCGCACTCCTCGACTCTGTGGTCAGGACACAGGCAGAAGAGGCAAAGGGTATGCTGGTCCTTATGTGGTAGCTGGACCCCGCGAGAACAGCACTTGTTTTTATGCGAATTCGTAGGTGAAAAGGACAACATACAAACGACTGAATATTGTTAGAAAGGAGACAAAATGGACACTCATCTGAAAAAGGTGTTTGAACTGCTGTGATGAGCTTCAGTCAGTCCAATGTGTACAGGTCGATGGAGCATAGGGACCGCCCACTATATAGTGTCAAGCTGGCGGTCAGGTGACATCCGTGGGCGGCTCCCCATCAAACACTGCTAGCAAAGGTTTCTGTGTGGTCCTGACACCAGGGGGCACAGTCCTACAAGTGATTACCTACTGCAAGAGCCCTCTCGAAGTAGATCTCTGGTTACAGGAGAGTAATCCTCATTTCTAGGGGTGTGGATACGGTGTACTATTCACATTTCTGGCAGACTCCTAGCAGTTCTCTGGGAGGAAGGGACAAGGTGTACACCCCCTATTTAGGGAATACAGACTGAAGAATCGAGGCTCCAAAACCAGCATCCCAGAGTGACTCAAGGTAGATGTGGTAGTGGGAGATAAAGGTGTGCGCTCACTTCCAGGTAGCAGCCCTGCAGATCTCCTGGATAGGGATGTACCTGGAAGCAGTCATCGAGGCAGTGGTATGTCTGATGGAATGAGCCCCAAGCCCAACGGGAGGCTCCCTACCAGCCACCCTATAGCAGAGGTTGATACAGGAGACTACTGACCTGACAAATCGTCCACTTAGCTGCCAGGTGCGGTTTCAACAAAGGTTAGAAAAAGCAGACAAATCTCACCCTGAATTCCACCATATGTTCCTTGTAATAACTGCGCATTCGCCTCAGATCCAACGAATGGAGCCTCTGCTCGGCCTCTGAGGATGGGTTGGTAAAGCAGACTGGAAGTTTAATTGCTGTAAAGTGAAACTCCAAAACCACCTTCAGGACTTAACTTCAGGGTTGGGGCAGAGGACAGCCTTGTCCTTGTGGAATACCAAATCAGGAGACTCCACTGAGAGCACCTAGAGTTCACCGATCCTTCTGGCGGAGGGGATAGCTACCAAGAAAGCAGTCTTCCACAACAAATGGGAGATGTGACACCTGTGCACAGGCTCAAAGGGCTTGTCTATGAGCTTTGGCAAAACCAACAAGTCCCAAGGTGGTGGTGGTGGTGGCTCATACACCAGCAGGAACAAGCAGTTATGGCCTTTGAAAAAGTGCTCAACCACCTTCTCCTGCACCACTGTCGGCATACCAGCCTGCGCACAGTATGCAGAGATGGCTGCCAGGCATACCTTGAGAGTCGATTGGGGTCTGCCTGGAAGATGGACCAAAGGTAGCCCTAGGATACTCGCCACTGGGCAGAACAAGAGGTCTAGCTCCTTGCCCTGACACCAAACAGAAAATCTCTTGAATTTGAAGGCGTAGCACTGGCAAGTCGACTCCTTCCGAGGGCCTCAATGTCATGGAGGACCTCACACAGCCCCAAAGCCTGCAACTCCAGCTGCTCAGGAACCAGGCTGTCGGGTGCAGCGACTGAAGGTCCAGGTGGAGGGCCCTCCCTCGAGAGCAGAACCTTGTGGAGGGCAATGGCCACAGAGGCCTGCTGCTGAGGCCGAGGATATCTGGGTACTAGAACTGGTGCAGCCAGTCTGGAGCCACCAGGATCATCTGCGCCTTGTCCCGCCACAACTTGATCAGCACCTTGTGGATCACAGGAAAGGGAGAGGTGGTGTACTTGAGGCCCGGAGTCCAGGGCCTCACAAAGGCATTCCCCAGCAGAGTCCTGCACTGATGGGGTGGCACAGAACAGCTTCAGCTTTATGCTCAAGGGTGGCAAACAGGTCGACCTGGGGAGGTCCTCACTGGGAGAACTGGTGATCAACCACGACTGGTGGAGGGACCAGTCGCAAGACGCCTCACCTACTCAGCTGAGGGTATCCGTCTGCTGGCTGGACATGCCAGCCACATGAATCACCAAAAGGTCGGAGCCCAGGCTGCAAATGAGGGTCAAGATGCAAAGAGCTTCCCGGCACAATGGAAGGGAACATCCCATCCTGCTTGTTGAGGTAGTACATGGTCAGTCATGTTGCCAGTCTCGACCTGGATGACCCAAACATGTGCAGTGAAATCAGTTAGTGCTAGATCCACAGCACAATGCTCCAACAGGTTGATGTGACATACAGACTCTCGAAATCCAGAGCCCATTGACTGTGAGCCCCCAGTTTGGCTCCCCAACCCACCAGAGAAGTGGTCATGAAAGTGACCATCTGCTCTGAGCAGACAAATGGGACTCCTTTCTCCAAGTGCTCCGGGACTAGCCACCACTAGATGGCATCCAACATCAGCTGTGTAACCATGACCAGCTCACTGAGGTGACCGAGGCACAGAGACCACCGCCAGGCTAGCCCTCACCTGCAGGGAGCACATCCTCCAGCGGGCCCGCAGGACCACAATTGTGCAAGCCCTCATGTACCCCAGCAGGTGCAGGAAGTCCTGGGCAGGGCGCAGTTGCCCAACCTGAAATGATCAGACAAAGGAAGCAAGCTCCCCCGGCTGATATGCCGGGAGTTGGGTCTAGCTCCACATCAATGAAGCGGATGACCTGGGAAGGAGGGAGTTCTGACTTGGCCCTACTTACCAGGAGGCCCACGGCTGTGCAGGTCTGAAGGGCCAGATCTCTGGATCTCTCCACCTCCGCCCTGGAGGAACTGGTGATCAGCCAGTCGTCCAGGTATGTGTACACCTGGACACCACGGTGCTGCATGAAGGCTACCAAACCACTGCTATGCAGTTGATGAAGACCCTGGTGGCTGAGGAAAGGCCAAACGGCACAGCCTAGAACTCATACAGTATCCCTTCCAAGCAGAAAGTATCAGCTGTACAAAAACTTACTGTAAGTATATCTTCAAGAGAATATCTTGCAGCAGGTCATAACATGTAGGAATGTCCAATCGCATGCATAATTTCCGCCACATGATTTCTCAGCAGTTGACCTGGGACCTCCCCCCAACGGCACCACATGTATCCTGGCACGTATAAAAAGGGGAGGTCCCAGAGGCTCCACGGTTCTTTTTCATCTCAGTGACGGAAATGAGAATCCAATCTATCTGGCCTCCGAGGGAAACCTGAGGAGGAAAAGGGAGCAGCCCCATATTTCAACATAAATAATAGTAGCAAGTAACCCTTCTGAAGCAGGGAGGTGAAGAGCTAGAGATGACCTGCTGCAAGAGATTCTCTCAAGATCTTCTGTTGCAGTAAGTTGTTACGCAACTGTACTTTACTCTTCGAGAAAATCTCTTGCACAGGTTATAACATGGAGGAATGAGTTCCTGCAGTTGGGCTGCATCAGCAAAGAAGAAGCAAAATAGTAACCTAGAACAATAGGCCTTGGAGGACAGCCGTGCATAAAATTGATCACTTTTTAGAAGCAATGTCCAGAATGTAATGCTTTGTAAAGGTATGTACAGTAGACAAAGCAGCAGCTTGACAGATCTCAATTGCTGAAAAACCTCTAAAGTATGCCGCTGAGGCAGCCATACCCCTTGTGGAGTGAGGCTTGATCGCCTCAGGAAGTGGTTTATCGTGCTTTTTATAAGAAAAAGTAATGTAGTTGGCCAACCAAGTGGACAAGCACTGTTTGGAAACAGGGACGCCCTCTATTTACCAAGGGCGAAAGAGACAAAAAGTTGCTCAGCTCTGCAGTGTCTTGGTGCGAAGGAGAGAATACCTTAAGATTCTATGCACATCTAAAGTATGGATCAGGGATTCTCCTGGATTAGACAGCTCCGCCGTAATACACACAGGCAGGTGTATGGTATGATTCAAAGTAAACTGAGATACCACTTTTGGAAGAAATTTAGGATTGGTGTGTAAAGAGACCCTATCCTTGTGGAATTGTAGGTAGGGCTCCTTGCACATCAGTGCATGTAACTCTCAAAAATGTTGACAGGACGTATTGGCAACCAAAAAAAAAAAAGTTTTCCAGGAGAGAATGTAGCTCACACTAGGCTGTAGGCTCAAAAGGACTTAACATCAGTTTTTCAAGCACCAAATTAAAATCCCATGACGGGAATGGGTCCCAAATGGGAGGATTAATATGAAGAATTCCTTTTAAAGAGCTAGTGTACTGCCTGGAAACTGCCTGCAAGTAACTATAACTTTCGGATGTAGTCAGTTATCACTTCTTATATCTCAAGTATTTTTTTCTTTTCTGTTTGCTAATTAAAAGATTTTCCACCTGGCAGTACTAGGGTGATGTGTGGAGCAGCATTCTGTATGGAGGGGGAAAAAAGTCAGTTTTGTTCCGCCTACTACATCAACACTGAGACCACACTGACTATGATAGCACTAATGACCAATGAGAACCATTTCTCACTGCCAGGTTCCACTTTCCCATGAAGCAGCAGGGACTGGCTCTCCCTGGTTACTAGTGATGTCTCAGTTTCCTGAATTTTGATTGGTAGCTTGTGAAGGTCACTGCTCAGGCTGCAAGGATTGTGGTGCCTCAAGGTGCTTTGTCTAATTTCTGACGATGTAGTGGGAGGAACAGAAATGACTTTTTCCTCCAGACGGAGTGCTGCTCCACATATCACCCCAGTGCTGCCAGGTGGAAAATCTTTTAATTAGCAAACAGAAAATAAAAAAAATACTTCAGATATTGGAAGTGATAGCTGACTGCATCTGAAAATTACTATTAATTCCAAGCAGTACACTAGCTCTTTAAGAAAGTTCTCATAACAGTCAGCTGGGGCAATGGTTTGTTGTCCACAGGTAAATGAAAGCCTGAAATAGTTGAAAAGTGGACTTTCACTGAAGAATATTTAAGTTCACCTTCGACAGGGAGTGCAAATAGTCCAGAATGCTCCAAGGGGACAACTGTAGGGGTCCAAATCATGCTTAGATGCCCATATGGAAAACAGTTTCCACTTCATGGAATATGAAAACCGTGTAGATGGCATACACACAGTCCGTAGGACCTCCACAACTTGTGGAAGACTCGAATCGGGAGAGGACTACGCTCTCAGGAGCCAGATATGTAGATGCAGGGAACAAAGGTTGGGGATTAAGTAAGGAACCGCTGGCCTGGGACAGAAGAACTTTGCATATTGGTAGAGGTGGAGGGTCCTGGATCGATCATTGCAGGAGCAAGATTGGCCACAGAGGCACAATGAGGATCATGGTCGCCTGGTCTCTGACAGTCCCTCCCTTCCTCTGAAAACAGGGAAGGGAGGGAAGTGTAAAGAAATCTTCCTGTCCAGGAATGGGATAACGTGTCCAGCCATAAAGTTCCAGGACAGGGCTCTAGAGAGCAGTAATGACAGTTTTATGTTTAGCGGAGAGGCAAAGAGATCCAACTCTGGGTGTCCCAGTGCAGGAAGATAATATTTATTTATACAGCGTAATTCAAACTTATCAAAGCACTGAACAATAAAAACAGAGATAAAACAGTAAAATACAATAAATCAGCTGGCCCAGTTGTGCTGATAGTTGAGGCACTGGACACCACACCTCGCTCCACGCCGGCGACCCGTGTTGAGGAACGAGCCCGGGCTGTCGGGGGTCGGCAGGGGAGGACTAGGATCGAGCATCCGTGACACGCCTCCCAGTCCTAGGGAGGGCTGGGGACACACCGCATTCTGGCGGTCCCTGGGGATGCCCGGAGGTACTGCAAGCGCAGGTGTGAATAGCAAGGGGAGGGGAGCGCAGCAGACATCTGCATGTTGTGCACGGATGTCATTGCACGCCCACGCTCCCATTTGGGGAAAAACTGAAAAGGCTGGGCGTGACGCAGCTTGATGGCCACGCCTGCCTCGCTGGAAGGTCAGTCACGGAATCGCCTGGGGTGGGGTCTGGCTGGACAGGTATGGGGAGGCCCTCCAGCAGGTTGGAGACCCTGCTGCTCCCAGTGGGCAGGGCCGGTGGCTGGATGCCCCCGCTGTAGTAGCGCAGCAGGGTGCAGAAATACAGCTCTGTTAAAATAAATAAAATAAATAAATAAATCAAGCATTAATGCAATTTGCAGTAGACAATTATCTTATATACAATCCCCAAAGGCACGATAAAACAGGTATGTCTTTAAAGCCATCTTAAAGCTTTCCACGGTCTGGCACTCTAATCAGACGAGGTAGAGAGTTCCATAGGGTTGGAGCTGCATACATAAATGCTCGAGCACCTGAAGTTTTCAATCTTACCCTGGGAACCTCTAGCAATCCCTCATCAGCTGAGCGGAAAGGACGGAGAGGGTCAAGGAACCAGGAGCTCTTGAAGGTAGCCCGACCCTGTCAGTGTAGGGCCTTATAGGTCAGTAAACCAACCCTGAAGGTGATCCGCCACTGTACAGGCAGCCAGTGCAGTTCGTGCAGCACAGGTGTGATGCGACTGACCCAGGAAACCCTGTCAGTCAACCTGGCCGCCGCGTTCTGTACCCGCTGCAGGCGGCGGATAGCAACCCTCAGAAGCCCTAGGTAGAGGGAGTTGCAGTAGTCAAGGCGCGAGGTCATGAAGGTGTGGATCAACATTGGAAGATCGCAAGATGGAACAAGGTGCTTAATCCGGGCGATGTTTCTTAGATGGTAAAGGACTCAACTACTGCAGACACCTACGAACGCAGTGTCAGCCCCTCGTCAAAAATCACCCCCAGATTCCGCACCTGAACAGAGGGCATGAGCTGGCTACCTCTGAGACAAAGCCCAGAGGCAGACCCTGCCCCCATCCTCTCTATCCTGTGACCTGGATCCACCACCAACACCTCAGTCTTATCAGGGTTCAGCTTCAACCAGCTGGCCTGCATCCAGTCCTGGATTTCTATGAGGCAGCTATTAAAGACAGAGACTACACTATCCTGGTCAGGCGCAAAAGACAGGTAGAGCTGGGTGTCATCTGCATAACAGTGTAACCTCAGCCCATACAGTTTCACAATGTCTCCCAAAGGTAGCAAATGCACCGCAAACAACATAGGGGACAGCACAGAGCCCTGAGGAACCCCACATGGCAGAGAGAATGAAGCCGAGGAGTAAATCCCAGACACCACTCTCTGAGTTCTGCCAGTGAGGAAAGATCTAAACCATCTGAGGACCATACCCGACAGGCTGCAGATATCCCTCAGGCATTCCAGCAGCCCCCATGGCCCACTGCATCAAGGCTGAAGAGAAATCAAGGACCAAGATGGAATGGCACTCTGATCTCTTGCAATCAGGAGATCATTGTGCACCCGAACCAGAGCGGTCTCAGTACTATGCCTCTTCTGAAAACCAGACTAGAGGGGATCATAGATGTCATGGGATAGTCAAGTGGTTCTCCAGCTGTAGGGCAACTACTTTCTCGATCACTTTCCCAACAAAGGGAAGGTTAGAGATTGGCCTGTAGTTAGCAGGGCAGTTTGGTTCCAGAGAAGATTTTTTAAGGAGTGATGTTACCACTGCCTCCTTCAGGGAGTTTGGGAAATCATCTAACTCTAAAGAGCACCAAACTATCTCTGCCAGGACAGGGCCAATGGTATCCACACACCCCAAAACTGAGATGCGTAGGGCCCAGGTCCAAACTACAGTACATAGGCCGCATACTCTGGACAATCCGCATGACACCAGAGATCGCCAGCTGGTCGAAGTGTACCCAAGAAAACTGAGGCGTAGTAACTATACACCGACCACTGTCAACCCCCAAAGAGTGGCTGAATGGATCTCCGTCCTAATGTCAGCCACCTTATTAGCAAAGAACTGAGTGAAATCATCACACTTATCCTGTGAAAATGCTCTTCGAGCTTGTAGACAGGTTGGATTGCACAACCCGTACACAGTTCGAAAGAGCTGAGCCGGTCGATTCTGAGCTACAGCAATCTCCGTGGATGGTTTCTAGAACCTCCTAGAGGAGTTCCCACTCGTGTTTTTGAGACGCGCATCTACTTAAGGCATCTGCCAGAGTATTGTGTATGCCTGGGACGTGAACCGCAAGGAGGTGAACCCTTTTTGGATCACCCAATACCATATTCTCATTGATTCCCTGCACAGGGGATAAGAATGGGTGCCCCCTTGTTTGTTCAGATGATGAACCACTGTGGAGCTGTTGGACAGGATCTGGAGACAGCCCCGAGGAAGGAGGGTTTCAAAAGCCTGGGGGGCATACAGGAATGTGGCACCTCAGAGTCCAGGCAAGGAAAGAAAAAATTACCGTAATAATCTTATTTCTTCAAAGGTGTCCTTTAGCATCAGTAACACTATGCAGTAAGCTGGCTAGGTTGAGCTGCCTCGGAGGTGGAGTTTATCATAATAAAAAAAAAGAATTAGCCAATCAGAAGAGAGTTAGAGGGTGTGCCGAGAGGAGCTTGCCCAGAGGGCACCAGAATTTTTTCAGAGTTATGATGGGAACATGCCCATGTAAAGTCTGACCCAACAGGCTTTAAAAATCATGCAACAGCATGAACAATAAACAACTGAAATACATGTAAACTTTGCTGTAAATGTAATTCAAAACTCAAGAACAAATTTGGCAACAATAAAGGAAGCAGCATCCTCTTCAATTAGGTTATCGGGGAGGAAGGGTGGGAGGTTACTGATGCTAAAGGACACCTTGGAAGAAACAAGATTACTATGGTGATTCATTTTTTCTTCTCACCCCAGAGGTCCTTTAGCATTAGTAACAGTATGCAGACTACAAAGCAGTGCAGTTGGGAGGCAGGTAAGAACCTACTTAGGGAAGAGGCACTGCAGGACTGCCCTGGCAAATCTGGCATCAGATATGGACTGTACATCCAGGCAGTAGTGCTTTGTGAATGTGTACAGTCCTCCACATGGCTGCTTTGAGACATCAAGCAAGGAATATCCTTGCAGCTGCCACTGTGGCAGCAGTGACACTAGTAGAATTGGCACTGAGGCTCTTGAGGGGGCTGTTCACCAGCCTTGTCATAAAACTGAATGAAAGACTATCCAGTGGGAGATGGTTCTCATAGTGGCTGGTTTTCTCTGCCTACCTCCCCATAGGTGAGGAAAAGCTGGGTAGTGGAGCCCCTGAACTGCTTGGTGTGCTCAAGTTATAGGACAGGACTCTTGACATCCAGACTGTGGAGCCTTTGCTCCCCTGGAGTGAATTTCTCAGTGAAGAAAACAGGAAGGGTAATGGATTGATTAACGTGGAACTCAGAAACCACCTTAGGAAGAAATGTCCGGTTTGTTCCGAGCTCTACCTTGTCCTTATGAGGGATAATGTAGTTTGGTTCAATACAGAGTGCCTGAAGTTCTGAAATCCTTCTTGCAGAAGTTATGGCAACTAGAAAGACAGTCTTCCAGGTAACATATTTCAAATGGGCTGTAGCCACGGGCTCGAAAGAAGGCTACATAAGCTCAGCAATGTAGAGGTTGAGATCCCAAAGGGGAACAGGTTCCCGAATTGGGAGTTGAAGATGAAGGAGGCCTTTAAAAAACTTTAAAAGCAGGCAACAATAACTGACTTGTCCTTCCCATGGACAGGTAGCTCAAATTGCAGCTAGGTGAAATTTTAGGAATGAGGCCTTTAGGCTGGAGGTCTGTAGGTGGACCAAATAATCTAGAAGACTGGGTACTGAAGCTTTAAGAGGATTTATGCATTTCCTCCTGCACCAAAAAGAAAATCCTTTCCACTTAGCTGCATGGATTTTCTTGGTACTGCTTTTGGCCTCTCTTCAGGATTTTCAGGACCAGATCTCAATACTGCATGTCTGGGCACTCTAACTCCTCAACAGCCAAGCTTTGAGGTGAAGGGATGTGGGTCTGTATAAGTCACTCCTAGCTGTGGTAGTGTCGGGAGAGTGTGACTGAGGGGAAGTCGAATAGGCTTGCTGTGAGACAGAGCTAGTAGGAGAGGATATCAAGGTTGTTTTGGCCAATCCAGTGCCACTAGAATCATTGTTGCGGATTGGTTCCTCAGCTTCAGCAACACACTGCGAATCAGAGGAAAGGGAGGGAAGGCACAAAAAAACTTCACTGCCCAATCCAGAGTTCAGGCATCTGTGGGAAAAGTCCCTAGTGTTGGGGGCCTGCAGCAATACAGAGAAAGTTGATGGTTGAGGTGAGAGGCAAACAGATCTATTTCTGGTGCGCCCCACCTTCTGAACACTGTCGCAAGGACCTGCTTGTTCAGAGTCCATTCGTTGTGCCCTTGGCTGATGCGGCACAGGGCATCAGCCAGGGTGTTGTCCTTTCCTGGGAGGTGTATGGCTGAGAGGCTAACCTGGAGAGAGTAGGCTGAGAACAAACTTCATTGCTTCTGTGCAAAGCACAGTCGACTTTGTGCCACCCTGCTTGTTTACGTAAAACATGGCAGTGGTGTTGTCTATCCTGATTTGTACGGACTGACCTTTGACTGAGGGGCAAAAGCCCTTAAGGCAAGGTAAATGGCCCCAAGCTCCAACAGGTTGATGTGGCTTGAGGATTCCTTGGGAGTCCAGATGCCACTTAGAGGCATTGTTTGGTGAGCTCCCCAGCCCAGAAGAGAGGTATCTGTGATGATGATCTTGGTGGAAGAAGAGAGCTGGGAGGGAGTTCCTACTGAGAGGTTGGCCGTTTCCTTCCATCAATCAAGAGCTCGGAGTAAAGTCTTTGTGACTGGAACCAGCTTGGACAGGGAATGTCTTTTTGAGACCAGTGTGCCCATAGATGGTACTGTATGTCCCTCATTTGAAATCTGACATCTGGGACAAAAGCTGTCATAGAGACCATGTTGCCCAGGAGCTTTAGAAAATATCTGGATGACCTAAGGAGTTTACCACTAACAGCAAGTTTTGATCCCATCTGCTGGAAGGAAGGCCTTGCTCTGCTGAGTACCCAGTTCTGCTCCTATAAAGGTGAGGAGCTGTGTTGGATCTAAGTGAGATTTATTTTCATTGATGAGAAAGCCCAGAGACTGCAGAGTTTGTTTTGTGTAACCGAGAGCCCTCTGACCTGATAAGAGGTCTTGCCCACCAGTCAGTCGTCCAAATATGGGTAGACTGCAATGCCCTGCTTCCTGAGGTAAGCTGCCACAACAGCTAGGCACTTGTGAACACTCTGGGGACGATGTTGGGCCAAATGGTATATGTCCTGATAGCAGCCTGAACCTGAGAGGCTTTCTGTGGGACTGCCTTATTGGGATGTGAAAATAAGCATCCTTGAGATCCAGGGAGGCTAGCCAGTCTCCCTGTTGCAGAGAGCTAATCACAGTTGTGAGAGTGACCATTCTGAATTCTAGTTTCAGTAAGTGCCCGTTTAAGTACCTGTAGTCGAGGATAGGTCACCACTCTGTTTTTCGTTACTGTCAGAAGTACCTGGAGTAGAGGACTCTCTCCACTACCTTTGCTGATAACATAGTCTTTACCTCCAGCTCCAGTAGGAGTCTTTCTGTTGGAGTTAAGGGATTTATCATTAAGTTACCCCCGAGTGATGAAAAGTTTTTGAACTGGAGGGAAAGGCCCTTTTCCACTGCCTCCAGGACCCACTTGTCTGACGTAATGTGGTTCCAAAATTGGAGGTAATGGGACAGCCTGCCCCCCACTGGGAGAGGGGAGGCAACCTGTTTGGTGGAGTCTGTGCTTAGACTGAGTGGAAGGTGCAGGACTGGTGGCAGCTCTTCTCTGGCCTCTCCTGCCTCTTCCTCTGAAAAATCCCATCACTGGAGAGTAGTCCATGGGCAGAATTTCACTGTTCGCTGATGACACAAAGCTCTGTAACAGAGTAGACACACCAGAGGGTGTAGACAGAATGAGAAGGGACCTGCAGAAACTTGAAGAATGGTCAAGGGTTTGGCAGTTGAAATTCAATGCAAAGAAGTGCAAGATAATGCATATGGGGCACAAAAACCCTGGCACAATATATCAGTTGGGGGTGAGGATATAGCATGCACCAAGCAGGAAAGGGATCTTGGGGTTGTCATCTCTGATGACCTCAAGGTAGGGAATCAGTGTGACAAGGCATCAGGTAAAGCAAATAGGATGCTGGGATGTATAGGCAGGGGCATCACCAGCAGGAAAAGGGAGGTCATAATTCCGCTATACAAGACACTAGTGAGGCCCCACCTGGAGTACAGTGTACAGTTCTGGAGACCATACCTACGTAAGGACATAGACAGGGTAGAGAAGGTTCAGAGGAGGGCAACAAAGATGGTGCATGGGTTGCATCACAAGTCCTATGAAGACAGGTTGAAGGAACTGAACATGTACTCCTGGAGGAGAGGAGGAGAGAGGGATATGATAGAGACATACAAGTATCTTACAGGGAGGAACAGGGTGCAGGAAAACACTACTTTTAAGCCGAAAAAGATGTTTCAGGACTAGAGGGCATGGGATGAAGTTGGAGGGAGGACGATTCAGAGGAAACATGAGAAAGAATTTCTTCACAGAACGGGTGGTGGATAAGTGGAACACCCTGCCAGAGGAAGTGGTGGGGGCTGAAACAATCACGGATTTAAGAATGCATGGATAGACATAAAGGAATTCTAGAGGTCAGGGTAAGGAAATAGACTTCTAGGAAAACAAACTGAACTTATACAGCTCAAATGGTAGATTAGGTGGGCCATAGGCTCCTTATCTGCCGACACTGTCTATGTATCTATGTATTAGCATAGGGAAAAATGCCCTAGGATAGAAACCTCTGCCTCAGTTTCCTTTGTATGGAGTCTTTTGGGAGGGGAAGTAGAGGCCTTCTCTTTGGCAGCACTGCTCTCATAGGTGGCCTTTTACTCGTCTACCTTTTTCATGTAGGCTTCCATCCGGTCTCCAAAAAGGGAATTATTTTCACAGGGGAAGTCCACAGCTTTGGACTTAGTGTCATGTGAAAGATTTGTGGTTCTTAACCAGGCCTGGCATCTAAGGGAGATAGCTTGAGCCATGACTCTGGAAGCTGTATCATTATTGTCCAAAGCCATGTGGAACTGGTACTTAGTGGCCTCAAGACCAGTTTTCACAGTTTTAGTAAAGTTCTGAAGCATTCTGTCTGACTTTTGATTCAGAATGACCAAGACAGAATTCCACAAGCCTTTCTGGTATTTGGCAGAATGTCAAATAAGTGGCCAAGTGCAAAAGGAGAGGCTGTGGTATAGGATTTTTTTGCCATGGCATTTTCTGGACTCTCCCAGGAGGCTGGGAAGAAAGTGGGACTTTAGCTTCATCACAAGCTGCAGCCTATACTACTCCCTCATGACTGGAATGAACATACAGAAATTGACAATTTCTTAAGTAGTCGATGCTTTCTGTCCAGCTTTTTGTCTACTCGATAGAGAGGTAGGAAGATTTGTAAATGGGCAGAATCTTTTTGGAGGTGGAAGATCCATCATATCCTCTGTCTTCTTCCTCCTCCTCTGTGGTCTCCTGGGTAGGAAGGTCCAGGCTGTCCACCATATGTTGCAGGAAGGTGAACAGGGAGGAAAATCCTCCTGGCCATTTGGGGAAGTGCCAAACTCCTGGTCCGGTGAAACATCAGGTTCCAGGGGCTGGTCTTCGGTCACACTGTCATCATCATCTCCGTCACCATAACAGTAGTCTGGCCCAAATGTTGAGGCAGGACTGGTATGGTGAACAGGAGTAGAAGGGACAGTGAAAATATTGCCCATGCTCTGTAAAGTTTTGATAAAGGTGCCAGGCCTTGGCCATTTCTTCAACAGAGGGTAAACCTTTTTCTAAGTCAGAAGCCTTTTCTTTATGTCTGTGACTTTTTCTTTACCTTTCTGAGCCACTGGGGTGTTCCTTCGCCTCAACAAGGAAGGGACAGTGGTATGTTTTTCTTTAAAATTTCTTTTTGGCAGGCACCAAGTCAGTGACCTGTGGAAGCACCAAGGGAGGTAGATAGTGAAAATGCCAACCTCCCCCACAGCAACGGCACAATACCGACGCAGGTATTGTGCCGCCCATACAACGAGTGTTTTCTGTGGCGGGGCTCAGCCCCCCACACCGACTTCCTCCAGGTTGAGTTGGTCGGGGATGACATTGTGGAAAGCTAAGCACCAAAATAGACCATTACAGCGACTGCTGCCGTAATGGTCTTTTTTTTGGTGTTTCGCCGTCGGGATGTCGACCTGCAGGGGTGCAACGGTGACCTGTTCCCCTTGTCCCTTTTTTTGGCTGGTAACCATTATTATTGTTATTGTGCTTATCCGACTTATTCTCAGAGGAGTCTCTAGGGGACTTTTCTTTGGGCTTAACTTGGGAAGAGGACCCCTCCTCAGAAGCTTTAGCAGAGGAAGCAGACTGAGAAGCCATAACTTCCAGTCTTTTGGCTCTCTTTCCAATTGTTTTTGACCAATAGTGGTCTGGACCTAAACACTGTGAACGCAAGTCGACCATCTGCTTTGGCCACAATTTAAGACACTTAGGCAATTTAAAACCTGTAGGTTCAGTCCTTCTTTATGTCTTTCTGACATGTCAGTTTGTCAGAAATGCCTGAAAAAGTGTTATCAAATGGGAAAAGTATAGATTAACAGTCCGTTCCCAAGAAAAAAAAAAAAAAAAAAACACTGTTTAAAGATTAAAAACAAAAAACGGTTCCCACTAAAAAATGGGAACTATTAACTAAATAAAATAAAGAACCATCAAATTACAAAAGACACTAAATATTTTATTTCAGAAAATAAAGAAGGACCCGCAGTAAAGATAGGAAAACAGTTCCCAGGAACCGCTTAAAACTATAAAAAAGAACAAAACTAAAATACTCACAAGCTCAGCACCAAAATAAGAGAAAATAAGAAAATTTGGGTTTGAACTGCTCTATGGCCAAAAGAGACAGCACCCCAGAGGCAGTGTCAGTCAGGTAAAGAAAATTTGGTACCCTCTGAGCAAGCTCCTCTCAGCACACCTCTAACTCTTCTGACTGGCAAATTCATTTTATTCAACATCATAAACTCCACCTCTGAAGCAGCTCATCCTCAGCCAGCTTACTGCACACTGTTACCAATGCTAAAGGACCCTGGGTAAGAATCTGAGCTTTCTCTGGTTTGGCTGTTGTCTCAGGCACAGCCCCCTCTGCCTACTGGATGGTCTGCAGAAGCTACCTCTGTAAGTAGGTTTAATCAGAGTACGGTATAAAGTGTGGACGAACTGTAAGGTTCCACCTGATGTCTGTAAAGAGGTCAATATATTCAGGTTTGAGGTCCAAAAAGTCTGTCACCTTTGAAAGGTGCATTAAGTATGGATTGCTGGACATCCAGGACAAATCTCCGAGACCCAGAGCCAAGCATACCTCTTAAAAAAAATTCCCAGCCGAGGATGCCCCATCTACGGCATCATACATAGCTCTCAGCAAGTGGTGAGACCACTGAAGCCATGGGCAATTTGGCCACCAGGTCTGAGGGGCTCCAGCAGGAAGAGACTGGACAGCAGATTGGGAAGCTTTCAAGATTTCTTCTTGGATTTCAGTAAATGACCCATGCAGTTCAAAATCAAGTGTCACAGTGGATGATGAATACACCCTTTTCCCATGTCAAGCTTTTAGAGCTCCTTGTCTGGGGCTGGGCACTCAGATGCTTGGGTCTAGCAGACCGGTCATGAGCCGCATTAATGACTACAGAATCAGCTTGAGGGGAATAAGTGAAATAAGGGTGATCCACAGGAGCCTGATATGTCCGACTGGCCTTGCGAGGGGCCGAAGGGATAGAAAATGGCTGTTGACAATCTGCCCAAATAGCATCTTCAAATGCGTCCATTAAAGAAGGAATTACCAGGAACAGACAGTCTGGCAGATCTAAATAGTTGGCTCATTTTCTGCAGGAGGTATTTTGCTCCGCTTCTTGAAAGCCAAATGTTTTCTGAAGATGAATTATAATGTCAAAAAAACTGGATCATCTGGAGAGGAAAGGCAAGTCAGGAGTTGGCCCTCTTGTACCAAGGAGGCAGAAAGAGACCAACAGAGGATTCAGGATCTTGATCCATGTCGTTGTCCTTATCAGCCAGGTCCCACTCCTGAAGAAAAGGGTCCTCCATTTCAATGTCCCTCTGCAGGGGACCCGGTGAAGCTGGAGAGGAACTGGCCATCCTGGAGACAGAGGAATGTCTCGAGAGGGCAGAAACAGGGACCGCAGTCTCTCCACAGTGGGAGTGAGGGGCAGACTTAGTTAGGTCCAGTATAGTGTGCACAAAAGCCTGGAAGTTCACCATAGCAAGGTGCGAGGAAGACATCATCAGAACTGAATGGACTGACTGAATTGGTACCACTGACAAAATGGGAGAAGGTGAAGGCACCAATCTTCCAGCCGTCCCCAAAATCATCAATGGGAGAGCCGTAGGAGGGCTCATGATACGGCCATGTGTCAAAGAGACCATCACTGAAGGGCCCAAAGCCACCATCGACAGACGGAAACCTGTGATGGGGGCATCAGTGATGGAAGTTACAAATTTGAGCACATCCATGGAGGTTGAAGGAATAGCAGTCAACGGGCTGGAAGAAGCAGAAGTGCCAGAGGTCTTCGTTGGAATACAGCTTCTGAAAGGGCCTCAAGAACCAACTTGGTCTTATGGAGCCCCTGCTCCCATGAATGGGAGGAGGAAGGCAAGCCCTTCATCGATGAAGAGGAAATAGGAGAAATATGCTTGGTTTTACTGGTATGTTTCTTAGAACATTCCTGCTTCACTGACGACGAGGGGCCACCTGTAGAACAGTGAGACCCCAAGGAAACTTCAAAGATTCCCTGGATTTGGAGGGTTGCTCCTGCTCCAGGAGGGCAACTTTTTGCTCCATCAGGAATTCACAAAGCTGTTAAAGCCTTCAGTGCTTTGTGGCCTTGTTAAACCGCTTACACAGGCCACAAACATGGGTATCGTGTTCAGGACCTAGGCACCAAACACAAACGTTGCAGAGGTCCTCAGTTAATATCTGGCCACAAGAACACTTATGGAATAAAGGATCCAAAAGACAAGGGTGAATAAAGCGACAGACTGGGTAACACCGCTAAAGGCGTTTGGTAGAACTCTTCGTCGACCATAAGCTATACTCCGGCAGGGGATCGTGTAGCAAGCAGGTCACGGTTGGAAAAGAACCGAGAAGCCTCTGGAACCTCCCTCTTTTATACGTGCCACGATTCAACATGTGGTGCCGTTGGGGGAGGTTCCCAGGTTGACTGCTGAGAAATCGTGCTGAGGAAATGACCCTTGCGACTGGACAGTCCTACATGTTATGACCTGCTGCAAGAGATTTCCTTGGAGAAGATCTGTAGGAACCGCCGTGGATGGACAGATGGGATGTGGAAAAGGCATCCTAGAGGTCCAGAGAGCAGAATCACATTCCTCCTCCAGGTATGGAATGATTCGATTCGGGTGACCATCCTAAATTTGCACGCCCTTAGATATTTGTTGAAATAATACAGATCCAGTATGTGGCACCAACCCCCACCCATCCATTTTGGTACTAGAAAGCATCTAGAGATAAAACGCCGGACCACTCATGGCATCCCAAACACAGACCACTGCCTCCTCCTGAAGGGCAGACATGTCCAAGGATATCATGTCCTCCCATGGGGCACGGGCTCAACTGGGCAGGAGAACCTCAAACTCCAGAGGCAGTCCTTGAGCTACCACCTCGAGCACCCACTTGTCCAAAGTAATGATGGAACAGGCGGACCAAGGACCAAGACTCTTAGCACCTGAGCCTGAGGAGGCAGGCTTCACATGGCCACCAGGCTTGCTGTTGCCCGCCTGGGGCTACAGTGGTCTGACCGGCGGCGCGAGTACAGCGAACTGAAAAGGCTTCGGCCCAATGTTTCTGGCTCAAACATCCTGAGAGGATGTGACTGAGTCAAGGGTCACACTGGACTTCTCTATGCGAGTAAGATGTCAGTCTACGTCAGGTGTGAACAAGTCGGTGCCCAAAAAGGTGGTATCTGCCAACTTGAGCCGAGTGTCAGGCTGTTAAAGTAGAAATTCTCAGCCACACCCTAAGACACATAAGCCACCTCCACGGACCTGGCACAAGAATCACCAATGTCCAGAGCAGTTTGGAGCTACTGTTTAGCTACGGCGCATCCCTGGCTGCAGACCAACTTGACTGGCAACTGCAGGTCAGCCGGAAGCAGGGGGATAACCTGGTCCAGTGTGCCCAAGAAAGCATGGGAAAAGTTGGCTATCGTAATGGCCAAATTGTCCTGTCAAAGGCCCAGGGACAAGGCAGAGTAGACCTTTTGGCCGCATGGTACAATTTCTTACTCTTTGTTGAGGGGTTTGTTGCGTTCCTGATGTTTCCATACGCCCGAAACAGTGTCAGTGACCAGTCATTCGGCTAAAGGGTTGTCAGGGAATCCCAGCAGAGACCCGGTAGGCATCGCTTGCTTGTGAACCATCTATGTGGGCCGACTGCATCGGACAGGAGGCAGGTCACTGCCACAGCTCTAGAGCAGGGGCCAAGGAGGCATCCACAAAAGGGAAGGTATCCCCAAGGGAGTCATCCTTGTCCAGGCGCTCCGTCAAGGGGCACTTAGCCCGCTTTTGGACAGGTTCCTGCGGGATCCCTATCAACTCTAAAATCAAACTGAGCAGGACCCTGAAGGAGGTTGGCCTTTGTTTCATGAAGAGATCCTCCATGGACTCACTGTCCAATGGGAGTGTACATAGGAGTCCTCAAGAGTCAGAGGACTCCACAAACACCACCCATGCACCCGCATTCCTGCTGACAATGCTAATGCATGATTTTCACCAAGACCGACCAGAGAGCCCGCAGCAGCATGCAGTCTTAAAGGAGATCTGTCCTTAGGCTGCGGAGGCCATAGTTCCACCCGAATGGGTGAGGAGGCAGGAGTCGGCACGACCGGGGGAACTAGCTCAGGATGTGGCATCAGCGGCCAGTAGAGCGCTAGAGTAAGCTGTGGTGCACAAACTTCGCAGAGGAGTCACTGCTGCCAGAGGAGCTCCTCATACCAGCGTCGCATTTTATGACTGAGCAAATCCTTCTCCGAAGATGAAGAGGATGAGGAGTGTTGACAGTGCCTTTTTGCCCAAGGTTGAGAACGGGACAGATAGGAACGTCAAGAGTCCTTCAACCACAATCAAGAGCTGTGGGACCTCGACCGGGACCTCAGCTAAGGAAGCGCCAGTCAGCTGGGAGGAGAGGAGGAAGCAAAGGGCGCTTTGAAACCCCGAAGACTTCGGGCTCGTGAGTGGACACAGCCAGTTTGCCATGCTATTCCAGCCACTCCTGGAAGAGGGCCGTAGAACCAGAGCCTTTAAAGAGATCCTCCCAAGTCCGGTGACAACAGGTCGACTGGGTCGAGATTGATCTCAACCAGCTGGGCCACCCGCGTCTCAGTCAGCAACCCCAACGGAGATTCCATGGGGCTAGTGGCCTGCACCCGAACAGACAGTGGTCAAAGCAGACTGCTGTTGAGCTAGCAGAAACGTGGGAATGGGAGGGGCGGTTCCTCTCCCGATCCTATGACCTGCAACGGGACTTTTTCAAATTGTTCCAAGAAGATTTGTACCCCTGGAAGGGCCCTCCCCGAAGGTTGGGCAGGGACTGGCATAAGTCGCAGAACACCTCAATGAACGAGGCGCCCAAGCCCACTGGAACCAGGGCGGACAAAGCATCTGAAGTGGCTTGAGCCCCTGCGTCCTCAAAGGCAGCAAGCTGGGTTGCAAAACTGGTCACTGAGAAAATGATCTTGCAGACGCCCTTGACTTAATGGGAGGGTCCCATTTGTCCGGGTGACCCAGGAGGAGACAGACATAGTGGTCCTCCAAGTTGGAGGGCTGAAGGGTGTGGCGCAGGCCTGTGGGTAGTGCTGGACCCCCAGGCAGTAGACACACAGACTGTGGACTAGTACACAACATCTTCTGCCAGCATGTCATGCACTGCTTGAAGCTGGGACAGGTTTTGGGGGACTCATGATCCATATTCCAAAGAATGGAATGAAATACAGTGAAAAAAGCTTGAAAAGCTCAAGACCAGTTTAGGTTGAAGATAGGGCCTATACCAAGCACGGAGCTGCAATAGAGGCAACCTGATGCTTCCAGCGGAAAGATCTGATGTCGAGAGGCAGTGCAAAGGAGGATGCCACCTGGCGAGTGTGAGGTGCCAGCCTGAAGACCTTCCAGCTTCAGATTTAAAGAGAAAGAAATCTCCCACAAGTGTGGATAGTACACCATATCCACACCCCTAGAAATCTAGTTAAGGTAAGTAAATCTAGGAAGATACTTGGCTGTATTAGGTGTCATTTTGTATCACGAAATAAGGATGGTCTAATACCACTCTACCATAACTTGGTGTGACCATAATGAACCTGGCACAATAATTCTTGAAGGCGTACAGTGGAAGGCTATGAACTTGTTTGGGGAATGGAGGGCCAAACTTGTGAGAAGAGACAAAATCCTAAATAGGGCAAGGGAGGCCATGCTTCTAGCCTTCGATGTCACTGATGATGCTAATGTTATGGAGGACACACTAAAAAAAAAAAATAAATAATGGCAAACTTTATAATAAACAAAAGCATTTTTTCACTCAAGAAATAGTTGGTTTGTGTGATAACCTCCCTCAGCTATTATTGCTAACTATAAACTGATCTTCAGATGTAGATTAGATGACTTAATCCTGATGGGAAATAATCTGAATTATCACGGGGGTGGGGGTGCAGATCTCATGGTCCCTTCTGCCCTGCAGACTCTAGTAAACCCTAGTATTCACACTGATAGGAGGAAAATACAGGTTACTCACCTGTAACAGGAGTTCTAGGAATGGTATATGTTGTTCATCCACACTCATTGGCAGTATCCTTGCCGCTTTAAATCTTGCCGGAAGGTCTTCAAGCTTGCTCCTCCCACCCACCCGGGTGGTATAACTCTCGGCTCCGCCCCATGACGCCTAGATCTAGCCCGCTGGAAGCCAGGTTGTACAGGCCGAAGCTGAGGTCAGGTCAGGATGAACAACATATATCATTCCTAGAACTCCTGTTACAGGTGAGTAACCTGTATTTCTAGGGACATGGATATGTTGTTCATCCACACTCATTGGCAGACTCTTAGCAGTTCTCCGGGAGGAGGGAGGCAAGGCACGACACCCCTACTTAGGTAGAAAGACTGGAGAACCGAGGCTCCACACCAGCACCCCGCGCAACCCAAGGTCGATGTGGAAGGGGAACAGTAAAGCCTGCTTCGGAGCGAAGCCCTGCAGATATCCGACCGGAGTATCCTCGAAGCAGCCACCGATGCAGCGGAGGACGGGTAAAATTTAGCACTTATCCCTCTGTGAGGTTCCATGCCCGCCTCCTATAGTGGAGACCTATGTAGGGGTGACCCACCATTGGCGTCCCACTTGGCTGCAGGTCTGCTAGATGCGGCACAGCGTAGATGACAAACAGCTGGCGAACCTCTCCCGATCTTCAGCTTTACGCTCCCTAGGTAGGTGAGCGTTAAACAGGTTCCTATGGAACCTAAATACGACCTCCGAGGTGTGAATGGGGATGAACCCCGGCAGAGGCAATACCCCCGAAGAGAAGACTCCGCCATCGCCTCCGGAAGGACTTCGGGTGGGGCGCAGGACAACCTAGTCCCTGTGGAAGACCAGATAGGGAGATTCAAAGGAGCGCCTGGAACTCTCCCCACCTTCTGGATGGCCGAGTAGCCCCAAGAAGGTGTTCTTCCACAACAGGTGGGGGAAACTCGCACCTGTGCAAAGGTTCGGATGGCTTGCTCGTGAGCTAAGCCCATACCAGCAAGGAGCCCACAGAATGGGGATACTTCCCCAAGGGGAGGCGTGATCGAGGCCTAGAAGTTCCAGACCACCTATTCTGCGCCACCGACTACCTTCCGGCCCGCGCCCGGAAGACAGGGGTGACCACAGAAGCACCTAGAGGGTCGTCCGCCCAAGCCCTAATTCAAAGAACAGACGCGGATGGTCTGAAACGCTCGCCCAGGGAAGGGAGAGGGCCAGGCCCTATCCCATCATCAAATGGAGAACTTTTCCAAAGAGGACGAGCATTATTTTTGGCCGACTCCTAGCAGGACGCCTCGAAAGTCGAGGACCCTGCCGAAGGACCCTAGGCCTGGACCCTAGCCGCACAGGGACCGGGCCTACAGGTGTAGGGATTGAAGGTCCCGAAGGAAAACCTTCTCCTAAAAAGGAAATCAGGACCGGGCGGACTAGAAGCCGCCACGGGAGCCTTTGGCCGAGACTGAGGAGAGCTGGATACCAGAGCTGGCAATCCAGTCTGGGGCTACCAGCATCACCTGCGCCCAGTCCCTCCTTGCCTTGCCTGTAGGTCAAGGGAAATGGGGGAGAGGCCCGGGGTCCGTGGCCCTGACGGCATCCCCTACAGCAGACCTTGCTGAGGGGGCGGGCATAAAGCAGCCTTGGCCTCGTATTCTCCCTGGAGGGAGGAGGGAGAAGATCCTGTGCTACCTCTGGCAGGAAAAAAAAACACTCATGAGGCGCAGCTTATGTCCGGCTTAGGGCAGTAGCCGGAGAATTGGAGGCTCCCGCCATCAGAAGGCTGGGAACCCGCCTCCGACTGCGCGAAAAACCCAATGCGGAGAACCTCCTTACGCCGAGGCAAGGGGTTCGACCGAACCTGACGGGGCAGGTAGCACAAGGTTGTGGTGCTGTCCGGATGGACTAAAACCACTAGACCCCGCACAAACGGAGCGAGCAGTGCAAGCTAAGCAGACCGCCTGGAGCTCCAGCGGGTAGAGAGGACATCGGGACTCCTAAAAGGACCAGAGGCGAAGCACTCTGTATTCCCCTACATGGACACCCCCATCCATCTGAGAAGCATCGGTCGGAGAGGACCGTCAACCCAGGGGGGACGAACAGGATGGTCTCCTGCAGGAGTTGGAACGGTCCGGAGGGGAGCGTTCCACTAACTCCTGGGCTGTAGTCACGAACTGGTCCGAGGAACACAGCACTGTGACCACTGGCAGGCCCGTCCCACTAGGGGAACTCAGCCACCAAGAGCCCGGGAGGTGCAGGAGGTCCCGGAAGGGCACAATTACCCGGCCAACCTGACTGGGTAAGGGAGGAAGAACCTCAGCCCTGTCCGCCCGGAGCCGAGCTCGGACTCAAGAGTCGAGACTAGTCCCGGAGAAACCTCACCCACTAAGGCACGAGTTCCAACGTGGTTCCGGTAAGGGAGACCAATGTAAGCCTGGAAGGCATTAATCAGGCCACCATCCGGGTGGGGTTACACCCGGACCCTTCGAAGCCGCAGAAACTGTAGAGCACAGAACGAAGGGCCTGGCCAGGAACTCGTAAGGAGACCTCTCACCTGAAAAAGGGAGGGGTCTCTCAAGAACGGACGGAACGAGGAGGAAAGTACATCCTGGAGGCCCAGGAGGAAGAAGCACGCCTCAAACTGAGGATGGGAGATCGGCAGAGGGACCATCCGTCGTGCCGAAGGATGGGCGCAAGCCCCCCGTCCGTTTGAGGCCAGGAACACCTGGACTCGAACCCCGGGTCAGAAGGAGGCCCACACCTTCCTGACCACCACTCAGGGGCGGCCAGGCAAGTTGGCTTCAGCAGTCCGACGAGGAGAGTCTTGGACCCAAGATCCCGTGGGGTAACGGCTCAAGAGGAAACCTGTTCGCAACCTGCGACAGGGCTATCCTTAGCACCACCCAAGAGGACGAGGGTGGGAGCCGCCCCCAGGGAATGCCTGGCAGGGGCGACGGTGCTGGGGACAGCTCCCCTTTAGCCCGTCACTAGGCAGGCTTGACGGAGGAAGAGGCCGAGGGGGCTCTCGGACCCCTACTTCCCTGCTTCCTTTTGGAGGAAGACGCTGGTCTGGCAACAGGCCGCCCAGCACATGCCTGCTGGCCCTTGAGCTGGGCCGGTCGAGCCGCAGGGTGGGGCCAAGGGCACTGCAGGCTGAGGGCTGCTCTTGTCCCTCTGGGCGGGACTGACCGAGTCTGGAGTGGCATCGGACTTCTCGGGCCCCTGGATATGTCCCTCCACTCCAGGGCCGAAGAGGTCAGCCCCCAAGAAAGGGGTGTCCGCCAACTCATGCTGGGTTTCCAAGGAAAAAGAGGATAACCTCAGCCACGCCCTGCGGCGCATAGCCACTGCGGCCGCCACTGATCTGGCACAGGAGTCGCCCAGATCCAGGGCCGACTGAAGCTGCTGTTTCGCCATCGCCTTACCCTGGTCCCGAACCCGCTGGACTGTGGTCCGCAGGTCGGCTGGAAGATGAGGAAGGACCTCGTCCAGGGAGCCCAAAAGGGCGTGGGAACAGTGCGCCATCAGTGCTGCAGAGCTGGCCTGACGGAGGCCTAGGGAGGACGCGGCGTAAACCTTGCGCCTGACGTAGTCCATCCTTCTGACTCTGTCTGGGGCCTATCCACGCCCCTAGTGTTTCCAAACCGTTGAAAAACATTGTCGGTGACTACCTTCAGCCGAGGGGTGCTATGAGAAACCGGGCAGAGAACAGACAGGGTACTTCCTGGCCACCCCGGCCGAAGGTGCAGGGCAGGAAGTAGGCGCCGCCAGAGCTCCAAGGCTGGGCCCACGATAGCCTCAGCCACCGGGAAGGCCTCCGAGGGAGAGCCCCTTCGGTCCAGAATCTCCGTAAGGGGGTAAGGTGCCAGTTTGGAAACTGGCTCGAGCTGCATTCCAGTGAATTCCGAGATGAGCAGGAGCAGACCCAAAGAGGACGATGGGCTGTCGTCCACAGAATGTTCCGGGGAAGACCATGGGTCCTCCCTGCAAGGAAACATAACGGAGCCGACGTCAGGCTCAGAGTCTGCAAAAAGCTGCTGCAGGCCAGAGTCACTCTTCATCCGCCGAGGGCGGGCGGGAGTGAGGGGACCGAGTGACCTGCGAAACAGGTCATGGTCCGGCCTGGGTTCCGCCGATGGCGGAGGGGCAGCGAGGATCGGGCGAGCAGCCGGCCCTGAAGAGGGCTCGACATTCTCAGCTGCCGCGCCGTCGACCGGGCGCGGCTGCTTACTAGCCGAGAATGAATCGCTGATTGACTTCGGACAACAGCGCCTGCCGCCACATAAGTTCCTCAGAACGCCGACGCCAACGGGCATAGAAGCCACCTCATCCGGAGGAGGGGACGAGGAAGAACGGCAGCCACTTGACTCGTGCCCCGACCGAGAATGCCGAGGTCGACGTGAGCGGCTAGACCGAGAGGAGGACCGAGACCCGAATCCTCGGGGAACAGAGGGCGGGCTGGAGAGGGAGCGGTGTGAGCCCGCTCCTCCTCCGGTTCGGAGAATTTGGCCGAGGACTGTCGACCCAAGGGTACCGGCAGAACCTCAGCCTCCACCAGGGAAACCAGCGAAGGAAATGCGGCACTAGCAGGAGACGGCCCAGATGACGTGTCGCGGTCTCGCCACGCTGGCCAGCTGACCTGACGGGACACCGTGAGACCAGAGGCCGAAGCCGCATGCTCGACCGGCCGAGCGCCGCTCACGGGGAGGGGACTTTCCCGCCCCGCCGGGCTGAGGGACCTCACCTGCAGCCCCTTGGAATTGGGCTGAAGGAAGGTCCAGGGTCCTCTCTTTCACGAGAGAGACTGATGAAGCTCCTGAACGAGGTTGAATGAGTAGAACCCAAGGACAGCGGGAAAACACTGCAACCGAGGAAGAGGGAGGTGGAGCCGCCCGCCGGGCGGATTCGAGCTGCTCAGAAACAGCCAAGCGGACGCCAGACGATCCGAGGGGTTTTCCTCGGAGTGGGGAAAACTACCGGATGTCCGAGCTCCCCAAACGGGCCGTGGCGGTACTTCCCAAGAGCTGGCTTAAAGAGCACAACAAACCGCAAAGTTGAGGATCATGATCCAGGTCAATGCAGTAAACGACGTGGAGTGCGGTCTCTCCTGGAGGAAAAACAGGCGCCTCCCGGGCCGGAAGGGATTGAGCCATCGCCGCAGCGAGGAAGAAGATATCAAAATTTCTTCTAAAAGATTTCAAGACCAAATTTCCAGGAACCAGTCCAACGAGAGCGCAGGAGGGAACCTTGAGCTCTAAGCGTAAGGAAGATCTGGCATCATGGGGTGGAGCCGAGAGTTTACCTACCAGGTGGGTGGAGGAGCCAGCTTGAAGACCTTCCGCAAGATTTAAAGTGGCAAGGACCTGCCAATAAGTGTGGATGAACAACATATCCATGTCCCTAGAATCTAAATTCTAGACCCCAATCACCTTTAGAGTTCTGTGCAATACTTTGTCTAGGTTCACATTCTTTTTGCAATGCAGTGCGTACAACCACACAGAACACTCCAAGTGTGGGCTAACCAGAGCAGTATATTTCAGCAATATTACATGAACAGATATCCGTTAATACGGGATATTGTCCCACCTCAGGTGTGTTGTGAGGCACAAGGTGATATGCTGGGTAACTTCATCCACCTGAGAAGGAATGATATCCCATGACATTGCACAACTTAGAGTGTATTATTGTAATTATGAAATGAACAATTTTGATTTTACTGACTGACTGCATGACTTGCTTTCAGACTAAGATTATGTATGAATAGTTCCTCCTGCCTGAATGTGGTCCTGGCCATGAGGATTTTTTACCATCCATTTTCCATTCTACAGTCAGCAAGCTGATAACTACTTGGTGTTTGTGCTACAGTATTTGTTACGGTGGCTTTCTACTTTAGAGAGAACAACTGTGCACTGAAGTAAACCGAGTCAGTTGTACTGCATTTAAAACACCATCACTTTGTTGATGCTGTATCACAATTAAATTCTAATTTTTGCTTTTTACTACTTTTAAAGTAGTCTGTGTGTATGCTGTGGTGCTCACACACTAAGTCAAGGCTCAAGTTCCAGGCATATCCTGGGAGCACAGGAAAGTTAAGGAATTGCTTATGGTCACACAGTATGCAAGTGGTGACTGTGGCATTCAAACCCTGTTCTACAGGTCTACAGCTCAGTGCTCTAACCCCTCTTAACCATTACACTATACTTCCTCCCCAAGTTGCATACTGCTCCCCAAGTCCCTCAGTTAGCCTGAAGTTTTCCCACCAGACATAAGTTCTTTGTATTGCTCCATGTCCTTATGTAAGGTCAGAAGTGCTCCCTCATACGTGTGCTGGTGTAGCCGGCTGTGCAGTCTGTGCTGCTACTCTCCTTGATAATAACCTTGCCAATATCATATTGAGTCTGCTTATCTTCATTGTAGTCACCACGAGGGTACAGGAGGTCAAATTATGTTACATCTAACCTACTGCTGGGTTTGAGTTACAGACAGACTAGTGTGAGAAATCCGAAGTAACAGAATTGAGGGATACTTAATTCAACACCTCAGAAAGGGGGATCTGGAGCCAAATGGCATGTGCTATAAACGGCAGGAATGGCATGCTGTATCACCATGTTTGCAAAGTAGGCAGTATGGCGGCAGTTTGGAAATCTTGGTTCAGTCTACTTTAATGGCTTGTCTCCTGTAAGGTGGAATGCACTGTATCCCTTATAGGGGAAGGTTCATAATAACGCTCTTGACAGCGTTAAAAGTACACAGAAAGTTCTCTTAAACAAAGCATTGGACTTATCTATAGGTAGCTGCAGCCCGGATATATTTCTAAGGCTCAGCTACACTGATTCAAGGCAGCAGCTATTTCATGGCATCTTGAGGCAGCACATCATGTCCCCTTTAGGGAATCTACAGTGTTAAAAAGACAAATTCTTCAGCTGTGACATCACTTGCTGTCCCATGCAGTACTGGGCAAGGTTTGTAATGGATAACTCTGGACTGCTGCCACCTATTGGTAAACTCAATACCTTCTTTTTAGAAACAGCCTTTCACGTGCCTTCCATCTTTCAGGAACACTGTTCTAGAACATTCCCTTAATGCAACTTAGCATGATATTACATGTTTCAGTTATGCTGCTACTACTTTCATACTGCTGCGGGTCACTAGCCCACAATGGTGAATTTATGGATGGCATTAATCTTCAATAAGTTTCCATTTTGAGAGTGAGTGGTTACAAAGCATCAGAAAACCAAAACACAAACTTACCACATGTTTTAAGACATTGCCATACTGTGCAAACTGGAGTAAAACATATGAGGCAGATGCTGCAGGAAACCTAAAAAACAGTAAGTGAAGTTTAAAAAGAGACATTTCTCATTCAGCAGTTCAAGCATCTGTGTAATATTAAAGAGCAATACTCTTTTCTATTTCTCCATATACCGGTTTGTCCCCCCAAGCCACCACCTGCTTCTCCCCTTTCAAAAAGCCCCCACCCCACCATCATGGCTGCTGAGGATCCACACAGAGTAGGGCATGGGGATGCCGGCGACAGTCATTAAGAAGGCTCAGTGCACAAGTCAGTTTCCAGTTTTTGCCCCAGGCTGAACTCCCTCCCTTCACCCCATGGCAGAGCAGTGCCACTTCTGGCACTGTACACAAAAAGGGTCCCTGTGGCAAGAGCAAGCTCTCTGGCCCAACCGCAAGGATCTCCATGGTGTCAGAACTCACCACCAACCCTCCAGGACAGGGGTGCACTGCTGGGCGGCAGCTATCTCAGCCTGGCATCCCTCCCAAGGTGGTGAGCAGAGTCCTCCTTTGAAACAGGGTCACTTGCATGACAATAATGCACTGTGCTGCCCAGCTGGCGTCCTAAGCGGCCGGAGTACTCCAATAGGTTATTTCTTATTCTACTTATGCATTTTTCAGCACTCTCCAGTCACATTTCCCCTTCATTTTGACACTACTTCATACCATTTACCATTTTAGGTGGTTTCCCAAACTCAAACAGGGTGGGGGGTGGGGCAGTACAATCCAGAAATATCAAACAGTGAGGGACGGTGCCACAGCCTACACTGTAAATTCAAAATGGCAAGCCTGTCAAAGATTTAAAATATAATTCAAGAAAATGGAAGGAAAACATACAGGCATGTAAGTTCTGCAGGGTTTCAGATAGTGATAACACCAACATTTCCAACAAACATCTCCCAGATTATAACTGAAAAGAACGGGTTACTCACCTGTAACAGTAGTTCTAGGAGTGGTATATGTTTTTCATCTACACTCTTTGGCATGTCCCTTTCCCCTTTAAGGATCGCCGGAAGTCTTCAAGCTGGCTCCTCCCACCCACCCGGGTCATATAACCCTCGGCTCCACCCCATGACACCAGATCTTAGCCCACTGGAAGCCAGGTGCTGTGCTTCTGCAGCCGGGGAGGTCAGGTGGGTCCATGTGGATGAACAACATATACCACTCCTAGAACTACTGCGTTACAGGTGAGCAACCTGTTCTTCTAGGATCGTGGATACGTTGTTCATCCACACTCTTTGGCAGACTCCTAGAAGTTCTCCGGGAGAAGAGAGGCAAGGCGCACACCCCCTACTTAGGAAACGGACATTGAAGAACTGAGGCCCCAAAACCAGCATCCCGGCATGACTCAAGGTCGATGTGGTAATGGGTAATGAAGGTGTTTGCTGACTTCCAGGCTGCAGCCCGGCAGATTTCCTGGATAGCGATGTCCCTGGAAGCTGCAACCGATGCAGCGGTATGGCAGCTAGAATGAGCTCTTAACTCTCTGGGAGACTCCATGCCCACCAACTCATAACACAGATTTATGCAAGATGTAATCCACCTTGCAAAAGTCAGTTTTGCTGCAGGTCGGCCAGAAGCGGCTTCAGCGTAGCCAAACAGCTGGCGAACCTCTCCCGGAATTTCCGCCATCCTCTCCTTATAATAGGCGAGAGCTCGCCTCAGGTCCAAAGTATGGAGCCTGTACCTGCCCATGAGGTGTAATTAGGATCGTGAGTACTGGCTAAGTCAACACCTGCTAAGGTAAAACTCTGACACCACCTTCGGAAGGAATTTCGGTGGGGTGTAGGACAACCTTGGTCCTCATGGAAGACTAGATAAGGGAGTCCACCGAAAGTGCCAGGAGCTCCCTGTCCTTCTGGCAGACGTGACAGCCACCAGGAATGCAGTCTCCATGACAAGTGTGTCAAGGCTCACTTGTGCATTGGTTCAATGGCATGCTCATGAGCTTTGCCAGTACCAGCAGTAGATCCCAAGGAGGTGGAGGTTCACGCACTGGAGGATGTCATCCATGCCTTTGAAAAAGCGCCAGACCACTGTCTCCTGCGCTGTCGGGCTGACCGCCACGCCGTAAGCAGAAATGGCTGCCAGGTGCACCCTAAGAGTCGATGACTGAAGACCCCCTTTGGACAGAGACCAAAGGTAGTCGAGAATGTTAGCCACTGGAAAGGACAGAGGGTCCAGGCCCTTGCCCCGACACCAAATGGAAAACCTTTTCCATTTGAAGGCATAACATTTCCTGGTCGATTCCTTTCTGGATGCCTCCACCACGGTGAGGACATCCTTGGAAAGACCCAAAGCCTGGAACTCTAGCCGCTCAGGTACCAGGCTGTGAGGTGCAAGGACTGAAGGTCCGGATGGTATACCTTGCCAGGTATCACGTCATTTCAGCGCAAACAGTACCGCGTATTCAGCTCAGCATAAACCATTACCGTGAATGGCACACTATGGCGCATGTCAAATACAGCGCAACAAAAGCAACCAATTTGGCAACCAAGCAGTGGAAGTAAACATGCCACCCTTTTAAAACTGCAACGACAAATATTTCGGTGACATTTCATGTATTTTAATAGTAACGAGGCAAGTAGCATCAGACCGGAAAACATACTGAAGACTTCACCGATACGAGGATGTAATTTCTTTTCCTGATGGAGGTAGCTGGGAGCGATAGATGGATGTCCTGGAGCAGCCCGTTGTTTGAATGCGACGGTCAGGCTAGAATACAGAACCCACGATCAGTTCAGCGATCGGGTAGGTTGAGGGCTGGAGAGCATGGCGACTTTAAATGTACAGCACTCTGTAGTTTTTATCCTTTCCCTCCCTGCCGCCCACCTGATCAGATTAATCGGCAATTGTACAAGGTGGCTCATGGTGTAATGAATGTACCTCGGGAAACTGCCATCGTGCATTCGGGTTGAGAGAGAGGGAGTCCTCACCACCAAGAGAAAGAAGCAATTGGATTACATGGACCAGAAGGTTGTCTGGAGACAGTCAATTTGTGGCTGGCTAGCAGACTGCATGGCCGTATTAGAGACAGTGCGTGCGTGTGTGTGTGTGTGTGTGTGTGTGTGTGTGTGTGTGTGTGTGTGTTGGGGGGGTGATGCTGTTGGTGGTCATGTTTAGTCTGTGCTGACAGAAGGGATATGACATTTGGGTCGTGATCATTACCGTTGAATACCGCGCTAGACTGGGCAAGCACTGTAAACATAGCACGATGAGACTACTCACGCTGAAATATTCCAGCGGTAATTTACCGAGGCGAAATGTATTGCACTGAGCTGACATAGAACCACCTTGCCCTGATTGAGAGATATCAGGTCCGGGCGTGCTGGAAGCCGCTCCGGGGGCCTGCAGCTGAGGCTGAGGAGATCTGAATTCCAGAACTGGCACGGCCAGTCTGGGGCTACCAGAATCACCTTCACCATGTCCCTCCTCACCTTGAGGAGCACCTTGTGGATCAAGGGAAATGGAGGGAAGGCGTAGAGGAGGCCTGGGGTCCATGGCCTCGAGAAGGCACCCCCTGTAGCAAGCCCTGCTGAGGGGGGGTGGGCATGAAACAGCCTCAGCTTGGTGTTTTCCCTGGAGGCAAACAGGTCCATCTTCGGTTTGCCCCAGTGGGATAACAGGCTGTAAGCTACCTCTGGATGGAGAGACCACTTGTAGGATGTCTCACCTAAGCAGCTGAGGGATGGTTTGAGTCTCCTGCCACATGGATGGCTAGGAGATCTGCCTCCAAACGGCTGACAAGGGTCCAGATGTGGAGCTCCTCTCTGCTAGCCTTGCTTGTAGAGCAGAAAGCAGCGAACTAAAAGAAGCTACATTTTCTTATTAATTTAACACTTGTATCTCAGCAGAAGTCAGGGTCTGTTGAGATTAAGCAGACAGATACTTTATTAGAAGTAGAAGGGGTCTTTAGGGTTAAAAAAAGAAAGAAAAGAAAGTCAGTGTGTGTTCTGTGCTGTGAAGGGTACTGTATCAACTTACTTTGCTAAACCAGTAGGAGGAGAGAGAGCTTAATTGCGGGTGTGGCTTAGACACTATAAAAGCAGGTGACTCAAATTACAACTTCCTGTTGCTAGCCTTTTTTCTAAACTAATTGCTTTCCATCCCACCCACTCACCCTAAGCCAGTTCTACTTTTATAGCCACTGGATCTGACTGTCAACAGGAACTTCCTGTTTGGCAGTAGGAAGGGAAGGATCAGAGAGAAACATTGGTTTTGTCAACCCTTGTGGTACCATTTGCTTGTAACTGACGCCAGTGAATAGCAGAGCATTGTGGGATCCTGAAGGACTAGCAATATGCTAGTATACCTCCTACACCAAAACAACTTCTCTCTGTTAAAAGCACTGTTGCCTGGTGGTTCTCTTGCCCTTTTAAGGGCTTGTAAACCTTCAACTCACAGAATCTTGCTGAATTTAAGTAAATATTGTTATTTTTACTTCGCGTGCTTAAACAGGAAGTGAAGCGGATGCTTACTTCAGTTTTAAACCTTAAAACCTGCCTCTCTAGCAAGTGGAGCGATCGTGCGCAGGGCCGCGCACAGAAACATGCGCGTTTGCGTGTGTCTGTTGTGTCCACTGGGCACGCTGAAACTGCTGGCATTAGACAAACTTGGATAAGATAATTTTAGCATATCTTCTACTTAGTAAATATACACCTTTGATAATGGAAAAAGAACTTAGTAAGTGTATGCAATGTTTGATGTATAGTGAGGGAAAGTATGGGGGAGAGTATGTATGTGCTAATTGCCATCTGATTACTACTCTTGAAGCAGAGATAGCGTTTCTGCTTAATATTAAACCAGTTTCTACTGATATTAGGGAACTGGAAAGTTACATTGATCTTATGGATGAACAACTTCATTCTACTGAACAATTTCCTTCACATTTAGGTAGCATTTCTATGCCACCTGATGAGGAAACTATTGTAACGACTAGTACTAGTATACCTGGTGCCTCTGCCCCCTCTTACAAGGTGGATGATTATCTGCCCTCTTCTCATGATAATGTTGACTGGACCATCGTCACAAAGCCTCTTAAAAAAAGGACGGGCGGTCAAATACACAATAGCGCTCCAATTGAAACTCGTAATAGGTTCGGCAATTGACTGTATCAAATAATGAAGTGCTACATGATTTATCCTGCATCACCCTCTGTTGATAATGGTTTAAAACACTTTTCAATCAGGAGTTAATGCCCATGAATATTTGTCCTAGTAAGTCTCAAGCTACCAAATCAATACCTATTAAGTTAATCACTCCAGAGTGTGTTAAACAATCACCCGTTTCTGATTCTTGTACCCTACTGTCTCAAAAACAAGTGTTAGCCCTGGGAGATTCAGTCATTGAGCACACGGACAGGGCGGTATGCAATAGTGACAAGAGCAACCGCACTTGTTCTAGCTTCCATGGGGCCAAGGTATCTGACATTACCTCCACGATGCCTAAAATTTTACAAATGCAGGGAAAATCCACTGGTTATCATACATGTCGATTTAATCAGTTACAACAGGACTATGTGGCATTATGTAACCTGTTACTTGATAGGGATGCTGTGTATGTATATCTGAAATTCTACCTGTCCCGACAGCAACATCTACCATGACGCAGAAAATCAAAGCCCTAAATGAATGGCTGAGAAAGTGGTGTTTTAACCAGGATATACCCTGTATTACCCACTGGGAATCATTTTCAGACCATTCTTCCTCGTTTTGCTGGAACAGTTTACATCTCAGTCGTAGGGGTAGTACACTTTTGGGGAAAAGTATCACTAAAATCCTAAATCATTGTTTAAACTAAAAACAATGGGGGAGAATGGGTCTATTCCCAAGTCTCTGAATACTTACCAAAATATTATTACAACTAAATGTAAATTCCTAGCTTTGAATGCAAGATCTTTAAACCAACTCAAATTTGCAGAACTCTAAGCCAATGTAAAAGTACAGTTACGTAAGAACTTACTCGTAACAGTAGATCTTCGAGAGAGGCTCTTGCAGTAGTAATTACATATAGGACCCGACGCCGCAGGTAAGTGCAGGACCCCAATGGAAAATTTCTAGCTAGTGAGTCCTGGCAAGGGACCCATCGTTAGTTGACCCGCCAGGAGACGCCGGTATAAAGGGCGGTCCTCACGCCCTCCAGTTCTTTCCCGCCACAGGCCAAAGGAGGCCGACGAGAGAGGAGCAATATTTCCCTCAATGGAAAAGGAACTGAAAAAGCTTAGGGATGGAGGGCAGGAAGAGATTTTACTGTAAGAGCTCTCTCTCAAGATCTACTGTTATGGTAAGTTCTTACGTAACAGTACTATCTTACTTCGAGAGGGCTCTTGCAGTAGGTAATTACATACAAGACTGACTCCTAAGCAGTCTGGAACAAAGAAGAAGCACACGGGAGGAGGAAAGCTACTCAGAGTAGATTCTTTAGCTGTGAAGGCCTTAAGAAAGGAGGCCTTGCAGGACAGCCAACCCAAAACCTGCTCTACGGCGAGAGGCAATATCCAAACTGTAATGTTTTGTAAAGGTATGGACGGAGGTCCAAGTGGCGGCAGCACAGATGTCCGCCGCTGACACATTCTTGAAACAAGCCGCTGAGGCAGCGACTCCCCTGGTGGAGTGGCCTCTTACTTGACCCGGTAGGGTCTTGTTGTACTTGTCATAACAGAAAGTGATACAGTGAGCCAACCATTTAGATAGGTATTGCTTAGAAAAGACTGCCTTCTTTTGGGTGCAAAAGAGACAAACAGTTGATCAGTCTTCCTGAGATCCTTTGTCCTGTTAGTGTAGTATCTCAGAATCCGTGAACATCCATAATATGCAGTAAATACTCCTTGATTGGAGTACTGCTAAAAAGGTGGGCAACTCCATGGACTGGTTCAGAGTAGACTCCGCTACCACTCTGGGAAGAAACTTAGGGTTAGTGGGCAGAGCCATATGTTCCTTGTGAAAAATCAAGTATGGAATTTTACACATCAGGGTCTGGAGCTCAGAAATTCTCCGAGCAGAAGTAATGGCCCAAGGAAGACAGTTTTCCATGGAAGGAACTTCAAGTTTGCGGAAGCTGCCGGCTCAAAAGGAGGCAGAGTAAGTTTCTCAAGAACGAAGTTCAAATCCCAAGGAGGGGCGGGAATACGGATAGGAGGTCTCAGATGGAGAACCCCTCTGAGGAAAGTCTTAGAGACCTCCAGCTGAGCGAATGTTCTGTCTGCAAAGGGAACATGATAGGCTGAGATGGCCCCATGTGAACCTTCAGAGAAGAGTGACCAAGACCCAGGTCAAAAGATGGCGAGATACCTAGCAGTAGCCCCACCGAGCAGGAAAAGGTTCCACATCTTCAAGCAGCCCAGATTGTGAACCTTTTCCACTTCATGGCATATGCAGATCTAGTGGAGGGTTTTCTAGCCTCCACCAAAATCTCCGCCACTTGGGGAGAAACCCCGAAGCAACTTTGAGCTTGTCTGCAGGAGCCATGCATGAAGCTGAAGGGACTTGAGACCTGGATGGACCAGAGTCCCCTGATCCTGGGTCAGCAAACCTCGAGATAGAGATAGAGGAAGAGGAAGAGGAGGATCCTCTGAGTATTGTTGTAAAGACAGAACCAAACTTGCCTGGGCCAGAAAGGAGCGATTAGAATCATTTGTGCTCCTTCTGAACCTAGTTTCTGCAAGACTCATGGGATCAGAGGAATTGGGGGAAAGGCATAGACGAATCTGTCCTTCCAATCTAGAGACAGAGCGTCTCTCCAGAAAACGTCTCGCTCTTGAACAAGCGAGCAGAAGTCAGGAAGTTTTGCGTTTAGAGGGGAAGCGAACAGGTTGACCTGTGGTGTTCCCCAGTGTCGGAAGATATCATCTAGAATCCCTTGATCCAGTTCCCACTCGTGAACCAGAGCAGACGAGTGACTTAGCTTCTCTGCCAAGGTGCTGTCGACTCCCGGAACATGAATTACCGCAAGGTGAAGGTCGTGTTGTGCTGCCCAATCCCAAACCCTCATTGCTTCCCTGCAAAGAGGGCAAGACCGGTTCCCCCCATTTGTTGATATACCAAACCACACACATATTGTCCGTCTGGACGGCTAGGTGGCCGGGAAGAATGTACAGGGGAAGGGCTTGGAAAGCGTAAATAACTGCCCAAGCTTCAGCACATTGATGTGGAGTGTTTGTTCGAGCCTGGATCAAGAGCCCTGGGTCCAACTGGGATCGAGATGGGCTCCAACCTTCGGCTGAGGCATCGTGGTTAGAGTCTGGGGAGAAAGGAACTCCTGAAGCAGGTTCTCTTGAACCATCCACCACTGCAAGTCTCAAGCATCGGTGAGGAGACTAGAATCAAGTGATCCAAGTCGTCCACCAGCTGATCCCATTGGGAGCGAAGCGTCCACTGGGAAACCCTCATGTGGAGCCGAGCGTGAGGGACTGTCAGGATAGCAGCCACCATGAGCCCGAGGAGGCGAAGGACCGATCTTGCACTGACCAGACTGTGGCCGGACAACAGACTTACTTGAGTCTGGAGAGTGGACGCCCTGTCCGGTGGCAGGAAGGCCCTGCCGATGGTCATGTCTAAAAATCGCCCCGAAAAACTGTAGTCTCTGAGATGGGATCAAGTGAGACTTGGAATGGTTGATGATACCCAGGCAGGCAAAAACCTGCTGGATAAGGGCGAGGCAGTGCAGGAGTTCCTCCCTGGATGAGGCCGCCAGGAGCCAATCGTCCAGGTACGGGAAAATCTGCACCCCCCGGGTAAGAAGGTAGGCCGCCACCACCGCAAGGCATTTGCTAAATACTCGGGGAGCCGAGGATAGGCCAAAGGGAAGTGCCTTGAACTGGTAGTGGTCCCTCTGGAATGCAAAACGGAGATATTTACGGTGGGACGGGTGAATGGAAATGTGTAGGCAGACATCCTGCATATCCACAGCGCACAGCCATTGGCCCGAGCGAAGGAGAGGCAGAAAGCTCTGCAAGGAGAGCATTCTAAACCTTTTGTACTCCACAAAAAGATTCAGGGAACCGAGATCTAGAATGGGTCTTACATCTCCTGTCTTCTTCGGGACCAGGAAGAAGTGGGAATAGTAACCTGTCCCTTGAAGATGAAGAGGGACGGGTTCTATCGCCTCTTTCAGCAACAGTGCTGAAATCTTTTCCTGGACCAAGAGAAGATGTTCCAGAAAATACGACGATTTTTGGGGCGGGGTATGAGGTGGTTTCTGTAGAAACTATATTGAGTGTCCTTCATCAGCTGGAGCACCCAAGAATTGATGTTATCCCTCCCAGCCCGGAAGGTGGAGGGAAAACCTCCTCCTACTGGTTCTCCGGGAGTCCGGAGGCTGTGGGAGAGGAAAGGAGTCAGGTGGTGTGGGCAGCGCCGCAGCTGAAGCACCCGCTGCTTTTTGGGCCGGGGCTTAGCAGCTGTGGGGACCCGGCGTTTAGTGGCCCCCTTTCCCGGAGGTTTCGCCTTGGGCAGATTCCGCTCACGAAAGGGACGGCGCTACGACTGGAGGGGATGGTACATAGAGTCGACAGACTTTAGTGCCGTCCCCTTCTCCTGCAAATCGGAGATGTCCTTGACATCGCCACCGAAGAGCACCGACACCCGGAAGGGCGCTTCCTGTATAGCGGACTGCACCTCCAGGACCAACCCTGACACACGGAGCCAAGCGTGACGACGCAAGCCTACAGCAAAAGCTGAGCTCCGTCCAGCAGTGTCCATTGCATCGTAGGTCGCACGAAGCATGTGTCGACTGGCCGAACGTGCAGAGCGGACAAGGTCAGCCAACTCCTGCTTGACCTGCGAGTCCGGCAGGGAGTCCAATCTGGTTTCCACCCGAGTAAAAATTGCCTTCTGGTAATCCCCCATATGACCGACATAGTTCAGGGCCCTGATCCGCAGCGTGGAAGAATCAAAATTCTTCTTACCATAGTGGTGCAGGAGGCGAGATTCTTTACCAGGTGTCGAGGAGGTGTTTTGGGTTAGCCGACCCGGCGTGAGCGCGTAATCACTACTGAGTCAGCACGAGGGGAGAATCTAAAAAGTCAGCACCCTCGGGAGCCTGGTATAGCCTGTTCAACTTCTGAGGAAGTGGGGCTAGAGCCGACGGCTGTTTCCAAATGGTGGTGGTAAGGTCGGTGTGAGGCTCGATCCAGGGTGGCACCAACGTGGGAGCTGTCACGGGCAGATCCAGATGCTCGGCGCGTTTCACCCGCTGTGGGTCGGTCTGGTTCCAATGATTACCATTTATGTACCTCCCGGATTTTGCGTAGCAGTTCCGTAAAGGAAGGATCATCCGGAGGCGATTTCAGAGGAGTCCTTGGCCTGGGTTTTGATGGACAGCGTGGCTCGTCGTCCCTTTCGGAGCAGCCGTCGGAAGAGTCCGAGGAATCTGAGGGGGAAGAGGAAGATGAAGAAAGCGACTCCCTTTCCCGTCCAGGGGGAGGAACGGACCCTTGGGAAGCCCTCAGGGAAGCGTGTCCTGCCCTCTCTGGACCCAGAGGGATTAGCCTTGTGTCCGGAGGGTGGTGAGGGAGTGTATCGCTGCGGACGACGGGAATCAAACTGCACCGCCGTTGGCAGATCTACTTTCACCTTCTGCAAGCTGAGCTATAGCCTCAGCCCACCAGGGAGGCCAGTCTTCCTGCAAATCCACCGCCACTGAGGGGCAGTAGAGGAGGAGGAGGGGGGAATACGAGTATGGACCATCTCCAGGAGAGTATCCGAACCTGGCAGCGGAAAACCAGGCGCCGGATATTGTGGCGCCGAGTACCGCGTTGTCGGGTAGATCGGCGGGGTACTGAGGCCCCGGATACTGTGGTCCTGGTACCGACGCCGGATACGACGAAGGGTACCCGACCCGGAAGAGCTGCCGTGAGCATGGCCTGGCCATAGGGCCCCAAGGGCAGGACCAGGTTGGAAGGCCCGAGGGCCGGCGTTGTGGGCGACATCCCAGAGCCGGGATGTCAGCCGAGTCGGTAAACCGCGGAGGTGCCGCGATGGGAAACCCACGTCCGATCCGTGGACCCGCAGGTGGATAGTCTGATCGGAGGCAGAACCCCAGCCGCTACCCGGGATGGGGAAAAACTCGGGTCGGGCTGGGGAGACTCAAGGTTCCCGGAGGACAACAAAGGCTGCAGGGAGCCGGAGATGACGGGCGTGGGAGGATCCGACCCGGCTCTTCCGCTGTCGCGAATCCAGAGGCGAAGACCAAGTACGGTTTATTAGCGGATCCAGGCAGCCGCGGAGGGGCCGGCATCCAACTTACCGGACCCATCGCCAGAGGTGGACCGCGATGGAGAAGCAGACTGGTCTGGCGGAAGAGGGGCCACGCGCCGCCCCGAAGGGTCAGGCGACTTACAGACCTTCTCCGTGCGGGCATCTGAAGAACAGACGTCCAGCTTATCGGAGCCGCCCATGCCAGTAGGCCGCGAAGCCACAGCCATACCGGGGGCGGATGCCTCCAATAGCCTGAAGGACCTGAGCACGAGCCAGACGGGTGGGCTGACGCCGCTTTAGAGGCCTCTAAGGCGTGCTTGAGGTACATAACACAGCCACTCCCAGGAAGTCGCGTGGAGGAGCCCTTGTCCCGTGCTTCTTCTTTTGTCCTTTTCTTTCGATGGTCTTCAGAGGAAGTGGGCGCCTGCCACAGTTTTTTTAAGTTCCTTCTCCATGGAGCTCATCTTTTTGAGAATGTGGGCTTCCAGGGACTGCTGCCGCCTTCTCCAGGTGGCCGCATTAAAACTCGGGCAGTGCTGGCACTTCTCTACCGGATGATTGGGGTCTAGACAAAAAAGGCACAGGGAATGGCTGTCCTTGTGCGGGAGTTGGGCGCCACACGAGTTGCACTTGTTTTTGTGCTCTGAGGGTGTAGGGGACGACATACACCGACGGATGACTGACGATTCTGCAAGGAAAGCGAAAAATACTCGGTAAAACACAGACGAAGGGAGTCTGACGAGCGAAGAAATTTTCCACAAGACGCTGGCATGAGCTAACTGCAGGAAAGAACTGGAAGGTGGGCGTCAGGGACCGCCCCTTTATACCGACGTCTCCTGACGTGGGGGCGGTCCCTCACCAGGGACTGCTAGCTAGAAGTTTTTCCATGGGTCCTGCCAAGGCCAGTCCTATATGCAATTACCTACTGCAAGAGCCCTCTCAAGTAAGATCTTTAAATATAGGTGTGCTGGGAGTAACAAACTTGGTGGACACATCCTCAATTTGGTCCAGAGAAATTCCAGGTTATAAATTATATCATAAAACAGATTAGATAAGCAAAGCGGTGGAGTTTGTATGTACATTCAAATGATATTCCTTCTTTTGAAGTGTGTTCTCCCTTTCCTTTGGAAAGTATATGGGTTAAAATCTTATTGAAGGAGCAGTCCTATATAACTACTGGTAACATCTATCGACCTCCATCTGAAAATTCAGATTACACAACTGATATATTTAAAGAAATTGCACTTTTTTCAGAATCTCAAGATACTGTAATATTTGGTGACTTTAACCTCCCTCATATTAACTGGGACTTATTCTCAAGACAGTCCTATGCCAAGAAAGGACTAACAGATGTGGTAGTTAGTACTGGATTACAACAACTTGTTGATGAACCCACTCAAAGTCCTAATATTTTGGATCTATTATTTACTAACAGAGCAACAAATTAGCAATTTACAAATTTGGGGTCCACTTGGGACCAGTGATCATTCATCTATTCATTTTGAAATTCAACAGTTTAAAACTACACAAAGGAAGTTATACTGTACAAACATTATAATAAAGCAAATTTTTCTAAAATCAATGAATACTTACAAAACAAACTGGGACTCTAATCTTCTTAATTGTACAACACAACAAGCTTGGGACTTTTTAAAACATTGTATATTTGGAAAATACCTTTATTCCATCTAAGAGAAATTTAATAAAGGAAAATTCCCCTTGGTTCAACAAAACAATTAAAAAATCAGATTAAAATAAAATTAAACTTTTTAGGAAACTTAAGAATAGTTCGGTTCCATTTAAAACTACTCTATTACATAAATACAGACTACCTGTGAAAACTTAAAAATTCTATTAAATTGGCAAAATAAGCTAGAATTTAAACTAGCTCACACAAAAGACTTTCACAAATCTTTTTTCTCCTATATAAATAGTAAAAAGGTATCAAGGACCGTTGGTCCCATTATAACCAAAGGCTCTCTCTATCTGATATAGAAACCTCTAATCTCTTTAACAAGTACTTTTGTCTGCCTTTCTCAAATATCACCTATTAGTACATTTAAAGTTCACCACGAGATTATCATAGGTTCTATCCAACTGACATTATACAGGCCATCAAAAACTAAAACTAAATACTAGTCCGGGCCCAGACAGTATTCATCCATGGTTTCTGATCAAAACCTCTATAAATATTTCTATACCTTTGTCACTTATCTTCAACAAATCCTTACAAGAAAGCATTGTACCAAATGACTGGAGTTCAGCAATAGTTACTTCCATATTTAAAAAGGCAATAGAGGTTCTGTGCAAAATTATCGTCCAATTAGCCTGACCTCAGTGGCTGGTAAATTAATGGAATGAGTAATGAAGTCTCTAATAGATCAAGATTGTAAAAATTAGGAATTTATGATTTGAAATCAGCATGGGTTTACTCCCAAGTATTCCTGCACCACCAATCTGATATCTTTTAAAATAAAATAAGTACTCTACTAGATGTGGGTATCCCTACTGATGTAATTCTTTTGACTTCAGTAGAGCTTCATAAAGTCTCACATGAAAACCCATTACTAAAATGCACAAACTAGGTTTGTCACCTGATATTATCAACTGGACTTTAAACTGGTTGACAAATCGTTCTCAGAGAGTCAGAATTAATGATATCTTGTCTGATTCGGGTACTGTGACAAGTGGTGTACCACAGGGTCGGTCTTGGGACCAACATTATTTAATCTCTTTATCAGTGATTTACAAACAGGGCCAAATAACTTCATGGTTAAATTTGCAGACTTATACTAAATTGGAGGGCAAGGTTAATAATCAAGAAAATATTTCTGCATTAAAGAAGGATTCGGAAAAATTAACACTTTGGGCAAATGAAAATCATATGCAGTTTAATCAAGACAAATGTTTAGTAGTGCATTTCGGTGTAAATAATCCAAAAAAATACAGGTTACTCACCTGTAACAGGAGTTCTAGGAATGGTATATGTTGTTCATCCACACTTATTGGCAGGTTCCTTGCATCTTTAAATCTTGCCAGAAGGTCTTCAAGCTGGCTCCTCCCACCCACCCAGGTGGTAAAACTCTCTGCTCCGCCCCATGACGCCAGATCTAGCCTGCTGGAAGCCAGGTTGTGCGTCGAAGCTGGGGAGGTCGGGGTTGTGTGATGAAACATACACCATTCCTAGAACTCCTGTTACAGGTGAGTAACCTGTATTTCTAGGGACATGGATATGTTGTCAGTCCACACTTATTGGCAGACTCTAGCAGTTCTCTGGGAGGAGGAGGCAAGGCGCACACCCCTATACTTACTTGGGAAATAAGGACTGGAGAACCGAGGTCCCAAAACCAGCATCCGGGTGACTCAAGGTCGATGTGGTAGTGGGTAATGAAGGTGTGAGCTGACTTCCAGGTAGCAGCCCTGCAGATTTCCTGGATAGGGACGTCCCTGGAAGCAGCCACCGATGCAGCAGTATGGCAGGTAGAATGAGCTCTTATCCTTTTGGGAGGCTCCATGTCCACCAACCTATAGCAGAGATCTATGCAGGAGGAGACCCACTTGCCTATCGTCCGCTTGGCTGCAGGTCTGCTAGGTGCGGCTTCAGCGTAGGTGACAAACAGCTGACAAACCTCTCCCCGAACTTCAGCCGTCCACTCCTTATAATAAGCGAGCGCTCTTCTAGGGTCCAGAGTATGGAGCCTATATTCGGCCTCCGAGGTGCGATTAGGGTAGAACACCAGCAGAGTCAACACCTGGTTAAGGTGAAGCTCCGATACCACCTTCGGAAGCAATTCCGGGTGGGGGCACAGGACAACCTTGTCCCTGTGGAAGACCAGATAAGGAGACTCGATGGAAAGCGCCTGGAGCTCTCCCATCCTTCTGGCTGACATGATAGCCACCAAGAAGGCGGTCTTCCATGACAGGTGAGAGATGTCACACCTGTGCATCGGTTCAAATGGCGTGCCCATGAGCATAGCCAATACCAGCTGTAGATCCTACGGAGGTGGAGGTTCTCGCACCGGAGGGGATATCTGATCAAGGTCTTTGAAAAAGTGCCCGACCACCTTCTCCTGCGCCACCGACTGCTTCCCGGCTCGCGCCGGTAAGCAGAGATGGCTGCCAGGTGCACCTTAAGGGTCGGCGACTAAGCCCTAACTGAGAAAGGGACCACAGGTAGTCCAGAATGCTTGCCAAGGAACAGGAAGAAGGGTTCAATCCCTTGCCCTGACACCAAATGGAGAACCTCTTCCATTTGAAGGCATAGCATTTCCTGGTCAACTCCTTATGGGAAGCCTCAACAACGCTGAGGACCTCGTCGGAAAGACCCAAGGCCTGGAACTCTAGCCGTACAGGAACCAGGCTGTCAGGTGCAGGGACTGAAGGTCCGGATGGAATACCTTCCCCTGATTGACAGAGATCAGGTCCGGGCGGGCTGGAAGCTGCTTCGAAGCCTGGAGCTGAGGCTGAGGAGATCTGGATACCAGAACTGGCGGGCCAGTCTGGGACTACCAGAATCACCTGCGCCTTGTCCCTCCTCGCCTTGAGAAGCACCTTGTGGATCAAGGAAATGGGGAAAGGCGAGAAGAAGCCCGGGTCCACGGCCTTGAGAAGGCATCCCCCTGCAGCGAGCCCTGCTGGGGGGGGGGGCGGTCATGGAACAGCCTCAGCTTTGCATTCTCCCTAGAGGCAAACAGGTCCAACTGAGGCGTGCCCCAGTGGGAGAACAGATCTTGTACTACCTCCGGCAGGAGACACCACTCGTGGGACGCAGCTCCTATCCGGCTTAGGACATCGGCCAGAATGTTGGAGGCTCCTGCCACATGGATGGCAAGGAGATCCGCCTCCAGGCTGCACACGAGGGACCAAGTTCGGAGAGCTTCCCTGCACAGAAGCATGGAGCGCATCCCGCCCTGGCGGTTTAGGTATACATGGTCGTGGTATTGTCCGTCTGGACCTGGACCACTTGACCCCGTACAAACGGAGCGAAGGTGGTGAGGACTAGACGAACCACCCGAAGCTCCAGCAGGTTGATGTGGCATCGGACTCCAAAGGAGACCAGAGGTCGGCGCCTGTGCTCCCCCAGATGAGCACACCAACCCATCAGAGAGGCGCCGTCAAGAGAGACCGTGCTCGGGCGGAGAAACGGGATGCCCTCCTGCAGATGAACTGGAATGATCCACCACTGGAGAGCGTTCCATATCTCCTGGGTCACTGTCACTGGCTGGTCCAAAGGACCGGAGCGCTGTGACCACTGGCTGGCCAGTCCCCATTGTAGCAGACGCATGTGCCAACGGGCCAAATGGACCACACTGGTGCAGGCCGCCATGAGGCCCAGGAGGCGCAGGAAGTCCCGGGCAGGGCGCAATTGCCCAACCTGAAATGATTCGGCAAAGGAAGAAAGAACCTTGGCCCTGTCTACCCAGAGCCATGCTCTGGCTCACAGAGAGTCGAGCTCTGCCCCAATGAATTGGATCACCTGCGATGGCACGAGTTCCGATTTGGCCTTGTTGATGAGGAGGCCAATCTGAGAGCAGACCTGGAGGGCCAGATCTCTGGACCGCTCCACCTCCAGCCTGGAGGGGGCTGCAATCAGCTAGTCGTCCAGGTAAGGGTACACCCGGAACTTCCGGCGCCGCAGGAATGCTGTCACCACTGCCATGCATTTGGTGAAGACCCAGGGAGCTGGAGAGAAGCCAAAAGGCATGGCCAGAATCCGTAAAGGGATCCCTCTGCCCTGAAGCGGAGGAATCACTGGTGAGATGGACGGATTCTGACGTGAAAGAATGCGTTCTTAAGGTCCAGAGACCAGAACCACACGCCTTGTTCCAAGGATGGAATGATCTGAGCCAGAGTGACCATCCTGAAGGTGCGAGACCTTAGGAACTTGTTCAGGTCGTGTAGGTCGAGAATGGGGCACCAGCCCCCCGTCCGTTTTGGGACCAGGAGGTACCTGGACAAAACCCTGGGTCTGGAGGAGGGTCCGCCACCTCCCTCTGGAGGAGCAGGGCAATGTTGGCTGACGAGCCGACAGAGGTTGCTGAACCCGTAGCCCCCCATGGGCCAACGGCTGGATAGGGCGGGGACTGCTCGAATTCCAGAGGCAGACCCTGCCTACCACTTCCAACACCCAGCAGTCCGTGGTGATAACAGACCAGGCAAAAAGAAGTGGCGGAGCCGTCCCCCCATGGGGGGAACCCGGGGAGGAGTGATAAGGTTGGGGGCGACACCCCTCAACCCGTCACTGGGCAGGCTTGGAGGAAGGGCCGGCCGAGGAGCCACCAGGACCTTTCCTCGTGGCTTCCTGCTAGCAGGCAGCAGGTTTGGCTTTGGGGTGCCAGTGCGAGCCTGCTGGCCCAGATGCTGGTGTTGCTGGGCGGACATGCCGCAGGGGCTGAAGGACGAAGGGCTTACGCTGCTGCTGGCGACCTTTGTCCTTCTGGGCAGACGTGACCGAGTCCAAGGTGGCGTTGACTTCTGTCCGCTGGAGATGACCTCCATCCCGGACCGAACAAGTCGGTACCCAGGAAGGGAACGCCTGCCAGCTTGTGCTGGGTATCCGCCGTAAGGTGGAGATCCACAGCCAAGCTCTGCGGTGCATGGCCACTCGCGGCCGCTACTAACCGGGCACATCGAGTCAGCGATTTCCAAAGATGTTTGTCATGTTCCTTCCTGACCATCGCTTTGAAGGTCAGCCGGAGATGAGGAATCCCTTATCCAGGGAGCCCAAAGGGCATGTGAAAGTGTGCCATCAGGAGGCCGAGCTGGCCTGTCGAGGCCTAGGGAGAAAGCAGCATAGACTTTCCGCCCGAGTAGTCAATTTCTTGACTCCTTATCGGGTGGCTTGTCCGCATCCTGAGCGCCCTGAACGCCGGAAAATGTGTCACCAACCCTCCGCAGAGGGGTGCCTCAGAGAAACCGGAGAGGAACCGTAGGGACAGCATACTCCGAGTCATCCTGGTCAAGGTGCTGGACAAGAAGCTGGCCACTGCCACAGCTCCAGAGCCGGGCCAACAATGGCTTCGCCACCAGGAAGGCCTCGGGGAATCCTCAGTCCATTATCTCCATGAGGGGATACCTGGCCCATTTTGAAACTGGTTCAAGCTTCATCCCAGTAGATTCTGAGATGAGTTGAAGCATTCCGAGGATCGAGGATGGGCTCTCGTCCACCGACTGACCCCCAGTGAACTCCAAGTCAAGCGGCCTGGAGAACAAGGAGTTGTAGTCGTCAGACTCCGAGGAGCATGCGAGCAGCTGCCGAGCGCCTGAGCCACTCTCCACATGCCAAGGTCGATCGGGAGAGAGGGTGACCGACAACCTATGGGACAAACCCTGACCCGACTGAGAATCCTTGGTCGGGGCCCCAGTCTTCGGTTGAGGAGTCGGAAGTTCCACCACAATGAGTGGCGCAGCGGTTTGTGAACAACCGGTGCCGGCCTCGGCTCCTAGACTACTATGAGGGGGTTGCTTCGGCCACTCCGTTGACAGCCACGTAATGGCCGGAGAAGAGACGGAGTCTGCTTATTCCCAGACAATAAGAGCTGCTGCCACATTAAATCCTCGTAGCGCCGACACAACTTGCCCCGGAGCCTATCCTCCAAAGAGGACGACGCGCATGAGCGGCGCCGCTGCTTTCCATGGTGCCAAGACAGAGACAGCAGATGTTGGCGGGACCAGCTGGACCTGGAAGAGGTCAGAGACCGAGACCTTCGGGGATTCAGAGGGTGGGTCAGAGAGGGGTTGGGGGAAACCCGCTCCTCCCTCGATTCAGGGACCTTAACCGGGGACTCTGGCACAGGAGGCACAGGCAAGTCCTCGGTTTCCACCGGGGGAACCGGTGAAGAAGGGTTGTCTGCTTCTCCAGTCGACAAACCATTCGACAGGTCGAGAAAAATCTCGACCGCATCGACTGTTGTCTCGGCCGGCTGACCTGACGGGGACACCGTGAAGCCAGCGGCCTTAGCCGAAACCTCGACGGAGTAGACTGTCGACTATCCGGGGAAGGGGACCTCTCCCACTCCCATGAACATCGACGGTGGGACTTACCTTTGGAGTTCTTCTTTTTGGACAGAGAGGAATGTCCCGATGGCCCTTCTCCTTGGTGGAGAGGGACTGGCAAAGCTCCTTAAAAGAAGCTGTATAGGAGGAGCCCAAGTAGAGCGGGATAAATGCCATGACCGAGGATGATGATGATGAGGCCTGGGCGCCTCTTCCTCGACCAGCGATCATCTGCTCCAGCTGTTCAGCCAAGCCCGCGCTGCGACACATGTGGGCCTCTTTCGACTTGACGGAGGATAACGTTTTCAAGTTACCCCAAGAGCAATCGGCAGTAGCAGTCCTCCAAAGACCGAGCCGAAAAGGTTGCATAACTCACAAGCCTATGAGTCATGGCCAAGTCCTAGGCAGTGGCATGCGTGGAGTCTGGATCGGTCGGGACATCATCTGCCCACAGGGGCACCGACGAAATCCAGGAGTCGACGAACCATCGTGAGTCATAGGAAAAAAGACATCAAGTCTTTTAAACTTTAGAATGAGTTTCGTTTGAACCAAGAGGGTGGATCCAGGCCTAAAACGCAGAGCGCTAAGGAGGGAACCTGAGTTTCCAAGTGGTAAAGAAGATCTGGAGTCATGGGGCGGAGCCGAGAGTTTTACCACCCTGGTGGGTGGGAGGAGCCAGCTTGAAGACCTTCCGGCAAGATTTAAAGCGGCAAGTAACCTGCCAGTAAGTGTGGATAGAACAATATATCCAAGTCCCTAGAAATGTTATTTAGCTAAGAATATGGTGAGTGAATCACTTTTTCCAATACATTAGTTTCTGCATCAAAAAGCCCCACCAGCCAACTTCTCAACTAGCCCAATGGTCTTGTGATACTTACTTCAACATGACCAACTCCTTCAAAACATTAGTCGAATCCCCAGTGCTGCCCGCACCTTAACAATCAATCTGAAGACATCAGGAGCTGTCGCAGGTCAATAGCCAGCTCTCGCGAATGGGTGCTCAGTCGTGGCTTTAGGACAGTTGTCGTTTCTGGAATGATGCCCACAGTGCAGACGTCATGTAGCCCAACTTCTGATATGCAGCACTAACTTCTGTGTGCACTACATAACAGCTGCTGATGCATCTGAATCTGTTCTCTGGCTACAGGATGTTGTACAATTAGGCCAGCAGCAGATGAGATCTGGCTAGAGGTGGAAATGACTGTCCTTAAGCCACCACTACAGTCAACGCCTGCTATATGTTCGGACTCACAGTTACATATGCATTACTAAACTTTGGTTTAGTCAGCTTTTGGTTTTACTCTTCTTAACGCCACTACTGTTCTGAAGATTGGCAGGTACGGACAATCCCCACCATACACACTCTGGGCCTTCATCCTGTAATAAACATGATAAATGGCTATGCAGTGTGCAGTGCACTTTAGAAATTAGTGTTAGTCTGCAGCGCCATGCCAAATTCCACTTGCATTGCATTTCACATTCTCATATTGGCCGCTGTAAGGAATTTCTCATAAATGGTGAACAAGGAAAATCAATACACATATGCTTAGATTAATAAACAAATCGGCACTGAACCAACCCCATCACAAAATTCACTCTTCAAAGGGCGAGTGTAATCAGTCTGTTGATTACTGTCCAAACAACTGCCAGATTAATTTATGTACTACTTATTAACTTAAAAATATCTGAATGAGACTTGCATTTCTACACGAAGCCCTGTGAGTGGCAATGAACAGCAAGGCATGCAGATTTTAAAAACAGAAGTGGAGCTTTCTCCTCTCCATGTCTATCCCTCCATGTAAAAGTAAAACACTATAGCCCGCCCAGTGGCACAGGGCAAGCGTGTCCCACTTCTGTATTGTTGAGCCAGGCTGGTTGTGCTAACCAGTCATCCTGACGAAGTAATGGAGAGGCAGGATTCCAGAACTCCCACCAAAATAGCAACTCTTGCAGCAGGTGGCATGTGACCCGTGTCCAAAAAAGTAGTGTCCCACTCCACCAGTCTCTGCTTCAGGGAGCTGCAGTTAGTGCAACACGGAGGTAGAAGATATGGACTCGGGGAGAGACTGTCATAGTATGCAGCTCTTTACCTTGTCACCACCCTGGTGCTCCTCTCCTCGATCCTCTACCCTCCCCGCCCCTGCACTAAACTGCACTAAGCCCAAGGCCCTTACACAGATTTGGGTCTTCTACAGTGGTAGCTAGAGACATTGCCAGCTATTTCCAGATATTTTCAAATTTCTGAAGTGTTTCACTCTGCTGCCTCTACTGTGGAAATGCAGAAATCAGGATATATTTCTGGAAATATCACAGAAATGTCAGGAAATATCTGGCAGTGTCTGTGGCTGCTACTGTAGGCCTAGCATCTCAAGATCACAAATGTTGCTAAATAGGCCTGCCTGTTGAGAAGCCATTTTTGTTTTAATGTAAAGAACAGACACACCTGTCAGCTTTTGGGCTATTTTTTTTTTTTTTTTTTTATGTCTGACACAAAGCTGTCTGGAGCAAGCTTCATAACTGTAAAATGTATATCAGGCAAAAATCCTTCACTGCGGTGCAAGAAACATCTTGTTTTGTAAAAAAAAAAAAATTTTGCTCACACCGAATGAAACGTCGTCTCGGCATACACACAGCCTACAATGGCGCGGAGCAGACAGGAGACTCATTCATGAACAAAAGAGTTATTTGTGGACCCACGCGAGAATTGTCATACTGCTTACTGGGCACCATGCAGAGTTGTCTGAACATATTCCCAACTGAAAACGAGCACTGCCTGTAACCAGATTTATTCTGTGTTTGAAAATTCAAGCCATGACTCGAACGCAGCGCGATTAGAATTTCTTGCACCACAGTGAAGGATTTTTGCCTGGTATACATTTTACAGTTATGAAGCTTGCTCCAGACAGCTTTGTGACAGGACATAAAAGCAGCCCAAAAGCCAAGGGTCCCCTTAATAAATACTGCAGTAAAGGTCCTAAGGTTGTGATAAATTAGGTTAAAATTAGGCTAGTAGCTAGACTTTTGTTTAATAACCAGCTTATGACTAAAGGATGCAGAAGCAGTTTTTCATCAATTTTAAGAAAACAGATGAAGTCTGAAATACATGTCCAAATATGGTTATATCGAGCACAGGACCAATCACTGAGGTCTGAATTAATACATTAATTGCTAAACTACGTAGGATTATTACAGTAGGACATAAACAGTATTTCTGGGTATTAAACTGTCGCCTAGATCACGCAGCTTGCTCACTGTATGACAAGGGAAGTAGCCCTCGTAGCTATAACTTCTATGCAGAAAACGCAAAGTATCCTTTTATTTTTGTTTCTTGGTATTATTAAATGTTAGGTGACAGAACTATGAACATTTTCTAGCTCTATTGTCTGCACATCTACAATCTATCTGGACGTTAATCCAGAGATCGCCAGGTAACCACTCCTATGAATGTGACCTGTGCTTTGAAAGAAAGAACAGTGTTTAAAAGACCATCACAGAGTGAGGAAAACCCACAGCCAAACAAGTTATCGGGACTGCTGGAAAGGGTCAGGAATAAGGTTAGCTAAGCCACTGGCAAAAAGAATTGTGCTCCCATACTGACTTTGCACAAGAGTTAACTGTGCTCTATTGACTCTGTGCAAGAGTTAACTCGTTACAAAGGATCAGACAAGCTGCAAATGAGGAGGAATATCCCAGAAACAAGCTCCAACTGGCCAAGTCAGGAATTTCCTAGACTGATTCAAGCACAATGTTTACCTGTTTTACCATCTTTTATCAATGACTCACATTGCTTTTCTTTCAGTAAATGTCCGTTTTGTTTAAAGGTACAAATGCATTGTTGAGTTTCCATACTTATAAGGTATAAGTTTTTTTTTTTTTTTTTTTTTTTTTTTAAGTTGTTTAACCAGGGGTAGCACACTAAGCTGAAAACTTTTTTACAGGAGCGACCTGGGAGCACAGGGAAGTTAAGTGACTTGCTCAGGGTCACACAGTATGCAAGTGGAAGCTGTGGGATTCAAACCCAGGTCTGGGCTGCTGGATGTCCCCAGATTTGCAGCTCAGAGCCTTAAACCACTGTGCTATACTGCCTCCCTTTCAATCAGCAAACCTACTGAAGTTATACATTTGTTAATATACGCCCTGGGAAGGTCTCAGGATATGCTCTACCGGCAATTTAATTCTAGAATTTAGTGACGAGTTACTAGCCGTGGTGCAGTGCTACAAATTTCATAGTAATACTACCCACATGCTCACCATGGATGAGCGTTCCCATAGGGCAGGGTAGTAAATAAAATCAACATACTAGAAGGTACTTTCATACAACTGATTCCATTTTGAGTTAGAGGCGAAGTCATGCAGCTGCTATTGTTCAGTCACATAGAAAAGCAGCATATTGTGAGATTATTTCACAGCTTTGGGTAGTAAAATATAACCCCCCCCCCCACTCAGTTTTGCTCACCAAGCCTCCCACTCCAATCTCACTCCTTTGCGCCAAGTTTAAGCCCCTCTATCTGTACATTTCACTGGCCTTTTACAACTCTCTTCTGATGCCCCAACAGCTCCACTCACAAGAGCTTCTAAAACGACCCTTTCTCAGGGTGCTACCTGATGCAGAAGAGAGGTAGCATCCAGCACCTTTAGTGGTTGGTTGGAAGGGGAAAGAAGACGAGCCTGAGGGCATCAGAAGCCTGTAGACTTGGGGAAAGGGGTTGGGGTGACATTTTACTCATCTCCCCATAGGCCTACCAACTTTCGCACTAGTCTCCCACCAACAACCTGTGAGAGAGAAGCAGAGGGTGATGTGGCCGCACACACCAGAAGACCATACTGCCAGTCAAAATAAGAGATACAGAAGAGGAGTACAAGCTCACTACCTCTGTAGTGTCAAACTCCCAAAAGCTCACAATTCAGGCTCATGGCGCAAACCTGGGTCTCTAACATGATAGCACAGTGCATCCCTGGGTCTCAAATATAACACAACACTCTACCACCTGTGCTACCAGGTTAGATAATTCTGCCATGTTCAAGTGAAAATGTGCCAGTTACTGTTTAACCTACAGCATCATTGTGATAATGACTGCATGAGCTCTGAACCTACATAAGCAATATTGTGGTTTTAAAAGTCTTGTGCCAGAAAGCAGGAAATATTTTATGTGCTGATGTAATATAACAAGTAGAGGCATACCCAAAAACTGTCACCCAAGTGTCATCTAGCTGATCTTCAGAAGTAAGCGCATCTCCTTGTGTGTAGAAAGGATCAACCTGAGCCGGAGAGAGGGTGGCCTTCCTGGACTGGCCAATACTTGCTGGGCTGAACACATTTGCAACTAAGCAGAAAATTAAACACATCAGACTTGTAAGGTTCTCTCAGAATATACAGAGCTCACAACCAACAGACATTTACATAATGAAAAACCTTCCTGGTGGTGCATATTTAAGTACATTTTTAAAAGGCAGCAGTGAATTATGGGAAAAGTTCATACAGTAATAAAATACATTCCAGAAAAATAATCAAACATCTACATTATGATAGATCGATCTTTTTGGCCATAGCTTTACTTTTGTTTAGAACCATGTCCATCCACCCACAGCATATTTTCAATTTGAACTGCCACCCCAAAAACTGTCTAAGATGATCCATATGCCAGATTGGATCCACTCTAATAGCACAGTTTATGAAGAGTAGAGAATTGTGCAATCAGTCCAAGGCATGAGGCACCAGTAAGAGAATGATTACAGCACATTCTAGTCAATTTGTATGCCTGCCTGCACCTCAGGCTAAAGAACACTGTTGTACTCCATTACGTCCATCCTTCTACTTAGGCAGACACCTCCAGCCTTGGCCAAGAGTCAAAAAAGGGATGACCAGGGATGAGTGTGTACTGTGACATCATGTGAGGCCAAGAGCTCTGGATCTCACAGAACCACACGCCAAAAGCATCTGCCTGACCTTAGGATTTGTTTTGTTTTATTTTGTATAATACAAGGATTGCCTCTGCTTTTGTAGAAATTATTTGGAAATCACAAAAACAAACTGAAAAGCAGTAGAGGTAAAATAGTTCCAGCTGCAGTGCTAGTGCGTGCATGAGCTTTTATTCCAGCTTTTGATGGCCAGCTTTAATGGCAGAGTGTTATTCTTGCTGTTTTGGTTCAAATGACAGATCTGGTTAGCAAAACTTAATTGGGTTAGCTGTTAACGACTTTTTGGAACCACTGGAAAAAACGAGGCAACCGTGTATCATAAAGGGAATCCAGATTGCAAAGGGGCAGAAAATGGAAACACTGTAGGAAATGGAAACAGAATGAAAAAGCATGGAACAGAACTAGAGCAACAGCATAAAACAAAGGACTATAGGATTAAAGAGAACAAGTGAAAGTGAGGCAGGGAAAAAACAAAAAAACAGTGTTTTAGTGACATGAGAGTAACACCGTAATGTAAGATTACAAAGAAACAAGAATTTGTCAGCAGAAGAGGACCGCTTGGTTTACCCAGTCTGCCTGGACATTATTGCCAAATCAGTCTCCACAGACCTTAACTGATCTCCCTCGACCCTCCTTCCTCCCTGCCTATTTAGTAATATATCCCTATTTATCCCATGCATGCTTGAAGCCTCCCACTGTTTATCTCCACCACTTCCACTGGCAGTCTGTTCCAGGCATCAACTACCCATAAAAGTGAAGTAGTATTTCCTCACATCTCAAACTCCACCCCACCCAGCTTCACTGACCACCCCCTGGTCCTGGTGTTTTTTCTCATTTGAAAGAGATTACACCTTGCATACTGTTTCCTTGTGAGGTACATGTAGGATTCCATCATGTCACCTCTTCCTCCTCTTTCTTCCAGGGTGTATATGTTGAGATCCTCAGTTTCTCCTCATAGGGCTCCTTCATGCAACCCTGCACTATTTTACCTGCCCTCCTCTAGACTGCTTCTACCCAGTCTCTGTCCTTTTGAGGTGCGGCCTCCAAAACTGCACACAGTACTCCAGGTAGGTCTCACAAGTGTGACAGTCACAGCACCACTTCATTTTCCATGTTGGAGATACCCCTCCCTATGCACCCAATATCCCACTAGACCTACCCACTGCTTTGTTTACACTGCCTACCACTTTGAGGCTATCAGATACGATAACCCCTGTGGACCCGTTCCTGTTTAGGGACTTAATACCCAGTGACAAGAGGGGCATCACTGCCCAGTACCCTCCTGATCCTAAACTCATCCAAGATAGCGCCGTTAACTTTGACTTTTCCTACTGGTTGAGCATATAATATTGCTATCCAGGACATGAAGCCCTGCCAAAACCCAATGCTCTCATCACTCCTTGCAAATACATCCATTTCAAGTAATCAAAATGCTTTTCTGCATTCAAAATATTGCCATTGTGGTACTTTGGTGATTCTGTGATACGCCAGGATCTTTAGTAGATGCCTAATTTTATTATGTAGGTGTCTTTCGGGAACAAATCCAGTCTGGTCCAGATGTATAAGAGTGCTTACACAAGTTTTTAGCCTATTTACAAATAGTGAAACGCTTCCTGTCCCGGCTCAGGAGAGAGATCGTCCTGTACACTGCAAGTGTTCCTTCTTTTGCCCGGTTTAGGGAGAACTTATTAAAGCTTCTTGCCAAGTGAGTGATGTTTTACCTTCCTCCATACAGGCACTGTACATTTCTCATAGGATAGGGATAATCTTCTCCCTCAACTCCTTGTAGAAGTCTGCGCTTAAGCCATCCGCATAGCGCAGTACCACTCAGATTCAAGAATGACCACATTAAATTCCTCATCTGAAAAGGGCGTTCCATGGTGTATCATAAAGGGAATTGCTGACAATCCTCAGACAGGGAACTAATTTGGTTCCCTGCCAGAAACCTTACTGTACATTCTCTGCCCTCCTCTAGCCTCTTTAAGTTTCATCACAGAGGCTCTCATAGAATTCTTAAAACTTAGGGCAATTTGTTTTGCAATTAAATACACTTTATTCAGATTTGCCATAAGTAAATACATTATACAACAAACAATTCGAACAGATGAAAAAGCTAAGAACGCTGGCTCGGTGGCACCAAGGGTTGAGGCGCTGGACGCCACACCTCGCACCACGCCAGCAACCCGGGTTCGGGTACAAGATTGGGTCGCCAGGGGGTCGGCAGGAAGAAGGAGGATTGAGTGTCCCAATGGACACTCTCCTCCTTCAGGGGTGGGATACCAGGGGTGCCCTGCGCACCCAACCTCCCTGGGGTTGGTAGGAGTACCGTCTCTCGGGGCAATGGCGGCTCTATGGGGCTGGAGCCGGACGGGGGAGGATGTTAGGCACTTGGCAGGCTTGGTGCATAAGCACGAACCTGCCCAAGCCAGCGATCTAGGGGATGGACGGGGACCACAACAGAAAACGGAAAACAACCCTCTCGGTCCTAGATGACGACCGCTCCACATCATCCAGCCACTGACTTACTGAGCAGATCCCGGCTGTGCAGGCGCCCAATGGAGGAAGAGTAGGAAAAGGTAGGAGTCACTGGGCACTCTAGGGGCAGACTCTGTGTCTGTGACATGGGACATGAGCAGCCTGAAGGAGGAACAAAGAGGGCAGACTAAGAGAAAGGATGAAAAAAAAAGCTGATAACAGGACTTCGGTTGAGCTCTCATCAAGATGGCAGTAACAGAAGAGCTCCACGCTTACCCTCAACCTTCCCCCAAGCTACCACAGCATTTTCTGATACTGGTAACAAAAATAGAAAGAAAACAGGAGAATACTCACTGGAGAACCGAAAAATTCATAAAGATTCACCTTCAGACCAGTACTGGTGTATAAAACGCCCCAGCGATGCCGGCTCTGGAGGCATCAGACTCTGACAGGACCTGAATGGTAGGAACTACTTTTTTCTGGACACTATGTTCAGTAAGCCCCATATTAAGGCTTACTCCTGGCTTTACAGCGAAAGAGGACTGAGTTTTAAGAGCCAGACAGGAGGCAGAGTCTAGAGCCTCCTTTGAAACCGCAGCCCTTTGGACTTGTGAACTGTTTTTACCTTCTAGTCCTAGCAAAAAATAGGTTCAGGACTTGAATATTGAATAATATTTTAAGTTTAGTGGAGATTGCTAGTGTCCAAAGCATCATCTTTTTCTTTATATATTATGCGTGTTTGATCAGGCTGATTATTTTCATGGTTCTAAAAAGATAAGGACATCGGCCTGTAATAAGTTTGGAGTGGGTATTGGGCATAACATGGCGCAAAGGCACTGAAGGTAAAAGTTTTAGAGCCGTTTTAAACTGGTTATACAACAGAACCTCACAGTTAAGACGAAGGGGTGAGCGCCTCTGCCATCAAGAAAGGAAGCTCACATTTACATTGTATGCAAGGGCTGTGTACTTATTTTTTACTTCTATTATGTAAGATTTTTTTGTTTGCCCCCTTTTTATTTTATAATTAGGGGGAAAGGTTACCCCTCAGGGGCCGGGGAGCTCACTACCCGGATTTCCCAAGTGCCCAATTTCACAGAAAAACTGGGAGAATACAAAGATCTCCCTACCTTGGAAGTGATATCCATTATTGACTTCAATAGATATTTCCAGATTAGCTGGAATGAAGTAAGTAGTTATAGTACTGGGGTCAGTTTTTACGGATGACTCAATATTTTACCTGTAGCCCTGTTGGCCAAGTTATATCTGATTTGTGAAGTTAAACCATTGTAGAAAATGGTTTATTTACATTGTTCCATCAGTTCTGTATGAAGAAACAGCAGTATTGTACAGACCTAAATAATGATAAAGATAGACACATCAAGGAAGATGGTGATAAGTGGGGATGGGGGGAACTTGGGAGAAATATCAACGGTGCAAAGTGCATTTGAAGCATTATGGGGTACTATACTAAATCTATCTGGATGGTGTGTTATGAGCCAGAGGGTAAGAATTATTCCCAGGTTATTCAAGAGACTCCCCTTTGCACGTAGTTAAAGATGGCTATTAATACAGCACAGCTTTTATCTCTTAATATTAATGGACTTAACCTAATTAAGAGATCACGCCTCTTCCAATATATTAAAAATAAATGTGTGAAATTATATATTTACAGGAAACCGATCTAACATTAATGGGGCACGTGAAATTAACTTGGGGTGGGGGGCACGGTACAAGGTTTTTGCATCATCATACCCAAAGGGAAAACGAAGAAGGGTAGCAATCAATTCTGATCCCCTCGACCTCCCCCTTCATCTGGACTCGCAGTTAGGGTTGTCACGGTATCAAATTTTGACGGTATGATAACCGCAGTTATCGTGATACCGCGGTATAATGCATTCCAATGGGAAAACTTAAAATATTCAAAAATAATGCAATTTTAACCAAATTTTACACATAAAAGCAGTTAAAATACGAGTAAATGACACATTATGAATTTAATGAGAAAATAGAGATGAGTCAAGTATGTGCAAGAGAAATATATATTTTATTGACCAAGTCAGATTCCTCCTGACCTGATGAGCATGGAGCTTCAAGCACTAGAAGTAGATTTATATAAAAAATGTCATTTCATTACAGTCTGAACAGTCTTATGGTGACATACCGTTATAAGTAAAGTGTTTTAGTGTACTCTTAGCTTACAGCACAAAATGCTACCAATACCAAAAGTACTATACAAAATAGCACAGTGAGTACAAGTAGTAAGTGGTTTGATTTACATTTTGGTTATGTTAAATTGTCAATAACTTAAAGATTAGAGTTGATGAATACTGAAGGAATGTCCAGTCACCCACCCCTGGTGGTGGTGGTGCAGACTAGAGTTGCAGATGCAGACAAGAGTTGCACTTCACGGAAGTAGGCAGTTTAGCGCAGTGGTTTAAGGCTCTGAGCTGCAAATCTGGCGACATCCAGCAGACCAGATCTGGGTTTGAATCCCACAGCTTCCACTTGCAGACTGTGTGACCCTGAGCAAGTCACTCAACTTCCCTGTGCTCCCAGGTCACACCTGTAAAAAAGCTTTCAGCTTAGTGTGCTAGTCCTGGTTAAACAACTAACAAAAAAAAAAAAAAAAACAGCAGTGTGCTATTAGCTTTAGAAGCAGGCACAGCAAGAGCACTACTTAGAATCAGAACAGTTCTGATTAGAAAATCAAGGATCTCTGGCTATGACTAGGCTGAGTCTCCCTCCTCCATCCTCACCTCACAGCCTAGGGCTCCCTCCAAGATCAAGTCCCCAGTCCCCTCAAGGCAAGTTAGTAAAAGTAATAGTTAGCAGTACAAATAAATTTGAGAGATCTGTGTCATATTTACTTTATCAGTGTAGTACCTACCAACACAACTCCTGCCTGCAGTCACCACTCACTGTATCCAAGACTCTGAGGCTAAGCCAACAGCCAGAGCCAATCAGCAGAGCTAAGCCCTGTGAGAGATGGTGGCATTTAAAGGAATTAGCCTATATATCCCAAATGCCTGGCTGCTTTTTTCCTTGTTTAATATAATAGGTATTTAGCTACAGTAGCCTCCATCTGAGGCAGTGAGCCAATGTGAGTTGCTGGCTTGACTTTCTTAGGTTGAGTCAGTCATGCTATACTGTAACAAGTCGAGTCATGTGACTGTGACAAGTCAAGCCTGACAGTAAAGGAATCAGCTTATATATCCTCAATGCCGTGGCAGTGGCAGGCAATCACTGGCTGTTTTTTTCTTTTTTTAAGGTAGGTAATACTGTAGGTATTTAACTCCAGTAGCCTCCAGCTGAGGCAGTGAGCCAGTGCGAGTTGCTTGCTTGACTTGCTTTGGTTGAGTGAGTGAGTCGTAAGACTGTGACATGAGTGCAGTCTGGCATTAAAGGAATCCGCTTATATATCCTCAATGCCATGGCAGTGGCAGGCACCCATTTCTCTGATTTGTTTTTTAAGCTACTAGCTATTTAAGTAATTAAGAAATTTATGAATTAAAATTACGTTTTCCATTGGGATTTGTTTTAGATAAGGGCCCCCCAAGTGACTCAAGCCATCTTGTCGCCCTTAGACTCTGGACTCGTGAGTCAAGTCTTGTGATATGATGGAGTCAGGAGGACTGGAGTCCTGCATAGCATTAAAGGAATTAGCCTATATATCCTCAGTGCCATGGCTGGTGGCTGCTGAGTCAAGTGACTATAATTGTTAAGCTAACAGCTAGGCTAAGGGTAATTACGCAATCAAAGTAATTTCTCTTATTGGTTTTGTGTTAGGTAGCCCCCAGCCACAGTCAGCCAGGAGCTCAGCTGAGCCAGCCAACCAAAGTTTTATGACACAGATGACATAAGTCAGTCAGAGAGGACTCATCAGGAGTAGGACTCGCTCCATCCTAGGGACCACTCTAGTGGGAGCATCAGGCGAGCAAACAAAGGGAGAGACATGACGTGGTCCACAGTGGGACTGGACTTGGGGATCATCAAGCAGACAGACGAGACAAGACAGCAACTTCACTAAATGTGCTAAGTCATCTGAAAAGCCAATGCCAAGTATGAAATTGTCATCACAATTCACATTAGGAGGACAGGGAGGGAGGACTCTGAGTCAGAAAGCAACAGTAGCAGAAGTCAGAAAGAATTTGGATTAGCGAGCAGAATGCACTCCGCATATGGCATGTGTTGGCGGGCGTCAAATTCGTTATCCACACTGCAGGTGTGCTGGGCAGCAGTGACTTTGTGCTACAAAATCAGATAGAGGGAGTGGTGGGGAACAACTGGGAATGAAAACTGAAGGAACATAGACTACTAGTGCCAATTCTTATAACAAACTGAAAAACACAGAATGAGAGTGTAATGCAAAACTGCAATTTGCAAATGCAAATGGCACTAACATCATAGCAATTTTTGTGTTATTTAATAAAAAATTAACCTGAAAATGTTCTCTGTGTGCATCGCATTCTCTGTCTGACTAACCTTGACAGTTTTGTGCCTCTGACAGACTGACAGGACTGTCTACTCTCTATAGTTCAGACTTACAATGAATGAATATGAACACGCACGACCACTCGAGAGAGCACCAGAAGCACAACAGTTAACAGTAATGTGAATGAATGATCACTGTGATCTTATCGGTCACTCACTGGCCCCACCGATGAGGTGGCTGGACCAGTCTGAGTCTGTACACACAGTGACAACCAACCACAGACAGCTTGTTCTGTTAACCATAAAGATAAGAAAACTTAACATGATGCTCATTACATGACATGACAGATGACGTGTTACAGTGTTACTGTTAACAAAATACCATAACAGATTTTGATGCTGGGCCTGGTTACTGCTGCTGATCCCTCCTCACCCCATTCCATGCTCACTGCTGAAGCCCAATCAACAAACGATTTAGAATGGTTGGTCGACACCCATATGTCCCCACCCCTGCTACTTAAATAACCAACTCGAGTCTGAGTGGTTTTGGGGAGGTGCAATACCCCGAATGCAGTGGTGGGGTCCCACCACATTACAGCAACCTGGTGCTGTTGTCGCTATAGTGTCAGTCGCTGTGGAATTGTCGCGAGGGGATGTAACCCTCAACAAATGTGTTTTGTTCAACTTTTCTGGAAGGATGACACTCATTTTGAAACCAGTACATTTTCTGCTTCTGCTCCATATGAAGAGGAGAGGACAATAATGATGCATTGTGCTTTTACAGTGTGGCTTTTTTGTAAGCATTGTGTTGCACTTCATGTGCACTGTGTGAGTAATACAGTCACACTCACACAGCACACACTGACTTTTGTGTGTTGTTGCGCAGTCTGTTCAAACCATATGCTATTAAGGAAGCAGTTATTACTTGTATATCACTGGTGGCTTAATACTGGCAGCCTCTGTGTGCCTTGTGTAGCACTCCATATGACACCCACAAATTACATGATGACTAAAAAAAAACTATTGTCCTGAAACTGAACATTGAAAATTAAAAAATGGAAGGAAGAAGTCAAAGACTGACAAATTTTATTGAAGGTCTCTCAACCAACATCATCAGTCTACTTATGGATTGGACATGTGAGGACATCTAAACCTAACCTTACTAATCTGTAAAGCACTGCAGCAGACAGCAGACGTCGCATCCACAAAATGTTTGCACGAAAAAGAAGCCTCCTCAAACTCTTGCATCAGGGAGAATTAGCGTGTAAGGGACAGTTGTCCCTGAAAATGCAAAAAAACTAGTTGAAAGGTCTCAATACCTTGACTCATAGTTATCGCGGTATCAGAAATTGTCCACAGTATCAATACCGTGACTTCTGACACCGCGGTATACCGTGACACCATCATACGGTAATTGAAAGGCGCTCTATAAATAAACTTATTATTATTATTATTATTATTATACGGTGACACCCCTACTCGCAGTATGTAGACCCACAGGGGTGTTTCATAATTTTAAAATGTTCACTGTACAGAAAACAAGTTACTTTAGTAAATGTTTATTTCCCACAGATAACCCCCATGAAAACCGAAACATTTTTTAATCAAACTCCTGGATAACATGCAGGGATGTGTAATAATGGAGGGACATAAATTTAACTTCGACTCCCCACCTAGATTCCTCTACCCCTTCTCACTACCATATCTCAACAGCTCAGAGACTCTTCCATACTCAGCAAAGCTCATTTGGGTTGACTGATGTCTGGTGACATTTCTACCCCACTTCTAGGGCATACACCTTCCATTCCCCAAGATATACCTACTCAAGACTGGATTTTTTTTTTTTTTAATCTCCAAAGAGCATATAGATCGTTTACAATACCTGACAATTGGCCATAGGTTCCTATCAGACCACTCTTCCCCTCTTTTTAAAATTAGATCTTAAAAATACCAAAGATGACCACAGGGTGGCGCCTGAATACTTCAGTTCTTAAGGATGAAACCTTTTAAAACAAAATACAGAACTAAACTCTCACAGGTCCAGTCTGAAAACTCAACTCCTGAGAAATCTGTGCCAATTATTTGGGATACATTGAAAGCAGTAATCCGTGGGGAAATTATTGTTTATGCAGCAAATAAGAAAAAACGATGGGCCAGTCAGTATGTAAAGCTCCACGAGGAGTTACAGGAACTGCAGCAGACCCCTAATTTAGAAATTGCCAAGATTAGGACTCAGATTAACCAGAAAAAAGCAGCTTTACAAAAAATTTTGGACAAAAAAAAAAAACAGCAGGCATTATTTTACCTTAAAGCCTATAGCTTTGAGGGGGGTCCTAAAGGGGCTAGAAATCTGGCCCCGGAGGCTTCGAAGACATAGAACCTCTACTTATATTACACACCTCACGGACATAAAGTATAATATTAGAGCCAAGAATACACAATAGATAATGGGGGTATTTCAGGACTACTATTCATCTCTCTATGGTGCACTCCCCATCACCAGGTACATCTGAATTGGAGGAGTTTTTTTTAACCACCTCTCTCTTTACCTAAAATCTCCCAGGATATGGAGGAAAGGTTGAAAGCACCAATTAGGATGGAGGAGCTTAAAAAAGTAGACTTATGCAGTAAAACCCTGAAAACACCAGGCCCAGATGGCCTGCCCTATGAATGGTATAAATCTTTCTTTAAGCAACTTGCTTCTTCACTGGTAGCAGCTTTTCAAGAGATTCAAGAAGGAGCTCCTCCCACCTCATGGGACTACACTAATATTTCTCCCATATTAAAGCAAGGTAAACTTCCTGATCTAGCTACCTCATATAGACAGATATCCATTTTAAACATGGATTATAAACTGTTTGTATCTACTTGGGCCTTTATGATGAATGAGATGGTGCCACCCCTTATAAATGCAGACCAATCTGGATTTATTCATTCCAGGCAGACTACTGACAATATACAGAGAACAATACACTTGCTAGACCATATTAACTAGAGAAAGATTCCAGCACTGTTTGCCTGCCTAGATACGGACAAAGCCTTCGATAGGGTTATATGGCCCTTTCTATGGAAAACCCAATGTGAATTTGGATTCCCAAAGAATTTACTGCCTTACTGCAACGTATATATACACGCCTCCCCAAGGCTTATATAAAGGTAAATGGGCAGCTCTCTCCTTTGATCCCTCTTAGAAGAGGAACTAGACAAGGCTGTCCCTTGTCACCGTTCCTCTTTGCCCTCACATAGAACCGTTAGCAGAAGCCATAAGGTAGCACCCACGAATTCAGAGTATTCCACTTGGAGGAGGGAATATACAGGTTACACACCTGTAACAGGAGTTCTAGGGAGTGGTATGTTGTTCATCCACACGTGTTGACAGATACCTTGGTGCTTTCAGATGGGCCGGAAGGTCTTCAGCTGGCTCCTCCCCACCTGGGAGGTAAAATCCTCAGCTCCGCCCCATGATGCCAGATCTAGCCGTCTGGAGGAGCCGTTGCGTCGTCCGCATTCAGGGAGGTCGGGTGGGTCCGTGTGGATGAAAGTACAGTTCCGTAAGAACTTACTGTAACAGTAGATCTTCTAGAACAGCTCTTGCAGCAGGTAACACCATTAGGACTGAAGCCGGCAGGACCCCATGGAATTCTTCTAGCTAGCCAACTTCAGCGGGGACCGCCCCGGACGTCGGTTCCGCCTCCGACGTCAGGCATAGTACATAAGGGGGCGGTCCCGCCAGATTCCCTAGTTCTCCGGCCGGAGACTTCCGCCACAGGACGTACATCAGAATGGGAGACAGAGGATCCACCATCAGAAGACAAAGGGTGTAAGCCCTGCCAAAGGCTAGGTAAGCCATGCCTCCTTAGGGAAGGTGGGGCGGGGAAGGTACCTGCTGCAAGAGCTGTTCTCGAAGATCTACTGTTACGGTAAGTTCTTAAGTAGCTGTACTATCTTACTTGAGATACAGCTCTTGCAGCAGGTAACGCCATTAGACTGATTTCAAGCAATAACGCTTAAGCATTCTGGGAGGAGGAAACTAGGAAAATCCATACCAAGTCCTGACTCTAGGACAGGAGACCCTGTAGCACAGCCAGGTTTAAACCGGCTCTTCGCCGCGGAAGCAATGTCCAGGCTGTAATGCCTGATAATAACAAGCACCGGAACTCCAAGTGGCTGCAGCACAAATGGCAGAGGAGGAGACGCTATGGTGCTGCAAAGGAGGTAGCCACCCCCTAGTGGAATGGCCCCGACTGTACCCGGAGGGGCTTCGCTTAGTATCATAGCAGTATGATATACACTGGACAAGCCAGCGAGAAAGGGACTGCTTCGATACTGGTGGCCCATCATCCTCTCAGCGTAAGGAAACGTAAGAGTTGCTCCGACTTCAGTGGTTGCTTAGTCCTGTTCAGGTAATACCTTAGACAGCGTGAACATCCAGGGTGTGGAGCAGCTTCTCCTCTATTAGAATATTTAGGGAAATATATAGGCAGGTCAATGTCCTGATTGAGAGTGAGTGCAGAGACCACCTTAGGCAAGAACTTAGGATTCGTCCTCAGGGACACTCTGTCCTGGTGGAAAATCAAATAAGGTTCCTTACACATGAGAGCGTGAAGCTCGGAAATTCTCCTTGCTGACGTAACAGCAACTAAAAATAACGTTTTCCATGACAGGAAACGCAGCTCACAATCCGCAGCAGGTTCAAAAGGGGGAAGCGTAAGTTGTTTCAGGACAAAGAGTAAATCCCATGGAGGAACAGGGTCCTTAATGGGTGGCCTAAGGTGTAACACCCCTCTCAGAAGGTCTCGAGAGGCTTCAAGTTGCGCCACTGTGCGCTGTCCCACCGGGAAGTGGTAAGCAGAAATAGCGCAGAGATGCACCTTAATAGAGGAGTAGGCGAGACCCGAATGGAAAAGGGAGAGCAGGTATTCTAACACCGCTTTCACCGGGCAACCTTAGAGGGGAAAGGGCGCGATGCCTGCCACCACAGGCAAAACGGGCGCCATTTCATGGTGTACGCCGGCATGCTGTCAAGCTTTCTGGTCATGGAAAGAACTCGCACTTCTTTGCGAGACCCCGTGTCGTCAAAATGGCTATGTCTCTAGGAGCCATGCATGCAGGTTCAGTGAGCGCAAGTCCGGTGGACTAGAGAACCTTCCTCCTGAGACAAGGGGTGGGAACCCAAAGGCACGGGACCGAGGTTCCCGGACAGCTGCGTGAGCAAGGGGAACCAGATCTGTCTGGGCCAAAAAAGGTGCTATCAGGATCATTGTTACATGCCCCTCGCGCAGTTTGAGACGAACTCTGATCAACGGGAAGGCGAGAGGAATCTGTTCACCCAGGAGAGGGACAACGCTGCCTCGCCAGAAAACACCAGGCCCTGGATCTAGCGAGCAGAAATTGGGCAATTTTGGTGCTGGATGGGAAGCTAATAAGTCCAGTTCTGGAGTGCCCCATCGAAGAAACAGATCATCTGCACTTTGAAGAAGTTCCCACTGTGGACTCTGGCCTGGGAACGACTCAGGCCGTCTGCGATTGTGTTGTCCACTCCGGGAACGTGAACTGCAATCAGGTTTGTGCCATGTCGAATTACCCAATCCCACACTCTCATAGCTTCCCTGCAAAGGGGGTAAGAGTGTGCGCCTCCTTGTTTGTTGAGGTAATACATCACCACCGTGTTGTCTGTCTGAAGCAGAAGAGTGCTCAACGGGATTTCTGACTGAAAGGCCTGCAGGATGAGAGGACAGCCCTCATCTCCAGCACGCTGATGTGGAAGTGGGCTTCTGAGGGGTCCATGTTCCCTGGGACCTCACCCCGCTCATGCACTCCCACCCTAGCCCTGAGGCATCTGTGGAGAGGATCATCTCTGTGGACGGCGCGGTAAACGGGACACCCGCAGAAAGTGTCCCTGGGTCTAGCCACCATTGCCAGTCTCGAATCACGGCATTTATGATTCTGACCGGATGCTGCATGTGGTCTTGCCTTTGGTCCCACTGCACCTTGAGCATCCACTGAGTTACCCGCATGTGGAGCCTTGCCAAAGGGACTGTCGGAATGGCCGCAGCCATGTGTCCGAGCATACGAAGGACGAGCCTGGCAGGGACAGTCTTCTTCGCCGAGAGATCCCTGATGAGGGATCTGATCGCTCCGCCTGTCGCCTGGGAGAAAGCTTTCCCTGAACGGTGTCCAGAACTGCGCCTATGAACTGCAGCTTCTGTGATGGTACAAGAGACTTCTCGAGTTGATCAGAATGCCCAGAGACTGGAACAGGCCCTGGGTGCTCTGAATAGCCAGCAACAATGCCTCTCTGGAGGCGCCATGAGAAGCCAATCGCCCAAGCACGGGAACACATAGTGGCCCTGTCTCTGTAAGGATGCTGCCACGACTGCCATGCACTTGGTAAAGACCCTGGGCTGATAACAGTCCGAACGGAAAAGCCCGGAACTGAAAATGGTAGCCGAGAACTCGATGCGAGGAACCTCCTGTGCGCTTGAGCCACAGGGATGTGCAGGTAGGCGCCCTGCATGTCTAGGGACGCTGAAGGCGTCCTGCTTTAGCATGGGAATGAGGCCCGAAGGGTCACCATGCGAATCGCTTGTAGGCGTACTCAACGATTTAGGTCGCTGAGGTCCAAGATTGGACGGAGGTCCCCTGTTTTCTTGGGAAACAGAAAGAAGTGGAAATAGTATCCGGAACCTATCTGGTTCTCTGGAACATACTCCACCGCTCCCTTCTGCAGGAGCGTGAGTATTTCTTGCCTGATAAGCAATTTGTGCTGACCCGAGTAATGGGAGAGCAAAGGAAGCCTCGAGGGTGGCTTGTCTGCGAATTCTGTAAAGTGGCCTTTTTCGACCAACTGAAGAACCCACCTGTCGGTGGTTATGGACTGCCATCCTGGCAGGTATTGGAACACGCACTCTCGGACCTTGATGTCCCGCTGATCCTGAGGGGCGGGGCCAGGAAGGAGTCAGGCTGTGGCGGCAGAGGGAGTCGCTGGCTGAGCCAGCTTAGCCCGCTGGCAGAAGTCAGCGCCCAGCTGGCTTCCTGGGCTCGTGGGAACTGGAGCCCTCTTGTGGACCGTGGGACTGTTGTCTCTGTGTCCGCCCACAAAAACGGCTTTGGTTCCTACGAAAGGAACTAAGCTTTGGTCGGTACATTGCTTGACCGACCTCACCACCTTCCCGCCTCTTGGAGCTTGGGAGAACCTTCTCAGAGGGTGCACCAAAGAGAACTTCTCCTTCAAAGAGGCATCCATGATGTTCTTCTGACGTCTGGGTAAATCCGAGACACAAAGCCACGAAAGTGTCCTCCGGAGGCATATGCCTGAAGCTGCCGCCTGGCCGAGGAGTCCGCTGAATCACACGCAGCTCGCAGCACCTGGGTTCCCACGTCCGAACCTGCGACGAGGAGCTGCAACATCTCCTCCTTCTGCTCACCTTCTGGCAATTTCTCCGCCAGATCCAGTCCCTGTTCCCACAGCATTTTGGAACGGCACCATGTGGGTCAAGTAGTTCAGGATCTGATGGTGCAGGTAGCGAAGTTACTAATGCGCCTGCCCATAGCGCTCCAGCTGTTTGACTCGGTCCAGCCGCAGGGTGCTCAAATGTTGCGGTCTCTGGGACCGGTCATGAGAGGCTGTTATGACCAGAGAGTCGGCCAGAGGATGTTGAGCCAAGTACTGGTCCTCCTTAGGAGCCTTGTACAGGCGGTCAGCTTTCTTCGGCATCGACGGGAGCGAGTGTGAACGCTTCCACGCTGCCTTGGTGACGTCCACAAAAGTGTCCACCAAGGGTGGTACCACCACAGGCTTGGGATCCTTCTGCTGAAGATATCTAGCAAGGCGTAGTCTCTCAGGGTCTAACTCTTCTGCATCCCAGCCCATGTTCTCTTGGATATGTCTCATGATTTCCGCGAACGATGAGTCATCCGGAGGAGATCTAGGAAGTTCACGTGGGTCCGGAGAGGGGATTGGAAGGGGAGAGAGGGATCTGGATCTTACCGAGGACTCCGATCCTGTATCCTCCGAAGGCGAACGGCGGCATCTTCTGGGTCTCTTAGGACTGGGTGACCCTGAAGAGGATCTAGACGGAGGTCTCCTATCTGGTCTTCCCTTTGGAGGGTCCGTAGGCTCCTGGAGGAGAGGTACTCTGCCTGCTGCCCTGGATGGAGAAGGGGGAGCAGGGGCCGGAGGGGTCGCAGGTGGCAGAGGAGGAGGTAGAGGAGGTGGGTGGAACCACATCCTTTTAATGGTATCCCACCAGTAGGTAAAGAGCCTTAACCTCAGAAAAGGAAAGGCCCGACTACGACCGGGAGCCAGGGTGGGGTTTGCCTGTGTCGGTTCCGCCGCCTCAGGTTGGGAGGGTTCCCTGGGAGGCTTGACAGGACTGCTCGCCTGCCTGGTCCTCGGCTGCGCCAATTCCTCCGTGATAGTCTCCGACCAACGCCGGTAGGAGGCGCCGGGTCCTCTTCTTGACTCGTGGCGGACGCCGCCCTCCTGCCGACCTCATCGAGGAGGCGAAGGCCTGACCGCGACGGGCGCCTGGCGGTCGACGGCTCCTGGGACCTGTGATGAGGGCCGACGCCGGACGGGCCGACGCCGAGTCCAACGGCTTCTAAGCTAGATAAGCTCTTGGTCTTCCGCTGAGAGGAGGAGACCTGATGTCGGGTTCGAATAGCGGAACCCGACTTGTGGTGATTTATGATGGTCCCCAGACCTAACCAGGGCTTTGGAAGAAGAGGACTAGAGGGCCTGGAGGTCTTGGCCTGTGAGGAGGAAGAGGAGCCCGAAGGTTTCTTTACCAGAGCGGAGGGAGGCTGAGAACGGGCCCAGGATGGCGAACAGTCGGACCAGGAGCCGGAACTACGGGAGTCGGAGGCCCCAGACGGGACTTGATTGAGCCTTCCCTGTGCTTCAGAATGTTTCCGGCTTTCAGCAGAGCTCCCTTGGAGGTGTCCATGGCCTTAATTTTCCTCGAGCAGGAACGCCTGCAGAGCCTTCTGGTGACGGATCCGGTCCGCTGTTGAACCTTGGCAGAAATACAGGACCGGGTGTGTGGTCTGGGCCTAGGCATTGGACGTAGGCCGACGCGGATCCTTGAACGGGTTGCTACATGCATCTCGAGGGATGGCCTTCAACGGAGGTTCGAGAGGACATCAGACAGCAACTGAGCCGAAAATGAACTTTTTCCCAAGAAAGAACTTAACCATGCGCTATGCTGCTAGAAACGATCCAAAGGGTCGAGACATGCAAGTCGACGGCAGGAAAAGAACTGAGGAATCTGGCGGACCGCCTCTATGTCTCACGCCTGATCGGCCGGAGGCGGGACCGACGTCAGGGGCGGTCCCTGCTGAAGTTAGCTAGCTAGAAGAATTCCGTGGGGTCCTGCCGCCTGCCGGCTTCAGTCCTAATGGTGTTACCTGCTGCAAGAGCTGTATCGCGAAGTAAGATCAACATATACCACTCTTACAACTCCTGTAACAGGTGAGTAACCTGTATTTCTAGGGACGTGGATATGTTGTTCAATCCACACGTATTGACAGACTCCTAGCAGTTCTCCGGGAGGAGGGAGGCAAGGCACACACCCCCTACTTAGGAAAGGGGGACCGGAGAACAGAGGCCCCAAAACCAGGATCCCGGTGTGACTCGAGGTAGATGTTTTAATGGGAAATGAAGGTGTGTGCTGACTTCCAGGTAGCAGCCCTGCAGATTTCCTGGATAGGGACATCCCTAGAAGCAGCCACCGACGTAGCAGTGTGGCGGGTAGAATGAGCTCTTATCCCTCTGGAAGGCTCCTTGCCCGCCAAGCTATAGCAGACATCAATGCAGGAAGTGATCCACCTGCCAATCGTCCGCTTGGCTGCAGGTCTGCTAGGTGCGGCTTCAGCATAGGTGACAAACAGCTGGCGAACCTCTCCCCGAACATCCGCCATACGCTCTTTATAGTAGGTAAGTGCTCTCTCAGGTCCAAGGTATGAAGCCTGTATTCGGCCTCTGAGGTGTGATTTGGGTAGAACATCAGTAGAGTAGGCACCTGATTCAGGTGGAACTCTGGGAACTCTGACACCACCTTCGGAAAAAATGTGGGTGGGAGCACAGGACAACCTTGCCCCTGTGGAAGACCAGGTAAGGAGATTCAATGGAAAGCGCCTGGAGCTCCCCGATCCTTCTGGTTGACGTGATAGCCACCAAGAAGGCAGTCTTCCACCACAGGTGGGAGATATCACACCTGTGCATCAGTTCGAATGGCTTGCCCATGAAACATAGACTTTGACGGCAGATAAGGACCACTTGGCCCACCCAGTCTGCCCATTTCCCTACCTATTCAATAAGCTGCAGATTCTAGTTAACCAACAGCCTACTTCCTGCAACCCCCCACTATAATTGCCTTATGTCTGTCCCATGCATGTTTGAATTCCCCCACTGTTTTAGACCCCACAACCTCTCCAGGAAGGCGGTTCTATGCATCCACCACTCTCTCCGTGAAAAAGAATTTCCTCACATTACCCCTGAGCTGTCCTTCCTCTAACTTTAAATTGAGCCCCCTTGTTCTTACACATCTCTTTTTCTGAAAGATGCTACCCTCCTGGACTTTGATTCCCTTGAGGTATTTGAACGTTTCTATCATGTTCCCCCTTTCATCAAGGGTATACATATTAAGCTCTCTCAGTCTCTCTTTATATGGTTTCTGATGTAGACCATGCACCATTTTAGCTGCCCTCCTCTGGACTGCTTCCATCCTGTCTATGTCCTTGTAGATGAGGTCTCCAAACTGCACACAGTACTCAGATGGGGTCTCACCAACTGTCTGTACAGAGGATAACCACTCCTTTTTCTACTTGTGATGCCTCCCCATGCATCCCAGTATCCCCTGGCTCTTCTTACTGACTTCTCACATTGCTTACCCACCTTTAGGTCATCTGATATGACTACACCCAAATCCTTTCCATTATTGTTGTCGTTAGTACCTCCTTGCTATTGTGTACTCTTCTCTGATTTTTATTTCCAGGTGCATTACTTTGCACTTCTTTGCATTGAATCTAAGTTGCCATATGTCTGACCATTCCTCCAACCTTGCTAAGTCCCTTCTCATCCTTTCTACCCCTTGTGTATCAACTCTGTTACAGATCTGTGTGTCATCCGCAAAGAGGCATACCTTTCCTTCCAGACCCTCTGCAATGTCACCTATAAAGACGTTAAAGAGGACTGGACCCAGTACTGAGCCCTGAGGTACTCCACTGGTAACCCCCCTTTCTTCAGAATGTGATCCATTCACTATTACCTTCTGTGTCCTGTTGTGCAGCCAGTTTGCTACCCAGGCTACCACCATGGGACCCACTCCCAGGCTGGCTAACTTGATTATTAATCTTTTGTGTGGGACTGTGTTAAATGCCTTGCTAAAGTCTAGGTAGGCCATATCCACAGCCCCTCCCTGGTCTATTACTTTGGTCACCCAGTCAAAGAAATCGATCAGATTCGTCTAACATGACCTTCCTGCTGTGAATCCATGCTGCTTTGGGTCCTGTGCCCCGCTGTCCTCTAGGTACTCAACTCTTTCTTTCATAAGTGATTCCATCATTTTCCCCACCACTGAGGTCAAACTAACAGGTCTGTAGTTTCCTGCTTCTGCCTTGCTCCCACTTTTGTGAAAGGGAATCACATCTGCCCTCCTCCAGTCCTCAGGTACCACCCCATCTTCCCATGATTTGTTAAAAAGTGTGGTTAGTGATGTCACTAGGTCCTCCCTTAGCTCTTTTAGGATTCTAGGGTGAATCGACAGGCCCCATTGCTTTGTCCACCTTTGAGTTTTAGGAGTTCTTTCAGTACTCTTTTCTCTGAAATGGACTGATGTCAACCCCACTATCCAGAGTGCTTCTACTGTTTGGTTTAGGTAACTCCTCCTCTTCTTCTTTTGTGAATACTGAGCAAAAGTATTCATTCAGTATCTCTGCCTTTTCACCGTCTCCCTCTGCCCACCTCCCCTCTCCTTTATTAATCTTCACTATCCCTCCCTTAACCTTTCTATGCTCCCTAATGTACCTATAAAAGGTTTTATCCCCCTTCTTAACTGAGTTGGCTATCTTTTCCTCGGTTTGGGCCTTTGCTTTTCTGACTGCCTTCCCCACTTCTTTCTGCTTTAATTGATACAGTTCCCTGTCGTGCTCAGTCTGTGATTCCTTATACTTTTTGAATGCAGCCTTTTTCTCCTTAACCTTCCCCGACACCTCTTTTGAAAGCCATAGTGGTTTTTTATTCCGCTTTGTTTTCTTTATTTGTTTCACACAAAGGCTTGTTGCCTCCATGATGGCAGTTTTGATTTTCTCCATTGTTCTTCCACCCCTCCTTTCTGGCCATTTGCTAATGCATTCCTCAGGTATTCACCCATTATGCCAAAGTCAGCCCTTCTAAAGTCCAGTATCCTTGTCTTTGTATGGCTTGTCTCCATGGTTATGTTTATTGTGAAGCACACTGTGCAGTGGTCGCTTGTTCCCAGATTTCTACTGACTTCTAAGTTTGTGATCCTCTCTCCATTTGAAAGTACCAGGTCTTATATTGCTCCCTCCCGAGTGGGTTCTACCACTAGCTGTCTAAGGTATGCTTTCCCTGCAGGGCATCGAGAATGACCCTGCTCTTGGATGTGGCTGCAGTCCATGTCGCCCAGTTAAAATCTGGCATATTCAGGTCCCCCATCAACAGTATCTCCCCTTTTTCAGCCATTTTGAGAATGCCCTCTATCATTTTCTTGTCCATTTCCTCCCCTTGAGACGGGGTCTGTATACAACCCCTGTGCGGATTGTGATGCCATCCCCTGTCTCCAAGGTGACCCAGAGTTCCTCTTGTCCTCTCCCTTTACTTTTTAGTTCTGTAGCTTGATCCTTCCCTTATGTAGATAGCTACTCTACCTCCTCTTTTACCCTCCTGTCCCTTCTGTAGATTGTGCATCTGGTATGTTGACATCCCAGTCATGGTTCTCCGTGTACCATGTTTCTGTGACTGCCACAATATCCAAGTGTTCTTCTTCCATCAGGGCTACTAGCTCTGGAAGCTTGTTTCCTAGACTACGGGCATTGGTACTCATTGCCCTCCATTTAATGTTGGCTTTATCCTTTTTTACCCCATCCCTGCTCTTATTGCCCTTGTCCATATTTCCATTTGCCCCTGTCCTGCCCTCTGTCAAGTTCTGTACCTCAGTGTTTACCCTACTACCTGCCATGTTTTGTGGGCTTGGCCAATACCAGCAGTAGATCCCACGGAGGTAGAGGTTCACGCACTGGAGGGGATATGTGATCTAGGCCTTTTAAAAAGCGCCAGATCACCTTCTCCTACACCACCGACTGCTTGCTGGCCCACGCCCAGTAAGCAGAGATGGCTGCCAGGTGCACCTTAAGGGTCGACCGAAGCCCTTGCTGAGAAAGGAACCACAGGTAGTCCAAAATGCTAGCCAACAGGCAGGACGAGGGGTCCAACCCTTTGCCCTGACACCAAATGGAGAATCTCTTCCATTTAAAGGCATAACATTTTCTGTTCGACTCCTTACGTGACGCCTCAACGACATTGAGGACCTAGTCAGAAAGACCCAAGGCCTGGAACTCTAGCTGCTCAGGAACCAGGCCTTCAGGTGCAGGGATTGAAGGTCCGGATGGAGTACCTTCCCCTTGACAGAGGGCAGGTTCGGGCGGGCTGGAAGCCGCCTCCGGAGCCTGGAACTGAGGCTGAGATCATCTGGATACCAGAACTGGCGAGGCCAGTCTGGGACTACCAGAATCACCTGTGCCTTGTCCCTCCTCGCCTTGAGAAGCATCTTGTGGATCAAGGGAAATGGAGGGAAGGCACAGAAGAGGCCTGGGGTCCACGGCCTCGAGAAGGCATCCCTCTGTAGAGAACCGCTGCTGAAGGGGGCGGGCGTGGAACAACCTCAGCTTCGCATTCTCCCTGGAGGCAAACAGGTCCACCTCAAGTGTGCCCCAGAGGGAGAACAGGTCTTGCACTACTTCCAGCAGGAGAGACCACTCATGAGATGCACTGCCTAGCTGGCTGAGGGCATCGGCCAGATTGTTTGAGGCTCCTGCCACATGGATGGCTAAGAGATGCGCCTCCAGGCTGAGCACGACAGACCATATGCGAAGAGCCTCCTTGCACAGAGTCAATGAGTGCGTCCGGCCCTGACGGTTGAGATAGTACATGGTCGTTGTGTTGTCAGTCTGGAACTGGTCCACTTGACCACGAACAAACTGGGCGAAGCCGGTTAGGGCTAGCCGGACCACTCTGAGCTCCAGCAGGTTGATGTGGCATCGGAACTCCTGAGGGGACCAGAGACCGTGGGCCATGTGCTCCCACAGGAAGTCCCGGGCAGGGCGTAACTGCCCAAACAGAAATGACTGGGCAGAGGAGGAAAGGACCTCAGCTATGTCCGTCGGGAGCCGCGCTCTGGCTCGAAGAGAGTCGAGCTAGGACCTGATGAGCTGGATCACCCGAGAAGGCACGAGTTCCGACTTGGCCTCGTCGATAAGGAGGCCTAGTTGAGAGTAAACCCGGAGGGCCAGATGATTGGACTGCTCCGCCTCCAACCTGGAGGAGGTTGCTATCAGCCAATCATCCGGGTAAGGGCAGACTCGGACCCCTCGGCGCCGCAGAAATGCTGCCACCGCTGCCATGCATTTGGTGAGGACCCTGGGAGCTGAAGAAAGGCCGAAGGGCATGGCCCGGAACTCGAAGAGTTTCCTTTCTGCTTGAAAGCGGAGGAACCGCTGATGGGACGGACGGATTGGGATGTGAAAGAACACGTCCTGAATTTCCAGGGAGCAGAACCACATGCCTAGTTCCAGGGATGGTATGATCTGAGCCAGAGTGATCATCCGGAAGGTACGTGGCCATAGGAACTTGTTCAAATCGTGTGTAGGTCGAGAATTGGGCGCCAGCCCCCCCGTCCGTTTTGGAACCAGGAAGTACCTGGACACAAACCCAGTGCAAGGAGGAGGATCCGCCACCTTGCTGACTACCCCCTTGTGGAGGAGCAGAACTATGTCATCTCAGAAAGCAGACAGGGAGGCTACGGATCCAGTAGCCCCCCACAGGGCATGGGCTCGAAAGGGAGGGACCTGCTCGAATTCCAGAGGCAGGCCCCTGCTGACCACCTCCAACACCCAGCGGTCCGTGGTGATAGCGAACCAGGCGGAAAGGAAGTGTCTCAGCTGGCCCCCCCAAGGAGGAACCCAGAGGAGGTGTGACGGGGTTGGGGGTGGCACCCCGCAACTGGGCAGGCTTGGAGGAGGAGGAACCATCTGAGGGGCCGTCCGGACCCTTCCCCTGGGCTTCCTGACTGAGGAAGCGGTGACCTTGGCTTTGGGGTGCCAAGAATGAGCCTGCTGGCCCTGCTGCCGGGTAGGTTGTGCCGCAGGAGCGGAGGGACGAAAGGGCTTAAGCTGCTGTTGGCGACCTTTGTTCCTCTGAGCAGATGTGACAGTCTAAGGTGGCATTAGACTTCTCGATGTGCTGGAGGTGACCCACCACCGCCGGGTCGAACAGGTCTGTCCCTAGAAAGGGGACATCTGTAAGCTTGTGTTGGGGTATCTGCCATGAAGGTTGAGATCCGCAACCAAGCCCTGTGGCGCATGGTCACCGAGGCTGCAACTGACCAGGCACGGGAGTCTCCGATGTCCAGAACTGTTTGTAGCTGCTGTTTAGCCACAGCTCTTCCCTGATCCTGAACCTGCTTGACCGTGGTCTGAAGGTCTGCTGAGAGATGAGGGAGCACCTCATCCAGGGAGCCCAACAGGGCGTGAGAAAAGTGTGCCATCAGGACAGCCAAGCTAGCCTGACGAAGGCCTAAGGAGGCGGCAGCGTATACCTTCCTCCCAGAGTAGTCCAGCCTTTTTGGACTCCTTGTCTGGGGGCTTGTCCACATCCCTAGTGTTTCCGGAGCACCGGAAGATGCTGTCGACCACCAACCTCTTGGTCGAGGGGTGCTCCGACAAACCAGAGGGGGAGCCGGTAGGGACCGCATACTTTCGGGCCATCATGGCCGAAGGCGGAGGACAAGAGGCCGGGCACTGCCAGAGCTGGACCCACGATGGCCTCTGCCACTGGGAAGGCCTCCGAGGGGGAATCCCCTTTGTCCAGAATCTCCATGAGGGGATATCTGGCCCACTTCTGCATGGGTTCGAGCGGCATCCCAGTGGATTCCGAGATGAGTTAAAGGATACCCAAGAATGAGGAGGGGCCCTCGTCCACGGACAGAGCCCCCAAAAAAAAAGGATTCCGTCGACTGGATGGGAATGCAACGAAGTCTCGACCTCGAAGAGTCCACATAGAGTTGCCGATCACCAAGCCACCCTCCAGCTCAGCCGAGGGACGATCGGGATGAGGGTGACCACAACCAATGGGCAGTTCTAAGTCAATAGAGAATCCTTTGCGGAGCCAAAAAAAATCGTCTGCGGAGGTGGTGGGTTTCACTACAATGGGCGGGGCAGCCAGTCTAGGCCGAACGGTCACAGCCGGGTCCTCGACTGAGGAACCAGGGGCGGGAGACTGCTTCGGCCATTCTGGCGACAGCCACGTAATCGCCGGTGAGGGAGCTGGAGTTTGCTTGTTGCCGGCTAAAAGAAGTTGCTGCCACAAAAGATTCTCATAGCGCCAATGCAACTTGCGCCGGAGCCTCTCCCACTGGAGGATGAGCGGCGCCTGCCACTTCCGCGTGTCGGGACCACCGACGTCAGCAGGACTTAGCCGGAGTGGAAGATGACCGAGACGGAGACCGTCTGTGGCGCCGACAGCGGGCCGAGGAAGGAGCGGGGGAAACCCACAGCTCCTCCAGTTCAGGGTCCTTGACCTGGGACGTCTGAACTGGAAGCCGAGACAAGTCCTCGGAGGGCACCGGGGAGGAACCGGTGTCAGAGTTGTCAGCCTCCTCGGTCAACAAACTGTCAGTGGGCTCAAGAAAAATCTCGGCCTCGTCGACAGGAGTCTTGACCGGCTGGTCTGTCGGGGACTCCCAGAAACCAGCGGCCCGGGCCGCAACCTCGACCAAAGTTGAGAGATGACAATCCGGGGAGCGAGACCTCTCCCACTCCCATGAACATCTTACGCTGGGACTTGCCCTTTGTAGTCCTCCTCCTTCGACCGAGAGGTATGAGACCCAGAAGGACCCTCTCCCTCGGTAGAGAGGGACTGACAAAGCTCCTGAAAGGAAGTGGTGTAGGAGGAGCCAAGGGAGAGCGGGATAAAGACAGACGCCAAGGAGGACGAATCCACGGCCTGGGCCACCTTCTCCTCGAGGGTCGTAAGCTGTTCCAGCTGCTCCGCGGAGCCTGCCGCAACGGGTCTCCGATTTAACCGGAGGGAACCGTTTCTCTGGTCACCCCAGTTGGAGTCGGGAAGTGCGGTCCTCGAGCATCAAGGGGGGAGAAGGACAGACAGAGGCCACAAGCCTGCGGGTCATGGTAGAGTCCAAGGCAGGAAACGCACGTGGCGTGAGGAACGGTGCGAGACATCTTCTGCCCGCAAGGGCACTGACGGAACCCGGGAATGGATTTAACACCTATCGCAGCCATGAGGGAGTTGAGCGAAGACCGAACTAGAGTGAACAAGTTTGGGAAAATGCGAAGATTTAGGATCCAGGCCTACAAAACGCAGAGCGCTAAGGAGGGAACCTTAGCATCCAAGCGGTAGGGAAGATCTGGTGTCATGCAGCGCAGCCAAGGATTTTACCACCCAAATGGGTGGGAGGAGCCAGCTTGAAGACCTTCCGGACCATCTTAAAGCGGCATGGTACCTTCCAACACGTGTGGATTGAACAACATATCCACGTCCCTAGAATCATCCCTATATGCTAATGAAATCTTGCTAACCGTTTTGGATCCAGAAGATACCATCCCAGCTACACTTGATGTAATAGCTTCTCAAACGTTTCGGGTTATAAAATAAAAATTCAGAAGACGGAGATTTTGCCCCTAAATTTTTCCCCCTCTCTAACACTGAGAACTCTATTTCCTTTGAGATGAAGAAATAATTGGGTCAAATATCTGGGGTGCTCATACCTCAAAATTTAGATCATTTGGAACTTTTAAATTTAGAGCCTTTGACTCTAGAAACAGAAAAATTACTTGGGACCTGGACACATCTTTCACTATCTTTTTGCCTGAGAACACGGGCTATCCGTATGACGGTGTTTTCCCAAGATATTATATTTTTTCCAGACCCTACCTTTTACTCCAGCCAGACTCTACTTTATGTCTTATAACAGAACTATGTCCAGATTCATTTGGGCTGGCAAACAACCAAGGACTAGATGGTCCCCATTGCAATTACCTATTGATAAAGGTGGTATGAACCTCCCAAACCTGAGGGAATACCATAGGGAAGTGGTCTGCAAGACAGTGCTGATCTAGCTTAATAAAATTGATACTACTTGGAAGTACACTGAATTTGTACTAAATGACATTTAACATTCTTTCGATTGTATCTGCCCTTCTGTCTTCCCTGCCAAGCCTTAGGAATTTCACATTTGGGACCCGCAACACTTTAAAAATATGGTAAGAGGTGAGGGCACTCCCAGCTCTCGAAGATGTTTTTTATTATTTCCAACTTCTAGCAAAGGAGAGAGAGATTTCCCACCTGCACAATTGGATCAAATTTAGAGGGAGTGACATGGGAGAGGACTATCAATGATTTACCAATTTTTAGATACACACAGGGTGGTGACTGCCACCTTACAGGCTATGTTTCACCTCCCAAATACTCACCACTACAGATACCTACAGGTTAGAACTTTCCTATGTCTGAAAAATCCACCTCGGAATGCGCTTCCAAACCCTATTCCCAAACTGATGAACCTCCTTTTTGAGGTTATAAGAGGATGGGGACAAACCCACTTGATAGGTCTGATATACAGGGCCTTTTAGAAAAAAAAACTGGCCTGAATCCACAAGAGACATTTTGACAGCTTGGAATTCAGAGTTAAATACCCAAATTTCATGTGAGAAGTGGTTGGAATGAATTATACCTTCCATGAAAATTTCACAAGCCCTGTATTGATTTGAATATATTTGGAAATGTAGACTTCGATACTTTAATACTCCTGATAAGTTAACACAATTTTTGCCTGTGAAATATGGCATATGCTGGAGGGAATGTGGAGAATCAATGGCAAACATGCTCATATCTTTTGGGCCTGCCCGAAGGTTGCCCAATATTGGCAAGACATTACGGAAAGCTTAAGACAGTTAATAGACAAGGACCTAAATTTAACAACAATTGGTACTACTTAATACAGGAGAAAACTATCTAATCCCACCAAGTAAAAGTGGGTTATATCTTTATTTGGCGGTAGCCAAAAAGGTCATTACATGCCTGTGGCAAACTACCACCACTCCCACACTTTCCCTAGGACATACAATTATGTCAGAAGTCTATTACCTGGAACGGACCATAGTTATACGGTTAGGAAGGGTGAAACAATTTGAGCTCAGATGGAGACCATGGGTTTTTTACATTACCCCCTTAGACAAGGCTTTTATTCCCTAATGGGTTTAAAAGGATAGAACTAAGCTTAGAAGGTGAAAGTGGAATGTCTTATGTCTTTTAGGCAAACTCTGGTACTGTCTCTGTAAGATCCTGATGATAGTTATTACTGAATAAATTAATGTAATTTATTGATTGTCATATGTGACACTTCTGTTGTACTACATACATATCCTTGCCGTAATGAACTGTATAAAAAAAGAAGGAATATTTAAAAAAGCTAATAACAGAAAAATAATAAGAGACAAAGCAAACACTAATAAAACTGTTACAAACTTAGGGCACTCTTATTAGAAATGACCCATACCTGTATAGGGTAGAGCAGATTCCGAATACCAGGAACCATCCTGTCTGCTGACATTTTCTTCAGCCGGAAAGCTAACAAATTAGTGGTTTTGCCCCACCTCACAATACTTGTGATCTGCATATCTTAGCATTCCTTCTACCTTTTTTATCTTCTGCCTCTTTAAATTTTTGTCTCGCCCGAGTCCATGCTGTCAGAATGCAGGAGTTACCTGGGGTAGTTTTATGCAACCCTTCTCTTTTATACTGCTTAATAATTTAGCTTGATCTGCCTTACAATCTCTATTCTTAGCCAAAGCATAATTCATTATTTGCATGCAGTCACCACCTTAATTGTATCCCAAACTACTGTGCTAGGTATCGCTGGGTCTTGGTTAGGTGAGGAGTTTTCTGCCAGGGTCCACTTAATCTGTTCCTTAAAAATTAAGGTCAATAAGGAGGGAAGAGTTTAGCCTCTATACTGAATGATTCTCATGACATCACAACTGTATTTTAACAGTAACTGGAGTGTGGTCAGAAAGCGTGATGTTACAGATATCTGACCGGTCAACAGTATAGCAGAGGGTTTTCTGCGGGGGAAAAACCAATTGGTTCTGGAGCAGGCTGCCTGCAGATATGAGAAAAAAAGTGTAATCCCATTCCCCTTATGCAGCTGCCTCCACACCATCCACCATGTCCAGTTCCTTCACTAGTGCTTTCAGCTGTTTGGCTGTAGGCCTGTTGGTGCCCAAATGCTCAGAGGAGCGGTCCTCTGTTGGTAATAAGGCACAACTGAAGTCTCCACCCAAAATTATCTCCCCATTCCACTTGTAGTTCAGCTATTTTCCTCTATCTCTGCTCCTCTCGACTCGCATCCCCTATTAAACCTTCATTCCCCCCCACCGAGCCTGCTTCTCAGCATTCTCTCCTCTCCCTTCACCGCCTACCCCATCACTCCTACCCCAACCTTCTTCCATTACCAACTTGCCCCTGCTTAATTCTGACCTCTGGCAGGGTTTTCAGCATCCTGGAGGGGCCTAACACTGGGCAAACCTCCCCTCTCTCTCCTTTCTACCCAACTTGTCCTCGCCTAAATCTGCCCTCTGTCAGGACTCTTAGCATCCTGGCGATGTCTACTCTCAGATAAGTTTCTTCCTTCCCTCCTTTCTTTCCTTTCCTCTTCTAGCCCCATTTCCCTCTGCCCAATTTGTCCTTGCCTAATTCTATCCCCTGGCAGGGTTCTCTGCATCATGAAGGGGCCCAGCACTGGGCAATTACTCTTCTTTCACTCCCCCTCCCCCTCTATCCTTTCTACCCAATTAGTCCTCGCCCGATTCTGCTCTCTGGCACGTATTTCTCAGCATCCTGAAGTGGCCTAGTCTTAGGCAAGCTTCTTCTTTCCCTCTTCCTTTCCCATCCCCTCTACTATCTGTACCCAACTTGTCCTTGCCTACTCCTGCCCCTTATTCTAAGTCCTCACCTCTTTCCGCCACTGGCAATGATCTCCGCATTCTGAAGGGGCCAGTTCCAGGTATGACTCGTCCTTCCCTACCCTATCCCTTACCCCTACCTCCCTCCTGCCCCCTCTCTACCCCCTGCACTTAAAGGGATTAGCTCACTTGAGCCAATAACTTGCACTTTTTGTTCTGTCTGAGGTCCTCCCAGATTGCACTAGCCCTGTGTTAATTTGCCCCTCACAACTGTTTGCTCAGTTTGCACTGGTAATGCCCCCCCCCACTCGTTATCCTCTTCTTCCTCAAGCTGGTTTCCCCTGTCTACCCCTCCACACTCCTTGATGTCCCCTCACTGCACCTCAAGTCCCTTGTCATGTGATAGTTGGAGGCTGGTCAGTAGAAAACCTGTAGGGCAGGACAAGACTGTGGTGAACTGGGTGGAGTCTGGTCAGATATGGGGCAGATACAGGTACTGGAGGCGAGATGGCCCCGGAGGAGGGATCTGAAGCGACCAAGCTTGCTTTCCAGGGTGACAGAGCTAGGTAGGTAGTGAGTTTAGCCAGGATGGGGCTCTATAACAGAATGACCTCTGTGCTCAGGTGGTCCTCACGCGAGGTACTAGGAGGGTGGGTTTGGAGGAGCTGCGGGTAGCTACGGTCGTAGGAGTAGGTTGGAGGAGAGTGGGTAGACCAGGAGGGGCAAGACCACTGGTAATCTTCTTAGCAAATAGCTATTTAAGTATGTTATGTCACAAATGTGATTGTATGATTATTTACATTTTTTAACTGTATGTCTTGTTACAAATGTAACTGAATGTTTAATTTCTCGGATATGTTAAATGGTAAACTGTATGTTTAATTCTTCATCCAATTGTAACCCCCTCCCCCCGGGAGACGAGCAACTTGTTCAGTGTGCCTTCCTGGTAAAACATTTCATTCATTCATTCAATAAATAAATAAATAAATAATCTGTCCCCACATATATGCTTGAAAAAGGGTCCCAGTCCCTCACTGGGAGCATACACATTAACTCACCTTGCACTTTTCCAGTCAGTATAACCCACCGACCCTCAATATCAGTCTCACTTGAAACCACTTCAAGTGAACACCCCCTCTTAATTAAGATGGCTACCCCTGCCTTTTTGTCCCTAAAATGAGACACTGAAAACCCTTCCCCTACCCACCTTCAATGGAGTTTCATATGCTCTGCTGGTGCCAAATGTGTTTCTTGCAAGAATGCAACCATCACTACTGAGCCTTCTGAGTTCCACTACTTTTGTTCTTTTTATAGGGGAGTTCACCCATTTAACATTATATGAAACTATATGTAACGAACCCATTATGTGCTCATGGAGAGACACCAGACCAAACTACTCTGAGCACACTGTGCCATCTGAATTCACTGGCATACAAAAGTAGGCAAAGCACTGCATGCAACAGGTATAATCAAACTATATAAACAATCTGTACTAGGTACTGCTTGGGCTAGTAATGCTGCCCTGAGAAAGTACAGTTACATAAGAACTTACCGTAACAGTAGATCTTTGAGAGAGGCTCTTGCAGTAGGTAATAACCGTTAGGACTAGAGCCTTCTGGCACTAGAACCACATGGAAAACTTTAGCTGGCAGCATCTAGCGGGGGACAGCCCACCTGGTGTCACATGATGGACGTCAGCATGACACTACATATAGTTGGCGGTCCCCATGCCCACCCTCCAGTTCTCTTGCCAGAGACCTAAGAAGGTGCGACAGGAGATAGGAGTGGGCTCCTGGAGCCAAAAGAAAGGCTAGAAAGAAGTAGCCACAGAAGCAAGGGAAAGGTGGGAGGGAAAAAGATATCTACTGCAAGAGTCTCTCTTGAAGAACTACAGTTACGATAAGTTGTTACATAACTGTGGTATCTTACTTCAAGAGAGCGCTTGCAGTAGGTAATAACCATTAGGACCGAGTCCCAAGCAGTGAAAGTCAGACAAAGGCTGAAGCACGGGAGGCAGGAAAGATCTGCAGTAGGTACCAGGTTAAGACAAGAGGTCCTGAAGGACAGCTAGTCCAAAGCCTGCCAAGAGCAATGTCCAGACTGTAGTGTTTGGTAAAGGTGTGGACAGAGCTTCAAGTGGCTACTGCACAAATGTCTGCGGCAGAAACATTCCTGAAACAAGCAGTAGATGCAGCCATGCCTCTGGTTGCATGCCCCTTGACTTCACCTGGAAGGGGCTTGTTATAATTCTGATAAAATAAAATGCAGTTTGCTAACCATTTGGATAAGTAACATTTGGAAACTGACACGCTCTCTCTTTTGGGTGCAAAATAAAACACAAAGCTGATCCGTTTTACGGACTGACTTCATCCAGTTAGTGTAATAACACATGGTTCTGTGCACATCAAGTGTGTGCAGAACAGCCTCCCCTTGATTGGAATGCTCAAGATAATATACTGGCAAGTGTATGATCTGATTCAAAGTAAACTCAGAATCCACCTTTGGTAAAAACTTAGGATTTGCATGCAGAGCCACCCAGTCTCGGAGGAAAATCAAATAAGGCTCCTTACACATCAGGGCCTGAAGCTTGGATTCCTTCAAGCAGCAGTAATGGCAACTAAGAAAACGCTTTCCAGGAAAGGTAGCGCAAGTCGCAACTCACGGCTGGTTCAAAGGGAGGCAAAGTGAGTTTCTCAAGAATGAAGTACAAATTCCCACGGAGGAACAGGGCTCCTGACTGGGGGTTTCAGATGGAAAATTCCCTTCAGAAAGCTTTAGGAAACCTCCAACTGAGCCAAAGTTTTGCCATCCACCATAGTGTGGTAGGCAGAAATGGCAGACAAGTGAACCTTCAACAAAGAATAACTGAGGCCAAGGTCAGAGAGACGCAGCAGGTATTCCATGACTTGTGGGACAGGACAAGAGAAGTAGTCCCAACCCTTGTTGGATGCCCAAATGGAGAACCTCTTCCATTTCATAGCGTATGTGGTTCTTGTGGATGGCTTTCAGGTTTCCACAAGGACTTGGGCCACTCTGGAAGAGACCCCAAAACGTGCAACAGCTACGACAGCAGGTGCCACGCGTGAAGGTGAAGGGACTTGAAGCCTGAATGGACCAGCTTGCTCAGATCCTGAGTCAGCAGGTTCTGGCAGAGGGGTAGGGGAACTGGAGGCTCCACTTAACTGCTGAAGCAGAGGAAACCACACTTGGCGAAGCCAATAAGGGGCTATGAGAATCATGCGGGCCTCTTCCTGCTGGAGTTTCAGAAGAACCCTCTGCAACAGTGGAAAGGGAGGGAAGGTGTACAAGAACCTCCAGGTCCAATAGAGACACAGAGGTTCTCGCCAGAAAACGCATCACGCCCAGGAATGAGCGAACAGAAACTGAGTAGTTTTGCACTGGATGGGGAGGTGAACAGATTGAGATCTGGGTGACCCCACTGATCAAAGATGTTTTCGACTACCGACTGCCTCAGTTCCCACTCATGTGCCCTTGACTTAGCGCAGCTGACTGTGTCCGCCAGGACATTTTGAACTCCCGAGACATGCACTGCCGCGAGCTGCAGGCTGTGCTACATCACCCAATGCCACACGTACATTGCTTCCCTGCACAGTGGATGCGACCGTATGCCTCCCTCTTTGTTCAGGTACCAGACCATGCACATGTTGTCCGTCTGTACCAGTAGGGGCCCAGGGAGGAGTAAGTGCTTAAAAGCCTGAAAGGCGTATAGTACAGGCCACATATCTTGCATACTGATGTGCAGAAACAGCTCCTGCTGAGACCAGGATCCCTGTCTCCTGTGGTCACCCAGATGGGCACCACAGCCCTGACAGGAAGCATCCGTTGTCAGGGTCTGAGCCAGTGTAGGCAACTGAAATGGAACTCCTCTGGTGAGGTTGGACAGATCCTGCCACCACAGAAGGTCCCGTTGCATGGGGCTGGACACCAGAATCCTGCGATCCAGGTCATCCGATTTCTGGTCCCACTGGACCCGAAGAGTTTACTGCACAATCCACATGTGGAGCCAGACTAGGGGGACAGTGGTAATAGCAGTTACCATCAGGCCCAGAAAGCATAATACTAAATGGCCCAATGTCCATTGGCTGGTTGCCACTTGGATGGCCTGCTTAGGCAAGGTTTCTGCCCGGTCCAAAGGGAGGAAAGCCAGAATCTGGACAGTATTGAGCACCGCCCCAATAAACTGGAGGCATTGTGAAGCAGCAAGGTGTGATTTGGGATGATTTACCATGATCCCCACGTGCCTGAAAAGATTCAAGGTAGCAGTCAGGGAGATCACCAGGCTGCCACTCGATGGTGCTGGCAAGAGCCAGTCATTGAGGTGCAGGAAAAATAGGTTACTCACCTGTAACAGCAATTCTAGGAGTGGTATATGTTGTTCATCCACACCCATTGGCATGTCAACTTCCACTTTAAGATCAGCCGGAAGTCTTCAAGCTGGCTCCTCCCACCCACCCGGGTCGTATATCCCTCGGCTCCGACCCATGATGCCAGATCTTAGCCCGCTGGAAGCCAGGTGTTGTGCGTCCACAGCCGGGGAGGTCAGGTGGGTCCGTGTGGATGAACAACATATACCACTCCTAGAAATACTATTACAGGTGAGCAACCTGTTTTTCTAGGATCATGGATATTTTGTTCATCCACACTCTTTGGCAGACTCCTAGCAGTTCTCTGGAAGGAGGGAGGCAAGGCGCACACCCCCTACTTACGGAACAGAGATTGGAGAACTGAGGCCCCAAAACCAGCATCCCGGAGTGACTCAAGGTTGCTGTGGTAGAGGGTGATGAAGGTGTCTGCCAACTTCCAGGTAGCAGCCCAGATTTCCTGGATAGGGATGTCTCTGGAAGCAGCCACCGATGCAGCGGTATGTCGGGTAGAATGAACTCTCATCCCTCTGTGATGCTCCTTGCCCACCAACTCATAGCATACCATGATGTAATCCATCTTGCAATCGTCCACTTTGCTGCAGGTGTGCCAGAAGCGGCTTCAGCATAGGTGACAAACAGCTGGCGAACCTCACCCCAAATTTCCGCCGTCATCTCTTTGTAAGAGAGAGCACATCTCTGGTCCAAAGTATGGAGCCTGTACTTGGCCTCAGAGGTGTAATTAGGGTAGTATACCACCAGAGTGAACACCTGGTTAAGGTGAAACTCTGACATCACCTTCAGAAGGAATTTTGGGTGGGGCCGTAGGACAACTTTGTCCCTGTGGAAGACCAGATAAGAGGAGTCCACCGAAAGCACCTAGAGCTCCCCTGTCCTTCCGGCCAATGTGATAGCTACCAGGAAGGCTGTCTTCCAAGACAACAGTGACAACTCACACTTGTGCATTGGTTCAAATGGCTTGCCCATGAGCTTTGCCAGTACCAGCAGTAGATCCCATGGAAGTGGAGGTTCACGCACTGGAAGGGATATGTGATCCAGGCCTTTGAAAAAGCGTCCAACCACTTTCTCTTGCGCAGTCGTCGGCTGACCAGACCGGGTCCGGTAAAGCAGAGATGGCTGCCAGGTGCAACCTAAGGGTCGATGACCATAGACCCCCTTTGGAGAGAGACCAAAGGTAGTCAAGGATGTTAGCCACTAACAGGACAAAGGGTCCAGGTCCTTGCCCCGACACCAAATGGAAAACCTTTTCCATTTGAAGGCGTAACATTTCCTGGTCACTTCCTTTCTGGATGCTTCCACCATGGTGTGGAAAGACCCAACGCCTGGAACTCTAGCCACTCAGGTACCAGGCTGTGAGGTGCAGGGGTTGAAGGTCCTGATGGAATACCTTCCCCCGACTGAGTGAGATCAGGTCCGGGCGTGCTGGGAGCCACTCCGGGGGCCTGGAGCTGAGGCTGAGGAGATCTGGATACCAGAACTGGTGCAGCCAGTCTGGGACTACCAGGATCACCTTCGCTTTGTCCCTCCTCACCTTGACGAGCACCTTGTGGATCAAGGGAAATGGAGGGAAGGCATAGAGGAGGCCTGGGGTCCACGACCTCAAGAAGGCATCCCACTGCAGCAAGCCCTGCTGAGGTGGGCGGGCATGGAACAGTCTCAGCTTGATGTTGTCCCTGGAGGCAAACAGGTCCACCTCTGTTTGCCCCAGTGGGAAAACAGGCTGTCAGGTACCTCTGGGTGGAGAGACCACTCGTGGGATGTCTGACCTAAGCGGCTGAGAGCATCCGCCAAATGGTTTGAGGCTCCTGCCACATGGACGGCTAGGAGATCTGCCTCTAAATCGGCTCCCGAGGGTCCAGATGCGGAGCGACTCCCTGCACAGCAGATGGAAGTGCATGCCACCCTGTTTGTCAAGGTAGTACATGGTTGCGGTATTGTCCGTCTGGACTTGAACCACTTGACCCTGGAGCTGAGGACCGAAAGCTGCTCTGAGCTCCAACAGGTTGATGTGGTATCGGGACTCTTCGGGGGTCCAGAGCCCGTGGGTCCTTTTGTCCCTCATGTGGGCTCCCCAGCCCATGAGAGAGGCATCGGTCGTGAGGACGACCCTCAGCTCGGGGCAGACAAATGGGATCCCTTCTTGCAACCGGTCTGGGGCAGTCCACCAGTGGAGAGTGTCCCACATCTTCTGGGTTACAGTGATCAGCTGGTCGAAATGACCGTGGTGCCGAGTCCACTGGGTGGCCAGTTCCCATTGGAGGGGGTGCACTGCAACCGGGCCCAACAAACCACTGATATGCACGCCGCCATATAACCCAGAAGGCGCAGAAAGTCCCGGGCAGGGAACAACTGCCCAACCAGAAATGATTGGGCAAAGGAGGAAAGAACCTCCGCCCTGTCCGCCGGAAGCCGAGCTCTGGCTTGACAAGAGTCTAGCTCTGCCCCGATGAAGCCCATCACCTGAGAAGGCACGAGTTCCAACTTGGCCTCATTGATGAGAAAGCAGAGTTGGGAGCAGGTCTGGAGGGCCAGGTCCCTGGACCTCTCCACCTCCTGTTGGGTAGAACCTGCTAGGAGCCAATCATCGAGGTAATGGTAAATCCTGACCCCCCCCTTGAGATGGGCCGGCACCACTGCAATGCATTTGGTGAAGACCCGTGGGGCTGATTACAGGCCAAACAGCATGGCTCGGAACTTGTACAGGGTCCTCTCGACCCTGAAGCAGAGAAACCGCTGATGGGACGGACAGATTGGGACGTGAAAGAATGCATCCTGCAGATCCAGTGAATAGAACTCCATGTTTCGCTCCAAGGATGGTATGATCTGGGACAGAGTGACCATCCAAAAGATGCGTGACCTGAGATATTGATTCAGGTCATGCAGATCTAGAATAGGGTGCCAGCCCCCCGTCCGCTTGGGCACCAGGAAGTACTTGGAAACAAAGCCTGGGTCTGCTGGAGGATCCGCCACTGGAGCTACTGCCTCCTTGAGGAGGAGCTGAGCAATGCCGTCTCAAAGAGCCGACCAAGTCTGGGTGGATACTCTTCCTTCCCGAGAGTTGCGGGCTCACCTTGAAGGGTACTGCTCAAATTCCAAAGGCAGTCCCTGACCGACCACCTCGAGAACCCACCTGTCCGAAGTGACAGCGGACCAGACAGAAAGGAAGTGGCAGAGCCGGCCCCCAGGAGGACCCACAGTTGAGGTGACGGGAGGGGCTGCAGCCCCTGCCCGTCACTGAGCAAGCGGCTCAGGACCAAAAACCTCGGCCTCATTCACGGGCCTGGGCTTGGGCCGGCGGTGCCAAGCTTAAGCTTGCTGCTGTTGCTGCTGTCCACCTTAGAAGGAGGACTGCTGTGCCGCAGGGGAAGAATGACGAAAAGGCCTCTTTTTTTTTTATGCTGGTTCTTGCCCGAAGAACCCTTGGCAGAAGTAGCGTCTAAGGTGGCATTGGACTGCTCAGTGCGCTGAAGGTGACCGGGCACTCCTGGGCCAAAGAGGTTGGTCCCTAGGAAAGGCACGTTAACTAGTTTATCCTGGGTATCTGCTGGGAAGGAGGAGAGCCTCAGCCAAGCCCTGCGACAAGAGGCAACTGCGGCAGCCATCAAATGGGCACAAGAATCCCCAATGTCCAGTGCCGTCTGAAGCTGTTTGGCAACAGCTCAGCCCCGATTGCGGACCTGCTTGACCATGGTCTGCATGTCCACAGGGAGATGTGGGAGGACTTCATCCAGAGACCCTAGAAGGGCGTGAGAGAAGTTTGCCATGACGACAGCCGAACTTGCCTGACGAAAGCTCAAGGAGGAAGCCACACAGACGTTCCTGGCTGAATGGTCCAAAAGCTTGGACTCTATCAGGAGGTCTGTCAGTGTCGGCAGTCACCAGGCTCTCGGCCAAAAGGTGCTCTGTGAACCCCGCAAGGGACCCCATGGGCACCGCATACTTATGGGCCATGTGGGCAGATGGAGCTGGACAAGAGGCAGGGCGCTGCCAAAGTTCTAATGCCGGGCCAACAATAGCCTCGGCCACGGGAAAGGCCGCTGTCGGGGTATCCCCTCTCTTACAGATGTCCGTAAGAGGGTACTCTGCCTTTTTCTGGATGGACTACAGGGGCATCCCTGTGGACTCAGAGATGAGGCAGAGAATGCCCTGAAAAGATGAGGGACCTTCCTCTGTCTCTAAGCCAGTGGCCGATTCGTCATCGCCAGGATGAGAATGCAGGCCGGTGATGTCCGAATCAGAGGAATCTGGATACAACGGCTGACCGCCCAGGTCACCTTCAACTCGCTGAAGTCCGGTGACCGTGACCGACAAACGCCGGAGAAGCCCCGTGTCCGGCCTATCTTCCTTGGAAGGAGCCCCTCCCACAGGCTGCTTAGGTGGTGGTTCCACCACAAATCGGTGGAGAGACTTTTAGGCCGAACTGGAGGTTTTTCCAGCTCCACGGGCAGCGGAACCTACTTAATCTGTTCTAAAGGAGTCAGCTTCAGCCTAGGAGGCGAAAGCCAGGTAATGGCCAGTGTGGAAGCCGGAGTTGGCTTGTGCCCAGTCAAAAATCAGCCGTTGCCACATGAGGTCCTCATAGCACCGGAGTTTCCGCTGAAGCCTCTCCTCATCCGAGGAGGACGACAGATGGCGTCTCCTCTTTTTAGAGCATTTATGGCTCTTCCTTGGCCTTTCGGTCGAGGGGGTCAGAGACCTCGATCGAGATCAGACAGGCACACTCGGTGCTCAGGAGACCCCGGCGTGACCTGTGATTTCCCGGGGTCGGGACCACTTCCTAGATGGGAGTTCCAGCAGGCTGGGTCTAGTCATCTGGGAAGACCAAATTAGGAGCTTGATCGAGGGAATCGTCGACTGGAGCCAGTGATAAAGGGTCGATCGGGTCGATGGCCATCTCTACATCGTCAATCAACAGTTCAGTCGACTGATCGGACGGCAGAGCTGAAAAGCCAGAGGTCGAAGAAGCAATCTCAACCGAAGTCGAGACCACATGTTCCTGGGACCAAGATCTCTCCTGCTCCCAAGAACGTCTACATCGAGACGAAGATGATCCCGGATCCTTCTCCCGCTTACGGGATCGACAGGAATGCATGCCCACAGGACCCTTTCCCTTGGTCGGGAGAGACTGGCACAACTCTCGGAAAGAACGCAAGAAGGTGAAGCCCAGGTTGAACAGAACGAAGAAGCTCAGAGTGGTCTCTGCAGCCCGAGCTGCTTCCTCTTTGAATGCTTGCATGCATTCCAACTACTCAGCGGATCCCGCAGCAGCAAAACTGCCCACTGGGCCTCCTTGGATTTCACCGGAGGGTTCCATTTCTCCAGCCTCCCCAGCTTCAGGCATGCGAGACGGTCGTCGAGGACGTTGGGATGAAAGGCGAGGCGCATATCACATTTCGAGGTGTCATGGTCGACACTGAGGCAATAAATGCACGTGGTGTGGGGAATCGGTGCATGACATTTTCCGGCCGCAAGAGCACCAACAAAATCCGGATGAAGACTTGTCTTCCATAATCGAAGAGTTACACTCACGGTCGCTAACGTGAACGAGACAAATTTTCGGAATAACCAAAGGTTTCTGAGCCAGGGCCTATAAAATGCATGAGCACGAGGGAGGCAACCTGAATCTTCCAGCGGAAAGGAAGATCTGGTATCATGGGGCGGAGCCAAGGAATACACCACCCAGGTGAGTGGAAGGAGCCAGCTTGAAGACTAACAGCTGATCTTTAAAGTGGAATGGGATATGCCAAAGAGTGTGGATGAACAACATATGCATGATCCTAGAACACATTCCCTGGGAGTGTAAAATTGTTGCCACCATGGCTAGGCGTTTGGTAAACACTCTTGAGTGCCAAGGACAGACCAAAGAGGAGCGCTCTGAACTGTAAGTGTTTCCCCCTGGAAGGTAAAGAATAGAAAGTGGTGGTGGAAGGGATGGGAATATGCAGGTATGCATACTGCATATCCACAGCACAAAGCCAATGACCCTGGTGCACAACAGGCAGCAGATCCGGTAGGGTCAGCATGCAAAACCTCTTGTACTCTGCGTACAGGTTTAGTGTGTGGAGGTCCAGGATCAGATGAAGGTCCCCTGTCTTTCTGGGGACCAGGAAGGAGCTGGAATAATATCCCTTTCCTTCCTGGGTCCAAGGAATGGGCTCTATGGCCGATTTTGTCAGAAGAGCCTGGATTTCTTCCCTTATGAGACAGATGTGGCCTTGTGGGTAGTGAGAGAGACCTGGAGGATTTCTGGGAAGCACCTCTGTGAATTTGATGGTGTGACCTTGAGCGATGAGTTGAAGGACCCATGTGTCTGTAATGATCGCCTCCCACCAGGCCAAGTGGTTGGAGAATTTGCCCCCTACTGGTTCCTCCAGAACTAGTGGCGGAGGATGGGGGCCGTGCCACAAGTCAGGAGGCGAAGGGGGTGTGGGGAAGTGCCGCCCTGGTAGCCCTTTGGGACTTGGTTGGAGGGGTGGGGACCCGCTGACTGAGCCAGACGTTTATTCGGACATCAGGCTGGCTGTTGCCTGTTCTGGTCTTATTACTGGTGCCGAAAAGGCTGTTTCGGCTTGGTGTTAGAGCAGTACATATACTGGACAGAGCTCAGTGCCTTGCTATTGTACTGGAGCTCAGTGATTATGTCCTTGATGTCGCCATTAAAAGGACAGGTCCTCTGAAAGAGGCGTCCTGGATGGCCGACTGGACATCTTAGGCCAATCCGGATACCCACAGCCAGGAGTACCAGCGCATGATAATAGAGGCATCTACCACATCATAAGTCGCTCTGAGGAAACGAAAGGAGATTTCTTTCATCCGGACAGTCTGGGAAATTTTGGGTTTTGCCTCGGAATCAGGCAAAGCCTCGAATTCCAACTTCAACTATCCCAGGAGAGATTTCTGGTACACAATCATGTGTGCCAGATAATTCAAAGCTCCGAGTGCCAGAGTGGAGGGGGAATAAACCTTGCGTCCAAACTGGTCTATTTGCCGTGACTCCTTGTCTGAAGGAGAGGTGCTCATGTGTTTAGGCTTAGCCATACGGTCATGGGCAGCATTAATGATCACCAAGTCCGCTTTTGGGTAAGAACTGAGGTGGTCTTTACCCTCGGGGGCTCAGTACAGCCTATCAGTTTTCTTGGCAAATGTGGCCACCAATCAAGGTTGCTGCCAGACCGTGGAGGCCAGGTCCTCATATGGTCCGATCCATGGAGGAATGAGCAGAGGATAGTTCTGGCATATCCAGGTGTTCAGCCAGCCTCTTGCACTGGGGATCCTGACCCTCCATTTTCCACACATTTTCCTCCAGTATCTTCCGGAGGATCTCTATAAACGAGGGGTCCTCTGGAGGGGACTTGGCAAGTCTGAGTTTTGGATCCTCGTGTGTGTGTGTGTGGGGGGTCCTGAAACCTCGAAACAGAGGAGTCGGCAGAATCAAGAGTCCAATTTCGATAACTGGCTTCTGTCCGGAGACAGAGCCCGTGGGAGCAGAAGCTCCTGCACTGAGACCACTAGGCCCTTCCAATAACGACTACCACGGCAGAATGCGAGGTCTGTCCCAAGGTAGAAGGGAGAGACTCCACTGGGGAAAGGGATCTTGGAGTAGAGCCCAAGCAGGCCGGTGTGGAAGCCTCGGCCAGCTGCCGCTGGTCCAGTTCCGAAACCAACTAGGATTCATACTAGGATTGGGCAGGAGCAAGAGAGCCAAAAAGGCCCATAATATGCTCCTATTTGTAATAACTAAGAATATTACTTGAAATAATATAGCTGTCTAAACGCCTTCTGCACGTTAGTTTAGAATTACTAATCATTACATCAATTGGTAAGGAGTTCCATAACTTCATCATTCTTACAGTATAAAAAAAACTTTCGTGGAAGAAAATTAAACTTCTTTAATTGTAACTGCAAGGGATGTCCACAAATATTATAAGTTAGATCCTTAAACAGAAAACCCAAATTAGTTATTAAACATGGATCATTTATGATACTGTACATAAGGAGGAGGTCTCCCCTCAAACGTCTGGTAGATAAAGACATCAAATTAAGTAATTTTAGTCTTTGTTCATAAGGTACTTCCCTCAAACTGTGTACCATTTTAGTGTACCTTCTTTGTACTCCTAATAGCGCGATGTCTTGTATCCTATAGGGACAGCAAAGTTGAGAGGAATAATCCAAAAGTGGAATAACATAGGCTCTAAATTGAGGCATCAGAACTTTAGCATCTCTGGATATAATATTACGTTTAATAGACCAGATAACTCTGCTTGCCTTAAGGATAATTTCATTTAAATGTGAAATTGGGAGAAAGTCATCTGAAATAAACACACCCAAACTGTGTCTTGGTTTCTGACCACCAACACTAATGCCTCCCTAAACTCCACTGGAGGTCGAGATGGTGGTGGAGGAGAAGGGGGCTGATAGACGGTTGGGTAGCCTTGGAAGGTAAATCCCAGCATCGTATAGCCCAGCGTTGGGTAATGGTAGCCCGGCATCCCATAGGGTGAATAGTCAGATGTTGGATACCTCCGCGTGGGGGTACCTTGGCGGCAGATACCCCGGCGAAGGGTAGTGAGGCACAGGGAAGCCTGTCGTCAGAAGGCCCGGTGAAGGGCCAGACGGCGGAGCCGAGGGACCTGCCAGAGACCCTGATGGCAGTTAACCCGGAGAAGGGCCCAACTGAGAAGCAGACCGTCCTATCGGGGGCCATGACGGTGGGTAACCAGGTATAGGCCCTGCAGGAGGGACCACAGGACTCGACGGGGGCTCTGGCGGAGGGTTTGAAGGGCCAGATAGCATCAGATCTGTTGCTGGACTGTCCAGAAGAGGTTCCAGCATCAGTACTGAAGAGGCTGAGGGTCCCACCGGAGTCTGGGACAGGGGAGCCAGAGGTGCAGGAGACACCGGCTCCCGAGGGAGGTCCAGCATCCAGTGTTCCGGTTCCTGCATAAGGGTTGTGTCAGGAAGATGCTCCTTCAACTCTGGCTCAATGTGCAGGAGAGCCAGGAGTCACCACCAGGGGAAGTGGCAAAGGAGGATCCTGAGAGTGAGAACCCTCTGGGGAGAGCTGCGGCCGAAGCGAGTGTGTGCTGATCATCCTGTGGATCGGTGTCAGGCCTGTTATCGGGGCCTGACGGAATGCGCAGTGGCTGGGCAGATGCTAGACGAGCTGGAATGCGACAGCCTTGGCCAGGCGTTTGTCAGAGCAGCCGACGACAGACTTATCGGCCGCGCCACCAGACTTAGGCTCCAGTATTCTGAGGGGCCTAAGGGTGGTGGAGCTCTCCAAGGGACTGGAGGCACCCGCCTGAACTGTGACCAGCTTAGGTGGGGGGGACCAAGGGCTGCTCCCTGGAAGGAGGGGCAGGCTTGGCGGAGGAGCAGTACCCACGCCAGCAAGAGGTCGCCCATCGTCCACAGCCCCCGAAGGAGGTTGCGGGCGGGAAGGAGACCAATCACAGTCCCGGTGCTTCTCCTTGTCCTTCTTCCTTCCTAAGGGAGTCCGAAGAACCCCTCCCAGAGAGGACGACGATCCCCGCAGCTTCAGCAACTCTGTCTCCATGAAAGCCATCCTTTGTTTTATAATGTGTGCTTCCTGGGACTGCTGGCGGCGTTTCCGTGTGGCCTGGTTGAAATTCTGGCAGGCCTCACAGTCCTCGGTCTTGTGCTCTGGTCCCAGGCAGAAGATGCAGAGGAAATGGCCGTCCTTGTGAGGGAGTCGAGTGCCACAGGAACTGAGCTTGTTCTTATGCAACTCGGAAGGTGTCAGAAAAGACATGCACGAAAAAGGTAATACTTTTCAAAGATTTATTAAAAGAAAGAAAAAATACTCTTCTGAAAATGGCAGTAGACTGAAGCAGCATTCGACGAGGTCAGATGTGCGTAGGTCAACGGCAGCAAAGAACTGGGGGGAGGGCAAGGGGACCGCCCACTACATAGTGTCATGCTGACGTCAGTCATGTGACACTGGGTGGGCGGTCCCCAGACAGACACTGCTAGCTAAAGTTTTCCATGTGGTCCTAGTGCCTGACGGCTCTATTCCTAATTGTTATTACCTACTGCAAGGGCCTTCTCGAAGTCAGATTGAATCTGTGCAGTCCCACACTTGGCTCCTGTTGAAACTAGGAGCAATACTTTCTTCTCCCCCCAGATAACAGTCTTTAACATACCATGGGTGATGGAGCAGAGGCTCAAATGGTGATAGACCAGCGATGGTTGGTGCTTAATGTTAAAATCAGAAAGATCTGCCTCTCTTCTGGTTTCTGCACCCAGCTGCCTGAGGTACTGTGGGTAGAAATGGCATGCCCCGCAAGACCAGGTGACACGAGGGGCGAGGCAGACAAATCAAAAGACAAGGCCCTTTACCATCCTACACATAAACGTACAGCACAGAAGATGTTACCCCACCACAGTCACTGGGAACAGGCTAAGGCCTTAACCCAAAAGTGAAGATGCCAATCGTGCCATTTCAGCTGGATACCCTCTGTCCAAGGCTAAGCAACTTCTTCCCTGCTTCCAGGCTCCCTTTGCCATTTGATTTAGAAGGTGAGGGCCCCCAGCCCGCCACTACACAGTCTGCCAACCAACACTCCATTGCTTTGCTTTGTACCCGGACCTTCCCCCAATCAGATAAGGAAAAGAGCCCACAAGAAACCTCTTGCTCTAATGCTACTGCGACTTATTGCAGCCAACCCTCCCCTCAACCTCTTGAAGACTGTATGCAGCCATTCGTGTACTGGGTTCGGCCTGTAACCCAGACTTAAATACTTAAGTACAGAACCGCTGTGTGGCCGTGGCAGCACCTGGGGGAAAAAAGTCTCCACTACTCCGTGTCACAGCCACACACACACACACACACACACACACACACACACACACACTTGCCTACCACTCACTTCAGGTCTGCTATATGTTCATCAAGCAATTCCCCGTAGCTTGACTCTGCTCCTTATGACAAGGTCCATCTGTAATACCTGGCCCCATCCCAGTGTATTTCGTGCATCTCCATTGACAAGACAACCTGGGATAGAGATGGTGCCGCCCAAGACCCACCGCAAAGTTCATTTCCCGCACCATGAAAGGGAGATCCCAATTCTTACCCTGTTGGCTGCAGAGTGACAGACTAAGCTCCCCCCCAAACCCACACCCATTTCTCCTGTGTTGTGACACACTTGTGGAGGCATGGGTCAAGAAATCCAGCCAACCATCTAAGCAACCAGCTGAAAACTATTTTCTATTGTGCATAAACCAGCTTCCAATAGTTTCCTGCTCGCAGCTGTCCCAGTACCAGCTGCACTCCCCCCCCCCCCTTCAATCATGTCCACTTAATTTCATCCCACCATAGCCCACCACCCCCTGGCCACATCCACCCCCCTTACTTTGTCTATTAAGTGGAATCCAGAAGACTCCTTTAAAACATCAGTCAAAAACTGCAATTACAGTTCAGCGTTTCGCTTTGGAAGCCCAGCCTACACTGCTCAGACAGCGCCAACTTTGGAGCTTTTCTGGGAAGCCTCCGTGATCGCTTGTGAATTCTACAGGCGACGAATTATCCCTGCCAGTTTCAGTGTGAGGTGATGGAGCAAAAGTGGCATCAGTCCTCTGCTTTTTTCTGGAGTGTCCCATCACTCCCTATGCCGTTCTGAGTAGCTTCGCTTTAGGGTCCTCCATGCGCAGATCAGGTACAGCAATCTTTAGGTCTTTCAATTCAGGTGCAGCTTCGAGTAAAGAATCATATATTAATGCCAGAGTCAAGGTGCAATTTCAGCTTAGCTGGAAAATTAAGCTGATCCTTAATAGCTGTTTTTTCCTTGATCTCCCTAGCCACCGCCTGCACTAACTGCCGTTTTGATTGCAAGTCTGAGGAGAAATCATCGCTCTGCTAGAATCTTATCTGCCCAGCAGCACACCTGAATGAGGTCACGTGACATCTAATCAATATCTGGCTTCGTAGATCACATGGGACATACAGGAAGTTAAGTCACAAATACCTATTTAACACAAAATAATCCATTCCCTTGCAGTGCAACCACACCCAAATAGTGCAGCTTACCAGCTGCACCCTAACCCCTGCCACATACTGTATTTCATTATACTAATGCCGTAAAGGCAACCATTTAAAGATACAGCACAAAATGACAACACTACTATACTACTGAAAAAAAAAAGTACAGTTACGTAAGAACTTACCATAACAGCAGATCTTCAAGATGAGCTCTTGCAGCAGGTAACACCTTTAGGACCACATCGCCAGGTGCCAGGACCCCACAGAAAACTTCCAGCTAGCAGTATCCAGGGGGGGACCTCCCCTGACGTCACATACAGAATAAAAGGGGCCATCCCCCAACCCATCCCCAATTCTCCTGCCGGAGACCCCAGCAAGTTGGTAAAACTGGATAACAGAGGAGGTTCCTCTACAAGAGGAAGGAAAAGGAATCTGAGATGGAAAAGCATCTACCAGGGGAAGGAGGAAGGGAAATACAGTACCTGCTGCAAGAGCTCCTCTCGAAGGTCTACTGTTCTGGTAAGTTCTTATGTAACTGTACTACTGCCTTACATATCACTATGGCCTATCTTGATGCAAGCAAAGGAGCTATCCAAAAATTGAGCACATGCTACTATAGCATATGCCGATTTGCACTCTCTGTGCCCAGGCTAACTCATTGCTGCCAACTCTACTCACGACTAGGCTGGCTCTCCCCATCTTCACATCGGTTCTATACTGCTGGCTGTCTGACTGATAACAGTCAGAACTGGAGCTCCAAAGTCCCCTTCTACTATGTTAACCATCACACTCAGGCCTACCCCGGGATCTTCTGAACAATCTCCTCTTTAAGTTCCTAAATGTTTCACAAAAAAGAAGGAACTTTCCTTTGCAATATCTGCTCCCAAAACCTGAAACTCCCTCCCTCCAAATGTCAAACTCGCCAAATCCCACCACGCTTTTAAAATGGGCCTTCGCTCCTTCCTTAGCTACTCTGACATTTGCTCCTGCTCTGCTACTCTATCTTCCCAACTAGTTGCTATACCTGCTACACTTAATGGCACTTACTCTCCTATCTGCACTTGTGCCACCTGCCTGAGTACTGTCTCCTCAATATTGTGTATGTATTGTATCAATCTGTTATTCGAACCACTGTATGTACAGTCTTGTGGACCCACTTCTGCATAAATCATTTCTGACATGGCTACTGTACTCCTGCCTGTACAGCTGTATGCAACTCTCCCTGGTTGTTGCCTGAAAATAGCAAACATTCTTGTCTAGCGCACTTATTTATTGTATTATGTTCTTCTTGCCATTGTAATCGGTCTTTGAATTATTTGTAAACACTGCTTTTTTGTTCAAATTTTGCCTAAATTCTGTTGTGATATGCCCAATGTATTCCTGTCTGTACATCGTTCCACTGTTTGTAACTCTCAAGGGTTGTGCCTGAAAACAGGCAAAATTCTTGTCTAGTGCACTTACCCTGTAAACAAAAACTAAATAAAATAAATAAAATCTCATTTCAAGATTCGCTCTTGCAGCAGATAACACCTTTAGGACAGAGTCTCAAGCAGTAACTGAGAGACCCCAGGCAGAAGGGTTGAGGCAGAAGTCTCCCAAAGAAATTAGGACAGGATGCATGTCCAAAGCCTGCCTGCGCCGAAAAGCAATGTCCAATAGTGCTTCACAAAAGTGTGGACAGAACTCCGAGTGGCTGCTGCGCAAATGTCGGTAGAGGACACATTTTTAAGTGAGGAGAAGGAAGCAGCCATGTCTCCGGTAGAATGACCCTTAACCGAGCCCAGTACGGGTTTGCTGTGCGGTCTGTAGCAAAAGAAACAGTGCAGTTAACCAACCATTTGGATAAACACTGCTTAGAAACAGGAGCCCCTACCATACGAGGGGGTGAAAGAAACAAACAACTCATCGGATTTTTGAATAGGTCGGGTGCGCACCAAGTATTAACTGAGCACCCTGTGGAAATCCAGAGTATGTAGGAATATTTCCCCCTGGTTCGAGTACTCTGGGTAATACACCGGAAGGTGGATGCCCTGATTCAAAGTCAGCTTAGACACCACCTTCGGAAGAAACTTAGGACTTCACAAGGGCACCCTGTCAAATAAGGCTCCTTATATATCAGGGCCTGAAGCTCAGAAATCCTTTGAGCAGAAGTAAAATAACGCCTTCCATAACAGAAGATGCAGCTCGCAACTTGCAGCAGGTTCAAAGGGAGGCAATGCGAGCTTTTCAAGAACAAATAAAAGATCCCACTGCGGGACAGGATCCCTGATGGCAGGCTTCTAATGCAAAATAACCCGCAGAAAGGTATGGGGAAGGTCCAGCTGGGTAATGGTCTTGCCCTCAATAGGAACGCGGTAGGCCAAATGGCAGACAAGTGCACCTTGAGTGAAGGGCAACAGATTCCTGCATCAGACAAATATAGGAGGTACTCTAATACCAAGTTCTCCAGATAGGAAAACGGGTCCAGAAACTGAGCAGAGTCCCAAACACAGAATCACTTCCACTGCATAGCGTAGGTTGCCCTAGTAAGTGGTTTTCTGGCTGCTACTAGGATGTCCGCTACTCTGGGTAACATCCCATAACTGAAAACAACTAGGTCTGCAGAAGTCATGCATGGAGATGCAGAGATCTGTGATCCGGGTGGACCAGGGTTCCCCATTCCTGGGAGAGCAATTCTAATCAGAGAGGCAGAGAAGCCAGAGGCTCCATAGCAAGCTGCTGTAGCAGAGGGAATCAAATCTGACGTGGCCAGAAAGGTGCCACCAAAATCATCTCTGCACCCTCTGACCGAAGCTTGGAGGAGGACCCATTGAAAAGAAGAAAATGTGGGTAGCGTACAAAATGGTGGTCGACGAGCTGAAGGAGTCCACATAGGCCCAACCTGCATGGTCAATGGGAAAAGAACTGGGGCTGGGTTGGAGGACCACCCATTTTATACCATACGTGACGTTGGGCCAATGTTAGGAACAGTCCCCCGCAGGATACTGCTAGCTCGAAGTTTTCTGTGGGGTCCTGACACCTGACAACTTAGTCCTAAAGGTGTTACCTGCTGCAAGAGCGAATCTCGAAGTGAGATCTAACATTACTAAAAACATTTTATAAGTGAAATACGACATGACGGGGGGAACTATGTTATGCCAATGTACCTTGTACTAGTTGAAGTTCTTCACCTTTAAGTCTTGGGACTCCAACCCACCACTCAGTACATTAACACAGCATAACACCCCCCCACCACCACTATGTCAAGCCTCATTCTTTACATGCTACTCATTTTACAGCTAGATAGAGTGAATCAGAGAGCGTATGTTATACTCAAGGGCACACAGTGGCAGTGTAATTCAAACTCAAGTCTCCTGGTTCACTGTTCCATGCTCTAACCACATGGCTGCGCAGTCTCCAGAAGGCAGTACTGTTGCCAGTAAAAGATTTTTTTTCCCCCCAGTTCTTTGATTCTTAGGATAATTCTAGTTTACTACATGTACTATGCCAGTATTGGAAAAACAAAATAGATCATTGGTACAGTTTGATTAGCAAAAGTGTTTACCTGTTACGGGGGTTACTAAAACAGACCCAGACAGTGGAGTGTGCACTGCTGAAAAATTCGCCTGTGGGGAAATAAAAATAATGAATAAACTATAGCTGACGAAACGCTGAATCATACAACTGTACAAGACATTATGCAGAAAGTGTTAAGTTTTCACTTCAGGTCACACAACACAGACAGACATATGCGCACACACACACACACACACACACACACACACACACACACACACACACACGTTTGTTAAGCAGCAATGCTCCAGTTTTAATCCACTTGAACAACCTCAATACCAGGAAATGATGTAACCTAGAGCCTAGGTGAAAAGAACAGTTGCACAAGAACTTACCACGACAACAGATCTTTCTAGAGAATCTCTTTCAGCAGGTCACACCTTTGGAACTATAGCAGCCAGGTACTAGGACCACACAAAAACTTTTCTAGCTAGCAGCCTTCTGGGCCGCCCACAGTATCACATCACATCACCACACTGACAACTTCTGTATACAACTGTGGGCAGCATTGCATCCTCAGTTCCCTGCCAGAGACCATCCACTGAGGGAACCAAGAGAGAGCTAGAGATGTACACCAGAGGACAAACAGAATACAGAAGGTATACTGTCCTAGAGAGAAAGAGACACACCAAAAAATTAAAAAAAATAGAAGCTCAGACAGCATTAGCAAGGGTGGGATAGTATAACCTTCTGAAAGAGATCGTCTCAAAGATCTACTGTTACAGTAAGTTCCAGGGTTTTATTTAACTCTAAAAATTGATTAACGTTTTGCTCATAAAAGTGTCAAAACATTGTAAAAATGCATAGCACTTGTCTCATTGTGTTTAACAAACATAACACTTTTAGAAAACCTATATAAATACTTTCTGCACAGTTAGTATTGTCCCAGGAAAAAAACTGCTAATCAATTATTTAAAACCCTGAGTTCTTACGCAACTGTTACATTTTCGAGGATAACTTTCAGCATGTCACACTTTTGGAAAGAATCCAGAGCAGTACCACACTGAATCCCAATCTGGGAGGATGTAAGGCACAGGAGGCCCAAGAGAGAAGACACTAACACAGCTAGGCCAAAACCTGCTCTCTTTCTAGAGTCAATATCCTGACATTAGTGTTTTGTGGAAGTGTGGACAGTAGACCAAGTTGCTGCAGCACAAATATCACCAGTTAAAATGTCTCTGAAACAGGCAACTGGAGCGGTCAAGGCTCTGGTGGAGTGGGCCTTGACAGCACCCAGAGGTTTCTTATTTATCAAGTCTAGGATTACAAATACCTTTGAGCCATGGCTCTTTTACAAAGGTTCCACATCAGAGAAATACAAATTATGGGGAACATCAAGACAGGCATTACAACAATGTGGACATTGCAAACAGAGTACAGATTAATACAGTTCAAGGGTAGCATTGCAACAAGGCAGCCAGCGGCATCTGTCAGAGAAAACAGACAACAGATAAGAAGTGCCAGAGTCATAGGGAGAGGGAAGAGGGTTGGGGGAAGAGAAGGAATGTAGGAAGGGTGGCAGAGGGTGAAAAGTGCAGCACTGGGTATACCAAGATGTGAGGGTAGAATCCAGTGGGGGGGGGGGTGGGGGGGAGAGACAACTAGAGCAGAAAGGGAAGTGGAGAAACAAGGTTAAGTTGGGCAGTCACAGGAGCTGTTGGTAGTGAGATAGTCCCGGGCCTAGTTTTAAACATACCAATAGTTGGGGCAGAGGAGATGGTTGGGCTGAGCCTTTGAACCAGAGTGGTGCTCGATAAGCAAAGCGTTGTCCCTGTGAAGTGTGACAGTGGGGGACTTTCAGTAGCTGTAGCGTGGATCTCCTAAGGCACCATTTGTTAATTCGGTGTTGTAACAGAGTTGAGACCCCAGAAGGTGCAAGGCAGATTTTTTTCACCATGGAGCAGGTGAGAAACTTTATGTGGTTTGATAGTTGGAGCCAGCCGGTCCGAGTGTACAGGTCACATGTGTGGGTGAGACTGTGAGCACCAGTGATGAGCCAACATGTTTTATTTAAAGGCAGTTGAGAGGCATCTAAGGGTTGTAGTTGTGGCCGAGCCATAAATGATGAGACCATAGTCTATTATAGAGATCACAGAGCTCAGGACTGCAACCTTCAAAGCTTCTGGCGTGAGGTGTGGTCTGTGTTTGTAGAGGAGACCAAGCCATGTATTAGCAGCTCTACCTACATTATCTACATGAAGTCCTTAGGAGAGATTAGGGTCAAGCTGTATCCCTAAGTATCTGAAGGACCCCGCCTGATCTAGAGTGTTCCCCTGGGTGGTGGAGATAGACAAGTGGTGTAGCTTGTGTGGGTTATGAGAGCTGCAGAAGAGCATAGATTTGGTTTTCTTGTCATTGAGGACCAGTTTATGATTAAGAAACCACATCTCTACAGAACTGAAACCAAGTTAAAGGTTGTGTTGAAGAGTTGCAGGATCTTTGTGAGGAGGTTCCCCACTCCTGAGACAGCAGACTCTAGTACTGGGGTAGGGGCACTAGAGGCTCCACTGCCAAATGTGACAGAAGTGGAAAACCATATCTGGCAAGGTCAAAAGGGGGGAGAATTCTTACCATACCTCCTGTAACAAAAAAAAAAAAAAAGGATACGGTAGGCCAAACAGTAGGACAAACCACGTTTAGAAAACTGGACACCATCCTGCTCAGGGGCAAATAAAAAAAACAAGTGGGAGGACTTCCTACAGTCTCTTGCATGGTTTTGTATAGCATCTAAGGATTCTATGCATATCGAAGATATGGAGTAATGCTTCCCCTGGACAAGCATGCTCCGAATACCGAACAGGAGGGTGGATGGCGAAAGTCAAAGTAAACTCCGACACTACCATGTGGGGGGTGACTTAGGGTTAGTATGTAAAGGCAGGGTTTATGAAAGGCAAATAAGGCTGTTCACACACCAGACAGCCTGTAGCTACGAAAGCCTTGAAGCAGAGAGTTAAAGAACACCTGCACAGCAAAGAGTGTAGCTCACTAGTCACAGCAAATCCAACTCCCAGTGCAAGTTTTCCCAAAATAAGATCAAATCCCAGGGGACTGGATTGCGAATAGAAGGCTTCAAATGTAGAATGCCTCACCGGAACGGACGAGTCACGTCCAGCTGGACCACTGTGCAGCCATCAAGTGGTATGTGGAAGGCTAATATAGTGGACAAGTACACCATCTAAGCAGAGTCTTTTAGTCATCCCACATCTGCCCAGGACAGCAAGTACTCTAGAAATTGGTTCACCTGACAGGTGAAGGGTCCAGGTGATGAGAAGCGGCTCAGACAGCAACATACTTCCACTTCAAAGAAAAAAGTTGCCCTGGTGGAGGGTTTTCTGGTGGCCACCAGGATATCAGCCCCCTTAGTGGTACATAGAATCTGGAAGGCTACATCTTCAGGGGCCAGGCATAAAGGTGAAGCGACCAGAGTTCTAGATGGACATATGTTCCCCACTCCAGAGACAGCAGACTCTAGTACTGGGGTAGGGGCACTAGAGGCTCCACTGCCAAGTGTTACAGAAGTGGAAAACCATATCTGGCAAGGTCAAAAGGGGGTCCGCCAGTATCAGCATGGCACCCTCCATCTGGAACTGGATTAACACCTTCTGAATGAAAGGGAAGGTGAGGAGGTGTAAAGGAATCTCCTGAGAGAGGGAGGGAGAGAGAGAGAGAGAGAGAGAGAGACACACACACACACACCTCTCGTGTCTCACCAGAAAATTTTGGGCCCTGGAGGGAGCAAACAGAAACACAGTAGTTTTGTGTCAAGTGGGGACACCAAAAGGTCAAACTCTGGATGAGCACACCAGATGAACAAATCTTCTACAACTGAGGTCAGCAGCTCCCACTCATGCATCCGAGCCTGCAACCAGCTGAGCCTGTTCGCCAGGATGTTTTGGATGCCTGAAACATGGACAGCTGACAGCTCAAGACTATTTCTAGAGCCCAGTATGAGACCCTCATCGCTTTCCAACACAGAGGGTACGAATGGGTCCCCCCTTGTCTGTTCATGTAGTGCACTACACTTTATTGTTACCCATCCTGCAAAGCCACTTTCCAATTATCCATAGCTTCATCTTTACCCCCAAAATATATCCCTAAAATTTTGCAAGGTTGGCATTCAATCCTAAAATTACCCACTTTAGACAGGGTTTCCAGAAACCCTGAGATACTAATACATTTAGTTTTCACCCTGTTAATACGAGCACCCATAAATCGATCCCAATTTAGAAATCGTATCACAAGCTAACGTTATTGCTTTCTCGTCAGGCAGTATAAGGCATATATCGTCTGCATAAGCAATAAATTTAGGCAAATCTCTAGAGTCCAAAACAATGGCTCTTATCAAAGGGGACCTATTAAGAACCCGCAATAATGGGTCCAATGCAAAAACGTATAATAGGGGGCTAAGTGGACACCCCTGTCTAACTCCCCTCGTAACTCTATTTGTCCTCCCTTTCCATCCATTTTCTAAAGGAACCACACTGGCCAGCGCGCAACACATCTGTACCCATTGCACAAACTGCATCGGTATACCAAAAGCTGTTAAACACTCCCAAACATAATCCTGCGATACTTCATCAAAAGCCTTAGCGTGATCTAGGCTCACTAAGAAACCATCTAGTCCTTCAATTTTACTCGTTTTTAAAGACATGATTTCCCTAAGGAGAAACAAAGCATCCGTTATTTTCCTTCCAGGAACAGCACAAAATTGTTGTGCGCTAATTAAATCCGGCATTACCATAGACAATCCGTTCCCTAAAAGTTTAGAAAATATCTTAAAATCCACATTTAATAAAGTCAATGGTCTCCAATTACCTATATCTGTGAGATCTCCCTTCTTAAAGAGAAAAACTAGTAATCCTTCGTACATTTGAGTCGGCAAAATCATGTCAGAAAGGAAAGAATTATATAATGCCAATAGTTCTTTCGGCATTAATTTCCATAAAAGTTTATACAGTTCTCCTGATAAACCATCGGAGCCTGGAGAAACCCCATTCTTAAGTGTGGCAACTACAGACCCCAATTCCACCTCTGAAAAATTTGCTATCATTGCAGTTTGTAAATCCAGTTCCACTCGTGGAAGATCAGCTGCTGCTAGCAGCTGCGGTGTAAAATTAGAATCACAATGCAAAACCCCAAAAACCTTATCAATATGATGATCCAAATAATCCATAATACCTTTGTTATTAGATAATAAAACATTATTATTCCCTTTTAAACTAGAAGAGAGACGTTTATCTGTTCTAGATTTACAAGCTAAAAAGGGATTAACTTGAGCTGTTTTTCCTTGTGTCCCAAAAGATTGTTCTCTAATTAGAGAATCCATACGACTGTATTGAAATGGTAACATTAAAATTTTAGTTTGGGCAATACTTTTAGATAAATCTAAACCATAGTCATTCTGACTAGATATTAATAATTGCAAAGAATGGCGAAGTGACATATTCCTTCCTTTTTGATGCTGTCAATAAATGACCCTGGGATTGAAAGTAACCTATTAAACAAAGTTTAAAGACTTCCCACCAACCCACCTTATCCTCATGCAAACCAACTGTAGTAGTGTGATCCTGTATAATCACCTCCAGGTCTTTCATAATCGATGGAACAGTTAAGAGGGAAGCATTCAACTTCCAAATTCCCGGTCCTTTCTTCCTATACTGTGGGGAATCCAGTGTTATTCCAATCAGAATATGATCAGAAGTCTCAATTGGTACATAAAGTAGCTTATTGATATGCAGGGATTTTATAATAAAAATAAAATCAATACGAGACGCTAAATTACCTTTAAAAAAGGTGGGCTTTGCTGAATTCCTCCCAGTTTGATGGGAATCTTTCAGACCCGCTAGGGAAATGATGTTTGACAAACAGGACTTCTCACAATACTGTTTCCCTTTTACATTTTTTTTTGCAAAAAATTTATGTTAAAATCTCCACAAAAAAATACATATCGTCCCGTATGCAAAAAAGGTTGTACCTTCTGTAACAACTCTATCCTCAAGGATTTCATCTGTGGACCATAGATTGATATCAACAGACAAGAAAAACTATTTACAATAACATCTATTAGCAACGCTCGACCAGGCTCGATGTCAACCAGTCTAATGAGTTGAACACCCAACGTAGTAAAACATATGCCAATTCCACTACATCTTTCTTCCCCAAATGACCAGAAGGTAGGTCCCCAACGCCATTGTTTACTTGCCCCAACTATCTCAGAAGTTGTGTGAAAACGAGTTTCCTGTAGCAGAAAAACATCATATCCTAATAAAGAAAGGATGCCAAATGTTGTTGAACGTTTGGTATGTGATTTTATACTATTCACATTTAAGGATGCAAACGATAAAGAAAAAGGTTTTAAGGAGGGGGTTTAAATTGCCTGTTACTAGACCTAGTCACCCGTTTTCTGGCTTCTGGTTGTTTATTCCCTGTAGAACTGCTCAGGACAGGGGGTAAAGGAGCTGTAACAAGCGCATTAACATCTGAAACAGGAATAGGTAACCCCACGAAGAGAGGACCGAAAATCTATTTTCCAAAGGCAGGGGGGATACAGGCAGAACACCGTTACCACTCCTCTCAGGAGAAGCTGAACTAAGGATAGGGACATGTGCATCTACATTTTCCCCTTCTTTACTCGGGCCTCCTATCTTGGACAAAAAATGAGAGTCTGTACCCAGTGTTGCAAGAGCCCTTTGTGGAGACCCTAAAGGTGTCGCAAATGGAGTTTCCTTTTCTCCCCTACTAGGTTCTGAGATAGAATCTAAGGGAACAAGTATCACGCGTTCAACTAATGAAACCTCCTCTATCGGGTTCTCGGAAACCGATAAATTAGGGGCGCCCTGGAAACCAGAGTTTCTGTCCTCCAAAGAAAATCCACCCCTCCCTCTACGTCTACCTCGATACATGGGCCTAATTTCTATCCCTTCCTTGTCAAGGTGGGATTCCCTAGCTTGTGTTAAAAAATGCTCCTGATCCGAGGTTTCTTCTGTATCTGTATCTTTCCATGGACAATCTGAAAAGGAATGGTTAGTTTCACTGCATAAGTTACAAACTGAAGGTGCAATGCAATCATTTGCTAAGTGACCCAACATGCCACAGTGGAAGCACTTAATTTGGTTGCATGATGTATTCAAATGTGACAAAGACCCACATTTGAAACAGCTTTTTGGTTGCCCAGCGTAAAAAATTATTCCCCTATCTCTACCCAAAAAAAAAAAGGAACTAGGTAAATGCTGTATACTCTCATCATCCTGTTTCAATTGAACTCGTACAGTCCAACCCCCGGTCCAAAAGCCATTCCCATCTAAAATGGGACGAGGTTTGTCTTGTACAAGACATCTTTTTTCTAACCAAAACAAAATGTTTGTAATGTTCACTCCTTCATTCCTAAAAAGGATTGTTACAGTTTTAATCGTAGGCTTCGTAATGGGGATGGCTTGAAAATCTTTCCAATCTTCCTGATCCTTCAAGTCATAGTACAACTTCCAAAACCTGTCTAATGAGATGACTGAACAAAAACTGATGTCATAATAGTTATCCCTTGGGGGGTGAATAAATGCATATACTTCGGCTGGAGAAAAACCCATAGAATCAATCAATAAAATCTTCCCCACCCAAAGTCTGTCCGGGGCTGTAGGTGCCAGTCCACGATATCTCAGACAAACTAAGAACCTGCATTTGGCTGATTCAACAGGTTTTTTGAACAGTCCCGCAAAGGATTTAGCATCCAAACCAACTGGTCTCACAGTACTCTCAGATTTTCCCGATGTAGTCCCTTCAACCAAAGACGGTGGGCAAGAGACTGACTCGGTCGTTGATAATTCGATTCCAGAAGTAGGAATACCTGAAGAAGAACTGGTAGCCACACTGGGAGATTGAGAAGACAGGTTCACAGCGTCGTCTTGCACACCTAAGAATTCTATAGCCTCACCCTGGTGTTACGCATCCTCATTGCCCAAAATCATAGACTTTGAAAGTTTTCCATTACCAGTTAAGAGGTTCACATCTTTGAGACCTTGTATCTGTATAGTTGTACCCCCGGGAATAGGAATAGATGGGTCCGGAACCCATTTTTCACCAGACCATAGCCACCCAGCTTGCTGTAAAGCATCACCAGGAGACCACTCCGTTAAATCACAAGAATGTCCAGCCGAATTCACTGGGTTGCCTTCTTCATATTGGGCAGACTTAGCTTGTAAGTTCTCACCCCTGCCACAATCCTGTTGTCCAAAGCGTTTCCCTCCAATATTAAAAGGGCTATTCGGGGAACGTTTCCTCTTACTGCGTTCAGCTTCTTTTGGCAAGTTTGAAAATCCCGCTCCGCTGTATTAATTAGGTCCATTAATTGTAGTTTTTTCCGATCAAGTTCTTCCTGGAGAAGTACTTCTGCAGAGTTGTCTACATCCAAATCCAGTGCAGAGTCCATAGACTCCAGAGTCGCAGCTTCATTATTATCACTTGAAAGATTTCCATTACCCAACGCACTATCAACCGTGGTGAGTTCCTGAGCTGCTGATACACAACCTTCCTCGTCCACCACCTCCGTCCGACTGAGGTCCTCCATCCCTGCAGACAGACGGACAGTGCCACCTGTCTACAGAGTAGGGGAATTTTCCCGGTGCCCTGGCCAAATTTCCCTCATTCACTAAAAATACCACCAACAGCTTAATCTGGTTCAAGGTCAGTTGGCATTCATCTGTATCCCCCTCCCCCGGGTCGTGCCTGAAAACAGGTAGGATTTGCCTAGTGCACTTACCCAGTCAACAAAAACTAAATAAATAAAATTCACCAAAGCTGCACCTTTTTGACCAGAGAGGAAACTAGAACTTGCTGTTCTAGGTCGGCAGTGCATTAGTCCCATTGGACATTCAATGTCCACTAAAGAATCCACTTGTGCAGCCTGGCTAAAGGTACCATGACAATGGTCGCAGCCATGAGGCCCAAGAGCCTCAGGAAGGTCCTGGTCGTGACATATCTGCTGTTATAAAGCAGTTAGGCCCAAGCCAATCAGGGGTCCGCCCTGACCTACGGCAAGAAAGCAAAGCCCTGAAACATGTCCAGAACTACCCTTTATGTACTGCAGGCGCCAACAAGGGGGGACTAATTTGGGCAAATTGACCATGATCCCCAGGGCAAGGAATAGTTGTCTGGTACGCACCAAGGTTAGGAGCAGAAGCTTCCTAGACTGTGCATTGAGCAACCAGTTGTCCACGTGAGGGAAGACTAACGGACCCTCACCCCACCCTCGAGGGCTGCTGCCACTAGCGCCGAGCACCAGAGAAAACATGAGGTGCAGAGGACAAGCGAAGGGGCAATTCCCGGAATTGGTACAATCCCCCCTCCCCAAAGAGCTGGAACCAAAGGTACTGCTGGAGGGGTACACACCCAGATATGCAGGTATGCAACCAGCATGTCGAGGGAACATATCCCAACCCCCTCGATGCAGAAGGGGCAGCAGGCCCAGAGGGTCACCATCGCATACTAGATGTTAAGACAGAGGTTCCTTAGGGCCAGAACAGGTCGTAAATTCCCTACGGATCTGAAGACCAGGGAGAAGTGCAAGAAGAAGCCACTGTTCCTTAGGGCTTTGGGAACTGGTGCAATGGCTCTTTTGCAGTACAGTGAAAATTGCCCCCAGCTGGAATGTAACCTGGGCGAACTGGATGTGGTCCTGGAGCCCAGTCCAGGTCTAGTGTGTGACCTAGCACTATGAGTGGTAAGGCTCAAGTGTCTACCGTGATCGCTCACCGCATGTCCAGGGGTAGGGAGAACCAACCCCCACCGCCTGAAGAATTGGGGGGTCCCAAGAGGGAGTTGGCACAAGGCCTCACCATCTTCTCTAGGGTTTTTTTTTTTTCCTTTTCTTTTAATTTTCTCTATGCACTTTACGGCCCTGTGTATCCTTCTGGGATATTCACTCAGGAGAGGCCTCTACTCCCTGCCCGAACTCCCCACTACCAGCTTCCTCCCCCGAACACTCAAGTAGGTCCAGCCCTCTAGATCACCCCCAGCCTTTCTGAAATTAGTGGGGCCTACCTGGGAGTCAGGTCGGCTACTGAGTCCACTAGTGCACTGGGCCGGCGTTGGGATGTGAGCCTGCCCCTGGAGCCCCCTTCATCTCCGTGGCGCCACAGGGTTTTTTCCCATGGTGTCCCCCCCCTCCCCAATAGGTGTGGCGCGTACAGCATGCAATGAAGCCTGTGCACAGCTGCCCTGCTGGCATCTGCCGCGCTCCACCCCTTACGTTGGCTGGTGTACCTGCAATGACCCCAATATCCACTGGGGACCACCTGGACACCGAGCGACCCTGGATCCCTACCCAGGGAGAGGAGAGCTATCCTCCGGATGCTCTATCCTCTCCCTCCCCTGCCTGCCCCGGCCACCCCAAGTCAGTCACCGAACCCGGGTCGCCGGCATGGCACAAGGTGTGGCATCCAGTGCCTCAACCCTCAGCGCCACCAGGCAGACTTTCATCTAGGGGGTCTTCCCAGTAGAGAGGGAAGGGCTGTGGCTGCCTTATGCTTATCCAGGGGCAAGTGCCCAGCTAGGACCTATGGAAGGCACGACGAAAGGGCACCCACTACCCACCTTTGTGGCCAGGTTTGATACAAAGGAGGGACTGGCTTCAGTGTCCGGCCCGAAGCCTGCAGATCGGAAAGCTTGTCCTGCCCGAAGAGTTGATAGCTTCTGAGGTGGGCATGCAGACTTGACTGTTGCATGTCAAGGGCAAACTAAGGCACCCTGAGCCAGAAATGCAATCTCAGGCAGAGGTAAACCACAGTGGCTTCAACAGAAACAGCAGTGGCAACCTAGACAAAACACAGAAGATGTCTACCCAGAGTGGAGGCCCCTAAAGGATTCCACCATCTGGGGACAATCTGGAAGGGCACGGGGTGGCAGCCTGGGCTTGCACCAGAGGATAGGTTTTGCAACTTGATCAAGTGGGCAATATGGTGTCAGAGCCATATAGCAAATACAAAGGTTGTTGCCCTATAAGGACCTGCCTGCTGGACCCCTGCTCCAGTGGAATCAGCAGAAATGCAAGTAGGATGCCCAGGCTGAAGGGCAGCCCGGAGTGAGCCCAGCATAGAGGGTCTGCCAGTCGGAAGTGGAGGAGATCTGTAGTAGTCGTGCATAGCTCTATCCCCTCAGGATAGCAAGCTCTTTCCGGGCTCAGCCTAGAACCACCCCATAGCCATCCAAAAGGCAGCTTCACTGCAAAGAGGACAGAGAGAGAGCGCAAGAGAGAGAGAGAAGGGGGAGAGGCATTGCGGGGGGGTGATGTAAGCGGAGTCAAGGCCACACCCCCCAAAAGGCAGACATAGAGGCAAACCCAGAGAGTGTCCCAACTCCAGCAGTCCTTTCTCCATCCTCATCTCCTTGCTTTAAAATGGGACACAGCAGACAGCAACAACCGGAATCAAGAGGGTATGTCGCCAAGGCAGGGGACGACGAGGGACAGTGTTATAAGAGTCCAATGTCACCAAGCTCAATGCACAGACCCCGAAAGGAATGATAAAGACCTCCTACAGGGCGTTGCATTGACAGAACACATAGCAGAAACTGGGTGAGGGGCGGCAACAGCAAGATGGAGTGCCAAGGGCCCGACGTCAATCCCAAGTCTGGAAGGGCCATCAGGGGAAGCAAAATCCCCAGAGACCCAAAGAGTTAGGAAAGGTAGGGAGTCCACCAACAACAGGCCAGCGTAAGCAGAACCAGGCCCAGCAGAACTCCCAACTGGTAGCCCCAAAGCAAGAAATCGACTGAGCAGTTAGGGAGACCAACGGCAGGAGTTGGAAGAAAGCCTGGCACCAAGGCTGGGACGGTGAAAACCCCCTGCCCATTGCCCCTGAGCAAGAGGGCAGCAGGGATAGTGGAGTTGGTGGGGGAGAGGAAAAGGCACAGCAACAACAGAATACCACCAGATGAAATGGGTCAGGCAGGGCACCTGCCAAAGCCCACCCCATGTAGGAGAAGAGAGTAAGTGCTGCAAGGAAAAACATCAACGGGGGGGTCATAGCCCCAGCACAGACTGGTTCCCACCGGCAGAAGGTAATCCAACGGGGAGGCTCTGCAAGAGCCGTACCTTGTGGCTTGATACAAGATATAGGATGGCAGTCCGCACCACCACCATGGTTGATGATGGCGCAAGAGCGGTTAGCAGTACAGGGATGTGGCGACTGGGAGCAGACCCAAGGAGGGGAATACTCACTACCTCAGTTGAAGAAAGTGGGAGCTGCTCCTCGGGCTGGCCAGGAATCTTGAGGAGAGAACTGGAGACTTGGGGGGCCTCTTCCTGACACTCTCACCCCACCCACACTCCCCAAAGAGTTGATCCACCACCACAGGAGAGGAAGCAGGGGGTGTCAGCAGAACTTCTGGGAATCTGGGCATAGCTTTTTGGAGAATAGGATTCCAGGATGACAGGTCTAACTGCCATGGGTCTGCCCAAAAGGGGCCACTGCCTGCTCGGGAAATAGGAGAGGGAGCAGCAGCGTTTGCTTTCTGAAAGTTTGAATAAGAGAAAAAACAAACAAATACTGGCTGAAAGGTTAAAAATAAACGGTTGACTGAAGCATCAGTCTCTCCAAAGGTTCTGACGTGTAATGGTCAACGCCGGGAAAAGAAATGAGGAGGGCGCGGGGCCACATGGTGTTATAAATGTAGGACGTCAACGTGGGCAGCCACACTAGACTGCTAGCTGGAAAACTTTCCATGTGGTCCTACTGCCTGGTGGCTATAGTTCCAATAGTGTGCCCTGCTGAAAGAGATATCCTCGAAGAAGATCATTAGATTCACATCGATTTTTACTCTGAATGTAACAAGTTAATAATTTAAAACATAAGAAGTCCGTTCCATTCTGTGTATAGGGTTTTAATATAGCTAACAGTCTCAGAAACTAGCAACTTCAAGCCGCACTAAGGGTTCTAAGTCACTATGCTTATGTGTGGCGCACTGGCAAATGTTATGGCTATACTCCCCATAGACAGGGACCAGGGAGGTCTCAGCTGCATTTACCACCAATCTTAAACCTAAAAGCTACTCCATGGATGGTCGTGTTGGGGAGCATTGATAGAACAGCAGCTACCTGCAGCTTTCTGCACATCATGTACATGTGGATTCCAGGGGTTGGGGGTAAAAGGCGTGTAAGTTATAGTGGTGGTGATCTCTCTGTTAAACCTTAAACACACCCCACCCGCAGCACTTTCAGGGGATAGCAGCACCCCTAACATAAAATGCTAGGCACCCCTCCTTATCACATAGGTAAGCACCGATTTGGGGCACTCAAATCCAGCAGTAGTGCAGCTGTAGAAAACAGGCTCAGAATGTGCACAAAAACCAGTGCACAGTGGGCCATTAAAGCCCTGAAGTTAGGCAAAATGCATGAACAATATTTGACCAACAGACATGTAAAGTACCAAGCTGAGACACCTATACCCACAGTAAAAATTGCTTTAGGTGAACAAGTAAGAAGGGGGATAGGTCCCTCCCCCTTCTTACCTGTCCACCTTAAACAGCAGACGCCTCGAGGAGAACTTTGAAAAAAATTACTTGGACAAAAGGCAGCTTATATTTCTCATTAGCTCTGTATTTCTTACCCCCATTATTTATTACTGAGGTCACATGAATGCAAACAGTACAGTGGACTTGAGGGTTCATCACCTCCTATTGCTTCTTCCCAACCGGATGTCATAATACTCTGCTTGTGGCATCACAGTTATTCCCATGGCAACAGATTGTGATGTCACAACAGAACATTATACTTTCATGTAGGGAATCAGCTATACGGGCAGATGAACTCTAAGGTATAAAGAGCTTGTTGTGGGGGATTTTTTTTCTGTAATAAATAAATAAATAATGAAGAGGAGAAGTCTATAGAAGATATATGAAATACCTGCTGAATTGTGTCTGAATTATGTTTTCCAAAGTTTTCCCAAAGGTGTCAGCTGCTCTTTAAGGAATGTTTACTTTACAGTATTGTTTCAGCAAGTTTGTAACATACTGGGTTATAATGGGCACTGTCCCAATATGACGCTCATTGACAACATAATTTTTTTACTAAAAGTAACAGTCTTAGATTGTGTCCCTGACCCAGACAAAGCCTCATATGACAGAGGCAAAGCACTGGGTGTCAGCTTGGTACTTTCCTACCTGGTGGTCAAACTGTTTATGTATTTCGCCTGACTTCAGAGCTTAAACTGCTCACTGTGCACAGTTTCTTACCACAAAGGACTGAGACAGAAAGCTGGTAATCTTTTTTTTAAACTTTAATAAAAACAGTTACCCTGAGAGTATATCACAGTCTGTAAGGACTAACATATCCCATTATCTCCTCCTGTGCTAAAAAAGGGCTCCACTATGCAACTGGACCAGGGCTTCCTACTGGTATTACATTTTAACAGATGACAACTGTTCGAATTGTTCCACATCTTTCTTCCTGTTTTTAATTCCTTTTGTTGTGTCCACCTTCTCACTCAACTTTGTGACATGGGCTATCAGTCACCTTTGATGATTACCCTCCTTTTCTAGGTCTCTGATAAATGTATTGAATAGAACTGCTCCCAGCATGAACCCCTGCCTATAACCTTCCTAACCTCAGAGAGTTTATTATTCAGAACTACTGTACAGTACATTTTGAGTTCTGGCAAACAGGCAGTTATCTATCCATCATATCAGTTTCTCCTCCAAACCCATTTATCCTATCTTCTGGATAAGCTGCCTGTACACCACCAAGTCGAAGGCCGTGCTAAAATCAAAGAACAAGGTGCACTGCCTTTTATGTCCACCATGTGTCACTGTACTGAAGTCGGTCAAGTTAGTTTTTCATGCTCGCTCCCCCATAATTCCATGTTTTATCTCCAAGATCATTTTCCTCTACAAAGTTCACAATTTTTTTCCTTGATTGTAGTCATTTTCCTTACTATCAGTGCATGACGTACTGGCCCACAGTTGTGAGTTTGGTCTTTCTCCCCACTCTTGTGCAGGCCAACATTTGCAATCCTCCAGTCTACTGGAACTAAACCAGAGGTAATTAAGGACCTGTACAGACTGAAGTGGGTTAAGAAACATTTCTTAACAGTGTCTGAGCACAACTGTCAGAACATCCAGATTGCGCTTCCAGCACTATGCTTGGCAGAGCGAGTTCCCAGGCATGGCTGGTACATTAGCACAAAGCATTGTGGGTACTGCAATGCATGCCAGAATACTCACAATCAGGCCTGTAGCACATTTTGGCATAAGTGTCAGCATTCAAATCAGAATCCCAATGTGAGCTCAAGAAAATGTGTAAAAGTAATAGACCCCCTTTGAACAGCCAAAAACTGGTGGTTGCCATAACCATGTTCTACTTTGCTGTTAACATAGGTGAAAGCAACGGTGTTGGCCTAAAACCATACTCAGCCAACCCCCTTTCCCCCACCCCAAAGCAGGGTTTGAACACTTTTTTTTTTTTTTTTTTAAATCTCTCTATTCTCCCCTCACACGCCGGAGCCCCGCTCTGTCAGGAGATGTCTATATATTTGTCCCACTTCACTGCCTTACCTGGATCCCCGGTGGACCCCCAGGAGCCGTGGCTGTACCCCCTCAGGCAGGTACGAGCTGGGGCCCATATGCCCAGAGACGATTCTAGTTTCATCGGGTCCCCTCCGGAGGTCAGGCAGGCAGAAGTAATTATGGTCTGTGCTGGCGCTCCTTCCCTTCGGCATTCTGGCATCATGTTCCCTTTTCTAGGGGAGTGGCATGCGCCATGACGTCAAGACGTCTTCACCAACATCCATCACTCCCCAACCCTCTCTGTATGCTCTGCACTTACTGTGCCTCTGGCTTCTGCCAAAGGCCAGTCAAGTGCTGAGCCTGTACCCCCCTCCCTCCCGGGAGAGAAAAGCTGTCCTCCAGATGCTCAATCCTCTCCCTCCCCAATGGCCCGGTCTTGTTCCCGAACCTGGGTTGCCGGCGAGGCGTGAGGTGTGGCATTCAGCACCTCAACCCTCAGTGCGACTGGGCCAGGCTTGAGCATGGTTTCAGAACCCTGACAGCAGCACAGTTTGTACCATGCTACAGTCTGGATGCAAACCATTCAGACAGATTTAACAAAGTTGCAATGGTTTATGAGTACTAGTCTTGAAAGGGCCTAAGTCAATGAAAAGGCCTGCCAGAGGTGCAGCCAGCATCTTACTCATCTCATTCAGCCCTTTTTGTTGTGGTTGGGTAGACCTCTACCCTGCAGTTACAGGACCATCTCTATCTTAACCCTCCCCTACATTCTGCTGCAACAGCACTTCTTTGTTCTAGCCCTTTCACATCCCTATTTTTCACTACAGGCTGGCCACATGCAGTACATTCTTCTCTAAATGGTTTATCTTTTTTCCTTTGGTCTCCATTTCAAACCCCTTCCCCTGGTCCTGTATGCAAAAAAAGGGTTTGTATTAGGGTTGTCACGGTATGACAGTGTCACGGTATACCGCAATTTTAGAGAATCACGGTATTGATACCGTGGACAATTTCTCTGATACCCGCGATACCGTGATTCACAGTATACTGCGGTACTGAGACCTTTTAACTAGTTTTTTTGCATTTTCAGGGACGACTGTCCCTTACACGCCAATTCTTCCTGATGCAAGAATTTGAGGAGACTTCTTTTTCATGCAAAAATTGTTTTGTGGATGCGATGTCCACTGGCTGCTGCAGTGCTGTACATATTAGTAAGGTTAGGCTTGAGTGTCCTCACGTGTCCAATCCATAAGTAGACTGATGTCAGTTAAGAGACCTTCAATAAAATTTAAGTCAGTCTTGACTTCTTCCTTCCATTTTTTTAATTTTCAATGTTCAGTTTCAGGACAAAGTTTTTTTGTTTTTTTTTTAGTCATCATGTAATTTGTGTGTGTCACACGGAGTGCCACACAAGGCACACAGAAGCCAACTGAGTATTAACCCACCAGAAATATACAAATAACTGCTTCCTTCATGGCAAATGGCGAGAAGAGATCATGTGCAACAGCACATAGGTCAGTGTGCTGTGTGAGTGCGACTATTACTCGCACAGTGCACACTGACTGCGCAGTACACACGAAGTGCAGCACACTGCTTGCACAAAAAGCCACACTGTAAATGCGCAATGCGCATCATTATTGTCATCTCTGCTGTTTGGAACAGAAGAAGAAAATGATGCACTGGTTTCAAAATGAGTGACATCCCTCCAGAAAAGCTGAACAAAAATTTGTTGAGGGTTACCTCCTCCTCCGTGACAATTCCACAGCACCCGACACTACAGTGACCACAGCACCAGGTCGCTGTAGTGTCAGCGCCGGACCCCACCACTGCATTCGGGGGTAGTGCACCCCTTCCCAAAACCACTCAGACTTATTTAAGTAGTAAGGGTGGGGGGAAACGGACATATGGGTGTAGACCAGCCATCCTAAATACGTTTGTCGATTGGGCTTGAGCAATGAGCATGGAATGTGGGTGAGGCAGGGATCAGCAGCAGTATAACCAGACCCAGCATCAAAATCTGTCATGTTATTTTGTTAACAGTAACACTGTGTAACATGTCATCTGTCATGTCATGTAATGTAATGATCATCATGTCAACTTTTCTTATCTTTACGAGTAACAGTTTCAACAAACTATCTGTGGTCAGTTGTCACTGTGTGTACAGACTCAGACTGCAGACTGGTCAGCCACCTCATCGGCGGGGCCAGTGAGTGACAGATAAGATCGGAGTGATCATTCATTCACATTACAGTTAACTGTTGTGCTGCTGGTACTCTGTCTCGAGTGGGCATGCGTGTTCATGTTCATTCACTGTAAGTCTAAACTATAGAGAGTAGACAGTCCTGTCAGTCTGTCAAAGGCAGAGATCTGTCAAGGTTAGTCAGAGAGAATGAGATACACACCGAGAACATGTTCAGGTTCAGTTTTTATTGTTAAATAACACCACAAAAATTGCCATGATGTCAGTGCCATTTGCATTTGCAAACTGCAGTTTTGCATTACACTTACACTCCCTGTTTTTCAGTTTCAGTGGTAAGAACTGGCACTAGTAGTCTGTGTGTTCCTTCAGTTGTCATTCCCAGTTGTTCCCCACCCTTCCCTCTATCTGATTCTGCAGCACAAAGTCATTGCTGCCCAGCACACCTGCAGTGTGGATAACGAATTTGACGCCCACTAACACATGCCATATCCGGAGTGCACTCTGCTCGCCAATCCAAATTCTTTCCGACGTCTGCTGCTGTTGCTTCCTGACTCCAAGTCAGTCTTCCCTCCCTGCCCCCTTTTGTGATATGATATTTTATACTTGACATTGGCTACTCCGCTGACCTAGCACATTTAGTGAAGTTGCAGTCTTGTCTCGTCTGTCTGCTTTATGCACCCAGAGTCCCTCCAGTCCAGTTCCACTAAGGACCACTTGACGTCTCTCCCTTTGTCTGTTCGCCTGATGCCCCCACTACAGTGGTCCCTAGGACGGAGTGAGACCTACTCCCGATGAGTCTTCTGTGACGGACTCATGTCATCTTTGTCACAAAACGTTGGTTGGCTGGTTCAGCTGAGCTCTTGGCTGACTGTGGCTGGGGGCTACCTAACACAAAACCAATAAGAGAAATTACTTTGATTGCGTAATTACCCTTAGCCTATCTGCTAGCTTAACAATTATAGTCACTTGACTCAGCAGCCACCAACCATGGCATGAGGATATATAGTCCAATTCCGTTAATGCTATGCAGGACTCCAGTCCTCCCGAGTCACTCATCATATCACGAGACTTGACTCACGAGTCCAGAGTCCGAGGTGGCGACAAGATGACCCGAGTCACTTTTTGGGGGGGCGGGGGGACACAAAAAAAATAAAAAAGGGAAAAAGTAATTTAAATTAATAGATTTCTTAATTACTTAGATAGCTACTAGCTTAAAAAACAGAAATGGGTGCCTGCCACTGCCATGGCATTGAAGATATATAAGCGGATTCCTTAATGCCAGACTGCACTCATGTCACAGTCACACGACTAATTACAATAGCATGACTCACTCAACCAAAGCAAGTCAAGCAAGCAACTCACATTGACTCACTGCTTCAGCTGGGAGCCTACTGTAGTTAAACAGCTATTACCTGTGACACTTAGACAGCTGGTTCTGATCGCTGTATGATTTTTGTAAAATAAAAAACGTAGTGTGATTTTCATGAGAAATCCTGTGCCCCTGGGATAACACCCCCCCCCCAAAGGTTTCAGCTACAAGATGTTAACCTGAAAGCCAGGAGATAATTAAAGACTACAACAGACAAATTAAGAAGCTCCTGTTTGTCTGGCTTAATTGTAGCTGCCAGCTGGCAGGCTAGAGATCATAAACTTTTATGACGTTTAGAGGAAGAAAACAGGTTATGCCACTTTGGTGCTAAGTCATAAATGTTCTTTGATGTCTGAAAAGCAGGTGAAAGAAATAACTGAAAAATCAGACTTGATTGGGAAGTCATACGGGGAAATGTGTTTTACTGATGTCATTTAATTTACTTCCTGCTTGATACATCTTGGTTGTATAATTTTTAATAAACAGAGGGGGGAGGAGCTGGGTGACATCATGGAGAAGGCAGGTTCAAGACAGTTTTTTTTTTTTTTTTGTTTGTTTGTTTTTTAAATTACGCTGTGACTGACCTTTAGACACATACATGTTTGGACTCTGAAGAAGAAACATCTATCAGCACTGTAAGAAGATAAGAATACATTAGATAGAGAAGTCCAAGTGTATTGTTGGTAAGAATTTGCACTTTAACTTTGTTCTTTTAAGTGACTATATGTTTTGTGATATATTGTTCTGTGTTTACATTTTACATTTTTATCTATTTTTAAGTAAACCTCTATTTTAAAGAGACTGCTTGGTATGCCTTCGACATTCTTTCTTTGACAAGTGAAGCATAAATGGTTAAAGTTGACACTGTGCTTAATGATATACCAAACTGGGAAAAGGTAAGAGTTTACCTGAGGAAAGGAGGGAGATGGGAGATATGATAGAAACTTTTAAGTACCTCAGTGGAATCAAAGTCCAAGAGGGTAGCATCTTTCGGAAAAAGATGTGCAAGAACAAGGGGACACAATTTGAAGATGGGGGGCGGCGGTGGGAATCAGGGTCAATGTGAGGAAGTATTTTTTCCACAGAGAGGGTGGTGGACGCATGGAACAGCCTTCCTGAGGAGGCTGTGGGGTCAAACTGTGGGAGAATTCAAGAATGCATGGGACAGACGTAAGGCAATTTTTGTGGGGGGTAGGAAGAAATAGGCTGTTGGTTAACTAGGATCTGCAGCTTATCCTGTATGTAAGGAAATGGGCAGACTAAGTAGTCCAAGTGGTCCTTATCTGCCGTCAAAGTCTACGTTTCTATATCTTTCATAGAGTTTTTAAGGGTTCATTTTGTACACCTGGTTAGGTGCCCGTAGGTGAAAGATATCGCATTTCCCCGAAGAGCATAATTATCTGAGCCTGTACATTGGGTACGCTAGCAAGAGGTTCACAGTTTGAATCCCTCCAGAACTTGAGACCAAAGGTTGATTCAAACCCACAAGAACAGACTGGAGGGTTACCTTGTTTCTGTTACCTGTTCACAAGACTGCGCTCTGAGGTTGGCACTGTGGGAGCAGAGGGCCTGACCTGCTGAGTAGGTTTGTGACACTGCCTACCTTAAAAAAAAAAAGCAGCCAGTGAGTGCCTGCCACTGCCATGGCATTGAGGATACATAAGCGGATTCCTTTACTGTCAGACTTTACTCACGTCAGTCACGTGACTCCACTTGAGTCACACTATAGCATGACTGACTCAACCCAAGAAAGTCAAGCAAGCAACTTACACTGGCTCACTGCCTCAGATGAAGGCTACTGTAGCTAAACACCTATTATATTAAAAAAGCAGCCAGGATGGCATTTGGGATATATAGGCTAGTTCCTTTAAATGCCACCATCTCTCACGGTTGGCTTAGCTTTGATGATTGGCTCTGGCTTTTGGCTTGGCTTGGACTCGGAGTCTTGGACACAGTTAGTGGTGAGTGCAGGCAGGAGTTGTGTTATGGTGGTAGGGTATACACTGAGAAAGTAAATATGAACACAAATCTCTCCAAATTTATTTGCACTACTTACTATTACTTTACTAACTGACCTTGAGGTGACTGGGGGACTTGGTCTTGGAGGAAGGCCCCAGGCGGTGAATTGAGGATGGAGGGAAGGGGGGGGGGACACACAGCCTAGTCATAGCCAGACAGTGAGCCTTGATTTTCTAATCGGAACTGCTAGGATTCCAAGTAGTGCTCTTGCTGTGCCTGCTTCTAAAACTAGTAGCACACTACTTCAGTGAAGTGCAACTCTGTCTGCACCACCACCAGGAATGGAGTGACTGTACATTCTTTTCGTATTCATCAACTCATCTTTAAGTTGACAATTTAACATAAAAATGTAACTCAAACTTACTACTCGTACTTACTGTGCTATTTTTGTATAGTACTTTTGGAATAGGTAGCATTTTGTGCTGTAAGCTAAGAGTACACTAAAACACTTTACTTATAACAGTATGTCACTCACGTTTCAGACTGCAATGAAATGAAATTTTTTTTTTTTTTTTATATAAATCTACTTCTAGTACTCAAAGCTCCATGCTCATCATCAGGTCAGGAGGAATCTGACTTAGTCAATAAATACCATTCCTAGAACTCCTGTTACAGGTGAGTAACCTGTATTTCTAGGGACATGGATATGTTGTTCATCCACACTGTCTGGCAGACTCCTAGCAGTTCTCCGGGAGGAGGGAGGCAAGACGCACACCCCCTACTTAGGGAATAATGACTGGAGAACCAAGGCCCCAAAACCAGCATCCCGGCGTGACTCAAGGTCTATGTGGTAGTGGGTAATGAAGGTGTGTGCTGACTTCCAGGTAGCAGCCCTGCAGATTTCCTGGATAGGGATGTCCCTGGAAGCAGCCACCGATGCAGCGTTATGGCAGGTAGAATGAGCTCTTATCTCTCTGGGAGGCTCCATGCCCACCAACCTATAGCAGAGATCTATGCAGGAGGTGACTCACCTGCCTATCGTCCGCTTGGCTGCAGGTCTGCCAGGTGCAGCTTCAGCGTAGGTGACAAACAGCTGGCGAACCTCTCCCCGAACTTCAGCCATTTACTCCTTGTAGTAAGTGAGCACTCTTCTAGGGTCCGAAGTATGGAGCCTATATTCGGCCTCCGAGGTGTGACTGAGGTAGAACACCAGCAGAGTCAACACCTGGTTAAGGTGAAACTCCGACACCACCTTCAGAAGGAATTTCGGTTGGGGGCGCAGGACAACCTTGTCCTTGTGGAAGACCAAATAAGGAGACTCTATGGAAAGTGCCTGGAGCTCTCCCATCCTTCTGGCTGACATGATAGCCACCAAGAATGCAGTCTTCCACGACAGGTGAGAGATGTCACATGTGCATCGGTTTGAATGGCTTGCCTCTGAGCTTAGCCAGTACCAGCAGTAGATCCCACGGAGGTGGCTGTTCTCGCACCGCAGTGGATATGCGATCAAGACCTTTGAAAATGCGCCAGACCACCTTCTCCTGCGCCACCGACTGCTTCCCGGCCCGCGCCTGGTAAGCAGAGATGGCTGCCAGGTGCACCTTAAGGGTCGTCGACCGAAGCCCTTGCTGAGAAAGGGACCACAAGTAATCCAGAATGCTTGCCAAGGAACAGGAGGAAGGGTCCAGGCCCTTGCCCTGATACCAAATGGAGAATCTCTTGCATTTGAAGGCGTAGCATTTTCTGGTAGACTCCTTACGGGACGCCTCAAAGACGTTGAGGACCATGTCGGAAACACCCAAGGCCTGGAACTCTGGCCGTTCATGAACCAGGCCGTCAGGTGCAGGGATTGAAGGTCCAGATGGAATACCTTCCCCTGATTGACTGAGATCAGGTCTGGGTGGGCTGGAAGCCGCCTCGGGAGCCTGGAGCAGAGACGGAGGAGATCTGGATACCAGAACTGACGGGGCCAGTCTGGGGCTACCAGAATCACCTGCACCTTGTCCCTCCTCGCCTTGGGGAGCACCTTGTGGATCAAGGGAAATGGAGGAAAGGCGTAGAAGAAGCCTGGGGTCCACGGCCTCGAGAAGGCATCCCCCTACAGCGAGCCCTGCTGAGGGGGGCGGGCATGAAACAGTCTCAGCTTTGCATTCTCCGTGGAGGCAAACAAGTCCACCTGAGGCATGCTCCAGTGGGAGAACAGATCTTGTACTACCTCTGGCAGGAGAGACCACTCGTGAGACACAGACCCTATCCGGCTTAGGGCATCGGCCAGAATGTTGGAGGCTCCTGCCACATGGATGGCAAGGAGATCCGCCTCCAGGCTGCGCACAAGGGACCAAATGCGGAGAGCCTCCCTGCACAGAGGCATGGAGCGTCCCGCCCTGGCGGTTTAGGCAGTACATTGTCGTGGTATTGTCCGTATGGACCTGGACCACTTGACCCCGTACAAACGGAGCGGAGGCGGTGGGCTAGACGAACCGCCCGAAGCTCCAGCAGGTTGATGTGGCATCGGGACTCCCGAGGGAACCAGAGGCCATGCGCTCTGTGCTCCCCCAGATGGGCACCCCAACCCATCAGAGCAGCATTGGTCGATAGAGAGACCGTCGGCTCGGGGCGGACAAACAGGATGCTCTCCTGCAGATGAGCTGGAATGGTCCGCCACTGGAGAACGTTCCACATCTCCTGGGTCACTGTCACTAGCTGATCCAAAGGATCGGAGCGCTGTGACCATTGGCTGGCCAGTCCCCATTGTAGGGACGCATGTGCCCACGGGCCTATTGGACCACGCTGGTGCAGGCCGCCATGAGGCCCAGGAGGTGCAGGAAGTCCCGGGCAGGGTGCAGTTGCCCAACCTGAAATGATTGGGCAAAGGAGGAAGGAACCTCGGCCCTGTCCGCCGGGAGTCGTGCTCTGGCTCGCAGAGTCAAGCTCTGCCCTGATGAATTATATCACCTGCTTTGGCACGAGTTCCAACTTGGCCTCGTTGATAAGGAGGCCAACTTGAGAGCAAACCTGGAGGGCCAGATCCCTGGACCACTCCACCTCCATTCTGGAGGAGGCCGCAATCAGCCAGTCGTACAGGTAAGGGTACACCCAAACCCTTCGGCGCCGCAGGAATGCTGTCACCACTGCCATGCATTTGGTGAAGACCTATGGAGCTAGAGAAAGGCCGAAGGGCATGGCCCAGAAATCGTAGAGTGACCCCTCTGCCCTGAAGTGGAGGAATCTCTGGTGGGATGGACGGACGGATTGGGACGTGAAAGAACACGTCTTGGAGGTCCAGAGAACAGAATCACATGCCTCGTTCCAAGGATGGAATGATCTGAGCCAGAGTGACCATCCTGAAGGTCCGAGACCTTAGGAACCTGTTCAGGTTGTGCAGGTCTAGAATGGGGCGCCAGCCCCCCATCCGTTTCGGGACCAGGAAATACCTGGACACAAACCCCGGGCTTGGTGGAGGATCCGCCACCTTCCTAATCACCTCCTTTTCGAGGAGCAGAGCAGTGTCGGCTCGATGACCCGACAAGGAGGCTGTGGACCCCATACCCCCCCCCCGGTGGGGCGACGGCCCGGAAGGGCGGGGCCTGCTCAAACTCCAAAGGCAGACCCTTTCCTACCAGCAACACCCAGCGGTCCGTGGTGATAGCGAACCAGGCGGAAAGGAAGTGGCGGAGCTGTCCCCCCGGGGGGAACCCAGGAGAGAGCGGCGAGGCTGGGGGCAACACCCCTCAACCCATCACAGGGCAGGCTTGGAGGAGGGACTGGCCAAGGGACCTCCTGGGCCTTTCCCTCCCTGCTTCCTGTTGGAGGAAGGCGCAGGCTTGGCTTTGGGGTGCCAAGCGCGAGCCTGCTGGCCCTGATGCTGGTGTTGCAGGGGCAGAAGATTGAAAAGACTTGTGTTGCTGATGACTGCCCTTGTCCTTCTGAACGGAGGTGACAGAGTCCAGGGTAGCGTTGGACTCTGCGATTCTGCGGAGGTGGCCTTCCATTCCAGGGCCGAACAGGTCAGTCCCCAAGAAGGGGACGTCCGCCAATTTGTGCTGGGTATCTGCTGTAAAGGGAGATATCCTCAGCCAGGCTCTGCGGCGCATGGCCACTGCAGCCGCTACTGATCAGGCACAGGAGTCGCCAATGTCTACAGCCGTTTGGAGTTGCTGTTTCGCCAATGCCCTTCCCTGATCCCGCACCTGCTTGACCGTAATCTGCAGGTCAGCCGGGAGATGAGTGATCACCTCATCCAGGGAGCCCATGAGGGCGTGGGAGAAGTGCGCCATCAGTACGGCCGAGCTGGCATGACGGAGGCAGAGGGAGGACGCAGCGTACACCTTGCGCCCGGCACAGTCCAGCTTTTTGGACTTCTTGTTGGGGCTTATCCACATCCTTAGTACTCGAGCTCGAAAACGCTTATCGGTGACCAACCCTCCGCAGAGGGTGGTACCGAAAAACCGGACAAAGAGCCGGTAGGGACTGCATACTTCCTGGCCATCCTGGTCGAAGGCGCACGACTGGAAGCCGGCCGCTACCAAAGCTCCAAGGCTGGGCCAACAATGACTTCAGCCACCGGAAAGGCCTCCATGGAAGAATCCCTTCGGTCCAGTATCTCCGTCAGGGGACACTTGGCCCGCTTGGATACGGACTTGAGCTGCATCCCGGTGGACTCCGAGATGAACAGAAGCAGACCCAAGAACGATGATGGGCTCTCGTCCATCGACTGCCCCCCGGGAGGACTCCAGGTCAAGGAGCCTGGAAAACAGGGAGGAGTCGTCGTCAGACTCCGAGGAGTCTGCGAAGAGCTGCCTGGGGCCTGAGCCACCCTCCACCTGCCGAAGATGGTCGGGAGGGAGGGTGAACGACAACCGTTGGGGCAGACCCTGACCCAACCGAAAGTCCTTGGTCAGAGTCCCCGATTTCGGTTGTGGAGGTGGAGGTTCCACCACAATCTGTGGGGCAGCTGGTTTCGGCCGAACAACCAGCCCTGGCTTGGGCACCTCGACCACCGCGAGGGGTTGTTTCGGCCTTCCGGGTGATAGGCACTTAATGGCCGGGAAGGCGACGGCTTGTTCCCAGACAAAAGGAGCTGCTGCCACATTAAGTCCTCAGAAGCGTGATGCAATTATGCCAAGCCTCCTCTCCCGAGGAAGACAAGGACGAGTACGCCTCACTGGCCACTGACGGTGATGAGATCACCGATGATGGATCGGCTGGATAGAGACGAGGTCCAAGACCAAGACCCTCGGTGTTTCCGAGGGTGGGTCTGGGAGGGAGCGGGGGACACCCGCTCCTCCCTCTGCTCGGGAACCTTGACCAGGGACTCTGGCACAGGAGGCGCAGGCAAGTCCTCTGTTTTCACCAGGGGAACCGGTGATTAAGGGTTGTCGGCTTCACCAGTCGACATCCCATCCAACGGGTCGAGAAAAATCTCGACCGCATCAACGGGTGTCTCGGCCGGCTGACCTGATGGGGACACCGTGAAGCCAGCAGCCTTAGCCGCAACCTCGACCGAAGTAGAGTGCTGACTATCCGGGGAAGGGGACCTCTCCCGCTCCCATGAACGTCGATGGTGGGACTTACCCTTAGAGTCCTCCTTTTCGACCGAGAAGAGTGTTCGATCTGCCCTCCTCGTGAGAGGACTGGCAAAAGCCTTAAAGAAGCTGTGTAGGACAATCGCAGAGAGAGCAAGATAAATGCTGCAACAGAGGAAGATGAGGATGCGGCCTGGGCCGCCGCCTCCTCCTCCTCGAGGGCGATCATCTGCTCGAGTTGCTCAGCCGAGCCAGCCGCTGCGGACACCGCCCAACGGGCCTCCTTGGACTTCACCGGCGAATAAAGTTTCTCGGGGCACCCAAGTTCTAACTGGGCAGCGCGGTCTTCAAGGACGTTGGCTGAGAAAGATCTACACAACTCGCAGGCCTGCGGGTCGTGGTCAAGGCCGAGGCAGTAGACTCACGTGGAGTGCGGATCCATCCTGGACCTCTTCTGCCCGCATGGGCACTGCCGAAAACCAGGAGTCGATGTGTCCATCGCAGCCGCGAGGGAAGAATTTGACCGAAGTCTTGAGAATTTTAAAATTATTTTCGGGTGAACCGAAGAGTCAGGATCCAGTCTATACACAGAGTGTTAAGGAGGGAACCTGAGCTTCCAAGCAGTAAAGAAGATCTGGCGTCATGGGGCGAAGCCAAGAGTTTTACCACCTGGGTGGGTGGGAGGAGCCAGCTTGAAGACCTTCCGGCAAGATTTAAAGCGGCAAGGAACCTGCCAGATGGTGTGGATGAACAACATATCCAGGTCCCTAGAATAAAATACATTTCTCTTGCACATACTTGACTATCTTTATTTTCTCTCATTAAATTCATAATGTGTTATTTACTCATATTTTAAACTGTTTTAATGTGTAAAATTTGGTTAAAATGCATTATTTTTGAATATTTTAGGTTTTCCCATTGGAATGCATTACACCGCGGTATCACACACCGCGGTTATACCGTCAAAATGTCATACCGTGACAACCTCAGTTTGCATATAAAACAAAACTACAGATTGATGCAGACAATTAAGTAGATGATAATACATGCCTTTTTGATGTGTTGGATTCACATACGGATAATGGCATCTATGATGGAAGAAGTTTTTTCTTTTTCCTTCCTAAGACATCGGAGTTCAGTAATTGCAGCAAGTAACCCCGCCCATAAAATATACACAACTCCTTGACAGATGTTTAGAGCTGTATAACAACAGATTTGGAGAAACAGGAAATGTAAGGCAGGATCTAAGGGAAACGCCTGAAAGGTTCCAAGCCGACTGCCTACGCACTTTAAATAACACTGCATGTTTCAAGTGGTATTTTGCACTGCAAAGAAGCAGAACACAGTTTTTTTTCCATTTCTCCCATTTATCCTCTCTATGAGGTTTTAGCAAGAAAGGGTTATATAGCCCCAATGGGTACCAAGCGCCCGTCCAAGGCTGAAAAACAGGTCACTCACCTGTAACAGTAGATTCTAGGAGTGGTATATGATGTTCATCCACACTTTCTGGCAGTTGACTCCCTTTAAGACTTGCTGGAAATGTCTTCAAGCTGGCTCCTCCCCATGATGCCAGATCTTGCCCACTGGTAGCAGTGTTGTGCACCAAAGCCAGAGGAGGTCAGGTAGGTCCATGTGGATGATCACCATATACCACTCCTAGAAAGTGCAGTTATATAAAGTCTTACCCTAACAGTAGATCTTCAAGGAATGTCTCTTGCAGTAGGCAATTACTTCTGGGAGTTTCCAGCAGAGGGCGCTGTCGCACGGCAGCTCTTTTAGCAGTTTTCACCAGGGACCGCCCACACGTGACATCATGTCCTACTTCCTATACAAGTGTAGTCGGTCCATGGTACCCTCAGTTCCCCTGCCGGATTCCGCTCGTAAAAGCAAGGGGAAGCAGAGGCACCAAGGAGTCCAACCCAAAGTTATTAGTCCAGAATTTGCTCTGTTAGAGAAGGAGGGGGATGGAGGGTGGAGATTGCACCTACTGCAAGAGACATTTCTTGAATATTTACTGTTATGGTAAGACTTTACGTAACTGCACTATATTCCATGGAATGGTCTCTTGCAGTAGATAATTTCTTCTGGGGGAAATCCCAGCAGTTATGCCCATATGGGAGGACGATTATGATAGAAGACCTCGTAGGACTGCACGGCTGAAGGCCGTCCTACGTCGTGGGGCAATATCAAGATTGTAATGCCTTGTGAAGGTATGGATTGTGGACCAGGTAGCTGCATTGCAGGTATCTGAAATTGAGGCTCCTTTAAAGCAAGCCGCAGTAGTGGCCATAGCTCTGGTGGAATGGGCTTGGACAAGTCCAGGTAAAGTCTTCTTGTACTTTTTGTAACAAAAGGTAATACAATTCGCCAACCATGAAGACAGGGTTCATTTAGCAACAGGAAACCTTTCTCTGCCAGAGGCAAAGCTGACAAACAATTGAGACGTTTTCCTAATTGGCTGGATACGATTAGTGTAATAGCATAGAATACGATAAACATCTAAGGTATGTAAAAGATGTTCACCTGGATTGGAGTAGTCGCGGTAGTAAACTGGATGCTCCAAGGACTGATTTAAAGTATGTTCAGAGACTACTTTAGGAAGGAAGGATGGGTTAGTACAAAGGACCACCCTGTCCTCGTGGAAAATAAAAGAAAGTTCCCTACATATGAAGGCATGAAGCTCGGAAATACGGCAAGCTGAAGTAATAGCCACTAGAAACAACGTTTTCCATGAAACGAAACGGAGATAACAAGTGGCAGCTGGCTCAAAAGGTTCAAGGGTCAGTTTTTCTATAATGAAATTGAAATCCCACAGAGGAGTGGGTCTTCTATTAAGAGGTTTGATAAACTAACATACTAATGTAACCCCCCTGTTACCATCACAGCAAACAGCTTGGCCAGTGATGAGGGAAGGAAAATTTCCCTTAAGGAGTCGAAGGCTCTAAGGTGGCTTGGGGAGCCACCAACAGGAAAACTGGTTCATTCCCATATGAACCGCGATCAAGTGGCCGAAGGGGGAGCTGGGCCATGGGAAAAACCCAAGTAGTGTACAAGTCGGGCTGTGTACCCAAAGTTGCGTGCAAGTCCGGGCTGTGTGCCTGGTGGGTTCAGAGCCTGAGGGCTGGAATAGTGAAGAAGTGCTCTGTGTCTCTAATCTGCATTACCAGGAATGTAGCCCCGTGGGGGTCCGTCTATGCTTTGTTTGTTCAGTTTGGATGTGAATAAAAGCCACACTTTAGAATCCCATTCCTGGTTTTGGACATTACAGTTATTGCTTCCTGTGTTCGGATTTACTTGGGTGCCCCTGTGCAGAGTAGCTAAACCTAGGCCCCCTGTGCTGAGTAACCTAGTCCTCCCCGAACTCAGTCCCCACCAGGTACTGCTGTCAGCTTCAACAGCATGCCACCTGTCGTTTTGCAAAAAGGCAGGGGTGAGGGCCGTTACAAAATGTTGGCCACATGGTCTATAGAGTCTGCTCGAGTCAGCACCTTGAACAGGTACCTTTACCAACCTCCTGACCCATCCCATGGTTCCCCACCCTCTCACCCAACATTCCACCCTCCAGACAAGCTCTCCCCCGCTTCATTCCCCACCTGTACCTGTCCCAGCCTCTCTTGAATCCTTCCACTGTAGATACCTCCACCAGCATATGTATCATTCCTTTCAAAAACATCTTGTCTAAATGATGTTGGTACAGAAGTTTGCCATCGAAAGGTTCATGGAATGCCAATATGGCAGCCAGGTAGACTTTGATGGAGGAGTAACTTAAGCCTGACTGACAGTGAGGCCAGGTAATCTAAAACCTTTATCAGTGGACAAGAGTAAGGGTCCAGGGAGCGAAAGGCAGACTATATGGAAAAGCGTTTCCATTTGGAATTATAGGTTTCTCTGGTTGCTGGTTTACAAGAAGCTAGAAGAATATTAGCAACAGGAGAGGACACCTGGAATCTATGAATGCGTCCTCAGGAGCCGAAGATGAAGGGTCTTCAGGCTGGGGAGGAGGGATCCGTGACACTAAGTCAAGAGGTCTGGTCTGACTGGCAACTGAATGGGTTCTCTGACAGTTGTTGGAGCAGTGGGTACCACTGTTGACGCAGCCACATTAGAGCCATGAGAAGCATGGTGGCTGGTTTCATTTGAAGTTTTAATAGAGTCCATTGCAAGAGAGATGGGGGGCATATAAGTAGAGTCCTGTCCAAGGTCGGGACAGGGCATCTGTAGCTTGTCCCTTGTTGCTGGGGATAATGGAGAAGCAACTGGGGAGCCGGTGATTGACAAGGGAGGCAAACAGATCCAGCTGTGGAGTCCCCCATAGGTTGAAGATTTCTTGGAGTACTTCTTTGCGAAGTGTCCATTCGTGAACAGATGACTGGTGACTTAGCCGGTCTGCTAACTGATTGCACCATCCCGGTAGGTGGATGGCAGTTAGCGTTAGGTCTTGTCTGATGGCTTCCTGCCAGACTAAGGGTCTCCCATGCAGAGGGTGCGCAATTTCGTGCCCCCTTGCTTGTTGAGGTAAAACACCACTGCAGTGTTGTCTCATTAAATCAGCAACGGTCCTGGTTTGAGATACAGCTAGAATGCCTGAAGGGCGAGACTGACCGCTTTCATCTCGAGTAGACGGATATGAGAGTTATGGGAAGAGGCAGTCCACAGGCCTTAGGTCTGATAGGGACCCAAGTGTGAGCCCCATCTGTCCAGGGAAGCATCCATGGTTAACATCTGCATGGGAGGGGAGGGAGCTGAAAGGCATTCCTTGACACAAACTGGTTTTGATTGTCCACCACTTCAGGGATTACTTCAAAGAATGAGTGACCCTTATTTTGTCGAACTGTCCAGTTCTTTGAGTCCATTAATTCTGGAGGGTCCACTGGACAGGTCTCATGTGAAGGCGGGCAAATGCCACCATCGGGATGGCTGCAGACATGTGACCCAGAAGTCTCACCATTTGTCTGACTGCGACTATTTTCTGGGTCTGTGTTCACGAAGCCAGAGATAAAAGAATGGCCAGATGAGCAGGCGGAAGGTAAGCTCTGTTTGAGACTGTATCTAGAATCGCTCCGATGTATTGGAGACTGTCTCGAGTGTGGACTGGACTTTGGCCAGTTGACCGTTAGCCCTATATCACTGAACATGCTCAGAGTAGCGGGTTAGGGAGGCAAGCACAGCTTCTATGGATTCTACTTTGATTAGCCAATCGTCTAGATATGGTAAGACAAAGTGCCTTTTTTTCCATAAGGCTGCTGCTACCACTGCTAGGCATTTGGTGAACACTCTTGGGGCCAATGAAAGGCCGAAGGGGAGTGCTCGAAACTTGTAGTTTTGACCCAGAAGGTGGAAGTGCACAAATCTGTAATGGGCAGAATTAATGGGGATATGCAAGTAGGCATCCTTCATATCCAGTCTCCTTATTTTAGAATAGACATGCTGGCGGATAGAGTGATCATGCAAAAATGTTTGTATTGAATATATCAATTCAGATGTCTCAGGTCTAATATCGGTCTGAGATCTCCGGTTCGCTTGGATACTAGAAAAAAGTGGGAGTAAAATCCTGTTTGATGTTCTGGAAGGGGCAGTGGTAAACAGTCTGTTTGGCCAAAAGTGCCTTCAATTCTTCTTGAAGGATAGGGACATGATCTGGTGGGTAATGGATTGTTCGGGGGGGGAGGAGAGACTGACAGAAATTTCAACGTGTGTCCTTTATGAATTATCTGAAGTACCCATCTGTCCAAAGTGATAGTTTGCCAGGCCTCCCAATGGAGGGCAAAACACCACCCCACCGCCTCTGAGGCCTGGCCCAGGAAGCAAGGGAAAAGCCCAGATAGGTCACTGGGTCGTCCGGCCCCTCCTGAGGGATGGGCACAGGAACCATGGGTGGCGGAGGTGTTGCCCCTTGTGAGCTGAGCACGACCTAGAAAGCCACCTCTCTCAGAGACCTTATATTTTCCACCTCTTTTGGAATAGGAAGAATATTGTGTACGATAGGGTGGCTGCAGAGTATGGTGCCGTTCACCATACGAAGGGTTCTGCCTGATGCCTGCAAATAGTCTAACAATGTTTGAGTACTTGGCCAAAACAGTTTGGACCCATTAAAGGGTGCATTAGCAACTTTATGTTAAATGTCAGGAGCAAAACCTGAAACACGAAGACAAGCATGGCAACGCAGAGAAACTCCAGTAGCTGAGAGTCGGGCTGAGGAATTCAATGGCATCATATCCCGACCGGAGCAGGTGGCAGGATATAGAATTTCAAGTAGACACCGTGGTTAATAACTTGTCCTTCTCCTGGGAAGAAGTTTATTGACAAGTTCGATGGTGAAGCACCAAGTGTATGTTGGTATTTAACCATATGACCCATATAATTCAAGATTGAATATTCATGGTGCCTGAAGCAAACCCCCCAAGGCAGTCAATCCTTGGATTCCTTATCGGGTGGTAAGAAACGCATGTGCTTGGGTTTTTTGGTACGATCATGAGCGGCAGTAATGACCATTGAAATCGCTTCTGGGATAGTGGACAGGAAGGGATAATCCTTGGGAGCCTGATAAGCGATCTGCTTTTGGGTGAGCAGCTGTAATAGCAGACGGCTGATGCCATGCAGCCAGCATAGCATTCTGGTAAGTCGGAATCAATGGGGACACCACTAAGGCCGGCTCCTCTGGCAATTCAAGATATTCTGCCATATCCTTATGGTGTTTGTCATGTTCTGTGGTAGAGAACCACATGACCTTTTGTATTTGGACAGTCATCTCGCTAAAGGACAGGTCATCTGGAAAAAAGGTTGCAGCCAGTAGAGGCATGTCCTCATCCAGGGAAGAGATTTCCGAGTAGGGAGACTACAGATTTGGGAAATCCAAGTCTTGGGAGTCTTTTTTGTCAATATCACTGAGGATATTCACTGGCAGCTCAGGTACGTCTGACAAATAATCTTCCATATTAGGAGGAGGGGACCAGGGTGGCAGTATATCCCTGTCACCGTGAAATCTTACGCAGAGGAGAGGGAGACCAGAAAGGATCTCCTAGCACTCCTGGGTCAGAGGGCTAGGTATACCTCATGTTATGCAAGACCTGCATCACTATCTTTGTGATGTCCCATTCCTGGGACATGTGGGGGTGGGGGGTGGGAAGAGAAGCAGGGTTTGAGAAACAATGGGGGAAACAGAGGGGATGGGATGGGTAGAGTGAGCAGGCATCACCCCGGGGAACAAGCAGCCTGGGTCCCAGTCTCTGTATGCTTGCCCCCTGTAAGATGGCACCTGTGAGGGCAGAGGGGTATGCTGTAAGGCAAAAGTCACTGGTTTGCCCTGAGGGACATGGGACGTTGATGAGCCCGTGGAACAATTATCCTGGAATACGTCAGACATAGCCGACGGGAGAGGAGCCCCGTCAACTGAGCAGCCGTGTATTTGGCGGAAATTAGGACGCTAGACAGCGTTGTCGACGAGAGGGTACATGCCCCCGTTGACGGAGCAGGCAGAGCCTACACAGCATTTAAAGCACTAGAAAGTGCCGTCGACAAGAGGGTGTGAGCCCCCGTCGACGAGGAAGCTGTAGGAAGACGCTCAGTCGACGGAGGAGCCACAGAAACAGTGGCTGTCAACAGGCGTCGCAGCTGGGAATGAAAGGGGGGTTTATCCCGCACTTTACCCTGCCGGGAACGAGAACCAGAGCTGGGGGAGCACTTGGTAGGAGACCCCTGGTTCTCCAACAGAGACATTCTCCGCTCTATAAGCAAATGTTTAATCTCGAGCAACTGTCGTCGACAGGTTGCTCTACTGAACTGACAGAAGCTGCAGGATTTGGTGTCGTGTGTGGGTCCCAGACACCTTACACAAAATTTGTGGTTGTCAAAGCGGTATATCTTCCTTCCACAATGGCAGGAATGAAACAGAGCTTCTTTGGTTGAAGAATCTAGACATTCGTTTTGTAATCCAATTTCTCGTTGATGACTGCTACACTAAAGTTGAATTAGCTGCCGTGCGAGCTGAAGACGGCGGGAAAATGAACCAAGGATACCAGGGACCGCCCACACTTATATAGGAAGAAGGACATTATGTCATGTGTGGGCGGTCCCTGGTGAAAACTGCTAGAAGAGCTGCCTCGCAATAGCGCCCTCTGCTGAAAACTCCCAGAAGTAATTACCTACTGCAACAGACCATTCCGTGGAAGATCTACTGTTACAGGAGAATAACAGTTTTTTCTGGGGACCTGGATGTGATCTTTCTGGCAGACTTCTAGCAGTTCTCCGGAAGAAGGGAGGCAAGACACACACACCCTTCTTAGGGAACAGAGACTGGAGAACCAAGGTCCTAAAACCAGCATCCCAGCGTGACTTAAGGTCGAAGTCGTACAGCATAAGCCGCTTAAACGGGACGTCTCTGTGGCGACCCATTTGTCCCATTTAAACGGTCATCCAAATTAAATGTGGATTATTTTTTGTTTGTTTGTTTAAAGTCACAAGCTGTCCCAGATTTCCCCGGTGTGCCCGAACCACCGAAAACACACATACAAACACTCACACACTCAAACAGAGACCATTTCTCAGATGATAAAATGAAGATTTTACCACTGCTGACACTTGAGATCGTAAAGTCAGCCCAACATCTAAGATCACCCCCAGATCTCGCACCTGTTCAGAGACCGGTAACTCAACATCCCCACAAAACACCCCAGAGGGGGAGCCAGCCACAGGTCCCCCTATCTGGCGATCCGGATCCAAAACCAACACCTAGGTCTTCCCAGAATTCAACTTCAACCAACTGGACCTCATCCAATCCTGGATTTCCTCCAGACAGCTATTAAATACCGAGACAGCTCCTTCCTGGTCGGGTGCAAAGGACAGGTACAGTTGGGTGCCATCTGCACAACAGTGAGATCTCAACCCATACCATCTCACAATGTCTCCGAGGGGAAGCATGTACACCACAAACAACATGGGGGACAGTATAGAGCCCTGAGGAACCCCACAAAAAAGAGAGAAGGGATCAGAGTAAAAAAAAAAAACAAACCCTGACACCACCCTCAGATCTTTCGGTGAGGTATGATGTGAACCATCTGAGCACAATCCCAGAGTGTCCACAAATACATCTCAAGCGCTCCAAAAGAACCCCATGGTCGACTGCCAAATGCTGATGACAGATCCAGTAACACCAGAACAGACAGTTTTCTCTCATCTCTCGCCATCAGATCATCATTGAGCACCCGAACCAGCGCAGTCTCAGTACTATGCCTCTTACGGAAGCCTGATTGGAGAGGTTCATAGATGCTATGGATGGTCAAGTGGTTCTCCAACTGAGCTGCTACCACCTTCTCAATCACCTTTCCTGCAAAGGGGAGGTTCGAGATATGTCTGTGGTTAGCCAGACATTCTAGGTCCAAAGACTATTTCTTCAACAAGGGTGTCACCACTGCCTCTTCCAGGGACAGGGGATATTCACCCGAGTCAAGAGAGGACCAGACTATCTGTGCTAGAGCCAGTAGAATAGAATCTCCACACCCTAAAATTAGGGGTGTAGGACCTGGATCTAAACTACAGGAAGTAGGACGCAGCTCCTGGACAATCCACATAACATCCATGATTTCCAGGCGGTCGAAGGTACTCCAGGAAAACAAAGGGATAGTGACCTGATCCTGGGCACCTGCAACTAGCATAGAACATGTCAAACAGATGTCTGCCCTAATGTCGGCCACCTTATCAGCAAAGAATCGAGCAATCTCATCACACCGTGATTGTGACAACACTCTACAGAGCTGTAGACAGGTTGGGTTGCACAATCTGTCCACAGTTCTAAAAAGCTGAGCAGGTCGGTTCTGCGTGGCTAAAATTTCCCCGGACAGGAACTCTGCCTTCTTACGGGAGATTTCTGACTGATACAATTTATAATGTTGTAGCAGTCTAAGGTGGTCCGCATCCAGGCCAGACCTCCGCCAGCAACGTTCTAACCTGCATCCAAGTCGCTGCAACTCCTTCAAAACCCCATCAAACCATGGGATTCGAGGTCGGAGGGAGAGAGGACGCACGTGAACTGGAGCAATAGAATACAGGGCAGAGGTAATGGCAGTATTACAAGCCACAACCAACGCCTCTGGATCATTGCTACGATCTCAAGTGTCAGCAGTGGTAAAATCTTTGTTTTATCATCTGAGAAACATCGCCAGAATCAAGCACCTTGTTCTGTCTGGCGATCTGCCAACTCTGATCCATGCCTTTGTCACCTCACACCTGGACTATTGCAGCTCGCTTTACCTTGGGCTTCCGGGGGTTGATATCCGCCGCCTTCAGCTGGTGCAGAATTCCACAGCTCGAGTACTTACAGGTACTCCTAGAACATCTCATATTACTCCGGTGCTGCGGGGTCTGCACTGGCTACCAGTTCAGTGGCGGATCACCTTCAAAGTCAGATTACTGACTTTTAAAGCCCTACATGATCTGGGCCCCGACTAACTGAAAGATCTCCTGACTCCTTACCTCCCTATGAGGTCGCTCCGCTCAGCCGACGAGGGGTTGCTAGAGATTCCTAGGGTTACAGTGAAATCAGCTGGGGCCCGGACTTTTATGTTTGTGGCACCAACCCTCTGGAATTCTCTACCACGTTGGATAAGGGAGTGTACGACCGTGGGGAGCTTTAAACAGGCTCTTAAATCCTTTTTAAGGAATAGGGCCTACGGTGTCTGACTAATGTTTTGCATTTGTTTTTAACAGTTTTTATATTATTGTTTGTATACTTTGTACTTAATCTTTTTGGAATGCGCCTTGGTATTTGAAAGGCGCAATATAAAAAAATATTATATTACTATGTTGTGATTACAGCTCTTATAGGAATTTTATTGTTGCTTTATCTTTCACTGCCACAAACTGTTACACAGCATCCATTTCGGGCACAGTGGAGGTCAGTGCTGCACTTGAGCTGTGGGGGAAGAGTGCACTTTGGGCACAGAATATATGCAGGGCTAGTTTAATTTCTGTAGCCACACCTGAAGTCCAAGCGAAGGGTCATTGTGGAGATCGGAGCTCTCGTGATTGTGGAAAACAAAGCTGTACTCAAGCTATGGGGGAAGAGTGTGCTTCGGGTGTTGTACTCTAACTGTACTGCAGTGCTAACCTCTCCCCCTCTCTCGCTCCACGCTGCAAAGCAGAGTGTCTGTTTGGGAGCTGCAGACTGCAGTAAGTTTGTTTACTTTTTAAAAAATCCTCATCTCCATTTTGGCTCTCATCGCTCTAACTTTTCTCTCCACACCGCAAAGCAGAGGGTCTGTTTGGGGAGTTACAGTAAGTTGGTTTACTTTTTGAAAACCCTCATCTCTATTTTGGCTTCGTTATCATTCAGCCAATTCTGAGTGGTCAGAGAGGGTGCACTGAATGTTTGTTTGCATTAGGGTTTTAAGTAGGTGACAAAAAATTTGGACTGAGACTTTTTTTTTTTTTTTTTTTTGGACTCCGTTTATCTCCCCCAGAACCAGAACTCTCAGGCAATCCACACACCTGCCGCTTCTACCGCCCACTGTGACCGTCTACCCCCTCAAAGGCGTTAGCACTCCCCGCAGGCCCCAGGTCCATACCTGTGGGGAGATCAAGGGACAGAGGCAGAGGCCCAGTGTTGGTAATGTGGCGGTCGAGGCACCGGGATGCCATCGCCTAATCCGGCCCTCAGGGGGTTTTCTCTTTTTTTTTTTGCTGTGGTTTCCCCTCCCGCACGTGGGCACGCTCTGGTGCATAGCAACCCTGCCAGCGTCGGCCACGCCAGTACGTGCATGCCTGGCTTGCTACAGTATCTCCAGTCTCCACCGGAGGTCACTGGCTCACTGGGCTGCACCATCCCCTGTAAGCCGGGAAGGAGAGCTCCATGCGGGAGCTCAGTCCTCAACCCTTCTCCTGTTGACCCTCAGTGCCAGAGTCCGTTCCCGAACCCGGGTCGCCGGCACAGCACAAGATGTGGCGTCCAGTGCAACCCTCAGCGCCACTAGGCCAGCCGAATCGAGACATGTTAAGAAGGCACAAATAGGGCTTACTGGGGATTGCCAGCAGCTATTATGGGACAGGATGGCTCAGAATCTTCCCAATTAAATGACTCCCCCGTCTCCTTTAAGCAGAAACACTGCCCATAGGAATACATAGGCACTTGGTTCCCGGTGGGACATCCCAATAAAGCAAACGTCCCAATTAACCGCGTTCCGATTAAGTGGCTTGTACTGTAATGGGAAATGAAGGTGTGTGCCAACCTCCAGGTAGCAGTCCTGCACATTTCATGGACAGGAACGTCCTGGAAGCAACCACCGACGCAGTGGTATGACTGATGGAATGAGCCCGCAGCCCTCCAGGAAGCTCCCAACCCACCAATCTGTAGCACAGATCAATGCAGGATGTCATCCACCTGTCAATCGTCCGCTTAGCTGCCAGTCTGCCAGGTGCAGCTTCAACATAGGTGGCAAACAGCTGGCTAACCTCTCCTCGAAGTCCACCCGTGCGCTCTTTGTAATAAAACAGTGCTCGCCTCAGGTCCAGAGTATGGAGCCTGTGCTCAGTCTCCAAGGTGTGGCTGAAGTACACCGGGAGATTAATCCCCTGGTTAAAGGAGAAACTCTTACACAACCTTCTGGAGGAACTTTGGGTTGGGGTACAGGACAACCTTGTCCCTGTGGAAGACCAGGTAAGGAGACCCCACCAAAAGTGCCTGGAGCTCACCAATCCTTCTGGCCAACGTGATAGCCACCAAGAAGATGGTCTTCTATGATAGGTGAGACATCTCACACCTGTGCACTGGTTCGAATGGTTTGCCCATGAGCTTTGCCAAAACCAGCAACAAGTCCTATGGTGGTGGTGGTTCACCCACCAGAGAAAAATGTGGTCAAGGCCCTTGAAGAAGCACCAGACCACCTTGTCCTGCACTACTGCGCCTGGTAAGCAGAAATGGCTGCCAGGTGCACCTTAAGGATCGTCGACTGAAGGCCCGACAGAGGGACCAAAGGTAATCAAGGATGCTAGCCACTGGATAGGACAAAGAGTCCAACCCCTTGCCCAGACAACAAATGGAGACCCTCTTCCATTTGAAAGCGTAGCGCTTCCTGGTCAACTCCTTTCGAGAAGCCTGCACAACAGTGAAGGCATCTTTGGAGAGACCCAAGGCATGGAACTCTAGCTGCTTAGGAACAAGGTTGTCGGGTGCAGGGAATGAAGGTCCAGGTAGAGTACCTTCCACTAACTAATGGAAAGCAGGTCTGGACACAGGGGAAGATGCCTAGGGAGTCTGCTGAGGTATCAGAACTGGCATGGCCAGTCCGGAGCCACCAGGATCGCCTGTGCCTTGTCCCTCCTGGCCATTAGAAGCACCCTGTGGATCAAAGGAAGGAACAGAAGAGGCCTAAGGTCCAGGGCTTCAAGAAGGCATCCTCCTGCTGAGTTTCCTGCTGAGGTGGGGGTGGACACAAATAAACCTCAGCTTTACGTTCTCTCCGAAGGCAAACCGGTCCACCTGAGGAGTGCCCCACTGGGAGAACCAGCTGTGAAATACCTCTGGATGGAGAAACCTCACGTGAGATGCCCCGCCCACCCAACAGAGCATCCGCCAGCTGATTGGAGGCACCTGTCACATGGATGGCTAGGAGATCCGCCACGACGCAGCACACGAGGGTCCAGACACGGACATCTTCACTGCACAATGGCAGATAGTGCATTCTGGTTTTTGAGATAGTACATGGTCATGGTGTTGTCAGTCTGGACTTGGACCCACTTGATCCCAAATGTGCAGAGCAAATGCAGTCAGAGCCAACCGAATGGCTCAGCGCTCCATCAGGCTGATGTGGCATTGGGACTCCTCGGGTGTCCAGAGCCCGTGAACTCTGTTTTCCCCCAGGTGGGCACCCCAGCCAATGAGAGGGACATCAGTCATTAGGATGATTGTCTACTCTGGGCAGACAAACTGGAACCCTTCCTGTAGATGTGCTGGGAACCAACCACCACTGGATGACATCTTGCATCCACTGGGTCACAGTCGATGTGCCCCTTGCACCGAGATCACTGGCTGGCCAGCTCCCATTACAGGAAGCGGATTTTCCAATGGGCCCAACGGACCACACTGGTGCAAGCCACCATGTAGCCCAGCAGGCGCAGAAGTCCACGGCAGGGTGCAATTGTCCAACCCAAAATGACCTGGCAAAGGAGAGCCTCCACCCTGTCCACCAGGAGCAGGGCTCTGGTTCTGCAAAAGTCTACCTCCACCCAATGGAGTTGATGAACTGCGAAGGTACGAGTTCCAGCTTGGCCCCGTTGACCAGGAGGCCAAGGTCTACGCAGGTGTGGAAGGCCAAGTCCCTTGACGAAGAAGAAGAAGAAGAAGAAGGAGAAGGAGAAGGAGAAGGAGAAGGAGAAGGAGAAGGAGAAGGAGAAGGAGAAGGAGAAGGAGAAGGAGAAGGAGAAGGAGAAGGAGAAGGAGAAGGAGAAGGAGAAGGAGAAGGAGAAGGAGAAGAAGAAGAAGAACAAGAAGAAGAAGAACAAGAACAAGAAGAACAAGAACAAGAAGAACAAGAACAAGAAGAAGCATTTATATAGCGCTTTTCATACATCCAAAGCGCTTTACAAGCAATGCTAGACTGGTAGTGAAGTGACTGAATGTGTGGAGGCGGCCATATCGCACATCACCACCCACACACAGCCTGGATAATTGCATGAACCGGTTTATGGGAAGGGGAATGTTGGCCAGGACGCTGGGAATGTTCCCTACTCTTTGCGAAGAGTGCCCTGGGTTCTTTTACTTCCACCTGGACACCCACCAGGACAACACCAGGATGGGCAGAAGGGACCTCGGGTTAACGTCTCATCCGAAGGACGGCACACCCCAGCAATACAGCACCCCCCCCAATACTGCACTCGGATGCCAGCGATTTTTAGGTGCAATTCCAATCCTGGTGTGGGACGAGAACCCACGACCTTCTGGTCCAGAGGCGGATGTGCTACCAACTGAGCCACGCTGACACCCTGCGATCAGCCAGTCATCCAGGTAAGGGTAAACCTGGACCCCGCGATGCCTCAGGTAAGTTGCCACCACTGCAATGCACTTGTGAAGATCCTAGTGGCTGAGAAGAGGCCAAATGGCATGGCCCGGAACTCGTAGAGGGCTCTCTCTCAGCTCAAAAGCGGAAGAACCTTCTGTGGGATAGACAGATCGGGATGTGAAAGAATGCGTTCTGAAGATCCAGGGAGCAAAGCAATATGTTTCACTCCAGAGATGGTATGATCTGATACACAGTTGCCATCCTGAAGGTGTGCAACCTGAGGAACTGGTTCAGGTTGTGCAGACAGAGTATGGGGCGCCAGCCCCCCTGTCCATTTTGGCACCAGGAAATACCTGGAGACAAACCATGGGTGTTCCAGAGGATCTACGACAGGAACCACGACTTCCTTGCGGAGGAGCTGGGTTATGTCATCTCAGAGCTGACAGAATGTCTGTGAATACCAAGTCTTCCTGTGGGGCGCGGGCTTGGCAAGGAGGGCGCTGCTCGAATTCCAGAGGCAGACCCTGATCCACCACCTCGAAGACCCACCCGTCTGTCGAGACAGTGGACCAGGCAGAAAGGAAGAGACAGAGCCTGCCCCCCACAGGAGAACCCAGGGGAGGTGCGACGGGCATAAGGGAGGCATCCCTCACCCCATCACTGAACAGGCTTGGAGGAGGAGGGCCCACCTGAGGCAGCACCAGAGCCTCTCCCTCCCAGCTTACAGACAATCAAGGCCACAAACTTGGGCCGAGGTAACCAAATCTGAGCCTGCTGGCCAGCCTGTTGCCAGCCTGGCTTGGCCACAGGAGTGGAGGTGGACTGAAAGGGCTTCAGTTTGTGCTGCTGCTTGGAAACCCTGGGATCCTTCTGGGCAGAATGTCAGAGTCCAAGGTGGCATTGGATTTCTCTATGCACATGATGTGACCCTAGACCCCGGGCCCGAAGAGGTCAGTGCTCAAAAAAAGGAACATTTGCCAGCTTGTGCTGAGAGTCTACCATGAAGATCAGGATCCTCAGCCAAGCCCTGTGGTGCATCACCATGGAGGCCACCATGGAACGGGCACAGGAGTCCCCCAATGTCCATGGCAGTCTGGAGCTGTTGCTTAGCCATAGCATGGCCTGGTCCAGACCTGTTTGACCGCGGTCTGGAGGTCCGCAGGCAGATGTGGAAGCACCTCATCTAAAGTGCCCAGCTGGGCGTGGGGTGGACCATGAGAAGGGCCAAGCTTGCCTGGCGGAGGCTATGCGAGGAAGCAGCATGGACTTTCTTAGCCACATGATCCAATATTTTGGACTTCTTATTTGGCGTCTTGTCCACATCACCAGTGCTGCTGGAGCGCAGAGTGACACCAACCCCTCGGCCGAGGGGTGCTCCGTGAATCCAGAGGGGGATTTGTTGGGACAGGTGGGCACCACATACTTGCGGGCCATCCAGGCAGAAGGCGCAGGGCAAGAGGCAGGATGCTGCCAAAGCTCCAGGGCAGGACAGAGAACGGCTTCTGCCACCAGGAAGGCCTCGGTTGGAGAGTCTCCCCAGTCAAGGATCTCAGTCAGCATGTAGCGTGCCAGTTTTTGGGTGGGCTCCATCTTCATACCCATCAATTCCGAGATCAAGTGGAGGAGGCCCATGAAGGAGAATGGACCTCATCTGTCAACAGATCCCCCAAGGACTCCGTGAATGGACAGGAGTGCAGGGAGGAACCCAAGAGTCAAAGAGTAGTCGACCGCCAGAGTCCCCGCTGACCTTCCACGGATGGTCAGGGGTGACTGACAGACAGACAGACAATGGGGAAGCCCCTTTACCTTTCAAGACCCTTTGGTCAGCGCTCCGACTGTTCAGGTGGCGGCTCCACCACAATTAGCGGAGAAGCCTGCATCGGCAGATTTGGGACCATCTTGATCGGCTCTGATGGCAGAGTCGGCGTTGGTTTTTCAGGCGACAGCCAGGTAACTACCAGTGTCGAAACCAGGCCAGGCTTGGTGCTGGTAAGCACCAACTGTTGCCACATCAGGTCCTCGTAGCGTCGACAACTTGCGGTAAAGCCTCTCCTCACCAAAGGACGATGAATAGCGGTGACACTGTTTCCCAAATTGCCAGACAGCGGGAGCACAGATGTCAGTGGGACCGGATCGACCCACGAGAAGATGAGAGATTCGACTGCAAGGGGAACCGGCGGCAGGGCTCAGAGGGAGTTGGCGAACGCCGGCGCTCCTCCTGGTCAGGAACCAGAGGCAGCAGGTCAGTGGACTGATCCGTCCCTGTAACGGTCTGAGTGAGAACCAGAGTCCTCGATATACAGAAGTGTCGATCTCTTCATCTGACAACTGGTCAGTTGGCTCGAGAAAGATCTCGGCCAGCACTTCAATCAGCATCTCGACCGACAGGCCCAATGGGGTTACTGAGGAGCCTGTGGCCAGGGTCGAAGTTTCGACTGTGGTCAAGTCTGGGGAAGCATGGGAACTGGAGGCCCTCGACCAACAGCGCTCCTAATCCCACTACCTCTGATAAGCCCTTTCTTTTTTGGACTCTTTCAACTTACCTTTGTACTTGTGTCCTGAGGATTCCTGACCAAGGGTTGGCTCCTTGAAGGAGCCGTGGAGGTCGAGCCCAGCTGGAGCAGCACAAAGGCAGAAACCGAAGAATAGAAGGCAGTGACCTGGCCCACTTCCTCTTCGAAGGCCGCAAGCTGCTCGGTGGACCCCGCTGCCGGAGATCACCCAACGGGCATCCTTGGACTTCACCGGCGTGTTCATGGACACTTGACAGTCCAACTTCAGGCGAGTGAGACAATCTTCCAAGACGTTCAGGTGGAAGAAGCGACATAAGTCGCGAGCCTGGGGATAGTGGTCGTGCCCCAGGCAATACACGCACGTGGCATGCGGATCCGCCCTAGGCAAGGCACATTTTATTTAAAAAAAAAAAAAAAAAGACACCCATCCCGAAGGCTTTTGGGTGCCGTACATCAATTAATAAATACAACACATCAAAGTAGTAATCAATTAAATACAATACTCTGAACAAATAAAAAAAAATTGATATACAATTAACTACCCTCAACTTCAGCTGCATTTGAAGTCTCAGACTAAAATTAACAACAAATTTATTAAAAAGACAGGTAAAGACTATAAAACAAAGTCCGGGAAGGCCTGATTGTACAAAAAAGGCCTTGAGGCAGGACTTAAAAAACCTCAGACAGACTAGATATCTTCTGCCCGCAAGGGCACCGGCGGAACCCGGGAGCGGACTTTTCGTACATGACAGTTGCAATAGGGATCGCTGAAGACGAACTCGTAAGAGTTTTTTGAAAGGTTCTGGAAGTAAATCCAAAGATTTAAGTGCTAGGGCCTACTCAACCCAGAAGCGGTAAGGTGAGAACCTGCTTCTTCCAGCAGAAAGGAAGATCTGGTGTCATGGGGCAGCAGTAGGAGTTACCACCCAGGTGGGTGGGAGAAGCCTCCCTGAAGACGTTTCCGGCAAGTCTTAAAGGTCGCTGCCAGAAAGTGTGGATACATAATATCCACGTCCCTAGAAAGGAAAGTTTTGTCGTCGGAAAAGGAATCAGCTTATCCTTTCAGTGAAACAGGGACTAATAATAGAAAAAGGAATATTCTCCTACTCCCTCGATGGATAACAATGTTAGAGTGATTTTTTTTCCCCTTTTCTGCTAGTATTTATAAACCAAAAAAGTATACAGATTGTTAAGATAATGTATAATAAAAGCAATGGACGAGCTGCAAGAGCAGAGCACCTGACCAGTGGGGAAATGCTCCATGGAGCACTTGGCCAGTCGCTTAGAAAACAGTTTATTTAGTTGCTCTTATTTTCTTTGTCTTGCAAAACCCTCCAACAAAATACAAAAATGGGATGAGTAGGAGGGACTAAAAAAAAAGGTGAGCATTCACAGAGTGGCCTAGGAGAAGGGAGAAGACTAGCACACCCTCATTCTTCCATTCTCTCGGACAACTCTGCTGAAACCTCCATGAGAAGCATACACTTCAAACTACAGCCAGTAGTGTCTACATGTTACAGTTTTGTTTGCTAAAAGATTCTGGGAACAAGCTGGCAAATAAACGTACCCGTGGGAGTTCAGTATTTTAAATTCATAGCTCCTTTAGGAGCTGGCAGCCCATTCTGACCAAGCTTTTATACAGTGTGCCCTAGCTGATGTCACTCAGGGGGAGGGGCATTACCTCATTATCCCATCATTTCATATGCATTACAATTTCTGAGAGTTTAAAAATGTTTTTGAAATTCACTGTGTGAACAAAATGTAAATATTTTAATTGATTACATATAAAACAAGGAGGACATTGATTGTTGAATCCAAAGTTATTAGCTGCCAATCAAAAAGGGGTGGATCACCAGAGTAGGATGTCACTCAGGGGTGTGTATAATGACCTACCACCTGAATTACTAAGTAGATCTGTTGGTCAGTTTAACACTGACCTGTGACAGGAAAACATCTAAGGAAAAGTGCATACAGAATTTCATGGCTCCTGAATTGGCTTGAGGCCAACGCTGAGCCTTGAAATTGGGGATTCCTGTGGAATAAGAACTATGGACTAACCTTTATTTTCTGTAAGTTTTTTTTTTGGGGGATTTTCACAAACGTAATGCAAGCTCATGCTTTTACATCCGATTCCTGTGTCTTGGCATCTGTATATCCCACCAACCTTTACACTTGTGCACCTAATCTTGTCCTGATGATTAAAAGGCACCATCAGCTTTTCTTTAGCTTTACTAAATGTACTGTTTAAGTTGTCACTTTGACAGCAGCAGTATCATAAAATGCATACTTGCCACAGGATTTGTATATCAATGCCATTTACTGTTTTGATGCAAAAGTAAAAATGAAAGTGACCCGCCTTTAAGGCCGTCGGCTGAAGCATCCAGGCATCCCCAAATGATAATGCTGTGTTACGGGTAAATTCATTCATGTACAAGTTTGTTACATTTTTCAGCATGTGAATGAAATAATGCGCGCAGTACTACTGAAACAAACAATGACAGCATAAAAAGACTAATGGTCCATCCAGCCTGCCTGGTACCCGACTAAACCCAGGACCTAGTGTCCATCCAGAGTAGAAAGTAGCAGCAATAGTTTTTAGTCATAAAGTGTATATGAAAAGGATAGATGGTACAATATTCCATTGAGCAGTGGCTCATTTCCAAGGAGGTCCTATAGAGCATAAATAGGTGTCACCTATAATTTTCGGTACATACAATACAATAAACAGACTGAGAAATTACAGTACATACATGCAATCACACAATAAATTAGATCCAGTGTGCGCAAATTCTAGCAAATTCAGATATTGTGCAAAATTCTAATATATTTAATGGGGCGCTATGCCATCACCCCCCACAATGCTGCAGAAGTTGATTTGTCACAAATTTGTGCCACATTCTAATGTATTTAATGGAGTGCTATGCCGTCACTCTCTGCAGCACTGCAAAGGCATCACTGATTTTTCACGAAACCATTTTTTTATTGGTGCTTTATATATGGTGCAATCTGCATAGTAGAGAGATAGGCATACAGCGCCATAACAATGGTCCCTAATATATATATATATATATATATATATATATATATATATATATATATATATATATATATAAGGTACTTTTCCTCTCTGTACTTTAATCAAAATGTGATAGGTGCCACTCTCTTCTATCTCTAAGTCTCATCTAGTTCAGGGATTTATACAGTTTACAATGAGTGTTCTCCTGAGGGCGCGAGGATGAAACGAGCCAGCCTGTTATACAAAATATCCAGTTTGGCTAGCCCTCAGGACCCCGCATAAATTATATCTCCATAGTCTATTACAGGGAGCACATGGTGTTTACTATCCTCCTTCTTGTGTCAGTAGACATGAAATATTTTAATTTATACAGCATACCTCACTTTTTACCTACATTTAGTAATAGAGCCTCTATGTGGGGTTTCCAATTCAATTTTTCGTCTACAGTAATTCCAAGGTATTTATACTTACTAACTTATTGTATCCAGACTCCTTCCAGAGACTGGATCTTTAGCATGTCTCCCTTATTTTTACTGTGGGTAAACAACACTGACTGGGTTTTTTTACGTATTTCTGTATTACATCACTGTATTCTTTATGAGAAATCTGGTTGTTTATCTCTTGGTGCCTTTTTTAAACATAGGTCTTTAACTTTTTTGCACAAGATTCAATTAGGTCTTGTACCCGGATAGTGTTGCTAGCTTGTTCCCCATCTCCGTGCCCACCGTTATGACTAGAAACAGTACAAGAAACGTGTTCAAGCTACCTTTGAGTAGATCAAATTTTATGAAGCATTTGATCCATTGTGAATTGATGATTCAGTATAATCAATTATCTAATGTAACTGCTTGTTGTACTGTGTCTGGTTTTAAATGTTCACTTGAACAAAGATTTTTGTCTGAGGTGGTTTGTAATTGCTTCAAATGTTTGAGTAATTATATGTTTCCATTGATGTGTTTATGTTATCTTGTTTTGTTATTTTTATGTGATTTGTCACTGAACATCTGTGAAAACGGGCATTTTTTTGCCACAGATTTTTTCTGTATAAAATAAATGAAATGAAATAAAGTTTATGTTCTCTAAAAAAAAGGCACGCAAATGATGAAAGGCACCTTGAAATTTATTTTGTAGGTCAACAGCCTTATTCCCTTCGACATAAATTACAGTGTCATCTGCGTAGATACGGTAGTTTATCACAGTATCTAAAAACTATAAGTTATTGATGTATTATGTTAAATAGAAGGGGACCTAAAACAGATCCTTGTGGTACCCCATTTTAATTTGTACTAATTTAGACCTAAATTTACCCAATTCTACCTCTTGTTCTCTAGCGGTTAAGTATGTTCTAAACCATTCATGCTCCATTTCCCCTCACCCCCATTTCGTGGAGTCTGGACAGGAGAATGCCATGGTGCAAGGTATCAAATGCGTTAGACAAATCTATAACTAGAGCACCCACAGGCATTTTCCTGTCCAGACTCCACTGTAAGTCCCCTACTACTTTCATCAATGCTGTATTTGTACTGTGGACAGCTAAATCCTGACTAAGGGTAGTGTCACGCTACTTTGCATGCTCAGAGTCATGGCTTATTTCATTTTTGTTTACCGGTAGGTGCACTAGCCATAGAAATTACTATTTTCAGGCACGACCCGGGCGGTTACAGAGTGGAAGTACATAAAACACAGAAACAAAACAAGATTTTACAGTAAAAATATAAGCGAGGTGATGAAAGCAATGTACAAAACAGTGTAATTCATGACAAAACATGTGATAAGGCAATTTGTCGGCAGGTGCAGGACATAGATCACAAATTTGCAAGAAATTATGATACAGAGTTCGGCGAGAGACTCATTGAAAACAACCAACCACATACTTGCAAGGAACTATCAGGTATAATAAGCAGAGAAAATTACAAAATAACACACAGCAGGCAGATCCTTGGGGGACAAACACATTCACACGGTTTGTGAGATAGGGCACAGAGTATTGCAAGTAGGAGCTTTTCAGCAAGGATTACAAAGATCCAAGGAGTAGAGAATTCATTATAGTAAGACAGGGAAAGGGGTTTGGGATAACAAGCCAAGCACATCAAGTTGGGAGGGAAGACAAGTAGACAGGCAGGAGGAGGAGGATTAAGTGCAAGGCATTAGGTAGAGAGCAGATCAAGTGCATAGCGGTGAGAGTAGGAGAGGTGCTAAGGAGGGCTGAAGCAAGCACATCGATTAGAGAAGATGAGGCAGCTACGGAGCTCCTTTTTAAAGGAGTTATGTGAGGGTGCTTAGATCGCTAAGGGGAAGGAGTTCCATAGCTGAGAAGCATGGTGGGCGAAAGCACTGGTGCCTACTCTCTAACAAATCATGGGAGGATATGGTGGTACCCGAGGACTGATGTGATTTCACTTCACAAAAGTGGGAGCAGGGCAGAGGCAGGAAACTACAGACCAGTTAGTTTGACCTCAGTGGCAGGGAAAATGATGGAATCACTTCTAAAGGAAAGAACTGTCGAGTACCTAGAGGCCAGTGCGGCACAGGACCCAAGGCAGCATGGATTCATAGCGGGAAGGTCGTGTCAGACGAATTTAATAGATTTCTTTGACTGGGTAACCAAAGTAGTAGACCACTACCTAGATTTTAGCAAGGCATTTGACACAGTCCCACACAGAAGATTAATATACAAGTTAGCCAGCCTTGGAGTGGGTCCCAAGGTGGTAGCCTGGATAAAAAATTGGCTGGACTACAGCACTAAAGGGTAATAGTAAACAGAGTCCACAATGAAGAAAGGAGGGTTACTAGCAGGGTACCACAGGGTTCAGTACTGGGACCGGTCCTCTTTAATGTCTTTATAAGTGACATTGCGGAGGGACTGGAAGGAAAAGTATGTCTCTTTGTAGACGACGCAAAGATCTGCAACAGGGTTGATACACAAGGTGGGGTGGAAAGGATGAAAAGGGACTTGGCAAGGTTAGAGGAATGGTCAAATGTATGGCAGCTCAGATTAAATGCAAAGAAATGCAAAGTAATGCACCTGGGAAACAAAAATCAAATGAAAAGGGACCTGGGGATAGTTACATCAGACGACCTAAAGGTGGGCAAGCAATATGAGAAGGCAGTGAGGAGGGCTGGGGGGATACTGGGATGCATAGGGAGAGGCATCACCAGTAGAAAACAGGAAGTTGTTATCTCTCTGTACAGACAGTTGCTGAGACCCTATCTGGAGTACTCGTGCAGTTCTGAGACCCCATCTCCACAAAGACAGAGTGGAGGCTGTCCAGAGGAGGGTTCAAAATGCAGCAGGGTCTGCACCAGAAGACACAATAAGAGAGACTAAAGGAGCTTAATATGTATACCCTCGAGGGAAAGGAGGGAGGGGGGACGTGATAGAAACTTTCAAGGGAATCAACAAAGTCCAAGAGGGTGGCATCTTCAGAAAAAAGATATGTGCAAGAACAAGGGGCACACTCTGAAGATAGAGGGGGGGATGGCTCAGAGGTAATGTGAGGAAGTAGTTTTTCACAGAGAGGGTTATAGATGCATGGAACAGCCTTCCTGAGGAGGTCGTGGAGTCAAGAACAGTAGGGGAATTCAGGAATGCATGGGACAGACATAAGGCAATTCTAGTAGGGGGTAGGAGGCAGCAGACTGTTGGTTAACTAGCATCTGCAGCTTATCAGTCAGGTAGGGAAATGGGCACACTAAGTGGGCCAAGTGGTCCTTATCTGCCGTCAAATTCTGTTTCTGTGTTTCTAAGCCTTTGGTGGTGTTACTTTTTGGGACACACAGAAGGCATTTTGCAACTGAGCATAGGCCATAGCCGGACATCTGAGGAACAAGCAGATCAGCTAAGGTTTTTTTGAGTTTGAGACCACATAATACTATCGACAGTCGACCCAAGGGAGTAAAGTCTAGCAGCATTTGGTGACAGTTTAGATCAGAGTAGAGGAGGCAGTGGCATTTCAGCCGATGGGGGAGGGGGAGGAGGCACAGCAACAGATATTATTATAAGTGACGTCCCATCTATGGAGATTGGGTTTAGGTAAGGCAGCATATGTCGCAACTCCGTATGTAAGGGTGGGTAGAAGAATACCATGAGCAATGGCAAGCCTCGCTGCAGGGGTTAATGCATATCTGGTCCAGTACACTCTACCTAATTTAGAGTTGACAGATTTACATGAGTTCTGGATGTGAAGGTCAAAGTTTAGAGATTGGTCCAGTGTTACCCCTAGGTACTTAAACAAGGTCACTGAACCAATAGGGGATCCATCCAGGCAAAAGACCATGAAATTATTTTACAGGTTTTGAGTTCAGAATTTGTCCCAAATAGCATGGATTGGGTTTTGGCCTTATTAAGGACTAGTCTGTAATGCGAGAGCCAGGCTTCAGTGCACTGAAAGTCCGTGCAGAGTTGCAGATTGATGTCAGCAATGTTTTTCATGCTGGTGTACAGGACTATATCATCAGCACAGAGGAGAGAGGAGGTGGCAGTAAGATTGGAGGCAATGTTATTGATAAATACAGAAAATAGCTGTAGCCCCAAAATTGAGCCTTGTGGTACACCAATATTCACTGTTACCAGGTCGGAATAGGTCGAATTGTATTTTACAGCTTGGACTCTGTTTTGACAGGTGACTATTGAACCAGTTGACAACATTATGCGCGAATCCCAAAGACTTCAGGGTGGCAAGGAGAATGGAGTGGTTCACCAAGTCAAAGGCCTTTGTCATGTCTATGAAAACAGCTCCAGTTAGAAGGCCCGAGTCCATAGCAGTGAGTATGTCAGTAGTAAACTTAAGTAGGGCCATGGAGGTGCTATGGCCCTCGTGGAAACCATGCTGGTCGGTTGTAAGAAGGTCATTTTTGAGAAGGAATTAGATTGTGCATCAACTAAATTTTTCCAGGATTTTGCTCAGAACAGAGAGGATGGCAATGGGTCTGTAGTTAGATGGGTCTTTTGGGTCACCCTTTTTGAAGACAGGAGTGACCCTGGCTATTTTCCATATATCAGGGACACTACTTTGGCATTGAGAGTGCATGAAAATGTTGGCTAAGGGAGCAGCAATGAGCGGAACTGCTGTTTTTAGTAGACTGGGTTCAAGACTCTCCAAGCCTGTAGCTGTGCTGTTTGAGACTGAGCCAAGTAGTTTAGAGACCTCCTGTAGAGTGATGGCCTTAAAGTAGAAGGAGGGGCCAATGACTTCCTGGCTGGAGGTCGCAGGAGGGCAGTGGTGTTGTGAGGCAGGGAAGGAGGATGTGTATTTATTTAGATCTGAGAATTGATTATTAAAAAAAGTTAGCTATGGTCTGAGGATTGCTACAGTAAGTACCGCTGAGGACCATGTCATTTGGGGTGGCAGAGCGGGTAGACCCCAGGAACTTGTTTACGTGTGACCAGAATTTCTTTGGGTTGCCAGGGGCATTCACTAATACGCTTTTGTGGTATGAGCCTTTGGCAATTCTTATTTCTTTTTTGTAGGCATTCTGCCGCTGCCTGTAGGTGTTATAATCCGTTGGCAGGCCAGAAGACATAAAGCAGCTCCTTGCTTTTAGCTTAGCAAATAGCTCCGTTTATAGCCATCTGGTTTGTTTCCCCTTAATTCTGCGGGTAATGAGAGGGAAGTGTAGGTCCTGCAGTGCCATGAATCCTGTCAGAAAAATGTTGAGGAAGACTGTACATCACTGGCATTGTAAAGATTGTACCAGTTAATGTTACATATGTCACGTAGAAATTGTTGTGTATCTAAGTTAGCATGATCCCGAAGTGATGCAACGAGGTTGTTTGGAGCGGCCATCTCAGATGCAAATGATAGGGGAATGGTCAGTGATCGATTCATGAGTGTGCCAGTTCAAACACCAAATAAAGTATTATACAGCACTCATTTTAAGGCAACACTCACTTTGTGGCACCAGGGTACTGCCTCTGTTAGAAAATCACTGACAACTTGGAAAAAATGGAAACTCATACATGCACAAATGTTGGCACTATGTTACCAGTGCACGCACAGGAAGAATGGACTGAGAGAGATTCAGTCAAGGTGGTAAATATTCAAAATATTGGGGAGGGGGACCTATGTAACTGCTCTTTTAATATCAGTCAGGCATTGTGCTTATAATTATTGGTGATAAAGGTGTCTGCAGGTAGAGTTTTGAAATGGTGCCAAAAAGAAAAATCAGCTCAAAGCAAACAGTGCCCTTTTAAGGGCTTGGGGCTAGCAGTTAAGTCCTGTTAAATACCAGAGGCAGGCCAGGCAAGTTAATCGTGTGTGTGCGTGCGCGCACACACACATACTTGTGTGTTAAATAGAGTCTTTTAAGGGCTGGCGGCAGGTCGTTTGATCAAGTCTGTAAAGCAGGAACACAATTTATTTAACAATATGGGCAGAGGGATAACAAGGACTTGGGGCAGACCAGGAAGAGGTTGACAATTTATTGTCAAAAAAATGTTTTGGGTCGTGGCATCGCCACATAGGGTGGCATCTAAATAGTTATGTGGACATTTGTTTAAAACTTGCATGCCCCAGTGAGCAGGTAATTGTTTTCACAAATGTTATATCCTGCCTTGGAGAACGCTTTCTTGCCCACTTATTTTCTACCCCTACCACTTTGCTTAAGCCCTCTAGGAGATGCTCTATTAGAGTCCCTGTTTTGATATAGCCTACCTTCCTAATACCCAGCACCCTAGCCCTGGTTTAGATTGCTCTTCCTCATGCACTAGTTCGAAAGAAATGGTATTACGGTCCCTCTGACCTACCGGTGCCTCATCGTTTATGTTCTTTACTATGTTCTGATTGCTCAAGATTTAAAACCACATTAACCCTTGCTGGACTACGTACCCACATGTAAGGAAAGCATCCTGGTTCATCTCCAATAAATTGCTGGCCTTTTTTGGTGCAAGCTGCACTAATTTGCCAATCAATGTCTGGAAGACTGAAGTCATCCACAATCACTGGTTTGGTTAGTTTTCCTTGAACTCTTCCCTCCTAGTGCTTCATCCCCAGTGTCGTACTTGCCAGGTGGTCTACATAGACCATGGATGTATTTCCTTCCCCCCATTATCAACCAACTGCAGCCAGTGACTCCACCCTTCCCCTCCGTGATTGATCTGCCCTCCACTACTTTGATGCCCTCGGTTATGTACGTTGCCACCCCTCCCCAACTGGTTGCCTCCCTAGCTCTTCTAAATACAGTAGTTTATACTACACAGGTCACAGCTACAGTGCAGAAGTTACATGCTGTCAACCAGCTTACCTGCACCAGTCATCAAAATGAAATCAAAGAGAAATAAAATATAAAAATGCAGACAATTTTCACAGGCAGGCTGAAAATGGAACTGGCACTTATTCCTACGTCCGAATGCTACTGGCAACTGCACTGCCGCTCCTAGCCTGCTGTCTAGTTAAACTTTGCCATAGTAAAGTTTAACTGCAGGTTCTCCTCAACCAATAACCTCAAATAAATAAATAAAAATATAGGATTATTGTATAGGATAAAGATAGTTTTTATCCCACTAAGGCCAGCTGGCTAGTACTCATCATATTTGATTCCAGTCTTAGATTTTTGAACAGTTATGGCCTTCTGCTTCAGTTAAGGTAAAAACTACAATATGCACTCTATACCCCAGGTTAGGGTGCTATGCTCTGTCCATTACTAGAACTACTTATCACTGTAGACTCAACATAGCCCTGTATACTTTAATATAACTAAATGTGCGCATGTGAAGCCTGTTTAATGGCTCCAACATACTGTTGCTTGTTCGTTTTGAAACAGTCCTATTGTTTCCTTATTTAGCGTTCCTTGTTAATGTTGCCCTTTTTCCTAACTTAATAATGATTTAATTACTTATAACTTCCAGAAGCCAGTGACAATAGTTGAGCTGAGCCTAGAGTGACGTTTACCATGAACGGATTGCTCTCAACTTATGCCACAGGATTCTGGAACTGTTAAGCAATTCAAACAATAACAATTCTGTACTTACCGTAAACAGCAGATCTTCAAGAGAATCTTTTCATCAAGCCACACCTTTGGAACTACACCCATGTCAGCACTAAGACCGCACAGAAACTTTTGCAAGCCAGGTGTCGCCCATGATGATGTCATGCACCAACATCTACATAAACATGGATGGCCCAATCACTTCCCCGACCGAGATTATACTCTGAGAACTGATCTGTGGGGAACCAGGATATTAGACCAACTTCTAGTATACCACACGACTATAGGAGCTAGAAAAGGCAGCTATAAACCGAAAGGATGCAGGAAATCCAGTGTCTTAGCCCTAAGGTGGAAGGAGGGTAGGATGGCACGGCCTGATGAAAGATTCTCTCGAAGATCTACTGTTGCGGTAAGTACGTAACTGTTCTATCTTCTTTAAAGATCTCTCTTCCCTTAGACCACACATCTTTGGAACAAGTCATAGGCAGTACCAAATAATTAAGCAACAGACTGGACGGATGGAATATCTGTGTTCATGACAGCAGGCTGTGCAACACAGCCAGGCCAAATTCTGCTCTTCTACGAGACACAATGTCCAGACTAATATTTAGTGAAGGTGTGGATAGTGCTCCATGTGGCAGCTGCACAGATCTCAGCAGCAGAAACACTGCGAAAACAGGTAACAGAAGTGGCCATGCCTCTTTATGAATGACCAAGAACTACATCAGGAAGTTCCTTACCATACCTTCCTGTAACAGAACGTAATACAATATGGTAGACATTTAGACAGGTACTGTTTAGACACATGGGTGCTCTCTTTCCCTGGGGCGAACAAAACAAAAAAACGAGGACTTTCTGCACTCCTTGGTGAGATTAACATCTGAGAATTCTATGTACATCTAAAGTATGGAGTAATGCTTCCTCTGGACTGGCATACTCTGAGTAATACACTGGAAGGTGGATGGTTTGTTTCAAAGTAAATTTGTACACCAAGTTTGATAAAAAACTAAGAACTTATGTAAAAACACATTGTCTTTATAAAAAAATCAAATGGGGAGGCTCACACATTAGTGCCTGTAGCTCTGAAGTCAGCAGAATAAGGCCATTTGGTTTATGTAGTCTGCTCATGTTGCAGAGTCCACAGATTAAACTACTGACCCTGCCCCCCATCCACCCTTCCCATACCCCTTACTTTCCCCTCAGGTCTATCCCAGCCATTTTTGAAGCTGCCTACCATCTTCATTGAGACCACCTCCTCTGATAGCGCATTCCAACTGGCCGCCAACCTCTCCATGAAGAAATGCTTCCTAGCCTCCCTTCACCCCCCCCCCAACTTAAGACTGTGTCCCTGGTTTTGGTTGCCACTTAGCTTAAAGAGACCCTCCTTTTTGACCCTATTTATCACCTTCAAGTACATGAAGGTCTCCATCAGGTCTCTTCTCTCCCTCTCCTCCAGGGAGTAAATGTTCAGGGCCCCAACCTCTTATCACAAGTTCTAGCCTGCTGGACCTTGATCATCTTAGTTGCCCTCCTCTGGACAGTCTCCAGGAGGTAAATGTCCTTTTTAAGGTGTGGGCACCAGTACTGTACTGCATACTCCTGATGTGACCTCACCAGTGACCTGTACAGGGGCAGTATAACCTTCTCTCGCCTACTGCTGATCTCCCTGCCTATTAATTTTCTTTATTATTTTTCACTTAATTTAGTTATTAAGTAAATTATTTCAAAAGTTTCACCAGGAATGACATACAGAACCAAAAGATCATTTCCAGATGCGTACTGAGGGAAAAGGGATTTGGAAAATCATATACAATAAGTCAATAATATAAACAGAAGCATAATCAATAGTATAAAAAATATGCACATAAGGTACCAACAGACATGGTGGAGAGGGTACAACATTTTAAGTATGTTAGTGTAATGGAACAAGGCAAACTATTTGGGGGGTGAGTACATCCTGTAATTTTAGATGATGGGGCAATGGACAGTTGTAGGAGGGAGAAAAACATAATGAAGACGAGACTTTAAGGAGGAAGCAGAGTGAATTGACAGGGGAAGAGGGAACCAGACTTTAGGAAACAGATAAGAGAAAGCAGACTGACCAGCAGTAGAGGGAATGAGAAGTACTACTGCGGAGAGGGTAGCAGGAATCGAAGGGAGAGGACAAGGGGGGATATAAGGTAGAAGGGAAGAGAACCAAACCAGAATTTAGATATAAAGGAAGTGCAATGGGAAAGGTGCCTCTCATCAAGAGAGAAGAGAAAGGGCAAAGGAGAGCGAACAATGGTGGGTATGAGGGGAAGAGTCTAAAACAAAATGACAGAGTGAAAGAGGAGGTGATCCAGTCTGGCAAGGGAGGATTTGGGTGCAACACTATAGACTGTCACCAAAAAACAAAGATGGGGAGAGTCATCTTTAAAAACAATGTCATGGTGGACTGGAAGCAGGAGACTCTCTTTGTTCCTGCACAGTGCACCAAGACTGGGGTGAAGCTTTGGGTAAATGGCAGCAACATGAACCAAGAAATCAAGATGACAGCCAAGTCAGACTCAGAGGTACTTAAAAGAGGACACATCCTCAACCACAGCACTATCCAGTATGTGAAATACAGGAAGAGGGATGAGTCTGGAAAGCTTCTGACAGGTGCCAAAAGTCATAGAAACTGCTTTTTTGGCATTGAGGGTAATTAGTTAGACTGGGATCAGCACTGAATATCGTCAACTGTGAGGTAAGATCAAAGGAAGAGGAGTCAAATGTAAAGAGCATTGTATCATCAGCGTACATGTGAATGAATGCAAAAGAACAGAGAGGGGAAGTCATTCAAGAATATGGAAAACAAAATAGGACCCAGGATAGACCATTGAGGGACACCAGACCAGACAGGGAGTGGAGATGAAATTGAGCTACTTATCAAACAGCTTGAGACCTACCCTCAAGGTAAGAACAAAACCAGCTGACTGCAGAGTCAGAAAGACCCGCTGCTTTAAGCTTGTCCAGAAGGGGGTGAGCCAGTGTCAAAAGCTTTAGCAAGATCAATAAAAATAGCAGATGTGATCAGACCTTGATCCATACCTGTGAGTATGGAGTCAGTGAGCCGAAGGAGAGAAGTAGAACTGGAATGAGATTTCTTAAAAACCAGACTGGAAGGGGGAGAAGAAGGAGGAGTCAAGGAAGAAACAGTTGAGATAGAACAAAGCATCCCTGTAACTTGGCAAGGGCAGAAAGGAGAGAGAGGATGGAAGTTACCAGGAGAAGAGACAGCACCACCTTTAGGGAGAGGAATGACTGTAGCTCATTTCCAGGCATCAGAGACATTAGCAGAAGAAAAGGAAAGGTTGAGGGGAGGGCAACAGGCAGAGCTATAGCAGGGGCTAAGAGATGTAGTTTGGGGTCAAGGGCATCAGGGCTACTACTTTTCTGAGGATTAAGAGCAAGCAAGGACTTAAAGGTAGCAGAGGTGGTGGCAGGAGAGAAGGAATAAAGATTTAAGGGGGGAGGAGGCAGAGAGGGGGAAGGGGAAGCAAGAGATGAGAAAGAGGGCACAGGTAGTAAAGTAGGAGTTAAAGGAACAGGCAACAGTAGAAGGGTCAGAGATGAGGGTGTCACCAACCTTACCTTCCAGAACTTCGAGGGATGATTAATGTTGTTCTGGAGTATGGATGAAAAATACTCAGACTTAGCAAGTCTTATGGCTTTAGTGCAGGCGCTACTTAGGAGATAGTAGATTGCCAAAGCAGCTGGGGAGTCCGTGATCTTGTAAGAATGCCAGGTAAGATCTCTGGAACAGAAGCAAGTCATCATCTCACCTAGGAAGATGAGAACCCCATACTCTGGTTCTTTTCAGGGGAGCACAATGATCCCAGACAGCCACAAATTTGGAATTAAAAGTACTGAAGGGCAGAATTTGATTGCTGGCTGTTGAGACTGAAAACCAATCAGTAGCCATAAGGTCAGCTAGGAGAGAGGACAAGTCCAGTGACCTAAAGGACTGGAGATGGATAAGTTTAGAAGGAGAAGGGGCTTAGGACAATGCATCTTGCGGGCACAGTAAACCATATGATGGTCACTGAGGGCATCAGGAAGGATTCCTGCATCCACAACACAGTGTGGATGAGCAGACAGAAGAACCCAGACTATCAGAGAGTGATTTAAAGATTTAAAATTTAGATAAGTAGGGTTAGAAATCAATTGAGTCAATTGTAGTGACTTAACATTTTTAACTGTTTTATTTACGCTAGAGGAGAGTCAATTTATATTAAAGTCACCAAGAACATAAAGCTCACCTCTGGAAGAGTTAAACAGATACAGTAGTTGAAAGAAGCTCAGTAACCAGAGCAGGGTGAAAAAACCAGGGCAACAGTAAACCCTGTCAATAAAGATGCAGCCCAACATTTTATCTGCCCTTGCTGCTACTTTCCTGCACTGCGTGGAGTGCTTCAGGTCACTATTGATAATCATTCCCAGATCCTTCTCTGTTGCGGATACCCCATTCCTTTCCAGGTTGTACTCCATCCTGGGATTCTTATCTCCAATGTACATAACTTTTCATTTCTTTGCACTGAAGCCAAGCTGCCAAATCCCAGACCACCTCTCAAGCTTTTCCAGATCATACTGTAGGTCCTGTATCCCTTCGGCTGTGCCCACCCTCCTGGAGAGCTTGGTGTCACCCACAAATAGGCACATTTTGCCCTTAATGCCATCCCCAATATCGCTGATGACACTGAATACCAGTCCCAGCACCAAGCCCTGCAGGACACCACTGGTGACCTCGCTGGTGCTAGATAACTCTCCTCCTCCCACCACCACCGCCACTACCTGGGTCTTGTTCCTCAGCCAGTTTTCTACCCATCTTCTCCTCAACCCCAAAATCCACAAACTTCATGATAAACCTCTTGTGGGGTACAGAGTCAAAGGCCTTGTAGAAGTCCAGGTAAAGGATGCCCACTGCTCGACCCCCGTCTACTGCTTTAGTGACCCAGTAAAAGAAGTCAATTGGATTCACCCGACACAACCTACCCCCCCCCCAAATAAACCTGTGGTACCTCACATCCTGGAGATCATACGCCTCTAGATACTCAACCAACCTTTCCTTATGTATGGTCTCCACGAGCTTGCATACGATTGAGGTCAGAATGCCTGGTCTCTAATTCCCTGGTCATCCTTCGACCACTCTTACATCACATGTGCCATTCTCCAGTCCTGCGGTACCACACCTGACTCCAGTGAAATATTCAACGGGCCCACCAGTGGCCCTCACTGCAAGCTCCCCTGCCAGTTGACTCAGCACCCTTGGGTGTATGCCATCCAGGCTTGGTGATGTGTCCACCTTCAATCCTAGCAGCCCTTCCCTACCACCACATCCGTGCTCCTCTTCTCCCTGCTCCTCTTCTCCCCCCTGCAGGCACCGGTCAGTTTTTCTCCCTGGTGAGGACAGAAGTATTCGTTCAGTTCCTCTGCTTTACCCCCTTCTCCTCCACCGACTCATCCCCTTTCTCGGCTCCATCAATCCCATCCTCCTTGTCCCTTTTCTCGCTTATATAGTGGGGGAGGCCTCTCAATTCCCTCCACTATCTACAGTTCCTTCAGAGCCTCAGCACGCTAGACTACCTCACTTGCCACACTAGCCATCTTAGGTAATTCTCCCTATCCTCCTCTTTCTTGGTCTTTCTAAATTTTCCATAAGCTAACCTCTTGTCCCATACTGGATGGGCAACCTCAGCAGTAAACCAGTTGGGTGCTTTGACCCTCAAGTTCTTCCTCTTGAGCCTAATGCACTCCTCTGTAGCAACCATTATTCCATCATTAATGATGGACAACCTTTGGTCCACCCCCATATCTACTCTGATGCCCACTAGGTGCCCTTTTAGCACTCTGTCCATCTTCTTTAAGTCCATGCTCCTAAAATCCAGGATTTTGGTCTTACTGGGATTCTTTCCCTGCCCATATCCAACCAGAAACACACTGTGGAATGGTCACTTCCACCCAGGGGCTTCCTGACCATTATTTCTTGCACATGCTCCCCATTTGTGAGCACTAGATCCAAGGACTGCCCACTCCTGGTGAGTTCTGTGACACCCCGCATCAGGAATCCACTTTGCAACACTTCTAGGATCACCTGACTCCTGACACATGTTGTGGATGGTACATTCCAGTCTACCTCAGGCAGGTTGAAGTCTCCCACTATTAACACCTCTTTCCCTACAGCTTTCGATATTTGCAAGCTCAGTTCCCGGTCTCTTTTCTTCTCCTGGTTGGGTGATCTATAAACCACCCTCAACCTCACCCTTCTCCCTCTACTGGGATGTAACAGAACCTATAATGCTTCTGTCTCCACTCCTCAACTCCTCCCTCATGCATGTTATACCCTCTCCGATATAAACCACCACCCTACCCCCAACTGTCCTGTCTGTCCTGTATAATTTATATCCAGGGATTGAAAGGTCCCAGTCATGGTTTGTGTGACCCAAGTCTCTGTTACAACCGTAGTGTCCACCCACTCTTCTGCCAATAGTGACTGAAGGTCATTTGTCTTGTTTCCAACACTTCATGCGTTAAGAGAAACCATCTTCCAACTCAAATCTGAGTCTCCTTCCCTTCCCTCACTGTTCCACTCCTGCCCCCGAAAAAGTTTTTTACCTTGGTAGAAAGCCAAGTGTCTGGGGGACATTTAGTTTGAAAATACAAAATGAAGAATAGTCAGATGCTGATGGGTGTTCACCAGGCAGAGGTGAGCAGCTCTGGTGACACCAGGGGACTGAAATAAAAAAGAAGGGAGATAAAAAAAATCCTGTAAGGCAGTTGGACAAGCTTCATTTTCTTTACAGTTCTGCGCTGTTATTTCTTTCCTCTCAAACAGCCAGTAACCATCAAGGTGAATTGCACAGAAGAGAGTCTTGAACAATCAGGTTCCCAGACAATGGATATTCTCATCAGTGAGGAAAAACAAAAGACAAAAAATAGCCACTTGTGCCTATGGGGCCTTACTTGGTTAAAGAATTAACAACAAAAAAATACATCTTGGGGGGCTTCTGGATTGGCTGAACGAGAGCCTTGATCACCACATAAGGCAGAAAGAAGTCTGTGGTTCAATATGCGGGTAAGGAATTCCTAATAGAACACACAGACCCTATTTCACTGCCAGAGCAGCAGGACTGCAAGCAAAAACAAAAAACACTAGTTGGTTTGGTGCTGGCAGTGAAAATCTTTCGTCCCTCCTGGTATGGATGGATAGAGCTGAAATCCAGATGAACGAAATGTTAAAAAAAAAAAAAAAAATAGACAAACTGTACATCTCCACAGTCACCAGACTTTATTGATGCACTAATTTAAGACATAGCAAACAGCAAATGGCCAAGCTGACCTCCATTTTTCCAGGACCAGATGCAATGACTGCAACACAAAACTACACCACGTTTACTAAACAAGTGGCCATTAAACACCAATATTAGACATCTGACCAAGTCTGGACATGTGAGGTAGCCAACAGCCACTTACTGCATGTGGGGACCAAAGTCTGAATCCCCAGCTTGCTATCAGAGTGGTGCCAGCAGAAAAAAGTTGGTGTAAAAGAATTCAGGAGCCAGAAAGGTACATAATAGACCCATCTTAAGGGAGAGGTGGAAAAAGGCAAAAAGAGTCAGTCAGATGATGCAGCCATGCTCTTCATAACTCAGTTGAGAAGTATAGGCCTGTGTGTGTTAAGCCCTCCTCTACACCAGGCTAGAATCCTTTTCATGACAGTCCCAGCCAGCAAGCCCTGCCAAGAATATGGGAGATTAAACGAGGTCAGACTTGAGGTGCCTGGCAGCACTTCACATTCACCAGTTCTGAGAACCATCTGCACTTTAGAATGAATAGAAATATTGTCACTCCACAACAGGGGAAAGAAAAATATAAGTAAAAACAATACAAAAAACACAAACAGACCAGAAGTTTATAGGAATATACAGAAACAAGAAAAAATATATACAATTCAAGTTTTTCAGAATATATGGAACTGATGGGCAGGATGTATAATGGAGAAACAAAATGATTTTGTCCTGTACTAGAATCCTTCCAGCACCCAGAATCCATCCGATCCGACAGCCACCCCGAGTAATGCAAAACTATAACACACACGCACTAAAGCAAAACCATATCAACCACAAGCTGGAATTATAAATATAAAAACGTCAAGACAGGATCTAAATAAAAGTGACTGACAGTAGAGAGACTACATGAAATGAAGAAATGTTAGAGCCTTAATGGAATGTCAAAAGTATTTTCAAGACTCCTTGATAATGTGAATGACTACATACTCAGAATGAAGTGCTGTTAAGTGTTTGTTTCTCCTTTAAGAAACAAAGTAAAAATAAAAAGTTAAAATGCAGACCTCTCATTTTGGGGGAAAAAAAAATTAGCAAAAAATAAAGGGAAGCCTTTGCAGCCAGTGATGTTCATGACTTACCATTTTTTTTGAACTCAGTGGTGTTAGTCCAAGTCCTGGACTTGAAAAATCATCATAAATGCTTCTAACAGGTGGCGCACCACTTTTATCTTTAGGAGCTGGGACAACTGGCTGTGGAGGAGATCCTCCTGCAATAAGAGAAACTCATCCAGTAAATCAAAACGGCTTTACTGTAATTTGCACACACAACACCTTACTCATTTCCAGTGATATGAAAGAACTCTATAAGCATCAGTGTCTGACAAAACATGAAAGCCCGAAAATCTTTTTAAATCCACCATTCTTTAACAGAGAGAGAGAGAGAGAGAGAGTTAGTTCATTACTAGTTGTGGGGAGGACAGCCAAGTCACTCAGTTCTGTGGCAAAGCAACTGAAGTTTGGTGCCATCTTAGGCAGAAAAATGTACGGGCAACCATAAATGAAGAAGCCGTGTTTACATCATGGGGTTGTGATGGCATCATAGACCAAGAGTGAAGTCTAAAGGGTCCCTGATGTCATCACAACCCTAAGATGGAACCGCATGTATTTTGTGTATGGTTGCCCATGTATTATTTCCTGTATCGTACAGTACATGGTATGGGAGGCACACCCCAACAGAAATTTACATTTTTTTTTTATAATAAACAATTTAAAACCAAGTAAACCCAGCCCACACCAAGCTGCCTACTATTCACTCACTGGGTGCCAGAAAGAGATTACTCACCTGTAACAGCAGCTCTAAGTGTAGTATATAGTTCACATTTACACAATGGCAATCTTCCTGTAGACAGCAGTCATCAGAATGTCTGCAATCTAAGCTCCTCCCACCACCCAGCTGGTTTACCCTTCGGCTCCACCCATGACATCAGATCTTTGCACAATGGAAGCAGGGAGCCAGGTCCCACATTGACAAGGGAGGTCTGTTAGGGATGTGAACTATGTACCACTCTCAGAACTGCGGTTACAGGTGAGTAACCTTCTAAAAGGTGTTAATAAAGTTCACTACCACGCACTAGCAAACTCCTAGCAGTCCTCCAGGAGGTGGGGGCAAGGTATGCAACCCTATCTGAAGAACAGAGACTGGAGGACGGAGGACCCAAAAGCAGCATCTCAACAACTCATTAAAATCGATGCTGTAATGACAGACAGAGGTGTGCACTTCTGCACAGGTTCCAGTCCTGCATACCTCCACAACGGTGATACCCTGGAAGTGGCCATCAAGGCAGAAGTGTGTCTGGTGGAATGAGTCTTTAGCCCCTTGGGTGACTCCCCATTAACCAACCTATAATAGAGGTCTATGCAGGACGTAATCCACCTGCCAACTGTCCACTTTGCTGACAGCCTGCCAGGTGCTGCTTTAGCATTAAGTGAGAAATAGCTGCTGAACCTCTCCCTGAACTCCAGCCTCATGCTGCTTGCAACAAGACAGTGCCCTCTACAGGTCCAGCGTGAGGCACCTTAGATCTGCATCCAAGATCAGACTGGTGAAGTACACCAGAAGGTTAATCATCTGATTAACGTGAAACTCAGACATGACCATCTGAAGGAACTACGGGTTGGGGCGATGGACCACCATGTCCTATGGAAGGCAAGCTAGAAGAAGCTACCAAGAGTGCCTGGAGCTCACTTATCCTTCTGGCTGATGTTATGTCCACCAGGAAAGCAGTCTTCCATGACAAATGAGGCATTTCACACTTGTGCATAGGCTCAAATGGCTTGCCCATGAGCACCTTCAGCACCAACAGTCAGTCTCACGGAGGCAACTTTTGCACACGCGGGGGCAGGTGATCTGAGCCTTTGAAAAACTGCCCATCCACTCCTCCTGGGCCACCACTGGCATACCAGCCCATGTACAGCATGCAGAGATGGCACCCAGGTGCACTTAAGGGTGTCGCCTACAGTCTCGACAGACAGGAGAAGTAGAAGAGTATGTTTGCCATTGGGCAGATACACTCTAGCACCAGATAGAGAATCTCTTCCCTTAAATGTATAATTAAATGCATAGCATTTATGAGTAGACTCCTTGCAGAATACCTCCACAATGTGGAGCATGTATTCAACGGCCCAAAGCCTCAACTCTAGCACTCAGGAACTAGGCTAAAAGGTGCATGGACTGAAGGCCCCAGTGCAGGACCTTTCCCTACTGTCTAGTCAGCAGGTCGGAGCAGAAAAGCAACGTCTTAGGAGGCCTGCTGCTCAGGCCAAGGAGATCTGGGTACCAAAACAGCCTGGGCCAGTCCGAAGCTACCAGGATTATCCTTGCCTTGTGCTTCCAGGCCTGAACAACCCTGTCAACCAAAGCAAAGGGAGGGAAGGCTCACAGAAAGCCCAATGCCTTAAGAAGGCATCCTCCCAGTGTCAGAGACTGAAGGGAATAGGCACACAACAGCCTCAGTTCTCTGTTCTCTGTTCTCCCATGAGGCAAACAGATCCACCAAAGGGGTGCCACAAAAGAGACTAGGCGTCAACCACCTCCTGATGCAGGGCCCACTCATGCAACATCTGTCCGACCTGGATGGGAGCGCCCATCAGCTGTTTTTCTTCCGCACATGAATCACCAGATCTGCTTTTAGGCTGCGAGGGGTACAGGTGCCAAGAGCCTGACACATGAGAAAGGAATGCTTTCACCCTGCCTGTTCAGGCAGAACATGGTGGTCTTGTTGTCCATCTGGACCTGAACGATCTCGACCCTGAATCAACTGAACAAATTCCGGAGCCAACAAGCTCATGTGGTAATAGGACTCCTGGGGTGACAAGAATTGGGCTCTGGATGTCACAGGTGAGTTCCCCACCCAACCAGAGACACGCCCTTCATCAGCATGACAGACAGTTCTGGGCAGACAAATGAGATATTCTTCTCCGGTTTTGTGGGGACAGCCACCACTGGATGGCATCCCATATCAGCAGAGTCACCAAAATCAGCTGGTCCAGGCAACGCAAGCATTGAGACCACTGCAGGGAGCGCAGTCTCCAGCCTGTCAATCAGACCACACTGGTAGAAGCAGTCATCAGCCCCAGCAGCAGGAAATCCGAGTCAGGTCATGACTGCCCAACCTGACATGATCGGACAAAGAAATTAAGATCCGATGCCAGATCCTCCAGGAGAATGGCCTTGGCACATAAGGAGTCTAGTTCTGACTTCATCAGAAGGACAAAGTCCTGACAGGTCTGGATGGCAAGATCCCTGGAACACCCTTCATCCTCCTTGGATGGCCTGGCTAACAGCTAGTCATTAAGAGAGGAATACACTATGTCACTCTTGCACTGCAGAAAGGCTATCACCATTACTTCCATGTACTTGGGAAGACCCGGGGTGTGGATATGAGGCTGACAGGCATGACCTGGAACTGGTACAGGATCCCCTCTGCACAGACGCAACTGGGATGTGGAAGAACAAGTTCTGGAGGTAAAGGAGCAGAACCACATTCTCCAGGGATGGTATCTAATTCAGAGTAACCATCTGCATTAACTAGCTGAGATCATGCAAGTCCATCATGGGGTGCCAGCCCCCCAGTCCGTTTCAGAACCAGGACGACTTGGACTCATATCGCTGAGTGGCCAGGGCATCTGGAACATGGGCAATAGCCATGCACTCTAAGAGCTATGCTGGCATGTAGTGCAGACAGCATGTTCTTTGGCACCCTGGACTGCCGAGGAGCTCCAGAAATGGTACTGCAGGATAAAACAGTTACGCAAGAACTTGCTGTAACAGTAGATCTTTGAGGGGATCTCAGTCATCAGTTTACATCGTAGGAACTATTGCCAACAGAGACTGGGAATCCACACAAGATTTTCAGCAATACAGCTCGGGCTGCCCACAAGATTGATGGCCACTGATGTCAGCTACCCTATAAAGGCGTGGACGGCCTCACTCCCTCCTCAGCTCTTTCCCTCCAGAGACGAAGGGAGCAAGGCTGACACCCTGGGAAACAGAGGAGAGACCGAGGGACCCGCTCTAGATAGAAATGATGGAATACAGCAGATAGTCAGGTCCTGAACAGGAGCCCCAAGAAGGGGACGGTGGGAGGGAATAGATCTGATGACCCAGATCTCCCTCAAAATCTACTGTTACATTAAGTTCTTACATAACTGTTACATCTTTGGGGTATCTCAGTCATCAGGTTACACCGTAGGAATGAGTACCAAGCAATGACAAGTGTTAAGAAACAGTCTGGGAAGCTGGAACTCCATAAACCAAAGACAGGAGTCCCTGTAGCACAGTCCTGCCAAATCCTGCATGGGCTCTGGAAGCAATGTCCACACTGTAATGCTTGGTGAAAGTGTAGACTGTACTCAAGTGGCAGCTGCTCAAATAATCAGCAGCTGAGACCCTTTAAAAATAAGCCACAGAGGTAGCCATACCTCTGGTGGAATGAGCTTTGACAGCACTAGGCAATTTTTGCCGTACTTGCTGTAGCAGAATACAATGCAATTTGCCAACCACTTGGATAAAGATCGCTAAAAACTGAAGCGCCTTGCCTACCTGGGGCAAAAGAAACAAAGAAAAATTACTTACCGTAGTAATCTTGTTTCTTCCAAGAGAATCTTACTGTATTCTGACAAATGCAGTATGGTCTCACCATAGGACTGCCCCGGAGCCGAAATGGTTGATAGAACCTATGCTAATAGTGGAATGTTAGGCTCTGGCTCTGTTTTCAAACCACTGTCCCTGGTTGCATTGCCTGCAACCATCAGATTCTTACTAGCATGCAGAAGCTAAAACTAATCTATTCTAAAATAACAAATTAGACCCTTTTTGGGACAAATCGCTTTTAAACAACAGGGCATCTTTCAAGACTCAAGTCACAGATGCCCAACAAAAAAGACAGCTATACCTACAGGTTTCGCACAGGGTATGTATAATTGGCAGCAGGCAGTGCCCTGTATGTTCCAGTAGGGAGGAAGGGTGGGAGCTCAGAACACAGTAAAATTCCCTTGGAAGATAAGTAATGTTTTCCTCAAACCCCAGGAAATTTTACTATATTATGACAAATGCAGACTACCCAAGCAGTACCTTTGGAGGTGGGCAGAGAATCCCATTTAGGAAACAAGCTCTGCATGACTGCTGTGCCAAACCTGGCATCACTTCTAGCTTGGGTATCCAAGCAGTAATGCTTGGTGAAAGTGTTAACTGTTCTCCAGGTAGCTGCTTTACAGATTTCCAGCAGAGGAATGCCTCTTGAAGCTGCTATGGAAGCAGCTGTTCCTCTGGTAGAGTGGGTCCTGAGACCCTGTGGAGGCTGCTTACCTACTCTGCCATAACAGAACCGGATATGGGCCCCAATCCACCTTGCAATGGATCTTTTTGTGGTTGGTTTACCTTTTCCTACTTCCCCATAGGTCAAAAAGAGTTGGGTCCTGTCTTCTGTGGCCTTTGTATGATCCCTGTAGTAGCAGATAGCTCTTTTTACGTCTAGGTTAAGCACGCCACGCTCCCAGAAATGGAATGGTCAATGAAAAGACTGGCAGTGTAATGGACTGATTAATATGGGAATCAGATACCTCTTTAGGAACAAACTTATTGTTTGTCCTAAGGACAACTTTATCCCGGTGGAATGCAATGTAGTCAGTCTCCATGGATAGGGCCTGGAGCTCACTAATCCTTCGGGCAGAAGTTATTGCAACTAGGTACACAGCCTTCCAAGTTACATATTTGAGATCTGCTGAGGACATGGGCTCAACAGGTGGCTGCATGAGCTGTGCAATACACATGTTCAGATCCTACATTGGGGTGGGATTTCTGTGTGTGTAGGGGGAATGCAGATGCAGCAACCCCTTAAAGAACTTCCTAAACACTGGGTCTGAAGCCAGGGACGATACCTTGCCTGCTAACAGATGAGCGGAAACAGCTGCCAGGTGAACTCTCAAAGTGGATGGTTTCAGACCAAGGGAATGAAGATGAGTCAGGTAATCCAGGACAACTGGCAAGCCCACCTGGGTGTGATCCAAATTCCTACCCTAACACCAACGGGAGAATCTTTTCCACTTGGACATGCAAGTCTTCCTAGTGGAGGGCTTTCTAGAAACCCTAAGGACCTCCATAACTCCTTCACAGAGATGCAAGTCAGCATACTCTAGGTCCTCAAGAGCCAGGCCCTGAGCCTGAGAGTTGGGGTATAGGATTCTGCACTGGGAGGAAGTGAAGTTGTGGTTCCTGGTGAGGCCGATTGGTCTGGCAACTGATCGTGCCAGCGCCAGAGAGTACCAAGGCTGCCTGGCCCAATCTGGGGCAATCAGAATCATCGTTGCCGGCTACGACCTGAGCTTGTTCAGAACTCTCAACAACAGTGGGAATGGAGGGAACGCATACAGGAACTTCCCTGTCCAATCTAACAGCAGTGCATCTAGTGGGACTGAGCCCCTCACTGGGGGCCTGCAACAAAACTGGGGAAGCTGATAGTTATCTGGGGCTACAAAGAGGTCCACCTCTGGGGTGCCCCACCTCTTGAATACAGTCTGCAGCACCTGCTTGCTCAGGGACCACTCATGGTGGTTCTAATGGATTCTGCTGAGAGCATCTGCCAGCACAGTGTCCTTCCCTGGCAGATGGACTGCTGTGAGGGAAATTCTCAGAGTATGCCAGACTAAATTTTCATGGCCTCTGCACACAGGGGAGGTTGACCTCCAGCCTTTTTGATTATGTATTACATGGTGATTGTGTTGTCTGTCCTGACCTGTACCACTTTTCCATGTAGCATGCTGGCAAAGGTTTGGAGTCCCAGGAAGACTGCTCTGAGCTCTTGCAGGTTGATGTACAACAATGACTCTTATGTGAGCCATGTGTCGTAGGCAGTGTGTCCTCCAGATGTGCTCCCATTCCAAGAGGGAAGCATTCGTGGTTAGCACCAAGGAAGGGTTTTCCTGCAGGAATGGTATACCTTGTCTGAGGTTGTCCATCTCCAGCCACCACTGAAGTGCCTGCAGGAGGATCCTGTGACTGGCACCAGCTTTGACAGAGAGTCTCTTTTCTGATGCCAGTGCAACTTGAGATGGTATTGCACGCTTCTCATTTGGAACCTTGCCCTGATACTGTTGCTGTGGAAGCTGTCATGTGGCCCAGCAATTGTAGGAAGTGCCTTGCAGGCCTTAGGCTGTGCAGTTTGAAGGTACTTGCCAACTGCATCAAGTTGTCCGCTCTTGCCTGTGGAAGAAAAAAGACTTTCCTCTCAGTGTCCAGCTCGGCTCCTACAAATTCCAGGAGTTGCACTGGCACTAAAACAGATTTTCTCTCAGGTTGACCAGAAACCCTAGTGACTGTAGGACATCCTGTGCGAGTGTCAGGGACTGCCTTACTTGTTGAGGGGATTGCCCCACGACAAGCCAGTCGTCCAGGTAAGGGAATACTGCCACTCCTTGCCACCTCAGGTGTGCCACAACCACAGCCAAGCATTTTGTGAACACCCTTGGAGCAGAAGCAAGTCTGAAAGGCATTACCTTGAACTGGTAATGGCCTGATGGCAGTCTGAATCTGAGAAACTTTCTGGAGGACTGACTCATGGGGATGTAAAGTACGCATCCTTTAGGTCTAGAGATGCAAGCCAATCCCCCTGTCTTAGGGTTAGAAGGATTATTGCCAGAGTCACCATTTTGAACTTTGGTTTTTAGCAAATGTCTGTTTAGGTGCCTGAGATCCAGTAAGAGTCGCCACTCCCATTTTCTTCATTATGAGGAAGTACCTTGAATAGAGAACCTTTCCTCTTTGTGCTTGAGGAACTGGCTCTATTGCCTTTTGAGACAGAAGGTTTGATGCTTCCCCTTCTAATAGTAATGTTTCTGATGGGGAAGAGGGTCTGAAAACCTTGCTCTCAGCTTTGGCATGCACCTGAAGCAGTGCCAGACCTTGCCCCAGTACCTCTAAGACTCTCTTGTCTGTGGTGATGGATTACCATTCTTGGATGAAGTGGCCAGCCTGCCCCTACTGGGGTTGGGGAGGCGACCTGAGTAGACACCTCAGGGTGTCTGCTTGGCTTGGGCTGTTGTTCAAGCGCAGGGGCTAGTTTGCTGCTACCTCTCCTGCCCCTGAAATAAACTCTCTGTGGTTGGTACTGGGAAAAGCTATGCCTAAAAAATAGCATGTAGTGTCCCCTGCCTCTACCTCTCCTGGCTTGGTGCTTCTGGGGTGTAGATGCCTTTTTCTTAGCAGCAGCACTTTTGTATGCTGTTCTATAATCATCCATTTTCTTCATGTAAGCCTCAGTCTGTTCCCCAAACAAAGATGTAGACTCGGATGGAAAATCCAAAGTCTTGGATTGTGCGTCTTGGGTCAAATTGGTAGTTCTGAGCCAAGTAGATCTCCCAAGAGACACAGAAGCAGCCATATGAACATACGAATGTGCCAGCAGAAACAGAACACCCGGTCTATCTAAGTCTGTTCAAGTGTGCAGCCAACACCCCTAGTTTGCAGCTGCCCCACCCCACCCCCTTGTCATCCCACTGTAACCCCACCCCAGCCATCTGTCTGGGAGCAGTGTCATTGTTGTCTACAGCCATTCTAAACTGGGCTTTAGATGCTTCTATCCCACTCTTTGCAGCCCTTTCCAGATCAGCTGCCACGGGGCTGGACAGATTTTGTTATTTCCACTACTGTATTCCACAGTGTCCTCTGATATCTGGCCACTTATGCCATATAAGAGGCTTACCTGATAATTACAGGATCCCAGATAGACTTTCTTTGCTATGGAATCCATCTTTCTGGAATCCTTGTCCGTGGGTGTGATTCCAAGAGTATGCTAGATTTATCACCAGCTGCAGCTTGCACCACTCCTTCGTGGCTTGGGTGCCCAAAGAGAAATTCAGCTCCACCTTTTCCCACCCAATATTTCTATCCACCTTCCTATCCACAGGTGGCACAGAAGTGGAGTCTGCAACACTTTATTCACCTATTTCTTTAAGGACTCATGGGTGAGCAGAAAATACAGGTTATTCACCTGTAACAGGAGTTCTAGGAGTGGTACATGTTGTTCATCCACACTTACTGGCAGATTCCTTGCCACTTTAAATCTTCTCAGAAGGTCTTCAAGCTGGCTCCTCTCACTCACCCGGTGGTAAAACTCGGCTTCACCCCATGACGCCAGATCTAGCCCACTGAGCCAGGGTTGCACGGCCGGGAGGTCGGGGTTGTGGATGAACAATACATACCACCCTAGAACTCCTGTTACAGGTGAGTAACCTGCATTTCTAGGGACGTGGATATGTTGTTCAATCCACACTTACTGGCAGACTCCTAGCAGTTCTCCGGGAGGAGGGAGGCAAGGCATACCCCTACTTAGGGAATAAGGACTGAAGAACGAGGTCCCAAACCAGCATCCCGCGTGACTCAAGGTTGATGTGGTAGTGGGTAATGAAAGGTGTGCCGACTTCCAGGTAGCAGCCCTACAGATTTCCTGGATAGGGAAGTCCCTGGAAGCAGCCACCGAAGCAGCGGTATGGCGGGTAGAATAAGCTCTTATCTCTTTGGGAGGCTCCATGCCCACCAACCTATAGCAGAGATCTATGCAGGAGGTGACCCACCTGCCTATCGTCCACTTGGCTGCAGGTCTGCCAGGTGCGGCTTCAGCTTAGGTGACAAACAGCTGGCGAACCTCTCCCCAAACTTCAGCCGTCCGCTCCTTATAAGAGAGCACTCTTCTAGAGTCCAGAGTATGGAGCCCAAATTCGCCCCCTGAGGTGCGACTGAGTAGAACACTGGCGGAGTCAACACTTGGTTAAGGTTAAACTCCGACACCACCTTCGGAAGGAATTTCAGGTGGGGGCGCAGGACAACTTTGTCCCTGTGGAAGACCAGATAAGGACACTTGATGGAAAGCACCTGGAGCACACCCATCCTTCTGGCTGACGTGATAGCCACCAAGAAGGCGGTCTTCCACAACAGGTGCGAGATGTCACACCTGTGCATTGGTTCGAATGGCTTGCCCATGAGCTTAGCCAATACCAGCAGTAGATCCCACGGAGGTGGAGGTTCTCACACCGGAGGATATATGTGATCAAGACCTTTGAAAAAGTGCCTGACCACCTTCTCCTGCACCACTGACTGCTTCCCGGCCGGCGCCCGGTAAGCAGAGATGGCTGCCAGGTGCACCTTAAGGGTCGTTGACCGAAGCCCTAGCTGAGAAAGGGACCACAGGTAGTCCAGAATGCTAGCCAAAGAACAGGAGGAAGGGTCCAATCCCTTATCCGGACACCAAATGGAGAATCTCTTCCATTGGAAGGCATAGCATTTTCTGGTTGACTCCTACGGGATGCCTCAACAACGTTGAGGACCTCGCCGGAGAGACCCAAGGCCTGAAACTCTAGCCGCCAGGAACCACGCCGGCAAGTGCAGGGATTGAAGGTCCAGGTGGCGACCTTCCCTTGTTGACCGAGATCAGGTCCGGTGGGCTGAAAGCCGCCTCGGGAGCCTGGAGCTGAGGCTGAGGAGATCTGGATACCAGAACTGGCAGGGCCAGTCTGGGGCTACCAGAATCACCTGCGCCTTGTCCCTCTTCACCTTGAGAAGCACCTTGTGGATCAAGGGAAATGGAGAGAAGGCATAGAAGAGGCCCGGGGTCCACGGCCTTAAGAAGGCATCCCCCTGCAGCGAGCCCTGCTGAGGGGGTAGGCATGAAACAGCCTCAGCTTCGCATTCTCCTGGAGGCAAACAAGTCCACCTGAGTGTCCCAGTGGGAGAACATATCTTGTACTACTCCGCAGGAGAGACCACTCGTGAGATGCAGCACCTATCCGGCTGAGGGCATCGGCCAGAATGTTGGGAGGCTTCTGCCACGTGGATGGCTAGGAGATCCACCTCCAGGCTGATCACAAGAGACCAAATGGAGAGCCTCCTGCACAGAGGCAAGGAGCGTCCCACCCTGCCGGTTGAGATAGTACATGGTTGTGGTGTTGTCCGTCTGGACCTGTACCACTTGATCCCGCATAAACGGAGCTTAAGACGGTGAGGGCTAGTCTGACCACTCAAAGCTCTAGCAGGTTGATGTGGCATCGAGACTCCTGAGGGGACCAGAGGCCGGCGCCTGAGCTCCCCCAGATAGGAACCCAACCCATCAGAGAGAAGCCGGTCGCCAGAGGACCGCCGCCTGGGCGGACAAATGGGATACTTTCCTGCAGATGAGCTGGAACGAGCCACCACTGGAGGCCGTTCCACATCTCTTGGGTCACTGTCCCTGGCTGGTCCAGAGGACCGGAGCGCTGTGACCATTGGCGGACCAGCCCCCACTGCAGGGGACGCATATGCCAGCGGGCCCAACGGACCATGCTGGTGCAGGCCGCCATGAGGCCCAGAAAGCGCAGGAAGTCCCGGACAAGGCGCAATTGCCCAACCAGAAATGACTGGGCAAAGGAAGAAAGAACCTCGTCCCTATCCGCCGGGAGCCGTGCTCTGGCTCGAAGAGAGTCGAGCTCTGCCCCGATGAACTGAATCACCTGCGAAGGCACGAGTTCCGATTTGGCCTCGTTGATGAGGCCAATCTGAGAGCAGACCTGGAGGGCCAGATCCCTGGACTGCTCCACCTCCAACCTGGAGGGGGCTGCAATCAGCCAGTCATCCAGGTAAGGGTACACCTGGACCCCTCGGCGCCGCAGGAATGCTGTCACCACTGCCATGCATTTGGTGAAGACCCTGGGAGCTGGAGAAAGGCCAAAGGGCATGGCCCAGAACTCGTAAAGGGATCCCTCTGCCCTGAAGCGGAGGAAATCGCTGGTGAGACGGACGGATTGGGACGTGAAAGAATGCGTCCTGAAGGTCCAGAGAACAGAACCACATGCCTCATTCCAAGGATGGAATGATCTGAGCCAGAGTGGCCATCCTGAAGGTGTGAGACCTTAGGAACTTGTTCAGGTCATGTAGTTCGAGAATGGGGCGCCAGCCCCACATCCATTTTGGGACCAGGAGGTACCTGGACACAAACCCTGGGTCAGGAGGAGGGTCTGCCACCTCTCTGATCATCTCTTTCTGGAGGAGCAGGGCAATGTCGGCTCGATGAGCAGACAGAGAGGCTGCGGAACCCGTAGCCCCCCCGTGGGGCGACAGCCCGATAGGAAGGGGACTGCTCGAATTCCAGAGGCAGACCCCTGCCTACCACTTCCAACAGCCAGCGGTCCATGGCGATATCGGACCAGGTAGAAAGGAAGTGTTGGAGCTGTCCCCCCATGGGGGAACCCGGGGAGGAGTGACGAGGTTGGGGGCGACACCCCTCAACCAGTCACTGGGCAGGCTTGGAGGAAGGGCTGACCGAGGAGCTGCCTGGGCCTTTCCTTCCTGGCTTCCTGCTGGAGGAAGCAGCAGGCTTGGCTTTGGGGTGCCAAGTGTGAGCCTGCTGGCCCTGATGCTGGTGTTGCTAGGCTGGACGTGCCGCAGGGGCTGAAGGACGAAAGGGCTTATGCTGCTGCTGGCGGTCTTTGTCCTTCTGGGCAGAGGTGACCGAGTCCAAGGGGGCGTTGGACTTCTCGCTCCATTGGAGATGACCTTCCACCCCACGACCGAACAAGTCGGTACCCAAGAAGGGGACGTCTGGCAGCTTGTGCTGGGTATCCGCCGTAAAGGTGGAGATCCGCAGCCAAGCTCTGCAGCGCATGGCCACTGTGGCCGCTACTGACCAGGCACATGAATCAGCTATGTCCAATGAAGTTTGGAGCTGCTGTTTGGCTACCACCCTTCCCTGGTCCCGCACCTGCTTGACCGTCGTTTGAAGGTCAGCTGGGAGATTAGGAATCACCTCATCCAGGGAGCCCAAAAGGGCGTGTGAAAAGTGTGCCATCAGGACGGCCGAGCTAGCCTGACGAAGGCCTAGGGAGGAAGCAGCATACACTTTCCGCCCCGAGTAGTCCAATTTCTTGGACTCCTCATCGGTGGTTTGTCCACATCCCGAGCGTTCCCGGAACGCCGGAAAACGCTGTTGGTCACTAACCCCTCCGTAGAGGGGTGCTCCGAGAAACTGGAGAGTGAACCTGTAGGGGCCGCACACTTCCTAGCCATCCTGGCCGAAGGTGCTGGACAAGAAGCTGGCTGCTGCCACAGCTCCAGGGACGGGCCAACAATGACTTCTGCCACCGAAGGCCTCCGTAGGGTAATCCCCGTCCAGAATCTCCGTGAGGGATACATGGCCCATTTTGAAATGGGTTCAGCTTTATCCCAGTGGGTTCTGAGATGTCAAGCATTCCTAGGAACGAGGATGGGCTCTCGCCCACCGACTGACCCCAGTGGACTCCAGGTCAAGCCGCCTAGAGAACAAGGAGTCGGCGTCATACTCCGAGAAGTCTGAACAGCTGAAGCACCTGAGCCACCCTCCACATGCCGAGGACGATCGGGAGTGAGGGTGACCAACAAGCTATGGGGCAAACCCTGACCACCAAGAATCCTTGGTCAGGGCCCCAGTCTTCGGTTGTGGAGGTGGAGGTTCCACCACAATGGGCGGAGCAGCCAGTTTTGGTAGAACAACGGGTGCCGGTTTCGGCTCCTCAACCACTATGAGGGGTTGTTTCGGCCGCTCCGGTGACAGCCACTTAATGGCCGGAGAAGGCGACGGAGTCGGCTTATTCCCGGACAACAAGAGCTGCTGCCACATTAACCGAAGGGCGACGCAACTTGCGCTGGAGCTTATCCTCCAAAAGGACGGACTGAAAGATGAGCGCGCCGCTGCTTTCCATGGTGCAGAGACTGAGACTGCTGACGGTGGGATCGGGTGGACCTGGAAGAGGTCCGAGACCTCGAGGATTCAGAGGGTGGGTCAGAGAGGCGGGGAACCCGCTCCACCTCGGTTCAGGAACCTTAATCGGGACCCGCACAGGAGGCCCAGTCAAATCCTCGTTTCACCAGGGGAACCGCGAAGAAGGGTTCGCTTCTCCAGTCGACAGACTGTCTGACGGGTCGAGAAAATCTCGACGCGCCGATTAGTGTCTCGCCGCTGACCCGACGGGACACCGTGAAGCCAGCTGCCTTAGCCGAAAACTCGATCGAAAGTCGACTGCCGACTATCTGGGAGGATCTTCCCGGCCCCACGATCGCCGACAGTGGACTTATATTTGGAGTCGCCCTTTTGGACTGACTGGAATATCCCAATGGTCCTTCTCCCTTGGTGGAGAGGGATTGGCAAAGCTCCTTAAAAGAAGCTGAATAAGAAGAGCCCAAGGAGAGCGGGATAAATGCCGCAACCAAGGAAGATGAAGATGCGGCCTGGGCCGCCACCTCCTCGAGGGCGATCATCTGCTCCAGCTGGTCTGCCCAGCCCGCCGCCATGGACACCGCCTAACGGGCCTCCTTCGACTTAACCAGAGGATGACGTTTTTCAGGGCACCTCAAAAGCAGTCTGGCAGCGCGGTCCTCCAAGACCGAAGCCGAAAAGGATCTGCATACTTCGCAAGCCTGCGAGTCATGTCAGAGTCCTAGGCAGTAAACCACGGGAGTGCGGGTTTATCCAGTACATCTTCTGCACAAAGGGCACCCCGAAATCTGGGAGTCAATTTGTCCATCGCAGCCAAAAGGAAAAGAAGACCAAGTCTTTTAAACTTAGAATAAGTTTCGTTGAACCGAAGAGCGTGGATCCAGGCCTAAAACCCAGAGCGCTAAAGGAGGGAACCTGAGCTTCCAAGCGGTAAGGAAAAATCTGGCATCATGGAGCCGAAGCCGAGAGTTTTACCACCGGGTGGGTGGGTGAGTCAGCTTGAAGACCTTCCGCACGATTTAAAGTGGCAAGGAACCTGCCAGTAAGTGTGGATTTAACAATATATCCACGTCCCTAGAAGGCCTTACAGTTCTGGCTCCTGAAGATCCTTTTTTGTGCCTTAACAAAAAAAAAATGCAGACAGTTTAGTCAGATGATCAAGCTGGCAGGTAACACACTCTGGGTCAGGGCGGTGGATCTCACTCTGCACACAACACGGACACTTGCATTAATGCATTCAGTCCACTCTTTCTCTCACAGGCATGGCGGAGGTCTGTGTCATTAGGGAGTAGGGAGGTATGAGAGACCCATAACTGTGTGTCGACATGATACATCCTCATCATGCCTTGGCTGGATCTCCAACCTGCTCAAACAGCCTGGTGCTGACCGCCCAATTCGGCATGTGAATCCTGCCAACCTCATGGCTCCTGCCTCCTCCAACACAGCTGGCTGAGAACATGCTAGCCTGACTTGCTGCAGTAGGAGGAGAATTCAGCTGAAGGACCCACTCCACTGGTGCCGGCTAGATGGGGTAACAAAAAAAACAAAAAAGGAGGGGGAATCAACCACGCTATCATAATGAAAGGGGTGGTGTGCACATAGTAACAGCACTTATGCTTGTATCCACTATTCAGAAAATTAGTCCTTTGTGTGCAATGTACTCCCTCCTCATAGGTGTGCATGAAATGCAATTTTACGTCATTCACGTACATTTATGTGTGAATGGCAACACTGCGCCTGCAGAAACACATACAAATCCATGATACCCAAATAACACAAGTTATTTTGTCTGCATAAGCACAGGCCCCTATGGGGCCAGTGCTTCTGTAGCCATAGGTACTCATCCATACTTGTAAGGCATACACACAGTTCTATCTTCAGGGGCCTGCGATTCTGTAGCTGCAGGTGTAAGACATACAGCACACACCGATCTCTGGCAGCAGAAGAGCAAGCACCACAAAATCCATGATACCCAAACTGCAACAACAGTTCTGCCTGCAGGAGTACAGTCTCCCAAGGGCCTATGCTTCTGGCGCACCAGGTGAAAGACACAAACTCCTAACTGCAGAAGTGCAAGTCGGCCTGCACTTTCACAGCTACACAGAGAAATCCACGATACCCACACTGTAACACTACTTTGGGACAGTTACTAATGGCCGGTGCAAGACCGACACAGACACACACACAGCTGTGGCTGCAGAAGCACATTTACAGCAGCATACAAATCCACTGAAGGAAGCACATTGGTGTCATCTAGAAAACAGCTGTTTGTCTCACCTGATGATGGCCTATGGTTGCTTGCATGGTCTTGTCATTTTGCTGCTTGGGGGAGGGGAGTTACATTTACCTACTTTTGTGATGTTAAGCTGAATCCTAACTGGTGAATTAATGCAGTTTTTTGCACTGTTTTTTTTTTTTTTTTTAAGATAGTTGAATCTTATCCTCATTCATACAGGCACCTTTCGGGACCGGTATGAACTGATACAGCCATGCAGGGCCTTCTGAGCCTACTGCCAAGGGAAGCATCCATTTGTCTATGGAAGTGCAGGGCCCACAGGGCAATAATGCATTTGTGTGTGGTAACAGGAGGGCAAGAAGTTGTGGGGCTGTCTGATGGGCTGAGGAAGCGAGGTCTCTCTGAGCCCTGTGCTTCCATGTGGCCACAGATACAGATGCACAGGGCAGAGTCCATCTATCAGCAGAAGTGCAGGGCCCTATGCCAAGAAAAGATTTGAATGACAACACAACAGTGGAAGTCGAGTGTGGCATTCCCGCTTCTATCTTCTTCCTCACAGATGTACCATCACGACTGCTGCATTACTGCAAGCTGCCTTACTAGACACCCCCAAAAAAAAAAAAAAAAAAAAAAACTAATTTGTGTAATAGTTATCTCTTGCCAGAAAAGAGTAGAATCAGTCTATGGACACGGACTCCGCCACACTTCAACCCCCCACAACCCCACCCCAGTGCATCTTTGTGTCTGTCAGGCTTTTTAAATTAAGCAGAATAACCTCCATTGTGGGCATCAACTACCGCCATTCTTGAACAGTCACCATACTGTATCTTTATGCCTGTGAGGCATAATTTTTTCCACGGGCAGCTAACATTTTCACCAAAGGCCATACACCACTAGAAAGGGCTACTAATTAGCTTCCAATAAATGTAAGAGTTCATGGGACCACTATTTAGTGTCATGGGTGATGGGGGCCCCAAAGACAGGTAGACAAGGGCACATAATCAAAGTGACAGGGGGCAATGGCGACGTATACAGCCATATTAATGCCAAGCTCCGTGTATGGCCCAGTAAAGTGATACAACCCAAAAAGGTTATCAGGTAGGACTACTTCAAAATAAGAATCACTCAGACCAAAGAATAAAAGGCCCTGGTGGCAAGGGTGACCATGAGTTCACTGAAAACAAGAAATCTGCCGCTAATGGCTTCTGGTAACCTTTTGATGGGCAGCTAACAGACTGTTACCAAACGCCATACATTGCTAGAAAGAGCTACTAATTAGCTTTCAATAAATGTAGGGGGTTGATGGGTCCATCATTTAGTGTCATGAGTGATAAGGGGCCCCAAAGACAGATGGCAAGGGCCTGTAATCAAAATGATACGGGTGATGGTAACACATATGGCCATACTGATGCCCAACCCCATGTTCAGCCCATTATTGTTATACAAGCCGGAAAAAAGGTATCAGGTAGTATTTCAAATAACAGTCATGGAGACAAAAACTAGAATGCCCCAGTGCCAATGGGGACCCAATAACTGAAATTTGTGATAATGGCTTCCATGACCCGTTTTCATGGACAACTAACACCAAATGCCATACAGTGCTCTGATCTGCAAACCTGAGACCTGGGTTTGAATCCCACAGCCCCTACTTGCATACTGTGTGACCCTGAGCAAGTCACAACTTCCTTGTGCTCCCAGGTCACACCTGTAAACAAGCCTTCAGCTTAGTGCATCTCTCCTGGTTAAAAAAAAAGTTTTAGAAAGGGTTACTAATTAGCTTTGAAATAAACGTAGGTTGATGGGGACCCCAAAGACATTTAGGCAAGGTTGCACAATTAAAATGATAGGAGGAGACGCGCAAGTATTTGGCCATATTGATGCTAAACGCTATGTGTGACCCACTAATGTGGCACAAGCATAACAAAAGTGTCAGGAAGAACTACTTAAAATAAGAGTCAGACAAAGATAAAGGCACTGGTGACCCAAAATTAAAGTAATTTTGTCAGGTTTCGAGATGCCTTTTTCACAAGTATGTCATTGCCACCCATGCTTCAGATGTTGAATCTACAAATTATTTTGTACAAAAATCTGTCAGTCAGTCAGTTTATGTTACGCTTCATCAGCACTTCGCCCTCCACTTTTCTGTGTGCGGCCACACCCCAGAATGATGTCATGCAAGGGAACAGTCAATGTTTTACATACAGCACCAAGGCATTCCTGGTAAACTATAAAGGTGATTTAAATGTTACTCAGAGGTGCAGTCCCTTATTTTGGTGGTGGTGACTGCATCCAATATGCAGATGTACACAGCAAGGCATTGTGGGTAGAAGTAGTTTTCCAATGTCATTACTGTGAAGAGCAATCTCATATTTCTGTAGTGGCTTCCACAATAAAAGCTTTCATAGTTTTTTTTTTTTTGGTTTAAAAACGAGGTATTGTGCATATAGTATCTAGCTGATATATCGAGTAGATGTCTGCAATACAAAGACTGACCAACACATGTCTCTTTCATGCCAGTGCTTAACAACGGTTTCCCTTGCATGATGTCACAGTTGGGGGTTGCAGAACAGAGAAGGGGCTCGGGTTATGCAAATGAAGCAGAGCACAGATAGATATACTTTTTTTTCATGGAAAACAGCACTTTTTGGCAGTTTGAATGATAGGAGATTGAATTACAACTCCTACAGGTTACTACTCCCATTTGCTATGGCAAACCTGACAAAATCATTTTGTTTTACTTCACTGTAAAATCAGAAATTAGCCATAATGGCTTCCAGAACCCCTTTTCATGGGCAACTAACATTTTCACCAAATGCCATATATTTATAGAAAGGGTTACTAAGTAGCTTTAAATAAACGAGGGGTTGAATGGTCCTTCATTTAGTGTCAGGGTGACTGGGGCGCAAAGATAGGTAGGAAAGGCCTATATTCAAGATGATTGGGCAATGGTGACACATATGGCCATACTGACGTCAAACCCCATGTCCGACCCACCAATGTGATAGAAGCTTAAAGAGGTATTAGCCAGTGCTCTTTTTAAATGGAAGCCACTTTGAAAAATACTTTCATTACTTTTGGGCCATGAGGGCAAGATTCATACAATTAAAAATCAGGTCTTTAAAATGAAAATGTATGCCGTAAGATTGTTCCATGATCCTATTCACAGCAAAAACAACCTATTTCGGCAAACAGTCATATATTAAAACAGAGATCAGATAATATGCTTTAATTAAATATAGGGGTTGGAGAGGGCCTCTCATGTTACTTTAAGATAAGGAGGTATCAATGCCAGGAGAAAGAGGCAAAGCAACAAATTTTGCTATATTGATGTGAGAAATGGTGCATAAATGGCACAAAACTGTAAGCCAAACACGAAAATGTGACACATGCTGTACAAGCTACCACCCCGGGCTACTACCAATAGAAATCAACTGGAGAGATGAACAGAAGTCAAGTGGATCAAAGGGGAACTGTTCTACTTTATTCGCCTTGACTGCGCAATTTAAACTTCATTATCATGGTCCCCAAACATGACAAATTTGCATAACTTGGGGTGCTGGAGTGTTACCATCGTGAAGTATATATTCCATTCGTGAAGTATATATTCCAATTAAGATTTTGTAGGAGCCAGCCTGGTGACGCTGAGGGTTGAGGCACTGGATGCTGTGCCATCCAGCGACCGGGATCGGAGAGACCTTGGGTGCTGGAGGGTCGGCTGGGAGGGAGAAGGATTGAGCATCCCAGGGACTGTTCTCCTCCAGGGAGGGTGGAAAGGGATAACCACGGATGTACTGGCTCCTGGCAGTGACTAGGGGCTGGGTGCATGTAGCGGTCAGCTGTGGGTCGACGCCAGACCCGTGCATGAGACATTCTTGGCGTCACTGCACGCCCACACCATGGGGGGGGGGGACCAAGCACAGAAAATCCTCCCCGCGCAGATGTGACGGTGGTCTGCTGGCGTCATGGCAGACGCACCAAAGTCAGCTCCCCTGGTGTTCGCCTGGCCTTCCGCAGTGAGCAGGGAAAGTACCCATCATGATGTGGCTGGGTGGGGTAAGACACAGGGGTCGAGCTCTGGTGGATGCCAAAGCGACAGCCAGATTGGGGGGGAACCAAAGGTACAACACCCCCCCCCAGCCAAGGAGAAATAAATAAATGACGTAGAATGTGTGTGTTACTACTCAACGTGGCACTAAGTGCTGGAATGCATACTGTGCAGGCATGCCTCTGTGCCATTATCAAAAGTGCTTAGCCAATAGGCACATTTAATGGGAAATGGCAAGTGCCATAGAGTTAATTATATATAAAAACAAATATGCAGAGCTCAGAAACTGCACAAACTGCACAAAAAGTTCCACTTATTGAAACCTAGCCTCCTAGACAAATCAAAATCTGGGGCAATTTCATCAATTACCACCAAAGCTATTAAGAGTGCAAAGTTAGGGTTTAAAACAGAAAAGTACAGTTGCGCAAGAACTTACCGTAACAGTAGATCTTGAGAGAGGCTCTTGCAGTAGGTAATTACATATAGGACTGACGGCGGTAGGCAGCAGGACCCCAGGAAAAATTTCTAGCTGATCTGGCAGAAGGACCGCCCCGTCAGGCCCGGCGTCATACGGCGGTCGGCATAAAAGGGGTGGTCCCGGACGCCCGCTTCTTCAGTTCTTTTCCCGCCTCAGGTCCGGAAGGCCCGGATGGGAGAGAAGCGGATATTTCCCCAATGGAAAAGGAGCTGAAAAGCCTAGGGGATGGAGGGCGGGATAGACATTTACTGCAGCATTTCCTCTCAAGATCTACTGTTATGGTAAGTTCTTACGTAACTGTACTATCTTACTTCTCAAAGGGCTCTTTGCAGTAGGTAATTTATATAGGACAGAATCCCAAGCAGTCTGGAACAAAAGAAAAGGCACCGGGAGGAGGTACTACTCCAAGAAGTAAGAAAAACCTTGCAAGCCTCAAGAAGAAGGCCTTACAGACAGCTAACTCGAGCCTGCTCTATGGAGAGGCAATGTCAAACTGTAATGTTTAGTAAAGGTATGGACGGAAGTCCAAGTGGCGGCAGCACAGATGTCTGCCGCAGACACATTCTTGAAACAAGCCGCAGAGGCTGCTACTCCACGAGTGGAGTGACCTCTGACTTGACCCGGTAGGGTCTTGTACTTGTCATAACAGAAAGTGATGCAATGGGCCAACCACTTTGATAGGCATTGCTTAGAGACAGCATTGCCTTCTCTTTTGTGAGCAAAAGAGACGAACAACTGAGCAGTCTTTCTGAGATCCTTCGTCCTATCTGTGTAGTATCTCAGAATCCTGTGAGCATCCATGGTATGCAGCAGGTATTCTCCTTGATTGGAGTACTGCGTGAAGAAGGCAGGTAATTCAATAGACTGATTTAAGGTAGATTCCGCTACCACCTTCAGGAGAAACTTAGGATTCGTGCGAAGAGCTACTCGTTCTTTGTGAAAAATCAGATAAGGGATTTTGCACATCAGGGTCTGGAGCTCAGAAATTCTGCGAGCAGAAGTAATGGCCACCAAGAAGAGTGTCTTCCATGATAAAAACTTCAAATCTGTGGAAGCCGCAGGCTCAAAGGGAGGAAGAGTAAGTTTCTCAAGGACAAAGTTTAAGTCCCAAGGGGGAGCGAGTCCGGACAGGGGGCCTGAGATGAAGGACCCCTCTGAGGAAAGTTCTGGATACCTCCAGCTGGGCAAATGCCTTATCAGTGAAAGGGACATGGTAGGCTGAAATAGCCGCCATATGGACTTTCAAAGAGGAGTGACCGAGACCCAGGTCAAAAAGATGACGCATATACTCATGTAGAATGGTCACAGGACAGGAAAAGGGTTCCACATTCCTGGACGCAGCCCAGAAGGAAAATCTTTTCCATTTCATGGCGTAGGTGGACCTAGTGGAGGGTTTTCTAGCCTCCACCAGAATCTCGTCCACCTTAGGAGGAACGCAAAATGAGATTGAGCTAGGTCTGCAGGAGCCATGCATGAAGTTGAAGGGACTTGAGTCCCGGATGGACCAGGGTCCCTTGATCCTGGGTCAGCAATCCTGGAGATAAAGGAAGAGGAAGAGGAGGAACCTCCGAGTATTGTTGTAGAAGAGAGAACCAAATTTGCCTGGGCCAGAAAGGAGCGATCAGAATCATTCTCGCTCCTTCCAAAGCAAGCTTCTGCAGCACACGAGGGACCAGAGGAATTGGGGGAAAAGCATAGACGAATCTGTCCTTCCAGCTTAGAGAGAGCGTCGCTCCAGAAAGCGCTTCGCTCTGGAGCGAACGAGCAAAAGATTGGAAGCTTTGCATTTTGGGAGGAGGCGAACAGGTCTATCTGAGGAATCCCCGAAATCTGGAAGATGCTTTTTAGAACTTTTTCGTCCAATTCCCACTCGTGTGGAAGAGCCAACGAGCGACTTAGTCTGTCTGCCAGGACATTGTCGACTCCCGGAACATGGATCGCCGTGAGGCAAAGGTTGTGAAGCTGCTGCTCATTCCCAAACCTTCATCGCTTCCCTGCACAGCGATAGGACCAGTCCCTCCTGCTTGTTGATGTACCACACCATGCACATGTTGTCCGCTTGGACAGCTAGGTAACCGGAAGGATGTACTGGTGAAGGGCCTGAGAGCGTGACAGCACTGCTCGAAGCTCAAGCTAACGCTGATGTGGAGAACCAACTCCAACGCTGACCATAGGCCCTGGGTTCGTGAGGACCCAGATGGGCTCCCAACCTTCGCTGAAGCGTCCGTGGTCAGAGTCTGATCAGGGAGGATGAAAAAAGGAACCCCCGGAAAAGGTTCTCTCGAACCACCCACCATTGCAAGTATCTTACCATCGACGAGGAGATCAGAACCAGATGATCTAGGTCGTCTACCCGTTGATCCCACTGAAATCGGAGAGTCCACTGAGAGATTCTCATGTGGAGGCGCGCGCAGAACTGTCGGGATGGCCGCCGCCATAAGCCCCAGTAGACTGAGCACAGACCTCGCCGGAACCCTCCTGTGTTCCAATAGGAGGGAAATCTGGGACTGGAGGGAGGCCCCCCTGTCCGGAGGCAGGAAGACCTTGCACATTGTCGTGTCGAGGATTGCCCCGATGAACTGGAGCCTCTGTGAAGGATCCAGGTGAGACTCTGAATGGTTGATGGCGATACCCAGGCCAGTGAAAACCTGTCGGGTGAGGGAGAGAAAATGCAGGAGTTCCTCCCTGGATGGGGCCACCAGGAACCAGTCGTCCAGGTAGGGAAAAACCTGAACTCCCAAAGTACGTAGGTGGGCCGCTACCACCGCCAGGCATTTGGTAAAGACTCGGGGAGCCAAGGAAAGACCAAAAGGGAGCACCCGGAATTGGTAGTGGTCCCCCTGGAACACAAACCTGAGGTACTTCGCGGGCGGATGGTGGGGATGTGCAAAGCACGATCCTGCATATCCAGTGCACAAGCCATTGGCCCAGCTGAAGCAGGGGCAAGAGGGTTTGAAGGGAGAGCATCCTGAACCTCTTGTATTCCACATATAGGTTCAGGGAGCTGAGATCGAGAATGGGTCTGAGATCTCCATCTTCTTTGGTACGAGGAAGAAATGGGAATAGTAACCCGTCCCGTGGAGGTGAGGGGGCGGTTTCTAGCCTGCTTCAGCAGGAGAGCAGAGATTTCTTCCTGACCAAAGGAAGATGGTCCCTTGAGTAAGAGGAATTCAGAGTGGGTGACGTGGAGGTTTCTGCAGAAACTCTATGGAGTGCCCTCTGCTATGATCTGAAGCACCCATGGATCCGATGTTATCCTCTCCCAACCTGGAAGGTGAAGGAGAACCTCCCTCCGCGGTTCCTCCGGGCGCCAGAGGCGGCGGAGAGGGAAGGAGTCAGGTGGTGTGAGGCAGCGCCACAGCTGGGGCACCCGCTGCTTTTTTGGGCGGCAGGGCCTGGCAGCTGTGGGGGCCCGACGTTTAGTGGCCCGCCTTCCCTGAGGTTTCGCTTGAGGCCGGCTGCGCCTGGCGAAGGGGACGGGCGCTGTGGGGATAGGGACGGCACATTGAATCAACAGATTTAAGGGCCGCCCCTTCCTGTAAGTCAGTGATGATGTCCTTGACATCACCGCGAAAGCACAGAACCCCTGAAAGGTGCTTCTTGAATAGCTGACTGCACCTCCGACCAGACCTGACACACGGAGCCATGCATGACGCAAGACTTACGGCGAATGCAGAGCTCAGTCCTGCGGTGTCCACTGCATCGTAGGTCGCCCTCAGAATCAGGACTGGCCGAACGGCAGAACGGACTCAGGTGCTTAACTCCTGCTTGACTTGGGAGTCAGGCAAGGAGTCAATCTTGATTCCGCCTGGGTAAGGACAGCTTCTGGTAATCCCCCATATGTGCTACATAATTTAGGGCCCTAATCCCCAGTGTGTAAGAAGCGTAGATCTTCCTTCCAAACTGATCCAGAAGGCGAGATTCCTTATCCGGGGGAGACTAGCTCAAGTGTTTCAGATGTGCTGACCGGCCATGAGCGGCGCTAATCACAACCGAGTCTGCACGGGGGGTGAGAGTCTAAAAAGTCTACACCCTCCGGAGCCTGGTATAGCCTGTTGGACTTCCTAGGAAGTGGGGCTAAAGCCCACGGTTGCTTCCAAATAGTGGAAACAAGGTGGGCGTGAGGCTCGATCCAGGGTGGCACAAGAGTAGGAGCCGTAAGGGGCAAGTACAGATGTTCAGCGAGTTTAACCCGTTGAGGATCTGGCTCTAAGGAACATAGAAACATAGAAGTTGACGGCAGATAAGGACTGCAAGGCCCATCCAGTCTGCCCATTTTTTTCTACCTTATAAATGTGCCATCGGCCTTGCTCTGTCAGTGACCTATCTATTCATAGTCATTTGTATTGCTCCCTTATGCCTATCCCATGCCTGTTTGAAGCCCTGCACTGTATTCATAGCCACCACTTCTTGGTAAGCCATTCCATGCATCCACCACTCTTTCTGTGAAAAGAATTTCTCATTCCCCTTAATCGGCCTCCTCTAATCTCATGCTGTGTCCTCTTGTCCTGCTATTTTTCTTATATTTAAACATGTTAGACTCTTTCACCTTGTTTATGCCCTTAAGGTGTTTGAATGCCTCGATCATATCACCCGTCTCCCTCCTTTGCTCAAGGGTATACATATTGAGCCTGCTAATCTGTCCTCATATGTCTTCTGATGCAGTCCCTGCACCATTTTGTTGCCCTTCTCTGGACTGCCTCAATTTGGTTAATGTCCTTGTGAAGGTGTGGCCTCCAATACTGCACGCAGTACTCCAGATGGGGCCTAACCAATGTCTTGTACAGAGGATTATTACCTCCCTCTTACGACTTGTGATACTCCTACTAATACACCCTAACACCCCCTAGCCTTACCTACTGCTTTAGAGGTCTGCTTGATGATTTTAGGTCATCAGTGATGATGATGCCCAAGTCCCTTTCTTCCTTTGTGACTGCTAGCAACTCCTCCCAGCCTATAAGTGGCTTCAGGGTTTCTCTTCCTATGTGCATGATTTTGCACTTCTTTGCATTAAACTCAGTTGCCACTCTTCTGACCATTCTGCTAGTTTATCCAGATCTCTTCTCATTCTGCCCACCCCAGATGGCTCATCTACTCTGTTGCAGATCTTGGTGTCATCGGCAAACAGACAAGCCTTACCTCTAGTCCATCTGCAAGGTCACTAATAAAGATGTTGAATAGGACTGGCCCCAGGACTGATCCCTGAGGTACCCCACTTGTGACTTGCATCTCTTCTGACTGTATACCATTTACCACCACTCTCTGTTTTCTGCCAGTCAACCAGTTTGCCACCCAGTTGACCAACTTCTGACCCACCCCGAGCCTACCCAGCTTATTTATCAATCTTCTATGTGGAACAGTGTCAAAAGCTTTGCTGAAGTCAAGGTAGGCTACATCAACTGCTCTCCCTTGGTCCACCACTCTGGTTACCCAGTCAAAGAAATCTATGAGATTAGTCTGACAGGACCTTCCTTTTGTAAACCCATGCTGTCTTGGATCCTGTGCCCCTATGGATTCCAGGTGTTGCACTATCCTTTCCTTAAGGAGTGCCTCCATAATCTTGCCCACTACTGAGGTAAGACTGACCGGTCTGTAGTTCCCCGCCTCCTCCCTGCTAACACTCTTGTGGAGCGGGATCACATGAGCCCTTCTCCAGTCTTCTGGAGGACTGATGGACTTCCTGAGCAACTCTGAAGGAAGGATCCTCCGGAGGAGTCCTCGGCCAGGGCTTGGACGGAGAGCTCGGCTCGTCGTCTTTCTCGGAACACCCATCGGAGGAGGAGGAGAATTCAAAGAGTAAGACTCCCTGACTCGTCTAGGGGGAGGAACGGGTTCCTTAGAGGGAATCCCAGAACGAGTGTCCTGCCCCTCTCTGGATCCCGAGGGTAAAGCCCAGGAATCCAGAGGTGGAGAGGGAGTGTGCCGTCTGGGGCGTATGGGAGCCAGTGGTGGCACCGTCGCCGTAAGATGGCTCTCGACTTCCTTGGTGAGCTGAGCCTTGGCCTCAGCCCACCAGGAGTCAAGAGTCTCCTAGATATCCACCGCCGGCCTAGGTGGTCGGTGGAGGAGGAGGAGGGGGTAGTTGTACAGATGAAATCGAGAGTATCCGTAACCGGCCGCGGGAATGGAACTGGTACTGCGGCGAGGATACTGTGGACTCCGCGAAAACCGGGCGCCGATAGGACGGCGGATACCCAGGCACTGGAGGAGCTCCGAGCAGACGGCCCAGTCGGGTACTCACGGGCGGATCAACCAGGATAGGCCGCGGGTGGAGGGCCCGATGGAAGAGGAATATCCCCTGCCAGCGTCGGAGGGGCCGGTGTCTGAACCAGCGTCGGCGAGCCCGGTGTTGGAGCCGGCGTTGGGGCCGGTGTCAGGAAAGCCAACGTCAGATCCAGCTCTATAGGAAGAGGATCGGACGGTAGCCCAGGATCCCGAGCCTCATCCAGGGACGGAGGAGAAAAATCCCCAGGGTCAGGCAGGGGGGACTCGGGCTCCCCCGACGGCAGTGAAGGCTGCGGGGAACCCGGTACGACAGGCGAGACAGGGTCTGCCGTAGGGTCCGAGGCCCGGCGCACGTCGGAAGAGCAGATGTGTGACTTAGGGGCCGAATCCCAGCGGACAGCAGAGGAGCCGGCGTCCGACCTCGGGGGTCCCTCATCGGAGACGGGCCGAGGAAGGGAAGAGGCCCGGTCCGATGGGGACACTGCCGTGCGCCGCCACAAAGGGTAGGGGCGTCTTAGAGGCCTTCTCCCGGCGGACGTCGGAGGAGCCGACGTCCGGCTTATGGGAGGTGCCCACCAATAGGCCGCAAGCCTGCGTGGCGGGCATTAGGGCTGGAGCCTCCTTGCCCGGAGGCACCCGACGGGCGGGCTAACACCTCCTCCAAAGCCTTGGAGGCTGCCGTCAGGCTATCTCCTGGAGGGGATGTTACCTTGCCCGCGACTCCGGCCTGAGTCGCGGAGGAGGAGGCCTTCTCCCGGTGCCTTTCCTTGTCCCGCTTCTTGTGCCCTTCAGGGGAGGTCGACGCCGTCAAGTTTCTTCAACTCCTTCTCTATCGCGGACATCTTCTTGAGGAGATGGGCTTCGAGAGACTGCTGGAGTCGTCTGCGGGTGGCTGCGTTGAAATGTAGGCAGTACGGACACTTGTCGATCGCGTAGTCGGGGCCTAAATAGAAAAGGCAGAGGAGGACATCTTTGTGAGGCAGCTGGGAAGCGCTGCACGAGTCGCACTTATTTTTGAAGGGGAGCACATACCGACGCTCACCTGACGACAGAAAATATAAAATACAAAATATTGAAACTTTCTCGAAAAAACGACTAACAGGACTGAGCGATAGGAACTTAACCGCGAGAGCTGCACGAGCTGACGCGGAAAGAACTGAAGTTAGCGTCCGGACCGCCTTTATACCGACGCCAGTGCGACGCCGTCACCTGACGTGGGGCCGTCCTCACCAGGGACTGCTAGCTAGAAATTTTTCCTCAGGTCTCTGCCACCGGCCTGGCGCCAGTCCTATATGCTGTAATTACCTACTGCAAGAGCCCTCTCTCAAGTAAGATCTCTTGGTCAACCAAGGGGAGGGAACTAGAGGGCATGGGTGGCAGCTGGAAGGGGGGATTCAGGGAAGAAATGAGGAGGCGCTACTTCACTGAGAGGGTGGTGGAGCCATGGAATACACTGCCCAGGGGGCTGGTGGAGGGGTACAAGAGGGGGTGGAATAGGTACAGGGGAAGGGTTCTGGAAGCAAAATCCAATGCCGCAAGAATATCCGGGACTGGGAAGGTAAAAGCCAAAGAGGGAGACGGGGGCAGCAAGGTCAGCTCCCAGGGTGGGCTGACCAAATGAGCAGACACAAAAGACTGTTAGCTTATTCTGCTGGCATTTTAGTACATTAGTATGTAACCCTAATATATATACTGGTGCTATTACTCCAACCCCTCCACCACATTTTATTTATATATCTATCTCTCACACACACACACTTACTTGTGTGTTATGACATGGTGAGGGTGATAGTAATATCTAATGACTATGCTTGACCTCCTGACCTCACATTTGGCTCAAGTATAGAGACTTGAAGATATTTCTACTATCCAACTCTCACTCATATCACACTTAATTTGTTCAACAGGCATTTGTGGTTTTGGGATTGAAATGAAAGGCACAAAATGTAAACTGCGCCCCTCTAATCAATGGCTCAGCAGAGATGTAAATCAATACAAATGCAAACTAGAAAACAATTAAGTCTACAAAGCATCTCACATCTCTTGGCTTCAGTGATGTATATGGCTGCTGTGATGCTATCAGCATTGTCAAACCTGCGCTTTAACTGGTTCAGTATTCCATTGCAACATACTCAGCTTTGCAAGATAGTAGTACTCTCTCTCTCACATGTAAGATAGTACCACTATCTTGCAAGTTCAAGGCATAAAATTAGTGTTGGAGACATGATTAACAGCCTTTGCTAATCAAAATGAAAAATGATTAGCAACTGGTCAAAGATGATTAGCAGTGGGGGGTCCAGAATATGGGAGAGATGGCTAAAAATAGTAAAACAAAATTGCGCCGTTCACGCATTCCAAGCCCTATAGTTCCGGAAACATTTGATTAGCACCTACTGCGAATCAAAATCGAAACTAATTCGCAATTACTGGGTTTTTGATTTGTGAATCGAGATGCAAACCCACTTATTTTATGCTTTGAAGTTGGTCGTAAGATAGTGTTTTCTTGGCTAATCCGGACCCACACCTATTGTATAAATAGGGATATGACATAGCCTAACTGATGTATTTATCTTCTCATGACAGGCTAATGATACTATATCTCACGAGTAGCCAAGACACGCGCGAGATATCTTAATATCACTGGCCTCGCATGAAGATGGATAGGATATCTTCATTCAGGTTGTGTTTATACAAACATATTTTGGGAATGAAGTTTGTGAATCTTATGCTTTTCTGTACAGTACATTTTTTTGACTTGCAGGTTCTAAATGCTTTTATATTGTGGGTCTGGCTTCGTGGTGAAATGGTGGCTTAAGAAGCTAACCAATGAAAGTTTCCATTTTTGGAAGTCTGTGATTGGTCAGTTGTCTTGGGACGGTAAAAGCGATTGGATGGCTGCTTGGAAGCGCATCACACATGGGTGTGAGTCAGTATGCCTGAAGCTCTCGATGGGGAAGGACGTTGCCTGTGTGAATGTGGAGTAAGGTTGCAGCAGCATCAGTTTCTTTCTCCCTGTATCTGGAGTGTGCGAGTGGTCTGCAGGGTCAATCATTGAATAGGGCTGAGTAAAGGTACTGTAGATCCAAACAGCTTGGGGCTCAATGCACACATGCTTCTAAATCACCAAAAGACTTCTGGATTATTCGACAGTCCTGTGAAGAAGGGTGAAGTTAGATTTTGAAGAGACATGAAAATCGTTTGGGTTAAGTGGCTTTATTTTTTGGTGATGGGGGATATCAACATGTCATGACATTTTGATTATTCGGTGGTGATCGTGTCTTGAAGATATCTGATTATTGGTAGCGGATATATTTTCAGTGTACTACTAGGTGGCTTTGATTGTTGCCGAAAAGAAAGGTGGCTGTTGGACTCTTGCTACAGTAGTTTAGAATGAGAGTTTTCATTTCTGGGCACAGATGTTGGGAGAACACTGTCATTTGGCGTTTTTTTTTTTTTTTGGCATGTAGGAAACAAAGTGCTGAAGAAGGAATTTATATTGCATTTGGAGAGGATTTTGTTAGCCTGAATGGTGAAATTAATGTTTTGAACATCTCGATTTACATTGCTATGTTCTCACTTGCCACTCCACATCACTACGAAGGCCAGAAGCTGTCTGGCTTAAGTTGTTATGTGCAGGAGCACCAAGGAGGTGAAGCAGTGCACCACAGCCAGTTTTCACCAGCCATCTTGCCACGACACTCAAAGATCTGCTGGTGCCATCTTCAATCTCATGCACTTGTGATACGACTTCAGGATTTGTCCTTATAGCCCTCATTAGCCCCCCTCAATGGGTACACATCCTTGTATACCACCCTTACCCATTCTTTGTTTTGTTATCTCACACACACACACACACACACACACACACACTCAGGGGTGAGATGATATCCCCTTCAATAAAAACATGTATTGTCACCCCAGTGGAATAATAGCTCAATGACGATCTACTATGCGATAAATGTAAAACCTGACATTTAGATACAAAGTAGATTCGCCACTCGCCATTTATCCACACAGTGAACACGCCAGCTCCACCACCACCACCCAGCACTTATTACATTCCTTCATAGTGATATTCCTGGATCAGTCTGCAGAACAAAAACATACACCCATCATTATTCTATGCCCAAATCCATGTTTTCTAGTTGTTAAAGATGTAGTAGTACATAAAAGCATCACTTTGAAACACTAGCCTTTGCAACCCCTAAAGTGCTGCAGTATTGTCCGATTGGCTCCTGGAAAGCTCCCTGAACTGTTCAGCAGCTTCATAATACCGCCCGCAGACACCACCACAGACTTCCTTACTCAGGCACGCACAGAAACAAACATTAAACAGCTAAGGCCCTGTCCACACTGCAGCCAGAAAACCCTTCTGTAACGTTAGAGAGGGTGTAAACCGCATCCGTAACGGGCGCATGCTCACACTGGTAACATTACATTACAGCAGGCATTTTCACAACCGTTATAGAAACCTGTCAGGAGGTGGTTTCAACAACGGTTACAAAAACGGTCACAGGGCTGTAACGTTACCGCCACCCATCTAAACGCATGAACATGTAGCCCCCAGTCAGCTGCTAGACCAGCAGGCAGTGCACCACAGAGGGGCACATGGGAGGCGAAAGAACAAGGAAGCACCCGGAATGCAGAGAGGCACACGAGGACTGGAACCACTGCAGTGAGGTGAAAATGGTGCAGGGCAGCGCCTGCACAACGTCAGAGTCACAGAGCCCAGACCCGCTGGGTGCACACATCTGAGAGAGGTGCAGCCTGGAGGCAAACAGTGCCAATAGGGGGTGCTGCCTGCAGCAGTAGTACATGAACTGCGAGGAGGGAAGAGCACTGGTGCCCAGGGCAAACAGTGGGCACATGCCATAAGGGAGGCAGCAACAGACACCAGCACTGTGTGCCAGAGGTGTGAAGGGGCCCCCCCCCCAACAGCTGCCACAACACACAACCAGCCCCCAGAGGACAGCAGTGCCAGAGCACACAACCCCAGCACCACTGCAGAGTGACCCCATCCCCCAAGCACTGCCTGTGACTGGTGGAGAGTAGACAGGCCTGTGCCAAGCAGTGACCACAGCCACACGCCACGCTTACCACCAGCAGGACCATGTTAGATCGCAGCACAACTTGGTCAGCTGAGGCCACAAAACTCCTGGTGGAGTTCTTGACACAGGAGAAGGTGCAGGCAGAGCTAGCCAGTGCAAGGCACAACAGGAAGTTCTATCAAAAGGTAGCAGACTACCTGTTCGGAATGGTGGAGCGGACGGCAAAGCAATGCCGTGACAAGATAAAGCAACTGAAGGTGCAGTACCATAAAACCAGGGACAGCAACAGACGCCGGGGCGCCTTGTGGTGTGCCCTTCTATGACACATTGGATACCATACTTGAACACGGCCTACCACCGAACCACATTCATCCTGGATAGCTCACAGGTGGCCAGCCCTGAACTGGACACCGAGAATGATGGGGACACCACCGGAGATGCGTGCCCACACTTGGGAATGAAGACAACAATGGTGTGCAGCGGGAATGTCCAGACACAGGTATGTGTGTTGAGCAATGTGTATACTGGGATATGGCATGCCGGTGGAGGTGTAGCCTGGGCACGCTGCACATGGTGATAGGCACGGTATGTGAGGTGGCACAGGTGCACTGAGGGAGTTTACATGTGGCACCTGGTGGTGCGAGGCACACAGGTGCATGGGGGACAGGGGCATGGGCTGGGTTGGCCGTGGGTGGGTGAGGCACCACATGTGTGTAATGGTGACAGGTGTGTTCTGCCATTCCAGGGCAAGACCCCGGTGAGGGGTCTTCGGTGGACACCAATGCAGCAGAGGCTTCCCAGTGTTCTCGCCCTGCAGGACGAGATGCCAGTAACCTCCAGTGACAGCTCCAATGCGGGAAGAGCAGCCTTGCAAAGCAGCGGGGACCAGCTACCCTGGTGAACCTCAGGAAGAGAAAGTCAAGACAGCACGGATGGCAATGTACTTGGGGCGGTGCTGGAACCAACGAGAATGATGCAGGAGCACCACAGGGAGCTGATGGACCTGGACAGGAGCGGGCAAAGGAGGAGAGGGCATTGGAGGAGCAGTTACGGAGACAGGAGGCAGAGCAGACACAGCAGTACTTCACACAGATGGTGCAGTTACGGGCCATGCAATGCCAGCAGCCACCCCTGTAGCCGCACCGCAATGGCCGGGTGCCATCCCCATGGGACACACCACTGCAGCCCCAAACCCCTGTGCCCTGTTCTCCCATGGGTGTACCACCATGCCAAAGGTCACCGAGAACCTAAGTGGTATGGCCGACCCTGCCATCATCCACCTGTCCACCGCTGGCAGACAGGCTCCGTGGCACAGCCAGCCACCACCACCAGGAAGCATCCCCGGCTATGCCAGCACCCCGCAGGCATGACACCCTACTACAGTGTGCTGTGTACATGGGTGGCATCACTGCCCCCAACACCCTGCTGCCCACGTCTCAGGCAACACCGGCTGGTGCCAGCATGGCACAGCAGTACCCCGCAGGTGTCACGCCAGCCACCGTTGGCCTGCACACAGCACCCCAACCCCCGATGCATGGTGCCGCTGCTCTGCACAGTGCTACCCCCTTGGATCTCGCAACAGGCATGCCCAGCTTCACAGGACCTGTTCAGCGATGGGTTTCAGTGGACCACCCTGTGATAACCATGCAGCATGTAGGGGTTGGTTGACGGTGCGTCCGCGGTTGCCACCTGGGACTCCCGCTTGATTTCCCTCCCACGTTAGGGACACCGCAGGGTCCGCCCAGTGACAACAGTGCCTGGTTCATGTTGGCACAGAGGTATGTGCAGACTGTGGCACTCAGTTGTACAGTGCATTCCTGGGTCACACAATGTTGCTTGGCGTCACTGCAACATGCTGTGTCAGGGTTTCGACATAGTATGGCCACACGGGTGCCTGAGTTAGGGCACCACCTGTGCATGGTTCTGAATTTCTTGTCTGGTAATAGTACAGTGACCCACACGTAGGCTCCTTTTTATGTTGGAGGTACACCGCCACCCATATGGTGGCGAAGCATTGTTCGCTCACATGACGGTGCGTTTCATTTGGAGATTTGTGGTGTTATGGAGCAATGCACATGGTCCACTGCATGGCCATACTGCCACTGCACATTATTTACTTGTGTTATTGCCACTAGAAGCCATGGCAGCGCTGCATTAAAGGCTGTCTTGTGTCACCATACCGTGTTGCTGGTTTGCTTGGGCGGTGTGCATGCATGTGCACATTGCTTTCTGGGGCACAGTGAGGCTTCCGATTCCATGGGTTGCTGGTGTGGGGGTTCTAGGTGTGCGGCCTGGCTGCACAGTGTTTGCTAGGGCACGCAGCTTGCATCCGGTGGCAGCGGGGCATGGTAGGCCATTTCCTGGTGATGCACCGCATGCCTGCCTGTGGGACGCAGCGGGTCCCTGTTCCCAGCATGTGTTGGTGCGCCACTGCACGCCTTCATGCCATGTGTAGGGGCCTCCCTCATTTCGTTCCACACTTCACCTGCTGCACACCCTGGTCCCCACGGGTTTATCTCCATCTACTTAGTGCAAAAAGTGATGTAGAAACAAAGGGATGCGAGAGAGAGAGAGAGAGAGAGAGAGACTCTGCAGGTAAAACAAACATGCTGTGTATGTGAACAGCTCATCATAGATACGCTTTATTTTCCACTTTATTAATGATGCAATGCCAGAATTCTTACTTTTATGATCAAAGGGACCGCTCCACTGTTTTATGTGATGCTTACACAGAGCCAGTTTATGAGAAAAGTTGTGGCTCCTACTCAAATAACATGTCATGTCATGCTGCCACATACAAGTACAGGGCTTACGGGTAGACTGGATGGGCCTGGCAGTCCTTATCTGTTAATTTCTGTGTTTCTGTTTGCACAGTAGCTGTGTCTTCAGTACAGATCTGTTATCTTCCAAATGTATTTGCACTCTCATGGGAAGTGCGCGCACACACACACACCCTCTATATATATGTATATCATCGCTATATAAATCTACATTTCTATATAACAGTGTCACTATATCAATCTACATCTTTATATAAATTTGTCTATCTATATATTATAAAAGCATGGTAGTGCCTGTATATTAGGGCTGGGGAAGCACTACTATGTTTGAGCTGGCAGTATAGCCTAGAGGTTAAAGGAACGAGGCGTGAACAAGATTGATACATCCAGCAGACACAACTTGCATTTGATTCTTACAACCTCCACTTGCATACTGTGCGACTCTGAGCAAGTCCTTAACCGCCCAGTGCTCCCAGGTCACCCTTGAAAACAGGCACTTGTGCCTAGTGGGCCTTACGCGGTTACCAAAGACTAAAATAAAAGAAATAAATAAATAAATAAAAATGTTAAACCCCAGTTTTTGTACCTTAACTCTGCCCCAGTCCAATGTATTCACATGAAATTTGGAAAACACAGCCTTTGTGCCAGGATCTCTTGATGCTGAAAATGTCATATTATTCAGTTCAGTGGGGGCAAAGTTATAGACGTGCAAAAAATGTATTTAATACTTTTTTTCTCCAATAACTGAAAAAGAAGTTCTAGCCAGAACCAATATGGTTGGCAAGTTTGTTGGAGCACCGGGAATGCATCACCAAATGCCATCTCCAAGATGGCGGCACCAACAGCACTGCACACATAGTTCTGTTGAATGGCAAAATGCCATTTCCAAGATGGCAGTAGCACTGAACTGCACATGTGCGGCGCTGTCGCATGCCCAGTTCAGTACTGGAATGCGGCGAATAGCATGAAAAGTAGTGCGATGCCTATGCTCAGCGAACAACCATGGTGGACTGTTTCAACTGTTTTGGAGGTTTGGAAGGATCATTCCAAACCTCCAAAACGGAAGGCTCCACGGTCACTCATTTTCTCAGCAAGCGATAGTAAACGGCTACAGGCTCCACCCATGCAGCCATAAAATATAAAGATTTGAAACCAGAAACTTTCTAGGTTTGATGGAGTTTGGCCTAAGGTATATGCTTTTGTTGTTTTACCTCAGTTCAGTAGTTTTTAAATTATTTAAGAAAAAAAAGTTATGTATGTGAGCATGTGTAGGTCAAAAAAAAAAAAAATAAATAACTAAAAGATTTCAGCATTCTACAGATACCTGCTTTTTGCTACAGCATGGTGTTCCCCAGGGCCACTCTGATCACTGCTCCCAACAGCAAAGGCAGCTCTTACATGCTGCTCCCAATCGAAAACCTAAACAGTTACTTCAGATCACAGGACAGACACCAAACCACAACTCACTCAATTAACCGCCAATCACACCATCCTTAACAAACCTCAGGGAAGGCACACACACACAAAAAAAAAAAAAAAAAAAAAAAAAAAACACACACCTTTTGTACGAGGCCACTAAAAACTACAGAAACCTGAAAGAGCCAAATAAAAGACAGATCTAAAAATGTCACTACACTACAGAAAAAACGGTAGGGGCACAGTATGGGAGGAATAACTATACACTGGAAACCCACTACACTAGTTAAACACAAAAACAAGCACACACATCTTAAAGTACAACAGACCGACCTAATGTAATATATAAAACATCTAGCAGGTATGTCCCACATATTCATGAAATATCACCATCTCTGGTCAAACAAGCTCATGAAGGCCACCCACCCTTCGGGATTGTGACTTTATGGCTTGTTCGATCCCTCAATTGGGGTATTTCCTCATAATTGACACTTAACTAAACTATCCGATAGTGTGTGTGCGCGCACACACACACACACACACACACACACACACACACACACACACACACACACACACACACCTTAGTGTGAGATACCCGAATAAACCACTCTACGTTCAATGCCCTGGTCTATGTAGTGCCACACACACCTCAGATGTGTTAAAGGGAAAAAAAAAAAAAAAGCTTGTTACACACAGTAACCTATACAGTACATTATCCTCTAGGTTATGGCTTTAAAAGCTTTAATCACTATAATGTGTGTATGTACAATATCTGCACTGGTGCAGCAGACGGTATCACACTAACCAAGTCTATCTTTAGAATCAAAATGCCATACGTGTTACTGTTTACCTGATATCAGCGGAGACCTCATTTCCATAATGCCCATAGAAGGGCCACCTAAGCTGAGAGACTGTGGTGTCACAGGCGTTGGCATATCTCCCATGAGAAATCCAGGTAGAAACTGGGCGCCACCTCCAGCCTTTGGAGATGTAGGGGAACCCAGTGTCATTGGTTCTGCTCCTGAAACATACAGCAGAAAAAGAGCCTTTATTAGTGTAACTGAACATAAGTGTCACAATGTTTGGATACAACCAAAATATTATTCAAAACCCATCATAAATAACAAAAAAATAAAGGATCAAATTAGCAACTTCATCCAGTAATTTAAATATCCATCTTTTTCAATAGTCTAAATTGTGACTTTATCTAGATTCTTCAGACAGTGGCTAGCAGCAACAGAAATCATAGGAAAAAAAAAAAAAAAAACCAACATCTATGTACTCACCCTTACATGCATCACTCCAGCCATGTCTCATCAGCGCCAGCCTTGCCCACTGCTGCATATTATACAATATGCAAACATTTGAACTTGTGTACCTGAGGGCTGTGTAGTTTAAACTGTTGTGCCTGCACTGGACTACTGCCTACTACATCTTAGCTCTCCTCTCTCCAAAGAACCCATAGGTAAATAATAATTTGCAGAGTGACCGATTTTGTTTTATCTGCTTCCTTTTCCTTCAGTAAGAAAAGACTATTGGAGTAATCATACCAAAACATTCTGCCACAGCTTAATTCCCTTGTACTGCCTTATCCACCCTCCACCTCTGCAGTTCCTCCTTCCCTACGAACCCGCACTCCTTGCTACGAATAAAGTGTCCTTCTCCCGTGCTTCCCCATCTATACCATGCAGCTGTGCACCACCACAGCAAGATCCTAGGCTGCTCACTTATGGAGGAGATGGAGGAGACATAGACGATCGCAGGCATTAGGGAAATGATCACTTGGAAACCATGCCATTTAGTTTTTTTTTTTTTTAATTGAGATTTGAAAATTGGTAACTGGGAAAAGGCACAGAGCACCAAGGTTCACTTCCAGATGCCAGGAGGAAGGTAACAGGAGATGCAATAAAAAACATATGCAATGTCAATGCCCAGTACAAAATAAGGCAGCAAAGCACATAAGCAGCAATGAAGTACTGAAAGGGTGACCTGGGCAGGGAATGATGGCAGTGCAGAAGCAGAAAATAGGGAACTTAATACATACTGATGCAGAACCTAGGAGGACGCCACATCATGGACAGTACATGCTCCAAACAGGGAAGGGAGAGGGACTACAGGAGCAGTTAGTGGTAGTGAGGAGTTTCAGCTAATGCCCGAGGGAGAGAGGTGGAGGCAGGAGGGGGAGCAGATTCAAGATAGAGGGAAGGCAAGAGAAGGCGGCTGACTGGCCAGCAGGAGTAAGGATGAGGAGTGGAGAAGGTGCAATGATCCCTGTAGCAGAAGGAGTACAAGGCAGGGAGGAGGGGAGAAGGGAGCGAGAAGAGACGAAAGGTAGGAGGTAAGAGACCCAAACCAGTATTTGGAGGTACCAATGTGAGGGTAGGGGGAGGATTCATAGGAGGAGTAGAATGATCAGTGGTGCGTTCGAGGGGTGGAGTTGGCAGCAAAGCAACAAAAGGGGTTAGGGGGAATCTAGTCTTGCAGGATGCGGATGTGGCAGTGCTGTAGACCATATCCGCAGAGTCGAAGACCAGGAGCACCATTTAGGTAACAGGTCAGAACTGTGGAGACAAGCAGTCTTCGTTGCGGTACAGGACAGAGTTTGGCATGGATGGCATCCATGTGGGCAGTAAGTCTAGCCACACACCAAGGTACTTGAAGGACTGAAATGCTTCAGGGGGGAGGGGAGGCATCCAAGGCAGAGAAGACAGGAAGGGTGGGAAGCCTGGCCAGTTTCTGACAGGTGCCATAGGTCATTAACACACCGCATACTGTTGACCTTAAGTTGGTTTGGAGTGGAACCAGTGCAGGATGTTGTGAAAGTCTTGCTAGGGACAAGCTCCACTGCTACGATAGACAGACCAGTGGTTCAGATTACTGTGTCATCTGTATGCATGTGAATATGCGAGTTGCCGCAAGTAGAGGGGAGGTCATTCAGAAAAAATGGGAAGAGGACGTGACCCAAGATGGAGCCCTGTGGGACATTAGCATGGATGAGTTGCGTAGGTGACAGGACAGTTCCCATCTGTACCAACTGTTAACGGCCCGTGAGGGAGGCTGGAACAGAACCATTTAACAGCAGGAGCCGAGAGGCCAACAAAACTATGCTTGTCCAGCACTGAATGGGCGATCTAATCAAAGACTTTGGCCAGATTGATGAAAACTGGCCACTCCGATGTGCACCTGATCCATTCCCCAAAGGATGGATTAAAGTAACACGCAGCAGGGAGAAGATGGTGGAATGGTTCTTCTGGAAACTAAAGTGGATGAGGGACGTGGAAGTTGGACAAATAGAGATAGTCGACAAGCCTGGAATAGACAAGTTTCTCCTGCAACTTTGCGAGAAAGGAAAGCAGACAGGTCTGAATTTATCAGGGGAGCTACAGAGCCAGTATGTCATCTCATCATAATTCTGTTGGATGAATGGGTAGAGAATCAGCAAGGAGAGGTTGCAGCACAAGGTGGCCCTTCCCCTTGGGCCATTACAGTAACGATGCCATAGCAAATGCAACCCTCCCTGGTCTTCCAGTCTATGCTCCGACATCCTGCCAGCTTGGCTGTAAACCCAGGTTCCCGCATAGAAGAGCGGATGAGTCTTCTACTAGACTACAAAAACCTTTTTGGCCTTCTGAGACGGTCACTTTCCTGAACTTTAGAAAATCCATCCAGAGTTTGTATTAACCCCTTACTTAACTTCCCATATGGAATTATTGAGGAATGTAAAGCACAAGTTAAAGCAGTGCTCTTTTATTGACCCTGTATATTGAGATACTTTCACCTTAACAGAAAAGGGACAGGTATTTGTCATGGATTAGTGGGAAATGATGGACTCTGACAGAATGCAGGTGTAAGGCAAAAGCCAAGCAATCAATTTATTAAAATTCCAGCAGAAATTAAAAGCAGACTTGATACGGCAAAATAATAAAACAAAATAAACAAATCTGACATGACATCATGTCTCAAGCCAGGATGTTCATTAAACTCTGGTAACCGCTGGAGATCACCATCAGTAGGTCAGTACTACTCCTCCGACCCCACCAGTCATCTGAGAAATTACCAAAGAGGTGCTTCTTTTATACCACAGGGGGCCAGGTGGTCATCTGAAACCCCACCCACCAGTCTTTAGAAACATCTATTATACAAAAAAAAAAAAGTTCAGTCTCGTCTTTTCCGCCCAGCTGCAGTTGTAGGCTCCTCCCCTAGATCTGGCCAGTATATCTAAAGGGAAAGAAAGGGCCATCCGGCACTTTGGAACACTGGAGAGCTCATATATGAGAGGCCACAGCCGAGGTAAGCAGTACGCACTTATTTAGTTTATAAAACGCTGTCCCTTAGTTAAGCTTTAAGTTTATTATGCAGAATACTTTCAAGGAGATAAATATATTCAAAACAACAGAGAAATACATACAGCATTAATTTCTTTTAGGTTTCTTTTCCCCTTCTATGCAGTCACTGCACATGTACAACACATCTATTAGTTAAAACAAAAGGACAGCACTTTACTGTAACACTGTGTATGAAGTCTTACATGCTATTTCATTGTGGCTGCATAATGATTAAATTTAAACTCTAAGAGGTCCTGGTGCAGGTGTAGAGCGTTTATAAAACCAGTAACACAGCATTTTACACCACCACTAGACACCTAACCTGCACCCAGGAAACATGTCGAAGACATGTCACTCAAGTTCAATAATGCCTTAAGCTCTGTGACCTAACTCGTGAAAACCATTTATTAATTCCACAGACGTTTTCAATATTCTTCTTTTAGTGTCTCCTAGTTACCAATACATGGTAACATGCTATGCGGAGATTGAATGAAGCAATGCTGTAAATTCTCAGTACAGCTGTCATACTGTTTGAACGTGCACACTGGCCGAGCAGAATCTACAGCTTTATAGCAGCTTTCCTTATTTTCTGAATGACTGTTCACGTATCAGGTAAGAATACCGCTAATGCACTGTTTCTTGTACAGGGCGGCTTTGTACAGAACCACTACTGAAACGCATGCAGCATTTTCAGCAGCCCAGACCCAGGAGCAGTCATAGGAGGGTCAAAATAACTAGCCCTGTGCCATATTGGCACAATACTTGTTTTGGGGGCCAATATGAGCCAAACAGAAGTTCAGACCTAAAGTGAATGTCCTCACGGAGGGTTTCCTCAGACGAGAGGAAAGGTGGGTTGGGGTGTGTGTGTGTGTGTGTGTGTGTGTGTGTGTGTGTGTGTGTGTGTGTGTGTGTGTGCAAACAATATCCCACATTAAAACCCAGCAAAACAATACATAAGAAATAGCACAGCAAGAACCTTTTTCAGGTGGCCTTATTGAAAAATTATAATTTGAGAATAAGAGAGAGCGAGTACTAGAGATGCTGCTGCAGCAGACATAAGGGGCAAGACAAAAGGAGAAAAAGGGTTCATAGCGAGGTTCCTGTTGCACACTAGGACAGTACTGTAATACAAAAGACACTCCAGCAAATTTCTGATGCCCCGATTTTCTGGACTGAACCAAAATATAAAGCAAAGCATCGAACTGACTCCACTTTACAAGTCCTAACACAATCCCTATCCGTCAACAAGTCCAGCCATTCATGATTTATGGATTCATTTCAAGAGAGTTTTATCAGGGGACATACACAGAAGTAGCAACAGCTCATTTCCAGACGAGTCCTTGGTTTCCAGTTGCAGCTCCTAATTTTTTATACACACACACACACACACACACACATACATACACACACACACACACGCAGTATATAACATTTATAAAATGGGTTGGTAAAATCATAGAAATTCCACTAACATGACTGGACAGAATGTATCACATGACCGTGCATTATTTCCCAACGTCCGCATGCCTAAACTACTTTTCAGTCTTCAAAACCTCACCACCAGTAGTGAGATCGCTACACACCTGGCACATGTAGGTAGCCACACACAAACAAGTGAGAGATTCAGACTGCTACCAACATTAATATACAACTCCCCCTAATAAACTGCTTGTTGCTAGAAGTTAAAGACTCAGTGTCTTGAAAAACTAAAAAAAAAAAAAAAACGATGTTTATTTCCTTTACTGACCTAAGGAAAAAGGTGCTGTCTTTACAGGGAGAATGAGTGGGGAGCACTTTCACTTTTATTAGTGAAATGTAGCGTGACCAAGCGTGGTCAATAATCAGTAATGACACGTAGGCAGAATCCGAAAGTAAGTCCCTCTCTGTTAAAAAAAAGCAAAGTAACTGTGTACTTTACATTATTTTCATGTAGAATCCTGTAAAACTAGTTACCAACTGAAGCGAGTGAAGAGCACTTTCACTTTCATTGGAGAAATGTAGCATGACCGGCGTGGTCAGTAATGGTATGTAACATGTAGGCAGAATCTGAAAGTAAGTCACTCTCTCTTGAAAACGCAAAGAATCTGTGCAGAAAGAAAAAGCTGCTACCTGAAGCAAGTCGGGAGCTAGTGTACAGTGAGGGTGTCGGCTGCTTCAGATAGACAGACGCGACCACGCCCGTCATGCTATATTTCTCCAATGAAAGTGAAAGTGCTCTTCACTCGCTTCAGTTGGTAACTAGTTTTACAGGATTCTACATGAAAATAATTAGTAAATTACACAGTTACTTTCGTTTTTTAACAGAGAGGACTTACTTCGGATTCTGCCAGTGTCATTACTGATTATTGACCACGCCGGTCACGCCACATTTCACTAATAAAAGTGAAAGTGCTCCCCACTCATTCTCCTGTAAAGGATTACTTTTCTGAAAAGTTAAGGAAACAGAAAACAATTTTTTTTTTTTTTTTAAAAACAGATCTACTGATGATCCATGTATTCATGTCACACGGACTACTTTTCTGCTCTCCCCAACAATATTTGTAGTTATTTTATAAGATAGATAATTCATTTAGTGTCGGCGTTCCGACATATGCACGCCTTTGGGTGGTTGAACGCACACCAAGGCATGCATATATCAGAGCGTGACCGCACACCCTAGAGTGGATTATCTATTTTACACACACACACACACTCAACATAGCTAGTAAGATTTAAAACAAAAATTCCTCTGTGTTACATCAGTTACAACTACCCAAAAAGTGACATTTACTAATCAAGAGCAGCCTTGGTTAGCAACAGTTGCTAATCAACTGATTTGCCACTTTGCAGTAAAAGTTTCCGAAATGTGGTAATTTGTCTCTCAGTTGTGGTAAAAAGTACAGAATAGAGGTAATTTTTTCTGCAGTTTGACACTTTTCCGTGCAGTTCCACTCTTGCAGACTATATCGGAGAGCTAAAAATAAGCATTTTGCCATTGGCCTAAAATGTGACACGCGCGTGTGTGTACTATACAGTAGTCTTCTGGCTTAATCCTAAATGTCAGCTGTGCCTCAATACCCTAGTCACTGGACAAAAAGCACTTTATGGCTCTCTGTCCCCAGGCCTTCAAGTCATGTTCGACTGTGGCCCAAACATACACCACCAGGGAAGTGTTACAACATACCCTGCTCCTCCCCCGAAGGAAAACCTTACTAGGCCAAGCCAGCTTTTCCTACAGGTTTGCCTAACTCTGGAACGAGCTGCCTCCCTCCTTCAAAGCATACTGCACCCTTTTCCAATTTAAAATCGCTTCTCTCCTCCCTCACCTTATCTGGTCCTGCTGAAGCTAAATGAGCTACTGTGAACGTTATAAATTCTGAACCATTATCAATTAGATAATGACGCCCTACAGCGTGAGCGCGTGGCAGCACCTAAATGCAGACAGCAACAAAATTGTGAATCATAATGTATAGCACATCTTTATCCAAAGTGCTGTAAGTATTGCCCTGCCTCAGTGTTGCATTGAATTGTACTGTATTTCCATGTTATTTTCCTGTTGATGCAGACTTTAAACCCGTTAAAAATAGGTCTTGCCCAAAGGGTTTTACGTCAATGAACTTAGAGTAGGCGACTTCCCTCACAGCTGTACTTCTGGGGCGATTTAAATCAATGTGTGAAAGGCACGGAAAAAAAATAGTTCTTTACAAACGTGCACAAAGGCTTCGGTGCCAAGGACAGTGAAAAAACAACCACTAACCCAGCCTTTTGCTCCGCAGAGCTTCATCGGGGTGGGGGTGGGGCTGCGAACATAGTGTGAGCAGCCAATAGAATTATATAGCACTATGCAAATCATTTCATGTCCGGCATACTAACATAACAGAGCCACTAATGCTATTATACATTTTACTGCTTCAGTGCAAGAAGTGGAATGTAAAAACAAGTCCTAAAGGTGTAACTCACAAAACTAATGTGCATAACAGCATCCGAGAAAACAAACATAAAACCTCTAAGTGATTATTGCTAGTCCAGACAGCACCATCAGTCATTTTGATGGAAATAATTTAACTACTTTAATAGGGTAGAAGAAAACCCAAGCTCATTTTCAGACCAAAAGTCATTAAAATTTAGAAACAGCTCCATTACACAAACTTAATTTGATGAAAACTTCCAAACAGATACAAAAATATCAGCCAGCAAGAGATGCACTGAAGTCCACGGCAATTTACTTGAAAAAACAGCCCATTTGGACCCCTGCTCCTATGATGCAAAAAAGGGTTGGTGGTGCCCTTTAACTGTGCATCAGAGCAATTCCTAACCTGCCTATTCACTTGAAGGTTCCATAACATGGAACTCCTATCAGGAATATAAATGGGAATCTGGTCCTATCCGACTGCCAGATTCCTCACCTCCCCAAAAAATCTGATTTCTATTCTAGTTCCTAAAACTGGAAATGTTGGCTATTTAAGCAATAAACCATGACAGGGTGTGGGTTATGCTAGGATTTACCCATGTCTTTGCAGCCTTGTGACCAAACCCACACCAGAAGTGGGTAAATCCCATCATAACTCACACCCTGGAGTGGTTTATTATGATTATACATCCTATTACTTTTTGCATCAAAAAAGTTTTGTTTTGCCAGTTTAATATAGTGTTGTGCCAAGGAAAAAATCCCGGTTGCTAGGTGGAATGTGTGCGCTAAAAACTGATACAATCGTGTTCATAGCAAAACTGTTTTAGTGGTGCTTTCCACTTTTTTCCCCTTTAATCAATCACATAGTAGAGCTGGTGGCGGCAGTGATGACAGACTGGGACAGTGAGAGAAATCATGTCAGTACCACTGATAACCAGCGCTGTTACAAGACCTCACTATTATTTCCGGAGATTAAGTAAACAGAAGCCAGGGGTTTGCAGTTCAGCCAGTGGGTCAAATCGGGTTATGTAGAAAAGCGGGCTGAGCATGAAAGGGATCCAGTACTTCTGTCGTCATCTGCGGTGTGGGGATGGCTGAAACTCAACGGGGACAGCGTGGTCTCAGTCTCTCCGACACTGAGTAAGGCTGATAGGAGGAGTTTGGCAGACTTCGGCCACGTTTTTTTTTTTTTTTTAAATATATTTTGCTGACTACTATTAGAGTCATGCGCACTAATGGACTGCAACTAAAGCGTGTAGCTCTTCAGGGTGTGTTAACTTGAAACTGTAGTCAGTTTTGAAAGATGTGCTTCAGTGGCACAGAACGTTGTTGGCTTAGTGGGGAATCAACATGGTGGTTTTCCCATGATGTTCGAGGGGTCAGAGCGATTTTGAAAAGGTGGGGATTCTTTATGTGGCTGACTAGCATCTTTTCCCATGAGTTATGCCAGGATTTACCATGGGTAAGAGGTGCCAGTCAGGCAAGCAGATTAAAGAATTCTCAGACCCCATTGTATAATTATGGGTCTGTCATTAACATCTTCCCTATCCTGTTCTGTGCCTCTCAAAAGTACACACGTGCAAGAGTAAAATTAGTTTGTACGTATTAGTGAAGATTTAGAAATAGCGAGGTTTGATATTTAAAGATATATGAGGCAGTGTGGTCTGTTGGTTAGAGCACCAGCTTGGAAAGAGGAAATCACAGGTCCTCCAAACCCAAATGAAGCCAAATACTCACTGTGACCTTAATGCTCCAGTCAACCCAGCTATGGAAATACAGTATGCTGAAGTCCTCCTAAAAATGAAATGTTGCATCTCTGCAAGGCTATCCTGGTTAAACAAGATTATATATATTGACAGTAGGTGGGAAATTGTCAGGAGGGGGGGTGCAGGATGCTACCAGCACCTGTGCAAGAGTAAGACGAAAATGCAGTAGGGCCCGTAAACCTGCTGGTGGACCAGGGAGGTTCAGGAGGTGGTAAGGGAAAGAAGGCAGCTTATAGGCATTTCCAAGTGCCCAAGGAGTGAAAGGGATCGAGGGAGTATGCTTGATGGCCAGAAGGGCCATTAGGGTGGCTAAGGCAAGGAAGGAGCAGAACCTGGGCCAGGGAAACTAGGAGAGGGAACAAGGGTTCTTAGATACATTGGGGAAAACGAAGGGTGAAGGGGCAGATTAGCAGGATTAAAACAAGGGAGGATGGGCACAAGATCCGGGGAGCAGGCTGAGGTACTGAGTACTTCGCCTCAGTTTTCACCAAGGAAAATGGGAGGCTGCATCATACATGGGAGGAGATGGTGAAACTGAGTGGGGGGGTGGGACCCTACAATCGCTGGGTCTGGGAAAGGGTGGGGCCATCACTGGCGGGGAGGTGTACAGGGGACGAGGTAATGGAGGTGAAAATCACAGCAGAGTGTGTGAGGGAAGCCCTCAGGTCCTTAAACGGAGAAAGCACCAGGGCCGGATAAATTACATCCCAGAATGCTGAAGGAACTGGCGGATGTCCCGGCGAAACCCCTGGCGGAGCTTTTCAGCATCTCTCTGAGGACAGGGTGGGTGCCCCAGCACTCGAAGGTGGCGCATACAGTGCCTATCCACAAGGAGGGGGGTGATCAAGGGAGGTGGCAGGGAACTACAGGCCCGTCAGTCTGACATCGGTGTGGTGGGCAAGTTGATGGAGGGCATTGTCAAGGAGAGGCTGGGGGGGGTGGGGAGACCTGGAAAAGTCGGGGTGCCTGGACGATAGACAGCATGGATTCGTCCCGGGGAAATCGTGTCAGACAAACCTTGTGGAGTTCTATGACTGGGTGACGAGAGCCTTGGACCTGGGTAGACCAATGGACATCCTCCATCTTGACTTCAGCAAGGCATTTGACTCTGTTCCTCATGGAGGCCTGTTGAATAAGCTGGGAGAAATGGGGGTGGGAAACCAGATGATCAGATGGATAGGCAACTGGCTCCAGGACCAGATCCAGAGGGTCGGGTTGGCAGGATAGTCTCATCCCCAAGGAGGGTCATTAGTGAGGTCCCTCAGGGATCAGTCCTTGGCCCTCCTGTTCAATGCCTACATCTGACATAACAGGGTATCAGGGAGTGAGATGAGTCTCTCTGCAAATGACTCAAAACTGGGGGCAGTGGTGGATGGGGAGGGGCCCTACAGGGGACCTGGAGGCTCTGGAAAGGTGGTCTAGAAAGTGGAAGCTGAGGTTTAATGCAGGGAAATGTAAGGTACTGCATCTAAGAGAGGAACCCAGGCCAAGAATACTGCCTGGGCTCACTGGGAGGGGGGAATGCTACAAGTCTTGATGGCTAAGAGGGACCTGGGGTGGTGGTGGATGTCAAGATGAACAACTCAGACTTGTAGGAGGGCAGCAGCCAAGGCCAACAGCATGCTGGGATGCATCGCTAGGGGAAGTCACCTCCATGGGAGAAATGATACTCCCCTGTATAACTGCTTATTGAGGCCCTTACCTCAAGTACTACTGTTAAGTTTTGGGACCCACACTTAAAAGGGACATTGAACTCCTGGAGAGGGTCCACAGGAGGGAAACCAAAATGATCTGGGGCTTGGGGGACAGGACCTATGGGGAGAGGCTCGAGAGCTAAATATGTACATATTGGAAGAGAAGGGACCGGGGGACATGAGGGTTTTCAAGTACATGAAGGGGTTAAATAGGGGAGGAGCAGTCAGGGTGCTCCAGGAAGGAGGGGGGGGCCAACTAGAGGGCATGGGTGGAAGCTGGAGGGGGAAAGATTCAGGGGAGAAAGGAGGAGCTGCTACTTCACTGAGAGGGTGGTGGAGCCATGGAATGCACTGCCCAGGGGCTCGGTGGAGGCAGAGACGGTGGAGGGGTTCAAGAGGGGGTGGGACAGGTACAGGGTAAGGGTTCTGGAAGCAAAGTCCTGTGCAGCGGGAATATCCGGAACTGGGAAGGGAGAAGCCAGAGAGGGAGAGGGTGGCAGCAAGGTCAGCTCCCAGGATGGGAGCTGACCAAACGAGCAGACACGAAAGACCGTTAGGCCTATTCTGCTGGCGTATTAGTATATGTTGCAGCCTTTCATAGTCAACCTCATGTCCTTGCATCCGGGAATCGGGCACCCCATAGGTCCAAGACTCTGCAGTGTCCATCCCTAGTTACCCCACAGCTAGGCAGGACCACACCAAGAGTGGCAGTGGTACAGCAATCCACCTCTCCTCCAGCATCCTATTAGTACTTCTGCCATCAGTCTCTACCCACCTAGGAGCTGCTGGTCCTAAAAACACACACATTCCCTCCTTTCTCAGTCCCTATTTTTGTTGCAGGGGTTTACTTCTGCCCTGGCCTGTCCCTGCTTTGGTCACCGAACTCTTCTCCTCCATCTGCCCCATTTCTCATCTGGCAAGTTGCTAATCCTTGGTGATTTTAACAGAAACTGTCTCCCTCCTCAGCTCACAAACTTTGCCATAACTTTCAAACCATCCAATATCCCAACTGATTTTGGATCCCACTTGTATTAATTACATATTCTTAACCACTCCTTCTGACTGAGCACCTCTTCTCACCCTACTGCATTGAGAATGCAGGTGTCCTCCCAATGCCCTTAGAGACCATCATATGGCCCACTGTGTGAGCAAAATCCACTACCCTAAAGCTCCCTATAATCACTCTCCTTCGAAAGAGACAATTATGGTTCTCCAAGAAAGTGGCAAGGGCAGTAAAAGAAAAAGGCTTGCATTCAAGGGGTATAAGGAAACAGAGATGGAGAATGACAGGGAGGTATAGGTGCCATGTGTCACCCTGAAAACAAGACATTGTGCCACAATTCACACTGGGGTGCTATACAGATCTCAACACAGGGGAAGAGTTACTTGGATACGTGACACTAGGGAAAGCCATCAGCATGATGGCATAAAAGGGAGGAGGTGCTGCTGGTTGGGGACTCCAATCTGCCAGATGTAGATTGAAGCTCACCGCAGCTTCAAGAAGCAGGCCATCCCAGACTCTCTGCAGGGTGAGTTTCTCATGCAACTAGTCAAAAGAGCCCACTTGAGACAAGGCAATACTCCAGCTGGTGCTCCCAAATAGGGACAGTGTTACAGACGTCAAGGGGAGGTGGAGGTATCACCTGGAGACCAGCAGTCACCATACTGTGTGGTTTTACAAAAAGATGGAGTCAGAGACAAACCAGACAGGGTCAAGAGTAATTAAGGGAAGGCATAGTGAAGGCAACAATTCTCAGTAGAGAAGTGGTTGTGAAGATAAAGGCTAAACGGAAGCAGGAAGGCAGTGAGGGGCGCGAACAGAAGAAAGGATACCCATAGAGGGTAGCTAACAGGGACGAGACTTTCTTCAAATACATAAGCAACGAGGATAACAAGGACAGGGATTATGAAGATAAGAAGGCAGAGGGAGATTACGCAGAGGAGGGTCAGAAAAAAAAGCAGATATCCCGACAGTTATTTCCGCCAATCTTACAGTAGAGGAGATGGGAAGGACCACACAGATGCAGCAGGAACATCGGGGAATGTGGACACAAGTCCATTCAAAGGCGAGAGAGTCTTGAGAGGACTTGCAAATCTGAACGTGGACAAGGCTCTGGAGCTGGATGGGATACATCCAAGGGTGCAGTGAGCTCATGGAGGTACTGGCTGCACCATTAACAACCCTATTCACTCACTGGAGGCGGCAGTAGTTCCACAGTACTGGAGAAGGGCAGCTGTAGTCCCACTCCATCATAAGAGCAGCAGCAGCAGAGGAGGCAGGCAATTATAGACCAGAGAATCTAAAGTCAGTGGTGGTGAAATTAAAGAAACACTATTAAAAGGCAAGGAGCATCTTGAATCCAGTGGATTACAAGACCCAAGGCAGCACGGATTTACAGTGGTTTGGGGGGGGGGGGTTGTAAGACAAACAAGATCGATTTGGCTGGGTGACCAGGGAAATTGATCAGGGTGGGACACCGGATGTGGCCTACTTGGACTTTAGCAATAAGGAAACTCTGCAGTTTAGGGGTGAGACGAAAGGTGGTAAACTGGATAAGCAGGCAACAGAGGGTGGTGGTAAATGGCACACACTCTGAGGGAAGAGTAACCAGCAGGATACCTCGGGGATTAGTGCTGTTCAAGGTCTTCCTAAGCGACACTGCAGAAGAGCTGGAAGGGAGGATAATCCTATTTACAGATGACACCAAACTCTGCAATAGGGTAGATACTCCGGAGAGAGTGGAGAGAAGAGGCTGGAGAAAACACGAGGAGTGATTGACGGTATGGCAAATAGTGTTTCAATGCAAAAAAAGTACAAAATCACATGCACCTAGGGCACAGAAACTTGGAGGGTGTATAATCGGAAGTACCGACTGTCACAAAGCAGGAAAGAGACCTTGGGGTTACTCCAATGACTTCAAGGTTGCAGGGTCAGTGCGCCAATGTGGTAGGCAGGGCCAGTGGGATGCTAGAGTGCACAGGAAGGGTGATCAGCAGAAGAAGACAAAAAAAAAAAAAGGTGGTGTTGCCAGTGTATCAATCGTTGGCAAGACTCCTTTTGGAGTACTGTGTGCAGTTCTGGAGACATGTCAGGAAGGACACGGACAAGGCAGAGGCTGTCAAGGACGGCAACTAAAATGGTGCAGGGGCTGAATCAAAAGCTCTGTGAGGAAAGCCTGCGGGATCTCGATATGTACACTCTGGAAAAGAAAAGGGACAGGACAGAAACCTATAAGTACCTCACAGGGGTGAACAAGGCACAGGAGGGGATTATTTTTCAGAGGAGAAGGTGCCTTCAGGACAAGGGAGCATGCAGTGAAGCTGGAAGGGGAAAGCTTAGTACGGATGTGAGGAAGTAGTTCTTAAAACAGAATCTGACAGCAGATGGAAACCGCATGGCCTACTCAGTCTGCCCATTTGACTATTCCTACTGAACCTAACCCCAGACCACAGCATTCCCATGCCTTCTTAGGCTGGCAACCCCCCCACACCCCCCAGGTTTGAGCAATTTTGACCACCTCAGGCCCCAGTCTGATGGCATTCACCTGCTCTGCTTATTACAAGTCCACACCTGAACACTGTGCAAGATGCAAGAGAAGTAATATAGTACAGTCTGAGTGGTATTCAATCTGCACCTAATCTTGTGTCTGCTCCCAGAAGTGCCTTGCACTTGTACCCTTCTGTACTGTCCTCCACCTTTATTTCAGGTTGCATTAGTCTACCTGCTTGTATATATCACAACCGCTCAACTGTAACGTTTTATTGCTCTTGCACCTCCTTGTATTGTCCACTCACCAACCAACCCCCGAGAACAAGCTGTTAACAGTTCAGTGCATCTTTCCTGGTACAACCTTTGAAATAAATATAATACACACCATCCACCAAACTTCCCCTGTAGTAACAAGGCATTTGCATGGGGTATATTTGTTTCCGTAGCAGCAGTTTGGTCTTGCCCATTTTAAACCACACTTATTTTAACTTGGCAAGCTGCTTTCTTTTACGTTTTATGAACAATTTTCATAATTTAAAGGACAGTCATGTCAGTTTTGATTTATTCAGCCAGGATGACCCAAACATGATGCAACATTTCATCTACAATGGGGTCTCACTTCTACCTAGCTTTCCAACTGCAAGAAGTATAGGGAGGTTTTATAATTTGCTAGTAGTAACATGTTGAGCCACTGGCTACATGGGAGCACATCAATTCTCTATGGGCAGTTTGCCCCGCAACAGTACACTCCCTCTCCATACCGCAGCACAATGTTACAGCCCGTAACAGTGTTGTGTAGCCCTGGCTACTGCGACATCTGATATGTAATAGTTTAGTGCTCTCTCTGACCCATCGCCCACACCATGTTCAAAAGTCTCTAAAGTTGGAGGAACAAGTCTGCATCACTGCACTGATGACTACAGAGGCTTATTTCAACAAGTCATCTCATTTATTAAGGCACTAATGGATCTGTAATAATTAGAGCACAAAAGAACAGAAGGGTCAGTTCCACCTGGTTTACTTCCACTTTACAAAGTTTCTGTTTTGGACTCACCCAGGTTCCACTTTGTTGCGCTAATCCCCAAACCACTGCTTCCTGCTCCTTCCCCACGCCAAATGATCCTCCATGTGTGTGGAAGCAAAAGCAAGACACCACTGCATGCTGTTACCCTGTGCACATGTTAGTGTAATGCGAGGGACAAGGCAGCAGCAGGTGAGCCATACCACAATCTGAGCTTTTGCCACTGGAATGTGGGTCACTAGTACTGAAACTATGTGACCATGGTTCTCAAAATGTAGGCAGTAAGAATACAGAAATAACTGGGTGAACACCACTTATGGAAGCCCATTTAGCTTCTCTTTAGTTCACAAGAGACAGAAGTTCCCTGGGCAATATGTTACTTAGGTCACAGCCACATGCTGTATTATTACTATTCAGTGACCTATACAAGTCATTTAAGCACTTCATCTGCATTAGCAGTACCTTATAAAATGATGCACTGTTGCCTGGCTAGAAGACCCTGCCCCTCCATGTTTCAGCTTTTCAAATGTTCTGTAACTACATCCCTGGGAACATGTGCTATTCTCCAGTCATCTCCCCAGATAAAAGGAGATGCTAGCATGAGATGAAGCACTGAAACTAATGTACAGCACTGAACAGTATCAACGCTGTCACGATACTGGGCCTGATGAAGTAGCGGAAAGGCTACAAAACATTAAACTTGTGTGTTCTCTGAAATAAAAAGACGCAAAGTGGACTTTTACGAGTGGTGTTCATCCAATTATTTCTGGATTCTTACTGTAATCCTAGTCATGTCGGTGACCCGAGACAGAGACATTCTACAACACTTCAGGAGATGTGAGGGCCGACTGGACACATCTGGGAATCTTAAACTGTGAGCCACATCAAACATGGAGATAAAAGCTCAAAACACTCTGGAAACTAGTGTTATTTGCGTAAAGTTTAATTTTTGATTTAGCATGATGGATTCCTGTTATAAAGTCCAATTTTCCTTGGGGGCAAGGCTTTGGATCAATGTCACCAGCAATCATAAGGAGGGATACAGTTAGCAAACCGAGGGAGCAACGCCTGGGTAGCAATAGTAACTGGCAGCCCCACCATCAGAATCCAGTGACGTAGGCTGTAAGCCTAAAGCAAGACCTTGGGTGCAAGGTAATGGCAGTGACCATACAACTCCACATGTTAGTTTATAAACATGTTAGAGCTAGTGAAGGCGGGGAGGCTTATGGAGGCAGAGCACTGTGGAGGTTTGAAAAGGAGGGCGTCAGCCAGCATGAGAAGGCAGGCAAGGCATACCAGCAAGGAGGACCAGAATCCTATTAAGGGTCCCCATGATACGGAAAGGGACAGATCCACCTTAATGGACTGCAATCCTAGCCAAGGCAATAAGCCAACTTTACTATCTAGACTGAACAGCTAGAGTAGGGATAACAATACCTGGCCACCCCAGAGGAGTAAGAGTCAGATGTAACTGTTTAAACCAACGTATGCCAGTGGAGTACAGAGGCTTTCGTTGACTCTAGAATAAGGGCAGCACATCTAGAGCCTAAAATAATGAATGGTTACACATAGTTATATGTATAAATTGAAACCGACTCAAGGGAGGATAAGCAGATCAATATGGGCATCTTGCAGGGGACTAGTGTGATGGTTGTGGGAATCAACCTGGGTCTCCAGCACCCACAACTTTCTGTAACCCCGACAGCGGCAAGCAGAGAGAACTTTTTATTCAATAATGTTTTATTGCAATTGCAGCAATACAGAATTTAACCGGAGTAGGGAAAGTATGTGCAGAGTTTTGCAGGCAACCACATGTAAAGCAGTTGTACAACCACTTTAGGGTGAACGGAGATGTGTAGCAAGTGACTGCTATACATGCACAATGTTGTGTAGCTGTTGATCAGGTCCGAATCCCACCAAGACTAACTCACTCACTGTGTATACATGAGCCTGGTGTTACTAGGTAAATGGCGCAGCAGCAGAGCTCTCCGCTCATTATCCGGTAACACAGTGGTGACAGTAAATATCTGGATGTAACAAAAAAAAAAAAAAAAAAAAGATTGTTTGGCTGCTCCGGTGGTGTGGAGGGCTAAGGTGTTGAACGCCTCGCCTCCTGCGATGTCACTGACCCATATTCTGGAATGAGCACGGGTTGGCAGGGGGAGAGAACTGAGCATTCCAGGGACCACTCTTCTTTCCCGAGGAGGGGCTGCTACTTGTCTCGCCTTTGACTGCTACTGGGTGGAGGTTCAGTGCTAATACAGGCAACGAGAAGCTTGACATATGGGGCCGCGGATCAGCAGGCAATGCGCACCTCTATGAACATGTCCCGGCCAGACACTGTAACGGGGTTTGGGGAGGAAAATGCAAATTGGGATCGGAGGGCAGAATGAAGCCCTGCGTACCATCCTTTACCTGCCCCACCCCCTTGGATACCTGGAGACATATGACTGTGTACTGCAGCGGGGTTGGGGGGTGGCTTTCCCCCCACCAACCCCCAAATGGGGGTAATTGTGGGGACTCCTCCCTCACCCCAAGGTTGGTCAGGGGAAGAGAGTACAGATTGTGGCAAGTTGGGGACAGGAGCTGAAAGGAGCGAGCCCGGGGTATTTAAAAAAAAATAAAACAAAAACAAAAACAACAGCAGATTTGTTGCCAGAAGATGTCTCCCTGAATCTCAAACTGTTTCATTATGAATACAGTTAGGGATATCACGACATGAGGATATATCATGCTAATTACCACAGATGATAATTTATCGCGATTATCGTCCAGCATGATATACCGCAATATACAGTGATAAAGCACCGCAGCTTGCTTTTCTAGGAGCGCATCCCTTTCCAGGTTCAACCACGATTCCCCATCACCCTTCTATCAGATTTTTAGTATTTTCCTTAAAATAAGAAATGCAGTGCTGGCCATGTGGCGTGGAGTTCGAGGGCCTGGGCACTGCACCTGTCGCCATGCTGGTAAACCAGGTTCAGTAACAGACTTGGGTCGCTTGAGGGCAGACTGCATGAAGGAGGACTGAGCATCCATTGTCAGCTCTCCTCTGACTGGGGGGGGACAGGGCAAGCTGCTGCTTGATCGCCATCTAGCAGAGTCTTGTCATGTAGCAGTAACAGCTTTCTGACTGGGTAAAGGGGCCCAATACATGCGACATCTTTACGTCACACACTGGCACCATCACACGTGTGCCAGCCAGAGGAATGGGAAAAAGAAATGGGGGAAAAGTATGTGCACCAGTCTACTTACTTACATAGAAACATAGAAACTGATGGCAGATAAGGACTGCTTGGTCCACCTAATCTGCCAATTTATCTTACCTACTACAATACCGCAGTCCCTACTTGGTCTAAGGCTTTACCCTCCCTTTCCTAACCAATAAGGTTCCCTTACGCCTATCCTATGCGTTCTTGAATCTAGTTACAGTTTGTGCCCCTACCACCTCCGCTTGAAGGCTTTTGCAGGTATACACCACTCTTTCCGTTAAGTACTTCCTCACATTTCCCCTTAATTTATCCCCCTCTAGCATCACAGCATGATCCCTTTTTCCTGATCATCTTTTTTTCTGAAAAATGCTTCCCTCTTGTACCCCATTTATACCAGTGAGGTATTTAAGTCTCCATCGTATCTCCCCCCTTTTCTCCAAGGTGTACATAGTAAGATCCTTTAGCCACTCCTCGGAGCTTTTGATACAGGCCCTGCACCATTTTAGTTGTCCTCCTCTGGACTGCCTCTACTCTGCCTATGTCCTTTCTCCAGAACTGGACACAGTGAGGTCTCACCAATGATTTATACTGTGGTATCACCACCTCCTTCTTTCTGCTGGTGACACCCCTCCCTATGTACCCTAGCATCCCACTAGCTCTTCCCACTGCCCTGTCACACTGTTTGGCCACCTTTTCAGGCTGTCGGATACAATTACCGCAGGTCTCTTTCCAGCTTAGTCGTCGTTAGTACCACTCCCCCCATCCTGTGCTCCGCCCTGGGTTTCTTTACCCCAAGTGCATGATTTTGCACTTCTTAGCATAGAATCTTAGTTGCCACACTTTTGACCACTCCTCAAATTGTCTTGATCTCTTGGTTTTACACCCAAACCCCGACCCCTGAAGTGTCTACCCTACTGCAGATCTTTTAAGTCATCCCACAAAGGCATACCCAGGTCCATCTTGCAAATGAGCTTCTGCTCAACGATGAACGCCTGGTTAAATAAAGACTTGACTGATTGATACCTTTCCTTCTAGCCCCTCTGCAATGTTGCTAATAAAACAACATTAAGAAGAGGACCAGTCCCAGTACTGATCCTTGTGGCACCACTCTGGTCACCCCCTCTTCCTCAGAGTGAGCTCCATTTACCATCACTCTCGGTTATCTATCTCCCCTCCCCAACTAATTTCTTACCCAGTTTACTACTTTTGGACCCACTCCCAGGCTGCCCAGCTTGTTTACGTGGAATGGTGTTGGAGGCCTTACTGAAATCTAGGCAGACTACATTCAAGGCTCCACCCTGATCTAACAAAAGTAACAAGGCTCATGTTACTTGAATACAGACTCAGATTTGTACTACAAGTCTGGTTAAAATCGTACAAATAAGTTTTAAAATGCCACCCCATAGACTTGCATGGAGCATGTCCCCGCACTAAACATATAATGATCTCACAAAACAAGGAAGCACAGGGACTGTGTCGGCAATCAGGAAGTGGAAGGGATCGAGCGGATAACCACCCTCAGAGGCAAACACGATCCCCTGTCTTCCTTAGGGGCTTTAAAGAGAACATTCCCCCAACTACTACAGAGGAACGCCCAGTCATGTAAGGGAGTCTCCTGATGATTTTGCAGGCAAGGAGAAAATCCAGGAAAGGTGCTCTTTAAAGAAACAAGTAAAAATATTTGCTCATTCACATTTTAAAATGTACTTTACTATCGTGTATAATACATCGTTAATTGTGTATTTGAATTGTATGTAAAAATGCAAACAATTTTATAAGGCTCAGATATTTTAATGTGAAAACTTTTAATTATATTACTCTGCATTATTTTACAACAAAGACTTCAAAATAATGTGCATAAATGCATAGCATTGCTTACGTAAATTATGTAAATAAATCTGAATTTAAATAATTTTTCTAACATTGCTGCACAAGTGGCAGAACTATCACGATAACAAGGTTATTGCAATAATTTCATCATGGTAATCGTATCAAAATTTTATTATCATGACACTCCTAATTATAGCCACTTTCATCCATGTATCCAAATAACAGAACATTAAAACAAAGCGGAAGAATGTTGACCCCACCTCTTGTAACCGTGAGAGCTAGAGCGACAACACTGACATCCACATGTAGCAGAAGTGCTCCTGAGTCCTGGCATGAGGCATGGGCTGGGGGATGGCTCTGAGACTGAAGTGGGGTAGTAGCGAGCTATACATCATGGCTGCATGGGGCTGGGGAGAAAGAGAATTAGTATCCAGCACAAGTGCAGGGGAACAGGACGCTATGGAGCTTGCCACAGGGTGGGGAGGTCAGGAGCATGCTGCTAAGGCTCTGCCTTATGAGCCGGAGGCAGGGCTTATGGTGGGGTGGGGGTTGCTCAGTAGCAAGAGGTCAGTGATGAGTGGTGGACTCAGGATCTAAAGCTGCAGCAGCTCTGTAAGAGGGGTACAGAATGTTGGAGGTGGAGCTGTCCAGGTGGCCCAGGGAGAAATGGATGTTTGGAGGCGCCAATGAGGTGTGTGTCGGGGACAAGGAGTGAGATGTGTCTGGTGCCCTGGAGGAGGGCATCAGGTGGCTGGGGAGTAATGGAGGAAGGTATCTAGTGGGCCAGGGTGGTAGGTGTACCGGGGCGGGGGTCGGGAGGGAGGCATGCATAGTTTGGGAGGTGTGTCCAGTGTGGTAGTGAGAGGTGTCTGGTGGGATGGGGATGAAAGTTATCCAGGGGGACCTGGAAGGCAGAGAGTCTAGGGAGGAAGGTGTCCAAGGGGCCGTGGAGGGAGCGAGAGCGGACGTGGGAGGGGGACTGGAGTGAGCGAGAGTGTTGGGGGTGAGTGAGGGCAATATCTGGGGCTGTGGAAGGAGGTTAGCTAGTGTGGGGGCAACAAATTGGAAGAGAGCTAGTGACTTTGGCTGTGGGGAGTGGGTTGTATCTCGGCTGTGTAGGGAAAGTGTCGGACAGAACGTATAGAGTGGGTGGTTACATGTATCATGGGTCTAAAAGGTTGCGTCTTTGAGACGCCATGCAGGAAGGGTGTGTGCCAAGGCTTTGGGATGGGTCTCAACTGAACAGCGAGGGAGGTGTATGTCAGAATTACTCTGAAGGGTGTCACAGGTCTGGGGAGGGGCTATGGAGATGGGGGTGCTGTGGTGTCATGAAACTTGTTCAGTGGGGCACGATGGTAAGGGAGCAGTAGACCAGCCAACCCCTCAGGTTTGCAACCCCCTTCCCACACACCTGCCATCCTCTAAAGCTTGACACTCCTCCTGAAGAACATACTCACTGTGTGCCCTCACCCATAGCTGGAAGCCCACTTCCAACTGAAGGAGTGTGGTGGGCTATAAAGGGAGTGATGTCAAGGGCAAGGGAGCAGCGGACAAACCACCCCCACTCACTGCTGGAACCTTCCCCCAGAGCAGACTGGCTTTGTGCCCATCCAGCACAGCTGGAACCTCGTTTCCCCAGACCAGCCATACCCCCGCAGCTGGACTCCCCTTCCTGAATAACCTACTGGTTGTGTGCCCTCACCACACAGCTAGTACCCCGCTCCTACTGAGGGGGTATGGAGGGCTGTAAAGGAGTGGATGTCATGGGCTGGGGAGAGCAGGACCTACCACTGCTGGAATCCCCTTCCACAGACTGACTGGCAACCCCCGGAGAAGACCCACAACCCCAGAAGACTACCTGTGCCCACCACACAGCAGGAACCCCATCCTACACTACCCCTTATAGCCAACCCTCCCCAAGAACAACTGGCAGTGAGCCCACCCACACATAGCTGGACCCTTTACCTTCCCACACACCAGCAAGCACCATCAGTTTTGCACCCCCACCGTCAGAAGAGGGCCATGGAGCAAAGATATACACTAAGAGAAATGGTGCTGCCCAGAGCCTGCAATAGTATGGTATAGTAGTAACAGCTACATTACAAAAGGATGGAACTGAGACCACTCTCCCAGAGTCACTGTCATGATATCACCACTAGTTCCAAATAGCCTGGGAGCTGTTGATCGCATGTATACATGTCTGGAGTTATCAGTTGTCTAACTTTATCAAGGCATCTATGGTAAGTAGATGCCCAGATAATACTGTCACCACTGTGTTTACATGCAACCAGTGTTACCACATAATAGCGGAGATCTCCACTGCTGCCAATTACCCAGTACTACCAGGCTCATGTATACACAGTGAGTGAGTTAGTCTTGGTGAGATTCAGACCTGATCAACAGCTACAAAACATTGTGTATGTATAGCAGTCACTTGCTACACATCTCAGTTCACCCTAAAGTGGTTGTACAGCTGCTTTACATGTGGTTGCCAGCAAAACTCAGCAAATACTTTCCTACTCGGTTAAATTCTGTATTGCTGCAATTGAAATACAAACATTATTTGTTCAAGTTCAATCTGCTCTGTATCGGGTCACAGAAAGACAATGGTGGGGCCGCATCTGGGTGCTGAAGACCCAGGTTGACTCCACAACCATCACATTATTCCTCTGCTGAGATGGCGATACTGATCTGCTTATCCTCCCTCAAGTCGGTTTCAATTTATACATATGACTATGTGTAACCATTCATTATTTTAGGCTCCTAGATGTGCTGCCCTTATCTAGGGTCAATGTAAAACCTCTGTGCTTCATTATGAACCGAGGATCATAGAGGAATCTAATTGGCAAGAGCTCTTTGAAGCCGTGATGATATCGGCTACATCATCACAGCTTCAAAAAAGGTCTGGCACCACCAGCCTCTTCACTGTCTACTGTCTGAGAACTATTTTTTCAAAATGTACTCCTACACCACCCAAAAGCTCATTCATAAAATGCTTTAAAACTTTTTTTTTTTTTTAAATACATAAAATTAAAAGAAAGTCAAACTCAGTTCATAATAGCAATAAGTCACTCCAGGATGTGGTATATCATAGGATATCGTCACTTCTCGGACAGTTGGATGCACGCTGTCTGCGGCCTCGTGCCCAACCACCCGAGGAGTGACGATATCCCATAATATACCACACCCTGTCGTGCCTTATTGCTTAATTGGTATTACGGTGGTTTAAAGTTACATCCGACTCTTACTCTTCCTGGGGTGGTCAGGTATTGTTATTCCTGCTCTAGCTGTTCAGTCTAAAGACAGTTTATTGCTTTAGCTAGGACTGCAGTCCATTTAGGTGATGAGTCCTTTTCATGGGGACCCTTAAAAGTTCTGGTTCTCCTTGCTGGTATGCCTTGCCTACCTTCTCTTGCTGGCTGACACCCTCCCTTTCAAACCTCCACAAGCCTCACAGACTTCACTAGCTCAACATGTTTATAAACCAACATGTGGAGTTGTATGTTCTGCCATTACCTTGCACCCAAGGTCTTGCTTTGGGCTTACAGCCTATGTCGTCATTAGATTCTGATGGTGGGGCTGCCAGTTACTGTGCAACCCAGGCGTTGCTCCCTCAGTTTGCTAACTGTATCCCTCCTTATGATAGCTAGTGACACTTAACTAAAGCCTGGCCCCAGAAAAAATTGAACTTATAACAGGAATTATTTGTGCTAAATCAAAATTAAACTTCGCACAAATAACACTAGTTTCCAGAGTGTTTTGAGCTTTTATCTCCATGTCTGATGTCAATCAATCAATATCTTTATCCAGGTGAACATCATTGAGCAGAGCTCTTTGACAAGATGGACCTGGTTAGAACAGGGTCGGGTAACATCCATTATAAAAACATATAAATACATGTAAATAAGTATATAAACACAAAATACAATGGTGCAGTAATAGGGGAGCCAAATGATAAAAGGAAGACAAGGCAAACCATAACAGAGGAGGATTCAAATACAAAGGGGCAGGTCCACCATTGAACCACGCAACTGTATATAAACCATGTTCTCTGTATAGAAGTACTAGTTAGTTCATTTACCAGGGGCAGTCATTAGTACTAGCCATGGAAATGGCTTAGAGAACCACCAACTAATGGCAGATGGGGTACCAGGAGGGATATGTAATATTAAGCGAAGGTTAAACATTGTGAGAAGTCAAGTCCCAAGGATAGGTCGGTAGAACTGATGCGCGTGGGGCCCTACTGGGAGAGGGAAAAGGGAGTTAAGACTTTTATAGTATGACTGCGTGTAGATTGTGCATGAGTGCAGTATAGAGTTGTGAAAAGAAGGCTAGAAAGCGGGAAGATAGACCAGTATCAAAGGGAGGACAGAGGCACCAAGATGTTACATGAAAGCATGATGACAGACCAGGCCAAGGAGGAGACAAGCACTAGAAGTAATTGCTTCATGGTTAAATGGTACAGGTTAGCATGATGACAATTCATGGTCATGGGAAATAACTGCACTGATCATTTCTGAGACGTGAATATAAGAGCTTGAAAGATGAGATGCCGATGGGTGACCTCAGTTTCAGTTTTTTTTGCAATTTATTCCACAAGGAGGACAGTTTAAAGCTTATAGCAGCCCTGCCAAAGCAAGAGTTAACTTTGGGAACCATCAGTAGGACAGATTCGCAGCTTCTCAGGGCGTAATTGCCTATTGGTTTATAGGAAGACAGTCTGTAATGTATTGGGGCAGTTTTTGGAGATGGCTCTCCAGGGTCCATAAGGCTACATTTTATTACGCCTGAACTGAAGAACTCCACCCACTGATTGATATAGGGAGCAGTGGTGAGTGGAATAAGGATGTGCCCACAGTCTAAGATTCCCAGATGTGTCCAGTCTGCCCTCACTTCTCCTGAAGTGTTGTAGAATCGTCTCCGTCTTGGGTCACTGACATGACTAAGATCACAGTAAGAATCCAGAAATAATTAGATGAACAGCACTTGTAAAAGTCCACTTTGCGTCTTTTTATTTTTATTTCAGAGAACACATGGATTTCTTAACGTTTTGTAGCCTGCTTCTTCGTCAGGCCCAGTCTACGTGCAGTGTTAATACTGTTCCGTGCTCAACATTAGTTTGTTGTTAAATGTTTCATCAGCGTTAGCATCTCCTTTTATCCAGGGAACATGACTGAAGGACAGCACATGTCCCCAAGTATATATTTACAGAACATGAGAGAAACGGAACCATGGAGGGTTGGGGTCCTCTAGCCAGGCAACAGTGCATATCTTTATAAGGTATTACTAATGCAGATGAAGTGCTTAAAAGGACTTATATAGGTCACTGAATAGTAATAATACAGCATGTGGATTGGGACTAAGTACCAGACAGCCTATGAAACTTTGCCCAGGGAACTTCAGTATTTTGTGAACTAAAGAAAAAAAAAAAAAAAAAAAGGACTTCCATAAGTGGTGTTCACCCACTTATTTCTGTATTCTTACTGCCTACATTTTGAGAACCATTGTCACACAGTTTCAATGTTAGTGACCCACATTCCGGTGGCAAAAAGCTGAGACTGTGGTATGGCTCACCTGCTGCTGCTGTGTCCCTCACACTACACTAACATGAGCACAGGGTGACAACAAGCAGCGGTGTCACAGTCATTGACACACACACACACACACACACACACACACACACACACACACACACAGAGGATCAGTAGGCGTGGGGAAGGAGGTCCATGTCAATAAATGGCTCCCATCATTTCGTTCCACAACTGGCTCCCGACAACTTGCTCCGGTGACAACTGGCTTCCATAACAACCCGCCCCCTGAGAATTTGCTCCGTGGTGCAGGTAATTAAATTAAGCTTGCAGGAAAGTTTAGTTTATTTACCTACAGCCACTTGTCTCAGCGATATGAACACAGAACCTCCTCTTTTCACCTACTTTCCAGTGGGCACCAGGCTTTATTGACTGGTAATGCATATTTTTTCTTTACACCTTGGTTGGTGCACCTTAGCTGATAGGTGGCTTAGTTGCAATATACATTTCTCTCAGGGCTGGGCACAAATTATATTGATGGTCTTGGAGGCATTTTTGCTCCAGTCTTGCATCTTCATCAAGCAACAATTCTACATCGTTCAGACTGTTCGACCTAGGATTTTTGTACTGCATCAGGTAGCTGCTCCACATTTCTTCTTCGAACTTTGAGCCTCAATCATACTGGGATATAATGCAGAGATGCTTTTGCAGCTTGTAATCCTGTGCCTCATATGGTTCCTGAGTTAACTTCCCTCTCACTCCACGACCTTGATTCACACTGAGATCTCTCTTCAACTCATCTCCTCGGTGGTGACTGATCTTCATGATGTTCTCAGGTGGGTGCTAACTAGTTATTACCTTGATGCAGTTCATCCGAACCCTGTTAAGTATTTTCTTTGGCTTTTAAGATCTCCCGATTGATTTATCCTCCACCTTCCCACACCTCATCCACCCCTACTCTCCCCTTTTATACCATGCTGGTACCTTCCCCCTTCTCCATCCCTCCTCCTACCACCCTTCCTTCCCCTCCCTCTTGCTATTTTTCCCCCCCCCTTTCCCAATATCCCCTCGCTCCCTAGCTCCCTTATCCCCGCATGCCCCTGCCCCACCATGCACTTCTGGTATCCACCAGCACTTATGTGACAATGTCACTTCTGTTACTGCCTCCTCTGCCGCACCTTTTCCCCACCCAGTTCCCACCTCATAATACCCTGGCTTTGTTTTGCTGACCTTACTGCTCATTTCTACATGTTAACCGCTTGTTTCTGTACCACCGTCATGTTATGTCTGTAACCCCCTTGGTACCTGGGGTTACTAGAATCCCAGTAAGACCTAGTGGTAGGCAGGGAAGGCAGCTTGTGAAGCTCCAGTTAAATGGGTTTCACACTGTCTCACTCTGTTCTCAGTCTCAGCTGAGACTGAGGGATGACATCACCAATAGAACTATCGCAGCTGCATGAGCCACATTGGAATCTGCAGCCAATGGAGTTAGAACGTTGGGAGGTTTTGAAGTCAGTCTTCAATGAGTGAGTGTGAAGTAGGGAGCTTGCTGAGAAAGCAGCTCAGTGAAGGCTCTAGGAGCCTCAGCCTTGACAGAGGGCTACTTTTAAGTAGAAGGTGTGTGTCTCCCCCTTAAAGAGACACAAAAGATAACTGAAGTGGTGGAGACCGTTGTTTTCGGTCTCAGTGGCCCCCTCCCTCCGGGGGCAGGAAAGTTTCCTGCAGATTCCTGGGGCAACCCCCTAGTTCTGCTTGTGAAGGAAAAGCTGCCTATGTGTTCCAGCGTTTATTTGGTAGAACAAGAAGATTTGTGAGTCACCTGTGGGGCACCTGCAACGTGAGGGTGAGTGTCTACTCTTGCTAAAAGGGCCTATGTTTTTCACCCTGGGACTTGTGTGACAATGTGGGGATTGAACTATTAAATATTGGGAAGCCTAGAGTAATGGGCTAAGCAAAGTAAAAGTAGGTTCAAGTCCAGAGCTCGTTGGGATGCAAATGTTATGTAGAGGAGATGTGACAGACATCTACCGATAGTCTACATTTGAAAGTTCAATAAAGGAATTGTTCAGTTTCCAGAGTAATGGCTGGGTATGGGCTGTGGGAGCTGAAGGTGGGTGGCCCCCCCATCTTTAGTGACCAGGTCCACCTCTACGGATTTCTCCTGTGGATTTCTACTTTGCCTCAGGCACTTGGCCAGTGACGAGGGAAGTACCCAGACATGGGATTGCAAGGAAAATTCTCTCTAGGAGTCGAAGACTCTAGTGTGGTTTGGGGAGCCATGACAGGATAATTGGTTCATTTCTAAAATGGACCGCAAATTGAATAATTGGTTCATTCCTCAAATGGACCACGGATCAAGTGGCCGGCGGGGGAGCCGTGCCAGTGGGGAAAACCCAAGTAGTGTACAAGTCGGGCTGTGTAACCAAAGCTGCGTGCAAGTCCGGGCTGTGTGCCTGGTGGATTTAGAGCTTGAGGGCTGGAAATAGTGATAAAGTGTTCTGTAGTCTCTATCTGCATTACCAGGAAGTGTAGCCCCATGGGGGTCCATCTATGCTTTGTTTGTTCAGCTTGGATGTGAATAAAAGCCACACTGAAGAATCCCATTCCTGGTTCTGGACATTACAGTTATTGCTTCCTGTGTTTGAATTTACTTGGGTGCCCCTGTGTAGAGTAGCCAAACCAAGGCCCCTGTGCAGGTAACCTCATCCTCCCCGAACCCAGTCCCCACCAGGTACTGCTGTCAGCTTCAACAGCATGCCACTTGTCGCTTTGCTAAAAAGGCAGGGGTGAGGGTTACATGTCTTACTGTTTCTGGCACAGAACCTTTGTAAAAGAACTGCTGGTTAAGTTGTTTTGTTATCCTAGTTCTCAAATAAATGGAAAAAAAAATGATAACTGCTGTAGGCATATTAATTCTAGATAGCCATTACAGACAACCTTAATGGATGCCCTTTTTTATTTTTTTTTGCGCTTTTATTTTTGATACCTGCAAGTGTAGCCTGACTCGAGGATGCAGGTAGTAAAGGGAGACAAGGGCGATCGAGTAAGCATTAATCCCTGCTGAAGGTGGCATCTAATGGGGAGTTAATGCATGGTTGGGACCGTTGTGGCACGAGGCCAGAGGCCGAGGGATGCAACGTCCCAACCATGCATTAACTCCCCATTAGATACCACCTTCAGCGGGGATTAATGCGCTTGTAACACGACAAGTGCGATGGAAGTAACCATCACACTTGAAAACTTAGCTCTTCCGATGGCCTCTTCTACTCCTGTGTCTCCGTTTCTGCATGTGATTCCTGTCGTCATGCTAGGTCCGTGCTGGAAGGCAGTGAGCTGGTAGAAGAGCAACACAGCATTATGAGACGATAATGCCGTGTTGGGCTCATGAACGCGCTTCCCACAACAGCAACACGGCATTTGGGCGATAATGCCGTGTTGGGCTGTTAATGAGAAGCGCGTCAGGCATACCGTCTTCCTCCTGCACCTGCGTGGATGCCATCCCACCTATCACGTGGCGCCTGACACGGCTCTCAACAATGCCGTGTTACAAGGTTATTAAAGTTGACTGTGCCCAATCTGTGATTCACCCTCTAGACACAACTCTTCCTAACCGGCCTTTGGTTAGTATGGCTCTACCTGTGCCTCCATATGTTGTTAATAGTTAATAATGAAAGGCTAATGCTAGGTTGTGGAGGGTTTCAACAGGGTGGTGATAAGTTTCTTTTGCCTTTTACCTGCTTTATGGCATCTGAAAGCTGCTGCAGACTCATGTGTTCATTTCTCTCTGTGAAAACTGGCTGTTGATTAATAAAAACTTTCCCACAAGCTTAATTTAATTACTTCTGCCAGGGAGTGAATTGTCAGGGGGTGGGTTGTCATGGGAGACAATTATCAGTACAGCAAGAGGACGGAAGCGAATTGTTGTGCTCCCAGGGAGGGTGCAGGAAGTAATGATTGTGGGATTACCATCACCAAACTGGAACCTGGGTGAGTCCAAAAACAGAAACTTTGTAAAGTGGAAGTAAACCAGATGGAAGTGATCCAACACAGCTCTATGTTCTTTTGTGCTCTGATTATTACAAATCCATTGGTGCCTTAAATAAGATGACTTGTTGAAACAAACCTCTGTAGTCATCAATGCAGTGATGTAGACTTGTTCCTCCAACTTTACAGAGACTTTTGAACATAGTGTGGGTGACAAGTTAGAGAGCACTAAACTATTACATATCAGATGCCACAGTAGCCAGGGCTACATGACAACCTGTTAGGGCTGATCACCCCAGCGACAGTTCGCTCCTTCCAGAAATGTGAACGTTTCCAGCGTAAGGCAACTTATTAATTTAGGAGGTTCAAAAAATATAAATAACATTGTGCTGCTGTATTCCATTTCAGCGAAGAGGGAGATATAACTGTTGTGGGGCAAACTGCCCATAGAGAATTGATGTGCTCCCATGTAGTCACTGGCTCAACATGTTACTACTGGCAAATCATAAAACCTCCCTACCGTCACTTCTTGCAGCTAGAAAGCTAGGTAGAAGTGGGTCCCCACTGCAGATTAAATGTTGCATCTTGTTTGGGTCATACTGGCTGAATAAATCGTAACTGACATGACTGTCCTTAAACTATGAAAATTACCCAAGCATTGTTCATAAAGCGAAAAAAAACAGCTTGCCAAGTTAAAATAAGTGTGGGTTAAAATGGGCAAGACCAAACTTCTGCTTCTAGAAAACACATACACCCTATGCAAAATGCCTTGTTACTACGGGGAAATTTGGTGGTGTGGAGGTGGATTTTCAGTTAAACCAATATATTACTTATTGCAAAGGTTTTACCAGGAAAGATGCACTGAACTCTTAACAGCTTGTTCCAGATGCATGAGGGCATGTGGGTGGGTGGGGAGGTTGGTGAGAGTGGACAATACAAGAGGTGCAAGAATAAATAAAATACAATAAGGTGCAATGGTAATAAACGTTACAGTTGAGCAGCTGTGATATATACACAAGCAGGTAGACTAATGCAACCCGAAATAAAGGTACAAGGACAGTACAGAAAGATACAAGTGCAATGCACTTCTGGGAGCAGACAAGATTAGTTGCAGATTGAATATCACTCAGATTGTACTATATTGCTTCTCTTGCATCTTGCACAATGTTCAGGTGTGGACTCATAACAAGAGCAGGTGAATGCCATTCAGACTGGGGGCCTGAGGTGGTCAAAAGTTGCTCAAACCGGGGCCACAGCGTAACAAGGACCTGGGATAGGAATGGTTAGCATAACCTTTGCAGCGGAAGCCACCGGGTGTGAGATGTCCGCCCGGGGCTCTAGTGCCATTATGGAAGGAGAGTATCTTTTAATTAAAATTCAGAGGCAGCAGGTAAATGAAAAGTTTACTTTTATATTAAAAGCCCTCTGGAATGGACTCGGACGCTGGGGTCAGCAGGCGACAAAGTGGATTGAGCGCCAGAGGACTGCTCTCTTCGGGGTGGGGAAGTGGCTCACCAACAGTCGCCTCCCAGTGGAGACTGGGGCACTGTCTGAGCGGTGCAAGAAGGGGAACACTAGAAAACCAGAGAAAATGGCTCTGTGTGTTCGCCAGATGACGGTTCCCCACTCTGCAACAGCTCCAGAACCTCCACGGACCACCTCTACCTTAACAGCGCCGGGAGCCTAACTAAGAGTGTGCTAGGTGCCCCTCCCGTGCCTTCCTCGGGGAGAGACTCGTCCGTGAAGGGATACACTGGGATACCCCTCAGGGCAGCTGCGATATAAGGGATCAAGATGGCCCAGGAGAGGATGTCCGGAGTCGGGGAGAACTGTGGAGCCCAAAGAAGAAGAGAACACTGGGCGTGAAAGCAAGTTAACAGATAGACTCTATAGGAGTTTCTCCTCTCAAAGTTCCAGGTGTCACCCAACTCTTCGGTGATCTTGGGACCATACCTTGCAGACACTGGAGCATAACTAGTGTTGCTACCACCCCATCGGACTGTCTTTTCCTAACCGAGTTAGACTACCAACTAGGGCTAGGAGTAAAGACAACAGCACTAATCAATCACTTCTGCTTGTCAATTAGGAACAATGGCCAGCTACTGACTGCTGCTGAGGTATGGCAACATATTCATCTCACTCGCAGATTCAGAGATTAGTCAACACTCTTCTCCCTACATAGAAACAGATTTTGTCGGCAGTAAAGGATCTTTAAGCTCACCCAGTCTGCCCCTTGCCCCTGCCTGTTCAATCACCAATGACCCTAACTGGTCATAGGTGTCACTCCCCTCCCCCGTTCCTCTACCCAATATGCCCCTGTGTCAATCCCACGCATGCCTGAAGTTCCTAGCTGTTACAGTCATCCACCACCCTTTCTTGGGAAGTATTTCCGCACATGTCTCCTAAACTTTTTTTCACTCCTGTGAGGTACTTTTAGGTTTCAATTATGCCCACTCTTCCAGGGAGTACATGTTGAGTTCCAGCAGCATTTCTTTGTATGGCTTCTCATGAACCCCCTCACCATTTTGGTTGCCCTCCTTTGCACTACCTCCACCCTTTAAGTGTCCTTGCGAAGGTGCAGCCTCCAGAACTGGACACAGTACTCCAGGTGGGGCCTCACCAATGAGTAATACAACAGCAGCACCACCTTCCTCCTCCTGCTAGAAATCCCTTTCCCAATGCATCCCAGCATCCTGCTAGCCTTTCCCACTGCTTTGTCACACTGCCCAGCTACCTTGAGGTCATCGGATATGATGACCCCTAGGTCTCTTTTTTGCTTGGTGACTGTGAGCTCCACTCCCACCTATACACAGCTCCTGGTTTCTGCAGCCCTGAGTGCATGACCTTGCACTTTTGGCACTAAATCCTGCTGCCACTCACTAGACCATCACTCTAGTTTCCTCAGATCCCTCTGCATTCTCTCCACCCCGAGTGTCAACCCTGTTGCAGATTTTTGTATCATCTGCAAAGACACACCATACCCTCAAACTCCTCTGCAATGTTGCTTGTGAAGCTATAGAAGAGGACCTGTCTCCAATGCACAACCCTGTGGCACCCACTAGTCACTCTCCTACTGCCAGAGTTGCTACCGTTTACCACCACCACTACCTATCGCCTTAACCAGTTTGATACCCAGCTTGCCACTTTCTCCCCACCACCAGGACACTTAATTACTTAACTAGCCTCCTGTGCGCACAGTGTCAAAAGCCTTATTGAAGTCCAGATAGGCCATGTCCACTGCTCTCCCTTGATCCACCTCCTGGTAACCCAGTCAAAGAAATCTCTGAGATCAGTTTGACATGACCTCCCCTGTGACACCATGCTGCCAGTGGTCCTGCAGTCCTTTACCTCCAGGTGCTCCATGAGCCTCTCCTTCAGTAGTGCCTTCACCAACGTCCCATTTCTAATGCAAGACTGACTGGCCTGTAGTTGCTAGCATCCTCCCTACTGCAGCTTTGTGCAGAGGGACCAAAGCAACCCCTCTCCAAGTCCTCTGGAACTTCCCTCATCTCCACTGATGTGCAAAGCGTGCTGCCAGATGGGAGGCCAGCACCGTGCTGATTTCCATTAGAACCATTGGATGAATCCCATCCAGGCTCATTGCCTTATTCTCCTTTAAGGCTTCCAATCCCTTCCAGACCTCCCACCGAGAATGGACTTCTGTTCACCCCCCACTGCTTACTACTCCCTCATCTTTTCCAGGATGTACATGTTGAGATCCCTCAGTCTCTCCTGATGATAGTTTCCAGTGAAAACCCCGCACCATTTTAGGTGCCATCTTCTAGACTGCATCCACACTGTCTATGTCCTTCCTGAGGTGCAGCCTCCAAAATTGGACTCTGTATTCCAGGTGAAGTCTCACCAGTGAGCAAGCGATACAATGGTAACACCACCTCCCTCCTCCTGCTGGAGATACCCCTCCCTATGCATCCCACTAATCCTACCAACTGCTTTGTCATACTGCCCTGCCACTTAGCAGTTGTGGGGGGACAGACTCAGTGAATGGGCAGAGAAGACAGAAAGTGAGTGGGCTGGCAGGAACCAGAGTCATTTTGAGGTCAGAATGTAAACTAACAAAAACTAACTGCAGAGAATGCTGAATGTCAGAAAGAAAACTGATGAATGCAGATAGAAAATGGAACTTTCTTTGCGTGTATGTTCAAGATTTTGAGAAAGGGAGTATATAGTACGACATAGAATAAATTACTGCCTGAAAATGTAAATTATAAAAGGTACATGGATCTAGAACGCCACATCCAGAATTGCAAGAACTTGTTTTTGCTACTAGCTGAGCAAAGTCTCAGCCAGTCAGGACACAAGGATTTTTTGACAGATGTTATATACACACACACAAACACACAAACACACAAACACACAAACACACAAACACACAAACACACAAACACACAAACACACACACAGTTATCTATACCTGAGCTCCTAACCACATCCTTGGTGGCATGCTACCTAACCAACGATCTCACCAGCACTGGCAGCAGGCTCAGAGTCCCACACCCAAGCCACAGCAGCAGGCTTCAAACCCCTCCATCCCTGGTGGCATGCTAGTGCCTGCCCACCAACAGCCCTGTGTCCATGCTCATGGATCCAACGTTCAACCCTGGGCTATGGTTTCCAACCCCCTCCCCCCCAATCCTGGTCCACTACTCCTGATCCCCTGCATCACTAGCCTCAGGTTCCTACGGCACCCTTCCCCAGCCATGGCAGCATGCTCCCAAACTTACACATCATTTCTGGTCTCAATCTCCTGGGACTCCCCTTCCTCCACTACTCTAGCCCTGACGGCAGGCAGGCTCCAGAGCCCAATGCCCCGCGTCAAGGTGCAGGCTTATTCTTTTTTCGCTCTATTTTCTACCCCCTACCTGACTGGCCCATCACCCGATTTCTTCCAAACTTACTGGCTGTTCCCACAACTTACCAGCCCACCCCGTGGCAGTCTCTCCACACAGTCTGCCCCACTCCACTCTAGCATGTTCCCAAAAGCCACATCTAGGTAGTCGGAGCAGGGCCTGCAAGAGTCGGGAGATCACTCTGCCAGCCATAGCAATTTTCCACCAAGTTTGCCTCCACTAGTGGAATGGTGGGCAATGAGCGTCCTCACGCATGTGCGTGTAAGTGAAGGATAGCTGCTGTTCCTCCACCCCAAGTCATGGTCCCTAGTGCTCTGCCGCCGCCCCCGGCCAAGGCCAACACTGGGCACACACACCCCACCTGGTGAAGGAGAGTGGTACTTTGGAAGTTCAATCCTCCTCTCCTGGCTGACCCCTAGTACTCTGAACTCTAGTTTCCACCAAATCACCGGGTTGCCAAAGATGCAGGCATCTGAGCCCCAACTGCCATGTCTTCTGGCTCCTGAGCCCCTTTCCAAGTCCTGACAACAGCTCCTGACCCCACCCTAAAGGCAGGCTCCCGTGCCCTCCCAGCCCTGGATGCAGGCTCTTGAGCCCATCTTGTTGCCCCCTATGCAATGACTATCCCTGCAGTGCCCATGAATTCCCTCTACTCTCACAGAACACACATACTCACATTATCGTTTTCAAACTTGTCTACATTTTGAAAATCGTGCCTCAGTCCTCCGTTCCCCCCTACTCTGACCGCACTGTGAAAAAACTGCCTGTGTTGATCCACCTGTTTTCCTACTTTTTTTAATGTAAAGAAGTGATCACACAGCTCTGCTAGGTGTCGCTGCTGAACCGCTTACTTGCGCATGCTCAGTTTCGGGGACGCGCACAGACCTACATGACTTCCCCAAGGATCTGCAGCATGGAAGTTACTTACCCGGTTAAGTCTGTTGCTGTTATCCGCTAACCACTTACCCGATAACTCCAACACTCATACATACGTGGCGACTGTGTGACCCACCACAAACAGCAAGTCCCATACCTTCCTCGGTATGCAAAACAAAAGAAACAACCACTATTGGTTGCACCAAACTCTTATACAAAATGTAGTTCCGACATATCAAACCCAGTCTAAACACTCAGCTCTGAAAAATCGGGGGTCTTCAGTTCAAGAATTTAAGGGCTCTGAATACAAATTAGTCCTCTTGCAATTTGCATCCCTCTAGCCTACAGTATGCAAGACTGACATGACAGAATAAACAACAATGTCAGTGTTGCACTTGCAACTGCCATGCTGCGGTTCTAGTCATAGCAAAGAGGCTCTAGGTGGCTTGTCGGCTTAAAACACGGCCATCAGTTACCTGAAAAAAAACAGCATTAACACCAGATATACGCGGTCACAAAAAGATTACACCCCGAGCCTACGTGCTTGCAAAACCGTTGCCAAGTATTTGATACAGCAAAACAAATATAAGTGCAACTGGATTGGGCAACAGCAACTCCCAACCCCGTTTTGAATTAGAACATGCTGCACGCCCATGTGTAAAACAGAACCCGACTGCTACTTATAGAACACCGAACTAAAAAAAACATTCTAAAATCTCGTCCACACAGTACGCGTTTTGAAAGGTCCACACCCTTCAATCAGAGATTCTATATAGACGAAATAACAGCGGGGTATTCGGTTCTCAGAGCATGGCAAGCCGTTCCGGGTTCCGCTTGTCAAGCATTCACCCGTTTCACCGCACAGAGTTCACGTATTCGCTCACTCATACTTACCCTGAAATTCCATGGTGAAGCGGCACAGGCCCCCCACAGCTGGTCAGCGCCCGTGGACTACCAGAAGTGAGATTAATGGAAAAAGTACCACAAATGTATCTTCTACTTCTACTTTAACTTTCAAAAAAATGGCGAAAACGTTCCCCGTTTATCAGGCGTAGCACTCTGGGAAAACGTCACGAAATGCAATCAGCTGGGCGCCAAGTTTTTAAAAGAGTTTAAGTCGGGGGAAGCGTTAGAGAGCCTCTGCAGTTCAGAGCTCCTGCCTGGGTGCCGCCATAGTGGTAGTATGTCACATGATTGTGGCTCAGCATGCTTCTCAACCTTTCATCACCCAAATGTGTGACACATCATCAAACGTGACATTGCAGGCTCATAAGTGTACTAATGTTGTTCATAATGTTTGCTGATAACAGCATATATTATTGTAAATTGTTGCTTAAAAGTCTCAGTGGTCAATTTGAAATGTCACCTCAATGTGGGATAGCGGGTTTCTGGTGATAAATTGAGTGAGGTACTTCGTAAGTGTGACAGTTGAGGGGTATGTGGCATAGTGTGCATGAGAGTGAATTATGACAGGTTCTGGCACACACTGGTCTCTCACTCAAGGGTGTAGACAGGCATACTCACTGTACACACATTTGTGTACAGTTTTGTTGAGTGCCTGTCACAATCCATAAGCCACTCTGTTAATATTATCATTCTAATCTGTAGTATTTGGGTTATTGTAGGCCACTGAGGAGTGTTCAATATATGTATAACCTCTTTAGAGAGTAAAGGAGTCATCTGACAACAATCTGACTTGTTTGGAAGGGGGTGCCATTTGGAAAGGATGTGTACATTTTTTAATTGGGGGTGTAACTATTGGAGATTGTGTACAAAATGGAGATTTCTGGCTACACTCCTGCTCTCACTCAGTTTACTTTATCAAAGTACCTTGTTTCATCCCAAACTTCTAAGATATCATGTGATAGTTTTTAGTTTGTTTCTTTAACCAGGAGAGACACACTAAGCTGAAGCTTGTTTACAGGTGCGATCCGGGAACACAAGGAAATTAAGTGACTTGCTTAGGGTCACACGGTATGCAAGTGGAGGCTGTGGGATTCAAACCCAGGTCTCCAGCTAAGAGCCTTTAACCACTGCACTATACTGCCTCCTATTTAGATCAAGGTAGAGTTGTGCTATGTTAGCCCTAGCAAAACCAGGACAGAAACAAAATCCTTTTGCTAGGTAAAGATATATAGAATAATGCATGGGGAAGTGTGTGTGATCAGGTTTTCATGCACACCAGAGGTGTGCGGTCCCTCATAAACCCCGAGAGTGAAGCTCGAGGGGTTTGTCAAGGCATCAAACACCGAGGGTGTGCATAAAATCTGAGTTGACACACACTTCAAGTTTTATTTTTTATAATGCATGATTGAACATTGTACAATGGCAAGAAAATTTCCTGGACTCTGATTGGTCAGTGTGTGCCTGAGACAGTGATGATATTACTCAATAACATCACTGTGTTGATTGTTTAGATGATACGGATTTTTTTTTTCAGAAACAAAGATATACTGCCTCACTAAAAATCTACTAAAAACATTTTTATTTTTGTTTTGTATAACATCGAGCCATTGAGTATTAGCATATAGACATTCCAAGGTGGAGTAGTCAGAATAATCAACATCTTGGTAGGAAGCACTCGTCACTTGCAGCTTCAAACCTACCCAGGAGGACGTTATTACACGATAACACACACCTTGTCATGCCTTATTGCTTAATTGTTATATGGCAAAATTCATCTTTTTATACGGTTGTTATACCATCGATGTGACATCACTATATTGTTAACCCATCGATGGTACGTCACATCAGTGGTATAACAACTGGGATCGCTCTGCGCATGCGTGCTGCCAAACCGATGGCCTTCCTGAAACGGTTGCGGTGGTGAAAGCATGACCCTGAGCAGAGCTGTGGTGATTGAAAATAACAATAGTAAGGATCCGGCTTCATTCTTTCTCTAATTATGGGGACTATACACTTAAAATATGATGTATGATCATGTATTGGCAAACAGTTTGTGCAACTGTCTCTAGGTTACCATGGCAACATAAACATCTCGAGCATCTCTCTCGAGGTTTACGTAGTCACCATGGCAACCTCTCGACGGTTAACAAACCAGTTACAGATATATGCCTATACATTATCTTCTATATAATAACTGGTTCCTCTAATTATTTTTTTTATCGGACAGGTACTTGTTGAACAGCCTAACGTCAATCTTGGTTTTTCTTAGAGTGTGTCTTTTTTCTTGCTGCTCTATGAATTTTTGTCTTTCTAGGTCACTAGGTTGTTGAAATGGTGATGAATGTGTCATTTTTTGGGTGGATAGATAGGCGTTAGTAGAAGTGTCTCCCGTGCCTGTTTCACCCATTGAAGATACTGTCAGGGCACCATTTCTGGGTAAGCAATAATACCCAACAGGGTGGGCGGTATTGGGCAATACTGGACCACCCAGGGGTGTGGCAGAGGGCCTTATAACTCCTGGAAGGTCCGGTATTGCCCAATACCGCCCACCCTGGAGGGTATTATTGCACTTAGAAAATGGTCATGTGTGTTAATTTTAATTAAGCAATAAAATGACAGAGGAATGACTTTCAAAATTATTAGAAAAAGTGGAAAAAACATGTTTTAGGTGAAGTAGTCCCTCATTTCTGTGCTGTTCCATTTTCTGTTGAGACACACACACACACACACACACACACACACTGCCATTCTTATGTTCTTACCCCCCCAACCACACACACACACACACACACCTCAAGAAGGATGGAGTTTGTTATACAGTTTTCCTCTGCAGTTGTTTGGCATCATTTTGGTTTAAAAAATAAAATAAAACAGTTCTGTACCCTTGCTGCAAGACTTTGTTGTTTTGTTTTATGGTTAGAAGATACGGGAGTTAGGCACACGACCTTGCTGCCTATAACCAGGAAGTAGGGAGTAAGATATACAAGGTGAAACCACAGTGCTTTCATTTAAGTTTACCTCTGTGGTCTTACATTTTTAAATTTGTCGCGTTAAATATGCATTACAAGAGTCCAACGGTATGTTGTTTTGAGGTTCCATGTTTTTGAGGTCAATTGGGATCAGGAATGTCTGAGTGTGACAGCATTGAAATTGCAGTCCTAAAAGAAGCAGCTTTCAGAACAGTCGCGGTCTAAATAACAGTGTGGTCGGGATAGTCACACTCTCTGGAGGCGGGGGAGCTCTCTCTCCAATTGAGATTTAAAAGATGGCGGTATTTTAAAATTGAAAATTCTGTTGGCACAAGCTTTTGGAATGCAATCAGCAGAGACTGGGACTCATTATTTCCTGGTTTCTGTTGCCTGATACCAGACCGGGTAACTGGTGATCTAAGCCAATCAGCTTTAAGGATTTCCAAAACCCATTTTCTAACATATTATATGGTAGTGTAATAAATGCTGCAAGATTGTGGTGTTATATTGCTCTCAAAAGCAAAATATTATAAAGAACAGATGGGCAGGAATTGGGGAAATGGAAAAAGATTCTGGGAGAACATCAAAGACCTACTTGGGAAAGATGAAAGGAAATACTCTTCAATGCTAAACTTAAATAACTCCTTTACCGACCTTAGCTCAGTACTTCCTGGTAACTTTTTCAGTCCACCTCCTCCAACTGTACCACCACCCATTGCCCGCCCCTCTTTCCACCTGCGTCGTGTCACCATGCAAGAAGCTAGGCCTTACTTGCTAAAAGCCCTAAAAGGTAACACCATCGGTAATGACTCACTTGATCCCTGCCTTTTACGTCAGGTCCTGAATCAGGTCCTCTCACCTATTACGTGCATTTTCAACAAATCACTCTGTCTCGGACAATTCCCCTCTGCCTGGAAGATTGCCACAGTTACCCCTGTCCATAAAGGTGGTGACAGGACTCTTCCGGGTAACTACCAACCCATCTCAATCCTCTCCCCCCTCTCTAAGGCGTTAGAGAAAATTGTGGCGTCCCAAGTCTCTGACTACCTCTGTAAGTACAATGTTCTCTGCCCTGAACAACACAGGTTCAGAGCAGGTCATAGTACCAATACAGCACTCCTGGAATTTTCCAACTTCCTCCACGCCTCCTTGGACTCTGGTGCCCTGGCTGGTGCTATATTCATTGACCTGTCTAAAGCATTCGATACCGTTTCGCATCCTCTTTTGCTCTCCACCCTCGACCTAATAGGATTTGCCTCAGGACCTGTTTCCTGGTGCACCAGTTATCTCTCCGCCCGCTCCCAATGTGTGAAAGTCAACGGTACTCTCTCTGAAACATGCCCCATTTGCTCTGGGGTGCCGCAGGGCTCAATTCTTGGACCCCTACTATTCTCACTCTTTCTTAACTCCCTACCCAGCAGTTATGCAGGGTAAGATGCTTCTCTATGCTGATGGTGCTGTTCTCGTTGCCTCCCACAATGACCCCATGCTGCTACAGAACTCCTCCAACTAGTCTTTGACTCTGCAGCTACCTGGTTCACTGAGCACCGATTTGTTATCAACCTTAAGAAAACAAAACGATGCTCTTCTCCCACCCCAAAATAAGTACAGCAAGTTTCCTTAGCTGTCCACTCCACACCCAATCTCGTCATTGACCAGGTGCAGTCCTATAAATATCTTGGTATAACCTTTGACCCTGCACTTTCATTCCATGGACATATATCTGCCCTAAATTCTGTCGCCAACTCACGGCTAGGCATTCTTACCGGCACAAGAAATGCCTCCTCCTGATGCCCTCCGCCTGGCTGTCACCTCCTCTGTCATGTCTCTCATTGACTATGGCCTTCGGTCTATGGCTCAGCAGATCAGACTGCCCTCAACAAGGTTCGCCTCACAGTTAATAAGGCCTGCAGACTTATCACTGGTGCTCCCAGACTCACTCACACATGTGAGCTGTACACCCTGGCTACCCTACTCAACCTGGAAGGCGACTCATGTATCAGACATGCCAGCTCACCTTTAAAGCCCTGCATGGCCTATCCCCCATAGGCTCATCCAACTCCATTCTGCACTGCACCGACCCTGATCACGCCAAGAGCCAAGAGCTACCCTAGTTATTCCGAGAGCCAGGACCTCTCAAGGTCAGAGGGCATTCCCCACCGCTGCCCCACTGGTATAACTCCTTCCCTGCCAGTGTCTCAAACTCACTAACCTTAGCTTGCTTTAAGCCCAGGCTCAGAAACTTCCTGCTTAGCTCTCGCAAATGCAACTGCCGCTAGCCTAGTGTAAAAAAAATATATATATATATATATACTCTGTTTGACAATGCTCACTGAGCGGCTCCCCCCTTCCTTTCCCTACTAATTCCTCCTCCCCTATCTCCCTCCCTTCTACTCCCACCAGCTCTCCCCCGACCATAAGTTTTGCACCTTTTGTTATCTTTTACTTCGTTGGAGATTGTATTCTATTGTAACAAAATTGTAATTGAACTGTAACTTTTTTGTTTGTAAGTACTGTGTCCCTTGTACTACTGTTCTGATGTCCTCTTTGTGACGAGGTACCTTTGTAAATGAGCCTCTGGCTCAAAGGTTTCTAAACTGATGTTTAACTAAATAAATAAATAAATGGTACCCCTACCCTGGATTCCCACACTATCGCAGACTCCTTTAACTCAGCATTCTCCATCTTAGTGTAACGACCAGGTGGTGTGCTGTTTGAATCTGACAGCAATACCAGGTGGGTTGGGTTCAGGAGTAATGGTTACTCGGCACAAAAGCTAGGTTTGGCTACTCTGCACAGGGGTCCCAAGTAATTCGAACACAGGAAGCAATAACTGTAATGTCCAATACCAGAAGTGGGATTCTAAAGTGTGGCTTTATTCACATCCAAACAGAACAACAAAGCATAGATGGACCCCCATGGGGCTACACTCTTGGTAATGCAGATTAAAAGAATCAAGAACACTTCCTCAACACTTTTAGCCCTCAGGCTCTGAACCCACCGGGCACACAGCCTGGACTTGCATGCTGCTTAGGGTACACAGCCCGAACTTGTACACTGTTCTGGGATTTCCCAGGCTCGGCTCCCTTGCCAGCCACTGGGACACCTTCCATATGTTATGAATACATTTTCTGGTAGCTCCTAAACCCCCTCAGAGCACCTCAGCTCTATCAGGAATTCTCCTTTTAATCCCACATCTGGTACTTTCCTCAGGCACTGGCCAAGTACCTGAGAGAAAGTAAAGGTGCCTCAGAGCAAATCCGTAGAGGTGAATTTGGTTACTACTGATGGGGGTCTCCACCTCTCGCTCCCGATTCATACCCAGCCATTTCTCTGGACAATAAACACCTCATACTGTAAAGCTTGGCAATGTAGATTCTTGCTAAATGTATGTCACATTCCATCTACTTGTCTTGCTTTCCCTTTGTGCTGGACTTGAACATACTTTTAATTGGCATAGCCCATTGCTCTAGGCCCCTCACTGATTAAGCAGTCCAATCCCCACTTTACAACTGTACTTGGCTGTCTTTTCCTGACCCCACAGTAACAGTCCCTTTAGTTTCCTTCTGTTAAGGTGAAAAACACTTGGCCCTCTTTCAAGGAACTCACCCTTTGGTTGCAGGTGCCCCACAGGTGATTCCTCGACACAATTTCTCTCTCAGAGGTTTTGGTGCCGCAGCACAACTTGAATAGGCAGCTTCTTCCCTTAGCCGGAACCAAGAGGGTTGCCCCTGGAAAACAGGCAAACCTTTCCCCATCCCTCAGGAATGGGGCACTTGGATCAGTAACAGCGGTCTCCATCACTTAACTAACAGTTTCTGTGTTCCTCTTACAGTGGAAACATACACCTTCCTAATCAGTAGCTCTAAAACAGAACTTAAAGCTCCGAGAGCCTGCACACAGACAGCTGTACTACTGTCTCTCACCAAGACTGCACACAGACTGAATTCAAAATCCCCAATGTTCTATGCTAACCTCCAACTGCAACATTCCAGTGTGGCTTATGCAGCTACGAAAGTTCTATGGTGATGTCATCCCTCAGTCTCAGCTGAGACTGAGAACAGAGTGAGACAGTGTGAAATCCATTTAACTGGAGTTTCACAAGCTGCCTTCCCTGCCTACCACTAGGTCTTACTGGGATTCTAGTAACCCCGGGTAACAGAGGGGTTACATTAGCTCTATTCTCCCCAGGCTACCTCAACTCTGCTGAACCATCCCTGCTGATGCCGAGGTCTCCTCCCAATCATCCCAACTTCTACTTCAAACGTACCACTGTAAAGAAGGCCAGAACTTATGTACAAAAGGTCTTTGGCAAAACAAGACTTGATAGTGATAAGACTGATATGAAGTTAGTAGCAACTGTATTTATGAAGTCATTGTCCCTATTACCAAAATATTCAATAAATCACTTGCCTTGGCAAAATTTCCATCTGTCTGGAAGCTGGCTTTGGTGACCCCAATACACAAAAGTGGTGACCTTTCCTGCACTGCCAATTACGGCCTATCTCAGTACTTTCTCCCTCTTAAAAGCGCTTGAGAGAATCGTCTCTGATCAGATCTTGGAGTACCTTCAAAAGCATGAATTAAAATGTCCACAGCAGCACGCTTTCATAAGAGCCATAGTACTGCTACTGCTCTGGTTGAATTTGCTGACTATGTGCATAAGGCATTGGACAATGACAAATCAGTGGGATCTATATTTATAGATCTCACTAAGGCCTTTGACACTGTTAACCATCCTATCCTACGAGCAGCAGCTGTCCTGGGGTTGGCTTAGAAGCGGTCCACTGGTTAAAGGACTACCTTTCACACAGGGTCCAGAGTGTCAAAAGTGGGTCAACAACCTCCACCGTCAGGGAAGTCACGCTTGGAGTCCCTCAAGGGTCCATCTTGGGTCCCCTACTTTTCAGTTTATTTTTTGAACAACTTACCAAAAGCTTGCATGAACAAAATTATTCTGTATGCTGATGATGCTGTCATTCTGAGTAGCAGCTCACCGCCTGATCACCTGCAAAAAGAGTTGCAGTCCACCTTCTACCAAATGGAGGATTGGTTCAGCTCGTAGAAACTGCTTCTCAACTATAAAAAGACTACAACGATGCTGCTATCAAGTCACCAGCACAAGAAGATGTACCTGGTCTTGACCATTCTTAATAACAAGGCTGCCCCCCCCCTCCCAAACAGGTGCACTTCTACAAATATCTTGGTGTCATCATCGACAATACCCTCTCCTTTTCACAGCATATAGACCAGGTTGTCAGAGCAGTTAATACCAAACTGGGTGTCCTTTACAGACACAAACAATACTTAACGCCCACTGCCCTCTAACTATTGTTCTCTAGTTTGATCTTGTCAGTCATTGACTACAGCTTAGTAGTTTATGGAGCAGCCTCTGACACCGCACTCAAGCGCATCAGACAGCCCACAACAAAGCCTGCAGACTCACCCTGGGTGCTGGCAAACTTACTCACTCATGTACGCTCTACGAGCAAACCAATTGGTTGAACCTGGGCAATAGAATAAAGTACCAGACGTACCTACTGGGAAAAAAAACACTTGCTGGAAAAACCCCTCTCTGCATCAAAGATTTACTGCAAGCCAGCCATTCAAGTTACCTGACAAGGGACATGGCTAGATGTCCCCAGACTGTCCCCTTTAGGAAAACCGCACTTGGTCAATGGTCCTTCACATATAGGGCTCTTCTCTGGCTAAATGAGGTCCCCACAAATATATTCAACCTTGACAGTCTTCCTTCCTTCAAAACCAAACTGAAGCAATGCCTCTCCTTAGCTGGAACTTATGCTTGCAGGATTGTGATCTGATCCTTTGCACCTGCTACAGCCCTATTTCTCCACCTGCATCCCTGGATTTGAACTTGCCTGTGATGGTATGCCCCCTCCTTTTCTGGTTTCTCTTCTTTATAGGTTCCACCATCAGAATCGCCCGTCATTAGGGCACCAGGATTTGAATTCACCGATTGAGTTATATGAGGGGGTCTGTGCCCCTCACACACCCCCTAACTAAATATATCAACTCCGGGGGGGGTGAAATTGACATTTTGATGTCCTAATGATGGACACACTCGAACCGGTGCACAGATGGCTGGAAGGGACCCCCACCTGTCGAGAGTTTCCTCTCCGCCTACTCCTTACCCTGTGTATCCTCAACTCCACCAGTTCTCCCTTCTGACTACCCCACCCCTTGTCCCACCTTATTGCCTTGGCTAATACCCTTGTCAACTAGCACTCTACTGCACAGCTACTAGGCCTCTATGGTCCCTATCCCTCCTGTCTTTCTCCCACTACCACCCCCCCATACTGCCACACTAACAACGCCTATTTCCCTTGGCTGCTCATCGTTGTATAATTTTTTGACTTCGCAATTCTCAGAGTTTTTTGGGTATTTTTGGAGTGCTGTTAGCTGTATTTGGTGTCCTTTGTTTTTTGACTACATGCAACTGTTGGAGATATTGTTATTAAGTTTGTGCAATTTCCCTACTTCACTGCCCATTCATTGTGAACAAAAAACCTGGAATGTCTTATCTCTCTATTGTCCTGTTGTCTGTTGATGTGGAGCCTTTGAAAAAGAGCACTGTGCTCAAAGGTTATATCCGAACAATTAAATAAATAAAATAAATAAATAAATAAAATATTGTCTGTCCTGACAAAAATTAGAATCTCTGATCAAACACCTATATAGAGTAGGAGTACAAGGGCTGTACTAGAGACATAGCATTGAGAGATAGTAAGCTTGTGATAGGTAGCCTCCTTACCCATACTATCTACCTGGGATAAGGGTGCAAAGTAGCAATCTGGGAAAAAACAACCAGGTAGCAAAGCAGGACAGAAGTAACAAGTCTGGTTCTAGTCAAAAGACACTAGACAGTTAAGAGAATATAGGTTGTTATCAGTAGTCTAGGCTTATCATAGGTTCAGTATGGAGATGAGGTACAGCAGGGAGCAAGTCAGTTGTGGGGTGCTCTTCTCTAGGGTTACACTGGGGGGGGTACTGCCCCATCTGCAGAATCTTTGCAGAGCTCCATATTTAGCAGATAGCAACAAGCAAACAGATATATCACCTGTGCCACTGGCTCAGCTGGAACCCATGCCCCACACCCCCACTCCACCAGAAGCCCATTGGTCCAGGGGATGGAGAGTGGTGGGATGGGGAGTGGGAAAGGAGGCAGGGGTAACCACAACGTAGTTGGCCAGCCCCATACCATCTAGATTGAAAATTGCTTTGCATGCCTGGAGGAGACTGTTGTACCTGACTACACTGGTGAGGACTCTGAGTCAGTCAGAGGTAATGGGCAGGGCAACTTGGTGGCACCTGGGTGGGCAAGCAGGATGAAGTCAGCCAGGAGAGTCTTAGTGTCAGGGGCTCATTGATCAGAAGGGTAGACAGGATAGTGGGAGGGGCAGAAAGCAGCCATACTAAACAACTGCCTTGGGTCAGTATTCACTATGGAGAACAGTGGGCCCTTGCCAGTGAACAGCATAAAGTCAGCTGACAAAGGGGTCCCGTAAATGAGGCTGGAGAATTATACTAGCGAAAAAGTCAGAAAAGGGTTAATAGCCCTGAAGATAAACACGGCCCCAGAGTTGGATGTGATGCATCCGAGGGTACTAAGGGAACTGGCATCAATGTTAGCCAAACCCCTGGTGAGGCTGTTCAATAGCTCTTTAAAGCAAAGGGTGGTTCCCATGGACTGGAGGAAGGTGAAGGTAGTTTTGCTACACAGGTAGCAGACAAGGAGCAGCTAGGAAACCATAGACCTGTCAGCCTTACCTCATGGCAGGGAAACTAATGAAGACATTAGTCAAGGAGGACCTGGGGGAATACCTGGAGAACAGTGGGCTACAGGATAATAAGCAGCATGGGCTTGTGGCAGAGAGGTCTTGGCAGACCAACCTGATAATATTCTTTAACTGGGTAACCAGGGTAGTTGACAGGGACATGCAGTAAACTTACTATGGTTCGACTTCAGCAAGACATTTGGCTGAGTGCCATACCAAAGGCTGCTGAAGAAGGTGGGGAATCTGGGCACAGCTAGAGAAATAGGGAAGTAGGTAGGAAGTTGGTTGGTTGGAGGGGAGGTAACAGAGTTGAGGTGAATGGGGTCAGATCTGTTGAGAGGTCACCAGTGGAGTACCACAAGAATCTGTCCTGTGCTTGGTCCTCTTCAATATGTTCATCAGCCACATAGAGAGGGAGTCCAGGGCAGGTTGTGTCAATTTGTGGATGACACTAAACTCTATGGAACAGTTGACAACATGGAGGGATAAGGGAATTGCAGAGACATGAGGCTGTAAATTGGTCCAAAGTCTGGCAACTGAAATTCAGTGCCAAGAAGTGCAAAGTGCTGCACTTATGGAACAAAAATCCCAGAAGAGAGTATTAGATCGGAGGGTTCAGCTGGACACGACATCAGAGGAAAGGGAACTAGGAGTCATTATCAATGATTCCTTTAAACAAACTAGCCAGTGTAACAAGATCTTCAGCAAGGCTAACAGCTAGGATGCGTTGGAGAGGGTTTGAGAGTAGGAAGTAGGAGGTAGAATCATAGAAGCTTGACAGCAGAAAAGGACCATACTGGCCCATCTAGTCTGCCCTTTTTTCCCCCTACACCTCCCGCTCCCTGCCAGCCCCCGCCCTCCCCCCGATACTCAGTCCCATATGCTTGTCCCATGCCCTCTTGAATTCTTCCAACGATTTAGCCCCCGACACTCTGTCTGGTAGTCTGTTCCAGGGCTCCACCAACCTCTCTGTGAAGAAACACCCTCTCACATTGCTCCTGTATCTTTTTCCTTGCAGTCTGAGGCTGTGCCCTCTAGTTTTGATCTCCTTCTTCCTCTTAAGTAAACCCTCTTCTCCCCCTTTATTGAACCCCTTTACATATTTAAAAGTTTCAGTCATGTCTCCCCTTTCCCTCCTTGTCTCCAGTGTGTACAGATCCAGCTCCTTACAACTCTGCTCGTATGACTTTCCCTGCATACCCTGCACCATCTTGGTTGCCCTTCTCTGAACCCTCTCCAGTGCATCTATATCCTTGCAGAGATGTGGCCTCCAGAACTGAACCCCATACTCAAGGTGTGGCCTCACCATGGCTTTGTAAAGGGCATTATACCTCTCTTTTCTGCTGGTAATGCCCCTGCCTATGCATGCCAACATTCCATTTGCCTTCCCACCGCCCCTGCTGCATTGAATTCCTACCTTAAGGTTCAAGGAGACCATGATTCCCAGATCCCTCTCCTGTTCTGTTACTTAATTTCCTCCCACCTAGGGTGTACCCTGCTCTTCTGTTCCTACTCCCAAGAGCATCGCAGCGCACTTCTTGGCATTAAATTTCAGCTGCCATGTCCCAGACCATTTGCAAGCATCTTTAAGTCCTCCCTTATATCCTCCACCACCCTGGGTGTGTCCACCCTATTGCATATTTTGTATCATCAACAAATAGGCATACCCTCCCTCAAACCCTCAGCAATATCACTAATGTAGATACTAAAGAGAAGCGGACTCAAAACTGACCCCTGTGGCACTCCACTCTTTACCCTTGCTGTCCGGAAGTACACCCTATTTAGCACCACCCTCTGAGTTCTTCCTGACAGCCAGGCCTCCACCCAGCTTGTTATTTTCCCACCCAACTCCAGGCTTTCCACCTTGCTCACCAACAACCTATGGGAGATGGTGTCAAAGGCCTTACTGAAGTCCAGATAGACCACGTCCACCACCACCACCCCCGTCAATCACCTGAGTCACCCAATCAAAAAACTGAATTAGGTGTGTCTGGCAAGACTTCCCTTTGTGAAGCCATGCTGTCTGCTGTCCCAAGCCACTCTCCTCCAGGTAATCCACCACCTCTCCTTGATTAATGCCTCCATTACCTTCCCCACCACTGACGTGAGGCTGACAGGTCAGTAGTTCCCTTCACTCCTTACTACCTCCCTTGTATAAATGCACTATGTCTGCCCTCTTCCAATCCTCCGGCACTCTCCCTGTATCCGGGGACAAGTTGAAGAGCCTTGTCAAGGGTGCGGCCAACTCCTCCTTCAGTTCCCTGATCACCCTGGGGTGTAACCCATCAGGCCCCATTGTCTTGTCCACCCTCAATCTATCTAGCTCTGCCCTAACCCTATACACAGTGAATGGGCTCAAATCCACCCATTTGCCCTCCTTCCCATTCGACTTTAGTGCAGGTCCCCTACTGTCCTCCTCCTCCTCCGTGAATACTGAGCTAAAGTACTTATTTAATAACTCAGCTTTTTCACAGTCCCTTTCCAGTTTTATCCCCTCAGCCTAGTAATCCCCTGCCTTGCCCTTCTGTCACATATCTGAAAAAGTTTTAACCCCGCCCCCTTGGCCTTTTGCTATTTTCTCCTCAGTATCTGCTTTTGCCCTTCTGATCTTCTTCCCTACCATACTCCTCTTTCCCTATACTCTTCCTTATCTTCCTCACTGAGTGTCCTCTTAAATTTTCTGAAAGTCCTCTCCTTTTCCCCGACTGTCCCCACAACCACCTTGTAAACCAAAGCAGTCTCCTCCCCTTTGCTGTTCCTAACCTTTTATGAACATTTCCACAGCTTTCAGTACCCTCCCTTGATAGCTTGCCATAAAGTCCTCCACTGCCTCCATATTCTCTGTACCTCCATTGTCTCCCTTACTATCCTTCTCATCTTGTCAAAGTCTGTGCATCTGAAGTCCATGACTAGCACTGTTTTACTTGTCTCCCTCCCTGCCCTGACCCTGAACCTACTGTGCTGTGGTCACTGTTGCTAAAGGCTTCTCCCACCTGCACCCCTCCACTCTCCCCATTTGTCAGGACCACATCCAGCAGGTTGTTGCCCTAGTCAGCTCCTGACTACCTTTGAAGGAATACCCCCTGAAGTGCAGCCAGTGTCTCCCTGCTCCTTGATGATGCTGCATCTGGGATTTCCCAGTCTACATCCGGGAGGTTTAGGTCCATTATCAGCAGTAGCTCTCCTTTTAGGGCCAGCCTTGTGACTGCCTGAATTTTATTTATTTAGTTTTTGATTACCGGGTAGGTGCGCTAGCCATAAAAATGACTATTTTCAGGCACGACCCGGGAGAGTACAGAAACAGTAACATCAGTGACAACTACTTTACAGGTTGATAATTTTGACAAGAAAAATTGATACAGACAAATAACAAATACCGACAATTATATGATAAACATTGTCAGAAATGTATACATGAAAGAAACAAATACATATCAAAATTAGGGCACATGTTGATCGGAGTAGGTTAAAAAAACTATGAGCTGTACTACTATAGTAATTATAAAGAGATATAAGAAGGAAATCGAAAGAAGGGTAGGAGTAGGATAGGTAGAAGTAGGATGGTGGAAATTGAAGTATGGAATAGAAAAAGGTAGAAAGTATAAGGCAGGAGGTAGCCGTGGTAAACAATCAAGTTGCAAGTGCTGAGCCAATTGGGAAAGGGCACGACTAAAAAATGGCCAGGGGGTGCAGGGTTAGGTAAAGGACTAAGGTGGTTTGAAACAGGAGCATTGACTGGAGGAGATGAGATGGGTTCAGAGTAATTTCTTGAAGGAGGCGTGGGTGAGGCCTGTCGAATAGCTGAGTGGGAGGGGTTCCAGTATTGAGGGGCATGACAGGCAAAGTGCTAAGCGCCTGGAGGCAGTATGTCTAGGGAGGCAGACCAAGGCATTGTCAGATGAACGAAGGTCATAGCAGGATGCCTGATTTTGAAAGAGTCCCACTAGGGGCATAGGTCTTTGGGATCTGATAATGTTGTCTATGACAGAGCTGAAGGTATAAGACCTGGCCGCATGAGGGAGAAGCCATCCAAGGTCAGAGTAAAGGAGGCAGTGGTGTGTCATTCGATGGGAGAAGGATGCATAGTGGCAGATAATATGGGTGTGGGCAGAACAGTAGTGTGGTGGGTAGGTAACTGGCTGGGCGGCAGGACACAGAGGGTGGTGGTAAATGGCTGTCACTCCACAGAGGGGAGAGTGACCAGTAGGGTACCACAGGGATCAGTGCTGGGACCGGTCCTATTCAACATCTTCATCAGTGACATTGCGCAGGACCTAGAAGGCAGAATTTCACTGTTCGCTGATGACACAAAGCTCTGTAACAGAGTAGACACACCAGAGGGTGTAGACAGAATGAGAAGGGACCTGCAGAAACTTGAAGAATGGTCAGGGATTTGGCAGTTGAAATTCAATGCAAAGAAGTGCAAGATAATGCATATGGGGCACAAAACCCTGGCACAATATATCAGTTGGGGGTGAGGATATAGCATGCACCAAGCAGGAAAGGGATCTTGGGGTTATCATCTCTAATGACCTCAAGGTAGGGAAACAGTGTGACAAGGCAGCAGGTAAAGCAAATAGGATGCTGGGATGCATAGGCAGAGGCATCACCAGCAGGAAAAGGGAGGTCCTTAATTTCAGTATACAAGGCATGAAGTGCCCCCACCTGGAGTACAGTGTACAGTTCTGGAGACCTTACCTACGTAAGGACATAAGACAGGGTAGAGAAGGTTCAGAGGAGGGCAACAAAGATGGTGCATGGATTGCATCACAAGTCCTATGAGGACAGGTTGAAGGAACTGAACATGTACTCCCTGGAGGAGAGGAGGAGAGAGGGATATGAGACATACAAGTATCTTACAGGGAGGAACAGGGTGCAGGAATACACTATTTTTAAGCAAAAAAGATGTTCCAGGACTAGAGGGCATGGGATGAAGTTGGAGGGAGGACGATTCAGAGGAAACGTGAGGAAGAATTTCTTCACAGAACGGGTGGTAGACAAGTGGAACACCCTGCCAGAGGAAGTGGTGGGGGCTGAAACAATCACAGGATTTAAGAATGCATGGGATAGACATAAAGTAATTCTGGAGGTCAGGGGTAAGGGACAACACACTTCTAGGAAAACATAAACTGAACTTACAAGCTCAAATGGGTAGACTGGGTGGGCCATAGGCCCTTATCTGCCGACACTGTCTATGTATCTATGTATATTGTAGGTGACATCCCACTTGCGAAGACTTGATTTACTTGCAGGTAGCAACCCCATAGGTAAGTGAAGGAAGGAGTATCCCCCCGGCCTATGGCAAGCCTTGCCGAGGGGGTAAGGGCATAACTGGTTCGATAGGCAATACCAAGTTTCATGTTTACCGACTTGCATATCCGTTGAATATGGAGATCAAAATTTAGTAACACCATTTAGTGACATATCGTTAGGGGTGGTGGACGAGCTTGAGCCCAGGAAGAACTTGATATGGGACCAGAATTTTTTGGAGTCTCCATAGGAGTTTAGTAAGAGCTCTTTACAATAAGTGCTTTTTGCCTGTTTGATATCCTTTTTTTACAAGAGTTACGCAATGCCATATAGGTATTGAGGTCAGACTTTAGACCAGAGCTCTTGAAATAGACCCAACTTTTGTCTCTTTGATGTAGCTTACTGAGTAGGTCAGATTTAAGCCATCGGGTTTGCCTAGTCTTTACTCTGCATGTTACAAGAGGACAGTGTTTGTCCTGAAGTGCTTGGAAGTTGGTTAGGAAGATATTCAGAGAAGACTGTGCATCATTAGATTTTTAGAGAGAGGATCAATAAATACTGGCAATGCCTAGTGGGAAAGCCTGTGAGTTGAAATTGGCATAGTTGAGAAAAGTTATGAAATGAGGCTTAGTCAGAGCAGGCTCACTTTACCCCAGATGCAATAAGTGGGGAGTGGTCGTGATGGCATCTGCTGAAACGCCTGGAGTTGACTATGTGTTCTGGATGGTTGGTCATTATTCAATGCAGCAGTGTGCTTGTGTTAGAGTGTGGGCAATTGTAGTGGGTTCTCGATCAGCTGATGCAAGTTAAAGCTTTGTATTCTGGACAGGATGTGGCTTGGGAGTTTCCCAGCCAGTTAATGTTGAGGTTCCAAGTATGAGAACTTCATTTCTCCCAGAGAGAAATGCGGTTTGTTCCAACAGCTCATCCAGGCCAGTTAGGCCTCTTTTGGGAGGGTTGTAAGCACAGGCTATATGTCATTTTGTTGACCCGAAGTGTGAGAAGGGCATGAAGCGCTATGCAGTGTTTGAGAGGAGGTGAGTTAATGGCAGCAGATTGAGATGATCTTTGAAGTAGATGGCAGCACCACCCCCTCTTTTTGGAGCCGGTCTATCAAGTCTCAAAAGATTATAGGATGGCAGGGAGCATAGTGAGTCAGGGTAGAGGATTTGAGCCAAGTTTCAGTAAGGCAGATGATGTCAGGTTTGTAGAGGGAGGTCCAGGCCTCAAGTTCAGCAAACTTCTCAAGGCCCCTGATATTATGGTGAGCAACTATGAGACCTTTAGCATTATTAAAGGTATTGGGTATGAGGTTTGCAGGGCCAGGGTTTAGCTGAACATCTCTAGATAGCAGTATGGCCAGGAGAATTAGGTACCACAGTTTGTGTTGCAGGTATGGGCATGAGATCCGAATGTGAAGTGAACTATTTTTTTGGACATGAACTATCATATGGATCCAAGCCCTGTTTAGTAGTAGTGGAGTGATGTCACGGTTAGGTTCTGGCACCACTAGAAGATTTGAAAAATAGAAATCAAGGGTGGGAAGTGTGGAGAGTTGATTCAGCACAGGGTGCTGTTTGTAGTGTCATATGAAACAGCGGGAGAGAGGACGCTAGGAAAACCAATAGCATGCATTGATTCATAATGAGCAATCCTAGAACAGGTGAGCTTGCCTTCGAGACAGATAGCTCATAGGGAAGAAATAAGGAAAAGGGATTAAGAAGAGGCTTAAATCCTGAAACCACTAGTAGCTTGTATCAAAAAAGTAGGAGAACGCTCCAGAAGGAAAGTAGGGATAAGATGTAAAGAGGTTAAACTGGTTGCCCAGAGGAGTGAGCAGAAATAATTCTGAGAAAATAATTAGTGTATCACAGGAAATCAAGTAGGAGCAAGTATAGAAAGAGAGTGGCCGAGCATAGGCGGAGGGGATTAATCAAATTTGATAGAGTGTGGAGCAGTAGAAATACAGCCCAAAACACCAGTAAGCTTATGGCCCTACAATGAGGTCAGGTGGTAGACAGGGTAGGCAGGCCAATATGGTGGGATCTTATCAAGAAGGAAGGGGCAAGACTGTATTTAAAGGAGGCCTGGGAGGGGGTGGGGGAGAAAATACTGATTCAAAGTTTTTTAAATACGAGGAGCAGAACTTGAGACTCATTCAGATTGCCAGGCAAAAGGTGCACCAATCCGGTGAGGTTGAGCAAGCCGCACTGACCAATCAACTGCTACATGATGGACCAATCAGAGGAGAAGCCATAGCGAGGCAGCTTTAAACAAAATTCAGCATCTGTACCTTGCTGAGGAGACCGGTCCACGGATCCAGGAGGGCGGGCAGGAGTGATGGTATTGTTGGGTGGCGGCCGCAGAGATGGTGTGGAGGGACCGCTTTGCTGCAAAGAGCGCCGCTCGGGCACTGTAGGCCCTAGGGAAGTAAAGAGAGGGCATAACAAGTAAAGAGCAGCAGGAGGGGGTGGGAGGCTGGCGGCAGATAGATAACGGGGGTGGGGTGAATTAGGCGGAAAACAAAGGACTGAGGGATGAGATTAGTATGGGGTGGGGATTGCAGAGTGAATGGCAAAAGGTGAAGTCAGACAGCCACAGCAGAGAGGAATTAGAGAAACGGATGGGGGGGGGTTCTTTAGAATAGAGACTAAGAAAAAGAGACTATGGGCGAGGTTTCACTGGGTTCAGGGATTTTGATAGGGACAGAAATTAGCAATAGATGGTAGTTATTAGTCAGACAAAAAACAGAAGGAGAGAAGGTAGAAAAAGGTGGAAACAGACTTCAAATCAGCAGAGGCTAGGCTTAAAAAAGTGTTAACACCCAAGAGTAGAAATATTGCAGGCTGCACTCGAACAATAGTGTACTAATTAAGCAGTTTCATCACTTTACATCAGTTCAAACAGTCAGAGACAAGCAGAGAAACAAGCTTATGAAAGAATAGTGATTCAAAGTTTTTTAAATACGAGGAGCAGAGCTCAAGACTCGTTCAGATTGCCAGGCAAAAGGCATACCAATCCAGTGAGGTCGAGCAAGCCGCACTGACCAATCAGGGTCTGGCTGCTATGCGCTGGACCAATCAGAGGAGAAGCCATATGAGGCAGCTCTAAACAAATATCAGCAGCTGTACCTTGCTGAGAGACCAGTCGCAGTTCAGGATGGCGGGCAGGGGTGATGGTGTTGTCTGGCGTGACGCGAGATGGCGTGGAGGGACTGCCTTCCTGTGAAGAGCACCACTCGAGCACTGGAGTCCCTGGGAAGTAAGAGAGGGACAATAAGTAAAGAGCAGCAGGAGGGGGTGGGAGGCTGGCAGCAGACAGACAGCGGGGGGTGGGATGAATTAGGCAGAAAACAAAGGACTGAGGGATGAGCCGAGTAGGGGTGGGGATTGCAGAGTGAATGACAAAAGTAACTGTTGATCACCCTCCTCCCCTTGCGTAGGTGGCCTGTATAGCACCCCCAGTCACAAAGATTCTCCCGTCCTCCTGCCTAAGTGTTACCCACAGTAGCTCAGTCTCCAATCCTCCTCTTGTCCTTCAGTTACACTTATGCCTTCCCTGATGTATAAAGCAACTCCTCCCTCCTTCTTACCCTCCCTATCCCTTCTGAACAGTCTGCAACCTGGGATAGTCATTTCCCAGGTGTGCAGCTCTGTCTACCAGGTCTCACTTATAGCTACTATATCTAGTCCTTCGTCCCCCATGATGGCCTCCAAGTCCACCATCTTATTTCTTAAGCTCCTGGCGTTAGCTGCTAAGCCCATCCACCAGGTTGCCTCATCATCCCCCATCTCTATTCTCCCTCATGCCCCATATTTTAGCACTATTCGGGGCTGCAGACCCCATTTCTCCTGCCTTGTGGTGTGGATTTTCCCACCCTCCCCAGTCTAGTTTAAATTGTAGGTTTCTTCTATGAACTCTCCTAATTTGCTTTTTAGCACTGCCGCACCCTCCTATTCAGGTGCAGTCTGTCTACTGTTACCTCTGTATAGATCACTGATAAAACCACACCTGGAGTAGTAAAGTAGTAGTAAAACATTATTTTATGCAGGAATACATGTCATTTGGACTTTGCAGTCCAGTTTACAAGACAATCCTGTTTTCAAAACAAAGTTACTTAACAAAATATAAAACCACAAATATAAAATATTCAGGTTAATACAAACACATTTACACACAAGGCAACCTAAGAAGTGATAGAAGCACAGATACAACAAGTCATGTGATATTAATTATAACAATTACAAAAATAAGCAATGTATCCCTACTAGCCTGAGAAAAGGCTGGGAGTTCTGTAACTTCCCGAACAGTAGGAGGAGTATGTTCCAAACTGCAGCGGCCCTAGTGGTTAAGGTCCTGTCTCCAAATCTATTCTTTCTCTTACCAAGTTGAATTTTACTTAAATGGACTGGTCTATTCAATACCCTCCTATTTTTCTCCCTCTGGAAAAGATGTCTTGAAATTGGATATTCAGGAAAAACCTCAACTTGTGTATTAATAGCAACCAGGTTTCCAGATAACCTATCTCTAATGATTGCCAGTCCAACCTACTCAATAATAGACAATGATGGGTTTGAAAACTACATTTCAATACATATCTAGCTATTCTATAATAGGTTTTGTCTAGACATTCCGGTAGGGATTTGTTAGCTGTTCTATAGACCAACTGGCCATAATTTAGGATTGTTAAAATATGTTGTTCCGCAATCTTCTTCCTGTCAGGCTGTTTCAAGCACCTTGTTGTCCTTTTCAGGAACCCCCAGTTTTTTATTCACTTTCCTATGGTGCCAGGCATGGATAGGCAGTGGCGGAGCCAGGTTTGGGAGCATTTGGGAGCCAGAGGGAGCCAGTCAGTCAATCACGGGCTCCACAATCGGCACTAAACAGTGAATAAAGATGGCGGTGGGGAATCACTACTCACACTGGGGCAGCCGGGAGGGGCGACTGCCCCCTCAGCCCCCCCTCTAGCTCCACCACTGGGGATAGGCATAAGGGACCAATACAGATGAGTATGAATAGATAGGCCATTAACAGAGCAAAGGCCGATGGCACATTCATAAGGTAGAAAAAGAAATGGGCAGACTGGATGGGCCTTGCAGTCCTTATCTGCCGTCAACTTCTGTGTTTCTATGTTTCTAGTTACATGCTTTGTAAAAGACAATTCTGTATCAAAAATCACCTCTAGGTGGCGCCAGAGAGCCACTCTCCAGGCAGGAAGCTTTTCCCTCGAGCTCTGCACTTCGGCTGATATATTTCATTAAAAGTGTTAATTTTTATTGATCAAACCTCAGAACTATAGCTAGATCCGTTTCCCTTAACTATCTGGCTTTCGATTGGTACTAAACATTTAAAGGTACAACGAAGGAATCTCAATATTGCAGCTTGTAACCCTGCCGCTGTAGAAACATGTAAGGCCACAGAGCCTGCAACATGAGTGGCTACAATGCTGACGAAACCATCGTAGATTTCCCAATGGGAGCAACTGCTTTCAATATTAAACTGCATCGATCACAAACTGGAAAATACAATGACGAGGTTGGAGATGTCTGCTGAAGTACCCATGGCTTTAATCGAAGCGGTGCGGCACCAAGAAGAACGACTCTCAACTGCCCAGGTGACTGTTGCATGGCTGAATCAGAATGAGATGCAACTCCGAGGTGACCTGGGGGCCTTCAGACATGGGACTCACACCGAAGATCTATCAGAGGGATGGGCTCTGTCGATTGGTGTAGTGGATTTGCAGTTCCCTGTTTCTGCCTCGGAGGATTTACAACCCACGCTGAACTTTGTCGGATACCACATTTAGTTTAGTCTCTGGAGGGCCCAATGGTGAACCTTGAGATCCACTGATTTGCCACCGGGAGGTTTTCTCAGCAGACGGACGAAGATGGTGGAACATACGTAGAGTCGTACTGTATATGGGAAGGACTGAATGGGTTATGTTTATGCATAACTTGATAAATAGAGCTTCTGAAATAATTGAGGGGGCTGTTTGGAACACGTTGAGGACTTTTTCAAGTGGGGCTCATGGCCATTGTGTTAGTTGGGGAGCTTTCTAAATCACATTTTGGGGTGGTAGTCTGTTGCTGGTCATTATATTCCAGATAGTTGATTTTTCCACCATTTGCATTTCTATTTTTTCCCCAGCATATCTTAGCTATGTAGACACTAGCTACTCCAAGATTATGATTAGGTAGCTCTATATATTTGATGAGCTGTATTCCTGAAACATTCTTCAGATACCAAGTTAATAGTAGTGAACTTAGAGGTTTGACAGTTAAAACTGTATTACTTGTTTCAGCTGATAGTAGAGCTGTGTGGGAAATAGCACATTTTTCCCTTTTTCAACTTTTCATGTTGTTTGGATTAATAGCAGTCATTTAGACTGTGTCTTAATACCTTTGTAAATTCTACCTATTATGAACATCCATAGCCATTGAGATGGCTGGCATTCCTGGACATTTCTCTATGACTACAGCTGGGTACCCCCGCTCTTACTGTAACAGCTTACAGAGGGTCGTACTGTGATTATCAGACATATCTATTGCTCTACCCATTACCCTGTACAAGGTACTTGTGTGTATGTTAATACATGAAAACAATAAACATAAAGTATAAAAAATCACCTAAGTAACTGTAACTATCCACCAATTCCAGGATGGTAGAATTCTGAGTTTGAATCATGAGTTTAACACCCTTTCACCTTTTTAGGTGAAAGATACATTAGTTTGTTTGTTTTTGTGTTAATGGTAGCCTCGACCTGTTGAATCACCCCTCAATACTCACAAAGTCTGACTGCAGATTGGACTGTAATTTGTTGATATTTCGGCCTAAGGCAACTATAGCAGTATCATCAGCATATAGCCTTACAGCTGTACGTGTTGCCACATTTGATAATTCATTGTTAAAAATAAGAAACAGTAGGGGTCTAAGTATGGAACCCTGAGGGATGCCCATGAACACCTCATGTGCCTTTGAGGTAACACTATGAATTTCAACTCTTTGGGTGCGTCCTCCCAGATAAGATTTCAACCAATTTAGGGGGCCTTCTATAAATCTCATATTCTGCAGTCTTGAAACCAAGAGAGGGTGGTCCACCAGGTCGAAGGCCTTGGAAAGGTCTTCAAAAACCATGGCTGTCTCCATGCGGGAATTCAGTTACTCATTTATTAAGTCACTGAACTTCAGCAGGGCCGTGGAAGTAGAATAACCCTTCTGAAAGCCAGACTGATGAGGGTTCAAAAGATTGTGCTTGTTCAGCTAGTCAGCCATTTGGGCATGAACCAATTTCTCTAAACATTTTTATAATATTGAAAGCAATGTGCCTAGTTCTGGAGTCCCCACCTAAAATAGAACAGGGACAGGCTAGAGATAGCATGATGCTGGGTGACTAGGATGACTTAGGGCCAGGAAAGCAGATCAGTGAGGATCGGCTAAAGGCGCTGAACATGTATTCACTCGAAAACAGAGAGAGGAGGGATATGACTGAGCCCTTCAAGTTCCTGAAAGTAGTAAATGAGGTGAACTGTAAAGAGCTATTTATCAGGAACAGAGATGCTAGGACATGGGGTCTTGGTGAGAAGTTAATGGTGGGAAGATTTAAAAAGGATGTAAGGAAGTGTTATTTTACAGAATGAGTGGTTGAGCCATGGAATGGTCTGCTGGCACAAGTGGTGGGTGCTTGAACCATAAAAGGTCTTAAACGCAGCTGGTATAGAGCTAAGGGTATAGTAGTTACTCAGCAGGATAAGCAAGGTGGAAACTCAGAGAACAAAAGGGGGAATAGGGTATGCATAGACCCCACAGAGACAATAGGTCCTGGGATATGATAGGATAATTTGAGCAGTGTAGATGGACCGTCAGACATTTTCTGCCGTCATTGTCTATATTTCTATATGTTTCTATTTTAAGGGGAATGAGATCAAGGAGTTTAATGGGTGGTTAAAGAGATGGTGTCAGGAGATGGGTTACCACTTTGTGAGAGACTGAGGGGACTTCTGGAATGGGAAGCTCTTCAAGGGTTACAGTCTTCTTTTGACAAAAGAGGGGGCCAGTGCACTGGTGCATAAGTTTACATCTTCTTTGGACAGCTAAACTGACTGTGGGGAGACTTAGGCTAGGGAACCATGGTGATAGGAGAAAGGAATGGACCCTAGTTAGTATTCCCCTAATTTGGGGTCTTGTATCAGCACACTAGGCAGATATACAATTGAAGTTTAAACTGGGCTAGGGGAAGTGACCAATGAGAGAGGGCTCACAAAGCCTGCAATCACCATGAAAAACAAGGGTAACCCATGAAGTGGGCACATGAGGAAGGGCGCCGTCTGTTACGGCAACTCCTTCCTGGTGCAATCCACTCACAGCGACGGAAAGATAGGCCAACCGGATGAGGGGGTGGGTGAACTAGGCGACAGGATGTCGCTATACATACGTGCTTGTGGGGTGGGTGGGAGCGAGCACGGTGAGTGTGGGCTGGGAGGGGTGGAGAGGCTGTAGGGGTGGTGCTGTGATTGCTGGTCGAGCAGCGTCGTGGCGTCGGGATTGGCTAGTGGCTGAGGTACTGGTTGGTGCTGGGCGCTGTGCGATTTTTTTATTGCGCCGGCCCAAACCTTTTATTTTACTGCTTTCACACGACATGCACCCCTGAGTTGAGAATCCTTAAGTAGAAGTGCGGCGGCAAATCATTAGTGTGGGGGCTGTTCCACAGAAAGCAGTAAAATCTGTCCTGGCACTGTTGTTCTGGTGCGCCAGGGTTGTCAGATTGCCGAAAATGTGTTTGGCACTCTGACTGAGCAATAACGGTGATCACCTTTAGGCATTCGTCGTTATCACATAGACCCAAAAACAAGACGTTAAGAAGACTAGGGAAGAATAATGAAGAGTGACAAGTAAAAAGCAAAAAGGGATCATGTTTGATGGAGGGGGGGTCTGCCTTAATGCCAGGAGTCTGGGTAATAAAAATCATCAAGCACCAGGAAATGATGGCAGACATTGAGATGGACAGTGTAGCCATTACAGAAACTTGGGCCTCAGAAAATAACATCTGGGTTCTGACAACCCTGGCCACTCAATGTTTACGTCAGGAGGGATAGAAGAAAAGGTAAAAAGGGGAGGCACAGCCCTATATATCAGGGTTGGCCTCAGGGCTGTGGAAGATGGATACGTTAGAGGAAGTAATGGGGAGGCTGAGTCGCTGTGGGTGCAGCTCACAACGGCCTCAGGTAAGAAACTATGGTTGGCGGTAATCTATAGATCACCAGGACAAGGGGAAGAGAGGGATAGGGAATATGGGAAAGAAGAAAAAACTACTTACCGTAGAAACTGTGTTTCTTCTCAGGGGTTCAAGGCCTTACAAAACTACATCAGTCCACAGGACTGTGCAGCTCCAAAGATAGAATTTATACCAGTTTTAGAACTTTCAGCCATTACCTTAGGTAGGAATTTCCTGCTTGTTCTAAGGATTACCTTATCACTGTACAATATAATGTAGTTTGGATCTGTAAAAAGGGCTCACAGTTTATTTACCCTCCTGGCAGATCTCATGGCTACAAGGAAGCTTGTTGTTCAAGTGACATATTTTAAGTCTACTGTGGCCAAAGACTCAAAGGGGCTTCCATTAGCTGGGCAACACAAGTGCTCAGATCCCATGGAGGAACTGGTTTCTTCACAGAGGGCACAGATGATTAAGGCCTTTGAAAAACCTTTTAAAAGCAGGTTGCGAGGCCAAAGATTTGTTCTTGCTTGCTGATGTGTAGGCTGACACAGCTGTCAGGTGCACTTTCAGGGTTCAAGGTCTCAGACCTAAGGACTGTAGGTGTACATGGTAGTCCGGAACTGTGGATAGTCCAGCCTGCATTGGAATTAGCTTTCTGGGGCACACCAATATGAGAATCTCTTCCACTTAGAGGAAACCTTCAAGACTGCCTGCACTTTCTCTGACAGATTCAAACTAGAAAATTCTAGCTCTTCAAAAACCATACCCTCTGGTGCAGGGTTCTGAGCTGAAGAAAGGTTATAGTGCCTTGGAACAGAGTCAACAAGTTGTACCTCAGTGGCAGGTTGATTGGAGTCCTGCAGGACAGGGTCAGCAGCACCGAGCACCATGCATCCCTGGCCTAGTCTGGAACTATCAGAATTATTGTTGCTGGCTCTCTCCTGAGCTTCATGAGCACCATCCTTATGAAGGGGAATCGGGGGTGGGGGGGAGGCATATAGGAACCTCCCTGTGTATGCAAGGGACAGGGAATCCTCTGGGACTGTGCCCCTGACTGGTGGCCTGCAACACAACTTAGGGAACTGATTGCTCTCCCCAGAGGCAAACAGATCTATGTCTGGAGTACCCCACCTTCTGAAAACTGAAGCCAGCACATGCTAGTTCAGGGCCCACTCTTGGTTTCCCTGGCTGATTCTGCTTAAGGAGTCTACAAGCACATTGTCCTGGCGTGGGAGATACACTGCAGAAATCTTTGTGTCCAGGGAGTATGCTAGGTCCCAGATCCTAATAACTTCTGTGCACAGTTTTGAGCATATTGTCCCTCCCTGTTTGTTTATGTAGTACATCATTGTACTGTTTGTCAGTATTTGGATTGACTGACCCTGTAACTATGAGGAGAAGGACTGCACTGACAGCAGTACTGCCATGAATTCAAGGAGGCTTATATGCTTCCGGCTCTCCTGAGTGCTCTAGATGGTACTTACTGTGATGTCCTCTAGGTGGACACCCAGACTAGGAGCAAAGAATCTGTTTTAAGGACCTTGGTGGGAGATAGCTGAAGGAAGGGAATGTCCTCTCTGAGGTTGCTTTCTTCTTTCCACCACTCCAGTGTTTGTACAAAGCTTTTTGTGACTGGCACTAGTTGAGACAGGGAGTCCGACCTTTGGGACCAGTAGTCTCTTAGTACTGTATGTCTCTCATCTGGAATCTAGCCCATGGCATATAGTTGTGGATTTTTATTTATTTTATTTATTATGAAAAGTTTCACCAGGAAAGACATACTGAGCTACAATAGCTCGTTTCCAGATGCATCCTGGGGGAAAGGGGTATAGGGGATACAGTACTAAATAAAGAATCAATAAAAATATACATAGAGTTAAGACTGTACATAAAACCATACAATTAAGGCAGGCAGTACTTGCCATCATACATAGACAATTTTTCACTTAAACACAGATTTGCTAGCAGTCATATATGTAATCATATACATTCACACAAAACACTTAACAGATATATTTTGCTTTTAACATGAGGGGGTAGTAAGAGAGGATGTTGGAAGGTAGTAAGGGAGGACTTTGACAAAAAAGTGGGATGGGGAGAAGGATTTATAGAAAGATGAGCCTGCACCCTTCTGGGATGTAAACCCACAAGGGAAAGACAGGAGAGACGGGGGGTGTGAGAATACAGAATAGAGTGGGGGCAACATGCTGGCACAGAAGAGGTGAGTGAGGAAAGTTAAGGCAAGGGTGGGTGGAGATTGGGACAAAGAAGGGATGAAGCCATGTGGCTTAATTGCTGCAGAAAATCCCTTGCAGGTCTTGGTTGGGCTAGGATAAAGGATTCTGCACTGGCAAACATATTTGCTACCCTGTCTTGTGGGAGAAAGATCTTTTCTTTACAGTGTATCCAGTTCTGCTCCAATGAAGTCCAGGACCTGTACTGGTTCTGTCTCAGATTTCTGCATGTTTATTAGGAATCCCAGGTTTTCCAAGGTGCCTCTTACCAGCTGTATGGAGCACATTGCATTCTGTGTTGTCTTCCTGAGACTACTAACAATTGTCCAGGAAAGCAACCTGGAAAACCACGGAAATGTATATATTTACATATAAACTTTAAGTCCTTAATTCAGCTGCCTCTTCTGAAGTGTTGTCTGACCAAATCCTATGAGCCCCACAAGTCTGGGAGTTGAAAGGAGCAAACCAGAAGAATTCACACTTGTAGACAGTTCTTCTGTATTTCAAATATCTGAATCTTTTATTTTGAATATCGGCCCAATTCCTCTACGTTTCGCCAGTACATAATTGGCTTCATCAGGAGGTGCCTTTTAAAAGAACATCCTTTCATGAATCTAGGTCAATATTATTCACTTTAAATTTGCCAGAAATAGTATATTTTCTTATTCATATTCTGATTTTGTAGCACATCTTTATTTAGAATACTTCTAGAAAGCCCATTCTATTGGCAATTCTTTACTTTCCTCATGTCCATCCACGCTGCAGCTTGAGTAATACTAAATTCATGAAAGGATGTTCTAGTGCCGCCTAGTGGGAGGGAGTTTAAACCAGTGGAGATGGCTGAGGTCATTGAGGTTGCCCTCGGGCTAAAGCACACATATTGCGAACTGGACCCGGTGCCGATGCGTTTCTTGATGGGCTGTGTCTACACCATTGGCCCAATGTTCACCTTGATTGTCTGGTGCTCTGTCTCAGAGGGGGTCTTCCCAGATGCCTTGAATGAGGCACTGGTTAGGCTTCTTCTGAAGAAACCATTGTTAGACCCTGACGTCAAGGCGAATTACTGTCCTTGTCTCCAACCTCCCATTTTTAGGGAAGGTTGTTAAGAAAGTTGTGGCGCAGCAGCTAGAGGAGCACCTCATGACCTTTGACCTTCTGAGCCCCTCTAGCCAGGGTTTCAGGCAAAGTATAGCATGGAAACTGCATTAATTCAGGTGCATAATGACCTCCTCAGGGCTCGAGATGAGGGAGAGAGGACAATTCTCATTCTCCTCGACCTCCCTTCAGTATTTGACACAGTAGACCACTGTGTGTTGCTCAACTGCCTGAGGGAATTCTGTGGACTCACCGGCACTGTCATCAGCTGGTTTGAGTCCTGTCTCATGAACAAGAGGCAACGGGTAGTGATGGGGAATTTCTCCTCCTCCCCTAGCCTCCTGTCTTATGGAGTACCTCAGGGTTCGGTCTTGTTACCAATGTTGTTTGCCATGTACATGCTTCCCCTGGAAGAGCTCATTAGGAAATACAGTTTGGATTTTGATTGCTATGCTGATGATACCCAACTGTATCTTTCCTTTGCCCCTGGGACATCCAGTGCAGTGGAAGTGCTGAACAGCTGCCTTGCCGAGATAAATGACTGGATGGACTCCAGCTGGTTGTGACTGAACCCTGATAAGATGCAGGTACTGGTGGTGGAGTTGAGCACAAGGCATGATAGGATGGCCTCTGGTGCAGCTACAGGGTTGTTCCTGGGATCTGTGCCATTGAAGGCCTTCTCTAGGGTGCATGATCTTGGTGTGACCTTCGACAGTTGACTGACATTTGAAGCACAGGTGTCATCCGTTGTCGGACCTGCCTTTACCATTTTAGGAATATTGCCAGGATCAAGACCCTAGTTCCACCATGGACCTCCCCACCACCATCGTACATGTCTTCATAATGTCTAGGCTTGATTACTGTAATGCACTCTACTTCAGGGTCTCAGGAGGGTACCCTCCACAGGCTGTACCTAGTGCAAAATGCAGCTGACAGGTTGTTGATAGGGCAGTCTAAATATTGCCACATCACCCCGATGCTGCGTGAACTGCACTGTCTGCCAGTCAGGTGGAGGATCATCTTCAAGGTGGGCTTGCTCACCTTTAAGGCCCTACATGGGCTGGGCCCTGGATACTTGTCTGACCTTCTGACACCCGCTACCTCAGTCCACTCCCTCTGTTCCTCCTCTAGGGCACTCCTTGCAATTCCCAGGACGAGGCTAAAAACTACCGGTGACAGAGCATTTAGTGCCGCTGGCCCTGTTCTGTGGAATTCACTGCCTCCATCTGTAAGGGAGGCCCCTTCAGTTGAAGTGTTCAAGGCCCGCCTCAAGACCCTCCTGTTCAGTCAGGCCTTCCCAGACACTGTCTACTCGTATTTATCTCTGGATAGCCCTTGTTAATGATTGCTGCTATTTTTAACTGTTTTATATGGTCTGGTTATATTAATTAGTGTTTTATATATCTATGTGTTTTTTTTTATGAATAGTTTGTATTTATGTATACAGCGCCTAGAGCCTCCGAGGATTGGGTGCCTCGAAAAATAAAACTTACCTTGCCTTTGCCTCCTTAGAAGGCTGCCACCACAGCCAAGCACTTTCTAAACGTCCTTGGTGATGAAGTGAGGCCAAAGAGGAGGGTTATGAACTAATATTGTCAGTTTCCCAGCCTGAACCTGAGATTCTGTATATGGGTCTGACTGGATGTGGAAGTAGGTATCTTTCAGATCCACCAACCCCAACCAATCTCTAACTGCAAAGATGGTATTACTGTGCCCAGCGTGCCATCCTGAATTTTCTTTCTTGATATGTCTGTTCATGTACCATAAATCTAATATGGGGCTCCATGTCTCATTTTCTTCTGAGTTAGGAAGTATCTTGAAAAGAGGTCCTTACCCCACTGTGATGCAGGGACCTTTTCTACAGCCTTTGCTTGCAATAAAAACATAGAAACATAGAATTTGACAGCAGATAAGGATCCTCTTGGCCCACCTAGTCTGCCCATTTTCCTACCTAACAGATAAGCTGCAGATGTTAGTTAACCAACAGCTTACTTCCTCCTACCCCCCACTAGGACTGCCTTATGTCTGTCCCATGCATTCTTGAATTCTCCCACTGTTCTTGACTCCACAACTTCCTCAGGGAGGCTGTTCCATGCATCCACAACCCTCTCCATGAAAAATACTTCCTCACATTACCTCTGAGCCGTCCCCCTCTATCTTCAAATTGTGCCCCCTTGTTCTTGCACATCTCTTTTCTGAAAGATGCTACCCTCTTGGACTTTGTTGATTCCCTTGAGGTACTTGAAAGTTTCTATCATGTCCTCTCTCTCCCTTCTTTCCTCAAGGGTATACATATTAAGCTCCTTTAGTCTTTCTTCATATGTCTTCTGGTGCAGACCCTGCACCATTTTGGTTGCCCTCCTCTGGACAGCCTCCACTCTGTCTATGTCTTTGCGGAGATGGTGTCTCCAGAACTGCACACAGTACTCCAGATGGGGTCTCACCAACTGTCTGTACAGAGGGATAACAACTTCCTGTTTTCTATTGATGCCTCTCCCTATGCATTCCAGTATCCCCAGCTTTCCTTACTGCCTTCTCACATTGCTTAACATAGAAACATAGACTTTGACAGCAGATAAGGACACTTGGCCCACCCAGTCTGCCCATTTCCCTACCTACTGGATAAGCTGCAGATTCTAGTTAACCAACAGCCTACTTCCTGCCACCCCCACTACAATTGCCTTGTCTGTCCCATGCATGTTTGAATTCCCCCACTGTTTTAGCCCCAACAACCTCCCCAGGAAGGCACTTCCACAAATCCACCACTCTCTCCGTGAAAACAATTTCCTCACATTACCCCTGAGCTGTCCCCCCCTCTATCTTTAAATTGTGTCCCCTTGTTCTTACACATCTCTTTTTCTGAAAGATGCTACCCTCCTGGACTTTGTTGATTCCCTTGAGGTACTTGAACGTTTCTATCATGTCCCCCCGTCCCTCCTTTCATCAAGAGTATACATATTAACCACTCTCAGTCTCTCGTTATATGATTTGTGATGCAGAACCTGCACCATTTTAGTTGCCCTCCTCTGGACTGCTTCCATCCTGTCTATGTCCTTGCGTAGATGAGGTCTTCAAAACTGCACACAGTACTCCAGATGGGGTCTCACCAACTGTCTGTACAGAGGATAACCACTTCTTTTTCTACTTGTGATGCCCCTTCCTATGCATCCCAGTATCCCCCTGACTGTCCTCACTGACTTCTCACATTGCTTACCAGCCTTTAGATCATCTGATATGACTACCCCCAAGTCCCGTTCCATTTTTGTTGTTGTTAGTACCTCCCCTGCTATTGTGTACTCTTCTCCGGGGTTTTTGTTTCCCAGGTGCATTACTTTGCACTTCTTTGCATTGAATCTAAGTTGCCATATGTCTGACCATTCGTCCAACCTTGCCAAGTCCTTCTCATCCTTTCTACCCCTTGTGTATCAACTCTGTTACAGATCTTTGTATCATCTGCAAAGAGGCGACTTTCCCCAGACCCTCTGCAATGTCACCTATAAAGATGTTAAAGAGGACTGGACCCAGTATTGAGCCCTGAGGTACTCCACTAGTGACCCCCTTTCTTCGAATGTGTTCCACCCACTGTTACCTTCTGTGTCCTGTTGTGCAGCCAGTTTGCAACCCAGGCTACCACCCTGGGACCCACTCCCAGGCTGGCTAACTTGATTATTAATCTTGTGCAGGACTGTGTCAAATGCCTTGCTAAAGTCTAGGTAGGCCATATCCACAGCCCCTCCCTGGTCTATTACTTTGGTCACCCAGTCAAAGAAATCTATTAGATTCGTCTGACATGACCTTCCTGCTGTAAATCCATGCTGCTTTGGGTCCGTGCCCCACTGGCCTCTAGGTACTAACAATTCTTTCTTTCAGAAGTAATTCCATCATTTTCCTACCACTGAGGTCAAACTTACAAGTCTGTAGTTTCCGCTTCTACCTTGCTCCCACTTTTGTGAAGGGAATCACATCTGCCCTCCTCCAGTCCTCAGGTATCACCCCATCCTCCCATGATTTGTTAAAAGTGTGGTCAGTGGTGTCACTAGATCCTCCCTTAGTTCTTTTAGGATTCTGGGTGAATTCCATCAGGCCCCATTGCTTTGTCCACCTTGAGTTTTAGGAGTTCTTTCAGGACACTTCTTCTGTAAATGGACTGGTGTCAACCCCCACCCAGAGTGCTGCTATTGTCTGGTTTAGGTAACTCCTCCTCATCTTCTTTTGTGAATACTAAGCAAAAGTATTCATTCAGTATCTCCGCCTTTTCACTGTCTCCCTCTGCCCACCTCCCCTCTCCCTTATTAATCTTCACTATTCCTCCCTTAACCTTTCTATGCTCCCTAATGTACCTATAAAAGGTTTTATCACCCTTCTTAACTGAACTGGCTGTTTTTCCCTCAGTTTGAGCTTTTGCTATTCTGACTGCCTTCCCCACTTCTTTCTGCTTTAATTGATACAGTTCCCCTGTCGTGCTCCTTCTGTGATGCCTTATACTTTTTGAATGCAGCCTTTTTCTCCTTAACCTTCCCTGCCACCTCTTTTGAGAACCATAGTGTTTTTTTTACTCCGCTTTGTTTTCTTTATCTGTTTCACACAAAGGCTTGTTGCCTCTATGATGGCAGTTTTGATTTTTCTCCATTGTTCTTCCACCCCCTCCTTTTTGGCCATTTGCTAGTGTATTCCTCAGGTATTCACCAATTTTGCCAAAGTCAGCCCTTCTAAAGTCTAGTATGCTTGTTTTTGTATGGCTTGTCTCCATGGTTGTGCTTATTGTAAAGCACACTGTGCAGTGGTCGCTTGTTCCCAGATGTCTACTGACTTCTAAATTTGTGATCCTCTCTCCATTTGAGAGTACCAGGTCTAGTATTGCTCCCTCCCGAGTGGGTTCCAACACTAGCTGTCTAAGGCCTGCCCCCTGCAGGACATCGAGAATGACCCCGCTCTTGGATGTGGCTGCAGTACATGTCATCCAATTAACATCTGGCATATTCAGGTCCCCCATCAACTGTATCTCCCCTTTTTCAGCCATTTTGAGAATGTCCTCTATCATTTTCTTGTCCAATTCCTCCCCTTGAGAAGGGGGTATGTATACAACCCCTGTGTGGATTGTGATGCCATTCCCTGTCTCCAAGGTGACCCAGAGTGCCTCTTGTCCTCCCCTTTACTTTTTAGTTCTGTAGCTTTGATCCCTTCCCTTATGTATAGAGCTACTCCACCTCCTCTTTTCCCCTCCCTGTCCCTTCTGTAGACTGTGTACCCCGGTATGTTGACATCCCAGTCATGGTTCCCCATGTACCATGTTTCTGTGACTGCCACAATATCCAATTGTTCATCTTCCATCAAGGCTACTAGCTCAGGAAGCTTGTTTCCCAGACTACGGGCATTGGTACTCATTGCCCTCCATTTAATGTTGGCTTTATCCTTTTTTCCTCCATGCCTGCTCTTTTTGCCCTTGTCTATTTTTCCATTTACCCCTGTCCTGCCCTCTGTTGAGCACTGTACCTCAGTGTTTACCTTACTACCTGTCATGTTTTGTGGGGGGAGGCTTGAAATTTCCTGCCTCTTATTAGCACCTCCCGCCATGGCTAGTTTAAAAGCTTGCCAAGGAAGCATTTAAACCTGTCACTTAGGATCTTGGTTCCCTTCGTGGACAGATGAAGACCATCGTGCCAGTATAGACCTTCATCTCTCCAGGTGTACCCCCAGTCCCCAATGAAGCCAAAGCCCTGTGCTCTGCACCAGTTTTGCACCCATTCATTAAACTGCATGGTGTGTAGTACCCTAGCCTCACCCCTGCCATGGACTGGCAGCACCTCTGAGAAGGTAACCGTGCTTGCTACCTGTCTGAGGCCCCTCCCCAACTCCACAATTTCATCCTGCACTGCACTGATCCCATGCCTAGCTAGGTCATTTGTCCCAAGGTGGACAATGATATCTAGTTCCCTCTCCTGTAATGCTGCTTCTGCACACCTTTAGGTCATCTGATATAATTACCCCCAGGTCCCTTTCCATTTTTACTGTCGTCAGTATCTCACCCCCCCATTGTGTACTCTTGCCCTGGGTTTTTGTTTCCCAGGAGCATTACCTTGCACTTCTTTGCATTGAATCTGAGCTGCCATACATTTGACCATTCCTCCAACCTTGCCAAGTCCTTTCTCATCCTTTCCACTCTATCTTGTGTATCAACCCTGTTGCAGATATTTGTGTCATCTGCAAAGAGACATACTTTTCCTTCCAGTTCCTCTGCAATGTCACTTATAAAGACATTAAAAAGGACCGGTCCCAGTACTGAACCCTGCAGTAACCCTCCTTTCTTCACTGTGGACTCTGTTTACTACTACCCTTTGCATCCTGTTGTCTAGCCAATTTTTTATCCAGGCTACCACCTTGAGACCCACTCCAAGGCTGGCTAACTTGTGTATTAATCTTTTGTATGGGACTCTATCAAATGCCTTGCTAAAATCTAGGTAGGCCATGTCCACAGCCCCTCCTTGGTCTACTACTTTGGTCACCCAATCAAAAGAAATCTATTAGATTTGTCTGACATGACCTTCCCATCATGAACCCATGTTGCCTTGGGTCCTGTGCCCCACTGGCCTCTAAGTACTCAACAATTTTTTCCTTCAGAAGTGATTCCATCATTTTCCCTACCACTGAGGTCAAACTAACTGGTCTGTAGTTTCCTGCCTCTGTCCTGCTCCCACTTTTGTGAAGAGGAATCATATCCACCCTCCTCCAGTCCTCAGGTACCACCATCCTCCCATAATTTGTTAAAGAGAGTACTCAGCTGTGTCACTAGTTCTACCAGTAGTTTTTAGAATTCTTGGGTGAATTCTATCAAGCCCCATTGCTTTGTCCACCTTCAATTTTATTAGTTCTTTCAGAACCCTTTCTTCTGTAAATGGACTAGTATCGACCCCATCTTCAGAGTGCTTCTCTTGTTTGGTTTAGGTACCTCCCCTCCTCTTCCTTTGTGAATACTGAGCAGAAATATTCGTTCAGTATCCCTGCTTTTCACTGTCGCCCTCTGCCCACATTCCCTCCCCTTTATTAAGCCTCAGTATCCCTCCTTTGGTCTTTCTTCGCTCCCTAATATACCTACATACCTACCCTAATGTAATAACGTCTTTACTTCCAGTTCTAACAGAAATATTGATATTACTGAGTGAGCTGGAAAGTATTTTGGTCTCAGCAGTGTGGGAAACCTTTGAAATTGCACTACTTCCAGGACCCACTTATCTGTGGTATTTTTTTCCCCATTTCTGGAAGTAGTGGGTCAGCCTTCCTCCCACTGGCAATGGCTGACTGGCAACCTGGACAGAATTGTCAGGGGTTTTGTTTGGCTGTGGCTTTGGGGCTGGAGTTGCAGCATGCCTTGAGCACATTCTGCCCCTATCCCAGTAGTACTCTTTTTGTGGCTGATACTCCTAGCCCAGTGTAGGGTGTTGAATACTAACCTCTGTCCCTGTCTCCCCTTCCATAAGGACTGTAGGAAATGGAGACCCTTTCTTTCTCGGAAGAAGTTTTATAAGTGGCTCTGTACTTATCCACCTTCATATATGCCTCTTCTTTGTCACCAAATAAGGAGATTTCCTCAAAGGGGAAGTCAGTGGTTTTTGCCTGAGAGTGTCCTAAGAAAGGATTGTAGCCCTTAGCAAGGCAAACCTCAGTGCCACTGCATGAGCCAAGACCCTTGATGCAGTCACTGGTATCTGCAGTCATGTGAAACTGGTATGTAGTGGCATTCAGGGTGGACTTTGCAGTTGCTGCCAGATCCTCTGCCACTTCAATGTCTACATTATCACTCAGTGCCAATACTGCATTCCGCAGTGCTTTCTGGTACTGAGCTGTGTAGGCCAAAAAAGCTGGCTGTCTTAAAAGCAGGGAAGCTGTTGTATACACTTTTTTGATCATGGTGTTCATTTGTCTAGAATCCTCTAAAGGGGGCTGTGCAGAGAGGTACCTTTGCCTCCTCACAAGCAGCCACCTGTACCACTCCTTCATAATCAGGGTGGGCATACATGTATTGTACCCCAGCTTGTCCACCTAATACTTTTTCTTAGTTTTCTTATCAATGCCAGCTGCTGAATTTGCTGCTGACATGATTTTTCATGTAGCATTTTTGAGGAACTTGTGGATGGGACCATTAGCCTCCTTGTAGGGTCTAGCTCCATCATGTCCGTGAACTCCACTTCCTCTGTACCCTCCTCTGTTTAATGAGGGTATCCACCATTTGATGAAAGAGAAGTAAGAGTTATAGTTTTTCAGTAACTCTAGGAGGAGAACCAAACTCTAGATCAGGGAAACCATCAGGTCTCATAGGTTTATCCTCCTCCTCCTCTTCATAATACATATCCCACTCCTGTACATGCTGCTGGTCTGAAACAGGAGCGGGGGGAGGGGCGGCAGGCACATTAAATTTCCAGTGGCCTTAGAAGGCCTGGAAAAACTGTTGGATCTTTGTCATGTCCTCTGTCAAGGGTATTTGATTCTGTTCCACTGCCTTCTCCTTTTCCTTAACAGGAGGAGATAGGGATATGTTTTTGTTTTTCTTTACAGGCACTGGTTCCGGCACCTGCTGTGAGGCTCTATCTTTCTTTTCCATACCTTTCAAATAACTGACCAGCCTCATCTTTCTTGTCTGTCCCCTTTACAGGGTCTGCTGCTTATGAGGAGACGAACCTCTGATGGGTGCTTTCACCATCACTGGGAGTTCCTTTGATCTCTTTACAGTTGGGTGCTGACACAGCGGCAGACTGAGAAGTCATAAATTCTATTTTAAAGCCCTTTTCGTTTGGGTTTTAGGGCAAAACTTTTAAAACTTCACAATTTGCTTGGCCCAGTGGCACTGAGGCACTGGATGCCTTACCTCATGCTATGCTGGCAATCCAGGTTCGGAACGACCTCGGTCACCAGAGAGCCAGCGTGGGGGTGATTGCCAGAGCAGGATTGAGCTGCGGTAGGCAGCTCTCCTCTTGGGAGTGGTTGCCCGCCTCAGAAGTCCCGCCTCCACCGGTGGAGGTCCGGTGGAAGCATAGGTGAGGGGAGCAGCGGCATAATACCAGAGGTGGGTAGTGTTCAGCATGCACCTCCACACACATGCATGTCTGCCGGGTGCCAGGTTGGGGTAAAATAGGAGAAATCAAAAATGATATATAACTTCACAATTTTTAAAATTGTGATCTGGCTGAAGGTACTTTAAACAAAACTCATGGCAGTCTGCCTTGCCAGGAGCTGAAAACAAGAGGTACAATTTTAAACTGTCGGGCCCTGTTTTTTTTGTAGGTCTATCAGTCATGACAAACACTGATAGGACCTAATATTTGATATTTGGTTCCCAGTCACAAAAGTGACAGGAAAAATATAATTTTTTTGATAAAAATACAAAACTGCCTTAAACGTAAATAAAATGAAAGTGATTTTTTTTTTTTTTTTACATAGAATGTGGTCAGTTCCTTATGTGGAACTGCATTAAAGCACCCTTTCCAGTTCCTGGAATCCAATCAGGAATAAGAGAAACTGCTAAAATTATAAATTAAAACACCTTAACTAATGCAGAGTTTTTGAGTAACTAACTTTTAAAACAAAACAGAAAACACTTGTAATGAAATAGTAAAATAGATAACCAGAAGGTTGGAGACGACTTAAGGGCAACTGTGTTCTTCAGGATGAGAAACAAATCTGGCGTTAAGCCAGTAGGGGGAACATTACCACAGCCCAGAGTTTGAATGTGCTAAAAATTCTAAAATTAGCATAAGTTCTATCTCTGAGGCAGTACACTCCTACAGACTGATGCACTTTTACAAAGTATTATTGATGGATTCCTGTTGTTAGAAATAGAAAGGGGAATGGCAAAGGGGGAATCTGAACCTGCTGTGTATTGATTGGGTCGTTCCAGCTGCCAGGAGAACCAGAAGTCAGGCCCTGCTGGATACATTCTAGGACTGTCTGCTAGTGCAGCTGGTTAAGGAACCAACCAGGCAGACTACCATTCTCAATGTGGTGTTGACCAACTTGGAGGTGGTAGGAGGTGAAAAAAGTGAGTGGTGAGAACTCAGGGTCCAATGACCATACTCATTTGGTTCAAGGTGGTCTTTGGGAGTGGAAACCCAGCCGCAGGCTAAAGTGCATGACATCAGAAGAGTGGACTTCAACGGGAAGTAGGAGTTAATCCGGTCATGGTTGACAGCATCAGAGGTGAGGAGAAGAGATGGGGGGGCAATTAAGGGAGCCATTCTTGAGGTGTCTAAGTTATGCATTAGAAAGATAACCAAAAGAAACAGGTACAAAAGACAAATATGTTTTTTGGAAAAGGACAGGGAAACAATGAGGGCCAAAAAGAAGGACTTTGTCAGGTGCAAGGAAAGGTGGAAGGGGAGTAGAAGAATGGGTGGAATACCAACTGAGAACCAAGGAAGCAAACAGGATGGTTAGGGAGGTAAACGCAGACATTGAGCTGCATGTTGTGGAGGGGGTCAAGGGTGGGGAAAAGCAATTCTTCAGGTATATGGGCGGGAAAGCAGTTCTTCAGGTATATTAAAGAAAAATGAAAGAAAGGAGGGGGAACTGTTAGGCTATCTAAGGAAGTTAGGGTAACAGAGGAGGACATGTAAAAGGTGGCCATCCTTAATGATTACTTTTGCTCTGTCTATAAAAAGGAAGACAGAAGGCCCCTGCCAGAGAGTGGCATCAAGGCAGCCATAAAGGGGGTCCCAGAAATAAGCAACCAGTGAAAGGGTCCAGAATGGGCTTGCAACCTAAAGATAGATAAGGCCCCAGGGCCTGATGGGATGCATCCAAAGGTACTCAAGGAACTGGCAGCTGAACTGACTGACTGAACCCCTGGTAGGCTGTTCAGTAGCTCATTACAGATGGTGGTAGTTCCAAAAGACCGAGGGCAGCAGACGTAATTCCACCCATAAGGGGGGACAAAGAGCAAGCCAGAACTGCAGAACTGTCAGTCTTATCTCTGTTGTGGATACACTGAGGAAGTTATTGATTAAAGAAGACCTCATGGGCTACCTGGAGAGCAACGGTCTCCAAGATAGTAAACAACATGGGTTTGTTGCAAGAAGGTCTTGTCAGACCAAGCTGATAGTTTTCTTTGACTGGGTGTCAGAGGTATTGGATAGGAGCCATGCTGTGGATTTACTGTACTTCAACTTTAGCAAGGCTTCCAGTTTGGTACCTCACAGAAGATTGCTGAAGAAGATGGAGCATCTGGGTGCAGCAAGGGATATATAGTAAGATGGGTAGGAAATTTGTTGAAGGAGAGGCAGCAGAGGATTGTGATTAATGGTGCCAAATCAGAAGAGAGGGAGGTCATGAGTAGGGTGTCACAGGGATCCATCCTGGGTCCTGTCCTCTTCAATATGTTCATCAGGTACATTGGAGAAGGAATCTGGGGCAAGTTGTGTCTCCTTGTGGATGACACAAAGCTCTGTGGACAGGACAGAGTACTGGATAGGGCGGGTAAAGCCGAGCACTACGGCTGAGGAAAGGGACCTAGGAGTCATCATTGGTGACTTCCTTAAAGGAGTAATACAGTAAAAATCTGCAAAAACATATGTTGTGCAGAGTGTTTTGATTTGTGTGTGCAGTCATTGTGTGTCTTTCCCTTTGTTTGCTATTAAGATTTTTTTTCCAAATTAGCCTGCTAGTTATGTAGTAGTTTTATGGCCCCTGTGGATCTCCATCTTAGCAAGGTTTATTGCTCTTCTTTTTCCTACAATGTCTCCTGTCACATGTGATAGTGATACGTGTAGGACCATTGATTCAGCATGTACAAGAAATAGGAGCTTGATGTTCTAGCCTCCACTAGATAGCTCTAAATCAATATTTTTTTTGTCTTCTATGTGTGTGTATCAGGTCTAGCTAGCAGGAGTAAATGTTTTGCTTTTAAAACTTTCCATTTCATCAAATTACTTACAGCCATACAAAGCACACAAATCACCCCAGATCATCAATGATATAAATAGTAAAGACTGTAGCTGTTTTCTTACAGAATAACCCACTCAATTAGCCTCAAATATTTGCTAAACTGTAAATGTAGCCATTAGTGCTCACTGGATAAAGAAAGTTACTAAATATCACAGTTTTGCTGTAGTAAAATTGACCCTAAACCAGTGCTCGCTGAATCTGTGGTCCTGGATACATCACCATCACATAGGGCAGGAGGCATTGGAGGAACAAAAGGGCAATAAACTGTGCCTAGATGGAGATCCCCAGGGGGCCATAAAACCACCATAAAATTAGCAGGCTAATATAGAAAAAAGGCTAATAGCAGACAAAGGAAGGACACACTAGGACTACACGCAGAAGTCAAAACACTCTGCACAACATATGTTTTTGCAAATTCTGACTGTACTACTCCTTTAAACAATCAAGCCAGTGCAACAAGTCCAATGTTAAGGCAAATACGATGCTGGGATGTATTGGAAGGGGCATTGACAGTAGAAGAAAAGAGGTATTACTACGTCTTCGTAGATTGTTGGTGAGGCTGCACCTGTAGTACTGTGCCCAGTTCTGGAGTCCTCACCTGATGAAAGATGAGAACAGGTCAGTGACGGTACAATGAAGGGTGACCAGGATGATTCAAGGTCAGCAGTATAGATCTTACGAGGATTGGCTCAAAGCACTGAATATGTACTCACTGGAGACCAGACAAGAGAGGGGGATGATATGACAGTGCCCTTCAAGTTCCTGAAAGGAATAAACAAGGAGAACTGTGCCCCACCTCGTCCCCACTCGGGGGACAAGCCGCAGCTCCATGGGGCTCCAGAGGTAGGTGTGGGTAGGGTGGGAAGCAGGAGGATGACTCCTTGGCTGCCTTGAAGGGTCGGAGTCAGCAGGGCGCAGGGAGAAATAAACTGTAATTTCAAAAAAAAACAAGGAGAACTGCGAGGAACTAATTAGCATGAGCAACAGTTCCAGGATATAAGGGTCACAAGTGGAAACTGATGGGAGGGTGGTTCAAAAGGGATATGAAAAAGTTTTATTTTACAGAATGGGTGGTGGAATAGTCTGCCAGCCGAGGTGGTGGGTGCCAAAACCATAAGTGGTTTCAAGCATGGCTGGGACAGAGTGAAGGGTATAGTGGTTACTCAGGATGGTACTAGTAGGGAGAGGAACAGGGGGTGGTAATGAGAGTTAGTACCCTGCACGGACAATAGGTCCTGGGGTTTGAGCAGCCTCTGTTTGAACTGTGCGACTGCCAAAAGTGGTGAAACAGGGTGACAGTGGTTGGAAAGTGTGCTATTCAGACATTTTTTACTTAGATATATGTGTGCAGATCGTACTTGCTTTTTAGGCCACTATTTGCTAGGGGCAGTGGGGGCAGTGACACCTGAAGAAACTGGATATTGTAGTCCATTAAAAGGAGGAAGGACTACAAAGTGCTGTTTTAAATACTAATTTTAGATAGGGAGAAGTAAGTTGTTCATTATAGTGACTCACACTTGCTCACAAGTTTGGAAGTCAAAATAAAAGTGTTATTTGGGCTGTTGTGTGTGAGACCCTCGCCTCCTTCTGGGTCACACACAGCTTAAATTGAGATGCTCACGCGTCTCGCACATGTTGGCATGTTAGTGGGGAGAGGGGAGAAGGAAGCAAGAAATATCGGACCAGGTGTCAGATACGAGCTGTTGTGAGTAGCAAACGGAGAGGTTAAATAATAGGAGATATACCCAATTGAAAATGACATGCTCAGTATTAACGATAGATGGGGATTTGTTTGTGAAGTGTGAAGGATGCAGTATGTATAAAATGGCTGATGAGGGGGTCAGACTACACAAAGTATGAATGTGAAAAATGTGTATTAAATAAGGAGCTCCACCATAATTTAAGCAAAGTAACAGAAAGGCTGGAGATATTAGAACACAGCCAGATTGAATTAACTACTAGGCTAAGAACTCTCTCTAGTTTAAACAAAACTGATGCTTCCAAGGAGAAAAGTAGATTGTTAATAGGACAAGTGAAGAGAAAGAAGGATTATGGTAGAAATGAAAATGAAAACAGTGAGTGGAGTGAAGTAATAAATGTAAACAGGAAACATAGAGGAAGAAGCCCACTAGAACCAGTCCCTGAAAACTCATAGGAGAAAAGGAAGAAGATAGTATCATAACGAGTTCTAAGGGGTCACGTAAAAGTGGTCAGGTGCAAGGTGTAAACAGTGCAAAGGAAAACAGCACAATTGTTGGGATTCCTGTATCAAATACCTACAGTATACTGAAAGACTTACAGTATCCCACATAGAAGAGACAGACCGACTTAGGTATGGCTCTTCAGGGGGAGAAAGAATCATAGCCACAAGGCAGATTATAGTAATAGGGGACCATTATAAAGTATACAGACCAATACATTTGAAAAAGGGATAAATAAAACAATATGGTTAGTTTTCAGGTGCAGGAGCCTTGGATTTATATATAACATAGCAGACAATATATTCAGGGAGCTGGGCACATCCTCTAGCAGTAGTACATGTGGGTATTAATGACGTAGCTAGGAAATCATTACCCGAGATACAAAAGGATTTCATCAGTTAACAGAGAAGTTGATAGAAAAAGGTTGCATAGATTATGATCTCAGAAATGCTACCTGAACCAAGCGCTCAGTGTACAAACAGAAAAGAATAGCATTGGCAAATGAGTGGTTGAATAAATGGACAAAGGCAAATGGGTTCCTAGTCATTAGACATTGGGGCTTTCCATAATAAAAATGAGTTATTTTGTAAGGATGGGCTTCACCTAAATTTTAGGGAAGTAGAATATTGGGAACAAGGATGTGATAAGAAATAGATAATTGTTTAAACTAGAGAGACAGGGGACGATAGCTGCAAATAATAAAGTAAGCACACATAGTCACAACAAAAGCAAAAAGAACTCACCAATGGGGCGATGTTTTTTAATGCTAGAAGTCTGAACAAAGAGAATATGGCTGAACTCAAGATATTAATGGGAAAAGATGAAATAGGGATTATATGGGTAGTGTAAACTTGGTGGAGTGAGGATACTGCATGGAATCAGCATGTCCCTGGTTACCAACTTATAAATAAAAACAGGTTGGAGAAAAGGGGAGGTGAGGTGGCCTGGTTTATTAGGGCGGGGATAGAATTTATGGTGAATAATGATAATTATGACTATGGTAGTATTGAGGCCATTAGTGTGGATTTGTTGGGGATGAAGGGGAAGAAATGTAAGTTGATAGTATTCTATAGGCCACCTGATATGAATATGGGGGAGACAGATGCATTTATAGAACAGGTTGTAAATCTAGCTGAAGTTACTGACATATTGCTAATGGTAGATCGAAATATGCCAGAGATAGAGTGGGGCAATAAAACCACAAATAACACCATGGCTGGCAGGATTCAGGAAGAATTAATATCAGTAGGAGTGCCGCAGTGCATCTATGAGGCTATGAGAGGCGATAATATTCTGGATATGGTACTTACTAATATCTCTGATGATATTGAACAAGTAAACATTGGCCCCACAGTAGGTGCAAGTGACCATAGTTCTATCACTTTTTTAATAGGGCAAATAAATTAATTAAGGGCAGTACAATTCAAGTTCTGTATAACAGGAGTGATTATGGTGCAATAAGGGAAAGGTTGGTGGGTTTAGACTGGAATAATATAATGCATGGACTACAGACCAAAGAATTATGGGAGTTTGTTAGAATTATAAATGAGATGGTAGATGCCATATTCCTAAAAGAAAAGCATACAATCGCAGAGGGAAAAAGCCACCTTGGATAAACAAGGAGATAATTAGACTTTGTAATAAGAAAAGAGTGTTGTTTGGGGAAAATGAAACATTTAAAAACTAAGAATAGTAGGAATAGATATAAGAAATAGCGAATGGGTTTAGTAGATGCTTCAGCAGAGTATATAAGAAACATGATCACAACATCAAGATTGCTTATCTGGCACAGGAAATCTAAAGCCAGATAAAATAATAACTGTGATAAAGTGTTAAAGAGAATAAAGCTATTGAAAGGTGATATAGGCTGGACCGATGGGATCCATCCAAGATTCATAAAAGAATTGGAAGGGAGCTTGCACCAGTAATCACCCTTTTGGGTCAGAAATCTTTGGCTGAATGTTTTGTGCCAATGAGTGAGATCGCCTATGTGTGCCGATACTAAAAGGGGAATAGGAGTGAGGCAGCTCATTATTGGCAAGTGAATTTGACCTCAATAGTTGGTAAGATTATTGAGGGATTCTCAATGAAGAAATTAAAACCTTCTTGCCGAAAGAGGGTTAATGGGGAAAAACAACAACATGGGTTTGTTAGGGACAGATCATGTGAGACTAATCTGATCTGCTTTTATAATTATCTTAGTAAACAGGTTGATGAGAGGAGTGTGGATGTGGTAATGCTGGATTTTGGCAGAGCATTTGATATGGTGCCACATGGAATAATAATTCCAAACTTATGAGCATGGGTATTGATGTGGGTATTGTAAGGTGGATTAAACACTGGCTGATGGAGTGAATACAGCACGTGAGGATACACAGTTATTTGTCAGAGGAAGAAAGGTTTACGAGTGGTGAGCCACAGAGGTCAGTGGGACCGCTGTTGTTTAGCATTTTATAAGTGAGCTAAGCATATAAGGGAACAAGATAGTTAAATTTGCAGATGATGTTGTTGGAGGTGGTAGACACCTTCAAGATAGACTCATTTTTGACAGGACTTGATATACATCTCGGAGTGGGCAGTGAAAATAAGATGAGTTTTAATATGGAGAAGTGAATTATAATCACTCTTTAAATCTAGTCTTCCTTCTAGGGATCAACGATCCGACATGGGGTGGAACCAGTCGCCTGGTCTGATCACCACATCGTGAGGTTCAATTTTGCACCCCTGAGAAGACCAGGCCCTGTGGGAGATGGTCAGGTACCCATTACGGAATGTGTTATCCACAAGGTCTAGCGGCGGTCCTGACCTCTCATCCTTCGGTTCGGTGAGCAGTGGTCCAGAAGCACTAGTGTCGGCCTATAATAAGGCCGTCACGACGGCTCTGGATTCCATTGCTCCTGTTCGTGAGCCCAGATCCCTTTGCCCCGGAGCCCCATGGTTTGATGGGACCCTAAGGGAGATGCGGAGACAGGGCCGAAGGTTAGAGCGTCGCTGGCGCAGGTCCTCCCTCGATGCCGACCACTCTAGATTGATGGAACATTATGTTAACTATCAATCTGCAATCACCCATAGGAAGGCAGAATTCCTGTCCAGGGAGATTGCAGTTGCTCAGAATCGACAGCTCAGCTGTTCGAACTGTAGACAGACTGTGCAACCCAGCCTGCCTGCATGTTCGGAAAGCTTTTCAGGAGTGACGAGCCCGCCGAGTTTTGCAGCCAGCGGCCGATATCAGGAAGAACCTGGGTCCGCAAGCTCTATGGGCGAAGCTTTTGGTCAGCGTGAGATGACAGTGCCCCATTTCTCCTGGAGTTCCTTTCGACGACCTGAGTTCGTGGACATTATGAGGATCATCCATTCTATGCACCCCACGTTGTGGTTTAGATCCTGGTCCGACTCCTTATTCTGGGTTGTTTGGATATCACTGGTCTGGTCTTGGCGCTAAATAGTCTGGTGCTCCTTGGAATTGGGTGAGTTTCCCTGTTCCTGAAAGAGGCTGTGGTAACCCTCTTTTGAAGAAAGCTTCCTTGGACCCGACTCTTATTCTAGCTATCGACCTATCTCTAACCTCCCTTTATTGGGAAGGTTATCGAGAAGGTCGAGCGGTTCAATTGGATGACCATTTAACCATCCATAACATCTACGAATCCTTCCAGTCGGGCTTCCGTAAAAGACATAGCACCTCAGACTGCGCTGGTCTGGTGTTAAATGATCTTCTGATGGCTAGGATCAGAAGAGACGCCCATTCTTGTTCTTCTTGATCTCTGCAGCCTTTGACACAGTGGACCACATGGTGCTATTAGCTCGCCTGTAAGCAAATTTGTGGAATGACTGGAACCGTTCTGCAATGGTTCACATCATTTCTTACCGGAGATCGAGAGAGTTGTGTTGGGGATTTTTCTCTGACCCAATCCTCTGTTGTGTGGAGTGCCCCAGGGATCCGTGCTGTCGCCCATGTTGTTTGCAGTGTATATGCTCCCGAAGTATCATTAGATCTATATGGGCTGAGGTTTCACTGCTATGGATGACACCCAGCCCATCTGTCCTTTGCACCCGACCAGGATGGAGCTCTCTCGGTGTTTAACAGCTGTCTGAGGAGATCCAAGACTGGATGGATTCTAGTTGGCTAAAGTTGAACTCGGAGAAAACAGAGGTGCTGGTGGTGGATCCTGGTGGTAGGGTGGTGAGGCCGGATATCGGTGCTCCATCTGGAATTATTCTTGGTGGAGTATCTTTGCGTCCTCCAGAACAGGTGCGTGGCCTTGGAGTTATTCTTGACGATAGGCTGACTCTCAAAGCTCAGGTGTCAGCTGTTGTCAAGACTTCCTTTTATCATCTTAGGAACATTGCCAGGGTGAAGCATCTTGTTCCGTCTGACTCCCTGCCTACTTTGGTTCATGCTTTTGTATCTTCACGCTTAGACTATTGCAACGCCCTGTACTTTGGGCTTTTTGGGGTTGAAATCCATCGCCTACAGCTGGTGTAGAACGCTGCAGTCCGGGTTCTGACTGGGACAAGTCGTTTCTGTCACATCACTCCCGTGCTGCGCGAACTGCACTGGCTGCCTGTGCGGTGGCGGATCACCTTTAAAGTCATTTTGCTGACTTTCAAAGCCCTTCACGACCAGGGTCCAGCCTATCTGAAAGACCTCCTAGTGCCTTACTGCCCTGACCGATCACTCCGCTCGGCCGACATGGGGTTGTTAGAGATCCCAAGAGTGAGTTTGAAATCTTCTGGCAGCAGAGCATTTTCATATGCTGCACCCACTCTTGGAACTCTCTACCATGTCTGCTATGGCAGTGCACCTCCGTGGAACTTTTTTAAAAAGAGCTGAAAACCTACTTATGGAACATGGGTTTTTAGATAATTAGTTATTTATTAATGCTTTGGTTTTTATTATTATATATTTTATCTTGTGGTATGCGATTTTATGTATATGTTTGTGTATGTTGTGTTTGAACTGTCAAATTGTTCAGCACCTTGATATGTTGAAAGGTGCTATATAAATAAATTATTATTATTATTATTATAATGCATATGGGGAGACAAAATATCCAGCAGGATTACTACATGCAGGGCTTAAAGCTGAAAGTCTCGAAATTGTGAGAAGGACTTGGGTGTCTATATACAGAAGGGTATGAAAAGTGGGACCCATAATAAAATCACTGCAAACAAACCAATGCACTTAGTAAATTGTATCAGAAGGGGTTTTCAGTCCAGAAGTGAAGGGGTATTGCTGCCATTGTTTAGATCTTATGTCAGGCCGTGTTTGGATTATTGTTCTACCATCTGGAGTCCCTACTTAAGGAAGGATATAATGCTGGTTGAAAAGCCACAAAAATCATTTACAAAAATAATATCAGGGTATTGGGAGAAGTCCTCTGAAGATAGATTGAAAACACTGAGATTGTGGTTGTTGGACATCAGACGTGCAAGGGGGGATCTATTACTGGTGTATAAGATATTGAAACAGGAAGATCTAAGGAATGAATTAGGAATAGTATTTAAGGAAAATAAATACAATTTAAGAGGGCATAACCAGCAGCTGGAGGGAGAGAGGAGCAGGATAGATGTGAGAAAGTATGGTTTTAAGTGCAGGGTGATACAGTTGTCGAATAAATTACCTAAAAATACTGTGTAGGCAGTAAACATGCATACATTTAAAACAAGGTTGGATCAGTATTTTTCTTTAGTTGGTAACCCTCCACTGAAATGGTGGGGATAGCCTATATGGGCCATGCCTTTTTGGCTATGCCAAAATCTCCAGTATGAACTCCAGTATAGGGAACTATGGGTAGACTGAATGGCCCATTACTTGTTTTCTGCCATCATTGTCTATGTTTCCTCCGCTGGACACATCTGGTAACCAGCACATAAAAGTTTCACAGTCCATAAAACATTTATTTTATTTTATGTTTTTTATTTTATTTATTTATTAAAGTCTTGGATAAACACCTGTGAGCTGCTGCTCTTTTGTAGGTTCCATGTCAGTTAACAGAAAATGAGAAGTACAAAAATATGCATTTACAGAGATGGTACAGTAATTTACAGGTGGTTGAGAAATGTAGACATAGCTGGGGCATTGTGCAATGTATGCTTGCATCAATGAGTTATATTTAGAGAAGATAGACACAGAGGAAGAACAGACAAAGGTGACATGGTGGGGGAGGGCGGGGCAGGGGAGGTGTGTCATGTGGTAGGTGGGTGGGTAAACCGGGGACCAGAGAAGTGCTAGGATGGTAGGTGCCCCTTGGGTCAAGAGGTACATCTAAGTGCTGCAGTTGGTTTACTGAGAGGGATGGCGGAATCTGTCACAGGTGCCCTGGGTAGGGTGGTCCAGACTTTGGTAACTTATGACTGCACCTATGGTTAGCTGAAGTAATCACAGTTTTCCTCAGTGGTGAGGTGTTGCCCATGTTTACGCTCGAAGGCACCAATGGTTGTAACTCTGGAGATGGCTGGAGGTAGGGCGTTGCTTTAGTGGGGTGCACAGTAAGAGAACGCACATTGTGCTTGTGCAGTGCGGCTTTTAGGTTTGCTGAATATTTGACTGTGGGAGCTTATGGTCAGTCTAGCACTCACATGGTGCGTGAGCAAGCTCTGAACTCCTGGTGGCAGCAGATTTAGTGGGTTTTTTTGGCAAGTAGGCAGGTTTGGTATTTAATTCTGTTTTTCAGTTGGAGTCAGCCTGCCCCGAGCATGGAGCTCACAGGTGTGTGAGTCTTGCAGCACCTGTGAGGAGGTGGCAGGCCTTATTTAGTGCTAGGAGATGTGTTGAGGGCAGAGTCCATTGCCGACCTGTATACCGCCAGGCCATAATCGATGAGGGAGACAACTGAACTAGTGATGGCCAGGTTTAGGGCTTTGTTTGTTAGGCTATGCTTGTATGTGGAATTGATGGCCTTTGCTGTAAACTATGTGCTGGGTGTAGGACAGGGTGGAGTCAAGTGTGATGCCCAGGTACCTGAAGTGCTGCACGAGGTCCAGTGTATTGCCACTGTCATTCAAGATGGTTAGGAGGAAGGTCTTGTGCTTACTAAGGGTGCTGGAGTAGATCATGGTCTTTTTTTTTTTTACAGTTGATTACTAGTCTGTGTTCTTTAAACCAAGTTTCGGCAGAGAATCCTAGTTGAGGCCAGTTTGTAGTTGCTAAGGGTGAGGACTGCAGGTGAAAATAACTGCATCATCAGTGCACAGTAGCATATGACTGGAGCAGGAGCCTGGGAGTTTGTTTAGGAAAATACTGAACATTAGGGGCCCCAGGAATTGACCCCTGAGGGACCCTCAAGCAGACCGATCTGCTATTGGAGATGACATCCCAATCTTGACCCTCTGGCAGCGATTGCAGAGATAGCTGTTGAACCATTGAACTGTATTAGGTGAGAGTCTGATGTCAGTTAGCTGCTCAGGGAGGAGCATGTGGTGAACTGTGTTAAAAGCTTTGATAGAGCCGCCTAATGGCACTGAGGTTAAGGTGCTGGATGCCACACCTCACGCCATGCTGGAGACCGGGCTCAGGGAATGATCTTGGGTCATTGGGAGCCAACTTGGTTGGGAGGGTTGGGCGGGATTGAGCATAACATCTGGCTCTCCCATCACATTAGACACCCACTCCTCGTAGTCCTGCTCCCACTGGGTGGAGGTCCAGTGGGATGCAGACGCATCAGGAGCAGCAACGTAAGTCTGGGGTGGGGCAGAAGGGGTTACCAGATCCTGGCGTGAGTGTGCACCTTCATGCATGTTCATGCATGTATATGCCGTGGCCCCAGGAGGGGAGAAAACACAGAAAAACTACTAAAATATATACAAAAAAAGCTTCTGATAGGTTGATGAATGCGTCCCCGACCAGCTGTCCTTGATCTAAAGCTTGGTGGATGTATCCCATAAATTCTAGCAGAGCCATAATGGTGCTGTGCCCCGCTTGGAACCCATGTTGTTCCAGGCAGAGAAGTTGGTGCAGGTTCAGGTACTCCACAAGCTGATCTGCCACACTCCATTCAAGTGCTTTGGAGAGTGGTGGGAGTATGGAGATCAACCAATAGTTGTTATGCACTTCCCGCTCCCCACTTTTGTGGACTGGTGTTACAGTCACCGATTTCCATAGCTGAGGGAACTGAGAGAGGTGGAGCGACAGGTTGATTATTGAAGTCAGAGGGTCAGGACTTTTCAAGTGTCAGTTCAACAACCACTGTGTCTTGATTTCCCAGTACCTTCTCCGGTATTTTCTGGCTTTGGTAGTGTAACTTTAAAGTAAAATAATGGACAGTTGCGGCTGGAGTTAGTTCACCTTTAGGATCTTTCTGGGTGGGAGATTGAAGTAGTTTGCTCGAGTACTCCACTTAGGTCCGTGAAAGCACTATTCTGAGAGTTCCGCTGTGCAGCAGGTCCAAGGAAGGTACATCACCAACCATGAGCATACTGGGGCAGTTTTAGGTCCTTGCCCATTATATTGCTGAGGTTGGCCCAGAAGGGCTTGCTGGAGTACCATGAGTTGGAGAGGGCTTCTTTATAGTGCATTTATAGGGCATTTGGTGAGGCAGATGGCCTCTGACACTCATTCCTAGCTTTTTTATACTGTTGGAAGTGGCAGGTATACTATGTGCTCATGCCTTTTGCCAAAGTTGGTCTCTAGCACTAAGTTGAAGTAGGAGGTCCGGTGTAAACCAGGGTTGCAGGGTCCATTTATTTTTCTGTTTTTCATAGGGGTGTGTTTATCACAAACTGCATTGAATTTCATAATGAAGAGGTTGAGGGCATCGTCCACGTTTGTGGCTTCATGTAGGTCAGTCTAGGCATTGCAGGTCCACTTTCAGTTGAGATAGGTGCCCTTTGAGAAGTACGCGACTGGTTATGGTTCTGGGTGGGGGTTTGCAAAAATTGTTGATCCAGGTGCATATCACGGGGAAGTGATCACTCAGAGAGTCGGAGAGGATGGTGGTGTTGGAGATATTTGTGGGTCGGTTTGAAAGAACCCAGTCCAGTAGTGTGCTGGTACCCATTTTGTAGTTGACCCTTGTTGTAGTCACAACCATTTGGGAGAAGTGGATAGCAGTTAACGTGTCCCTCACAGTGGCAGCAGCAGGGGAGAGCCAGTTGATGTTAAAATCCCAGAGTAGCACAATTTCTGAGTTTAGGCTCAGCATGCTGATAAAGTCCATCAGGTCACTGGTTTCTGGTGCTGTAGTTTTGGGTGAAATGTAGACTGTAAGTATTGTTAAGTGCCTTATTGTGAGCACCCAGCAGGAGTTTGATGAGCAAGATTTGCAGGTTGGCACTGTGGCCGGGATGGGGAAGGACATATCCCTGGAGAGAATCCTTAATATACAGTAGACGATACAGCTACCTCCTCTTTTCGAGATTCTGTCTTGCCTGAATAGGGTGTACCCAGACAGTGTGATGGCAGAGTCTGGTATCTTGGGTGACAGGCATGTTTCCACAACTGAGAGGATGTCGGGGCTGTGCCGGGTTACCCATACTCTGATTGTCCAATTTGGGTAGTAGGCTGCAGATGTTTAGTGCGGCCAGCATGTGCCCTGCTGTTTTTTGAGGCGGCTTATTTAGAGTATGAGGTGGGCCAGGGTTAGCATGTATATTGCCCGATTGCAGTAAGTAGTAGTAGCAGATGTGTAATGTGGTTCAGTAGGAGTTTATAATTTCTTGATCGTTGTCTTTTGTAGGATACAAGTATTTTAGTGGAGCTATAGTGGGCAATGAATTCAGGGATGAGCGGAACCAAGGAGGATCTTTTAGCTGATAGCACTGTGTCCGTGTCCTGGGGTGCCCATGGAAAGTGTAGTTACTTGTCCCAGGCAGGAGAAGTGATTGAGATGTACACATTAAGGATTGATTCTGAGGGTTAGCTGGGAGGTAGGAGGCAACCTGATGCATGTGGGTTCCGTTAGATAAAGAGTAAGTATGATGAGGCACAATAGGGTCCAGAGGTCCACAGTGACATTGCAGGTCCCAGTGTAGGTTCATCCACAGGTTAGAAGTAGGTTGTGACTGAGAATAGGAATTTTAAAAGTGAAGCTGGTGACCCTTTGAAGATTGCAGAACCGCCCTTTAGTAGAAATTGTGCTCGATCTGCTAGGCTCCCTCTAGCGGTGGAGCCATATAAGGAGTAGATGAGAAAACAGGCACTTAGCAAATTTCACCACTAGTCATGTGAACACGGGACACTATATAAGAGAGAGTTCAGATTGGGTGGTTGGGGAGCTGGCACACAGTGCCGCAGAAACAATTGAGTGGAAGTCCTTAATTGGGGTAGCTGAGTCAGGGTTTCCCGTGAGCTTGTGGGTGGTGATGGAAGACGCTGAGGGCAGCCACGCAACAGGAGTACCCATTCGCCATCTTGGAGCTGGTAGTCCTGCAGGGGAGCTGGTTCAGGGCTTCCTTCTGGAGGTGGACAGTGGAGGTAGCAAGAAAGCACACCACAGTAGTGCCCTATCTGGGAGGAACAGAAGAGGAAGAAGAGGGAGAATAAGTAGCTGGAGGCAGAGAGTTGACTGGAAGCAGCTGGGTGTAGGCTGGTGGCTGACAGCTGGTGGGGGACTGGGGATTAAGAAACAATAGAGGGAATAGGCTAAGTGGGTGGGAGGTCTGTAGAAGAAATGCAGGGAGGGGGTTTGGAAAGGGACTGGGTTTCAGGCAGCGCCACTTTCCCTGTGCTGAGGCTTGACTAGTTGGGAAGATGGCGGGGAGAGGAGGAGAGAGGCTCAGGCCCCAGCCAGCAATATAAGGAGAGGACAGAACCAACAGCAGCCAAGGCTAGACAAGGCTGGGCCTCTTCTCACACATGGCCATAAAGTTCAAACAAGCACTCACCTCACTCAAGATCTCAGCCTCCAGATCTTTCAGCGACATCCAATTGGTGGCAGGTGACAGCGTTTGAACTAATGGCAGCAGAGACCACTCTCATAGCTTAAAAGATTTAAAAAGCATACATATAACTCCCATGCCACTTTTGGCAGTTTGGACACCCCCCATTAAAACAGGACTAGTACCCACATATGGCATACCATTACGTTTAACAGAAATTCCAAGATTGGTACCACCCTTGGTGTTAGGATGTATACCAGGCTTATTATCTAGAGAAAGGGGGGTGGGGGTAAAAGAACTAAAAACGAACCTTTGTAACTACAACCAGGTCCAGGGTAGAGGATGCTAGGCATATGCTAGACCCAGTTGCTGAGGGGGCTCCAGTAATTCCACAAAGAAAAAAGGATCTGAATGTCCAGAGCAGTAGCTAGGATTTTGAAGTATGGCTTTATTCAATAGATGTTACTAAAGCATCACTGGACCCCCAAGGGTTGATCATGGCAAACAGGTACAATTTCCAGAACTCTCCTTGCTAGGCAGTGCATTTCTCTACAAAAACAATTTCTTTCTCTTCCCCATGGTGTATGCACGTGGACTATGCCACACACCTGAACACATTTCCATTTTCCCAGCATGTATACTTGTGGAACTGGGCCGCAAACTCAAAACATCTTCTTTTCCAAATAGGTGCATACTTGTGGAACTATGCCACACACCTGAACCCACAGCAAAGGCCCTTGCTCAGGTAAAACTGGTGCCCTTCCATGAATCAGTTAGCCCTGCCTTGTAAGCTTCTGGATGGTGTTCCTCCCACCCTTTGCCCCAACCGACAGTCTCTGCCATTCCTTCAGGGTTACACCATGGAAGCCTTCATTCCACACTGAAATGCTAAAGACTCAACTTTACTTTACTTCACTCACTTGGGTAAAGAAGGGCACTAATAGGTGTGATCTAGCCTTGTCTATGGGCACACACACCCCAGAACAAACCCTAATTGGAGAACTTGTCTCCCAAAATAGTACTCACAGAAGAGTTGCTCTTCCTCTAGGCATGGAAACAACGCATGAAGTGCCTCTTTTCCGCAGATTAGTTGCTTATTCCTCTAGGCATGGAAACAACCCCAAAACACATTTTATTCTGTACCACAAACTGTCGCCTTCCTTTGGCATGGTTACAACCAGAAGCACCTTTCCTTGGTAGCTTGTAAGAACAGTCTCTCACAAAGTCCTTTTCAAAGGCAGCTGTACACACACAAGGACCTTCAGAGGCTTGCTCCTTGATCCACTAAACAAGCAGTCCCTGCTACTTCTCTTGGAGTGAAAATCAGGAATCCTGCTTAAGAAAGGTCTCCACCACTTCACTGGAAGCTGGTAATTGTAATCCAAACTAGGGTGAGAAATCCAGGGCCCTAAGACACAGAGTCCACGGGCAGAGCTCCTGCCACTCTCTCTTCCACTGCTCAACTAATTGAACATTCTGAAGCTCCCCAGAGCAGCTGTACACAAAAAGGGTTATGCTGCCGCAAGAGTTCCAAATGACAAAAACATTTTTCCCTCAGGCTAGCTGAGTAAACGATGCCATTATGTAAGAAGCCCCTAATGAGCTCCTTACCAGCTGCCTGTTCTACCTGGCTAACACTAATACTGATAGGATTCTAATAACCCCAGGGGACTGTGTGGTTACATACAATAAAAACATTTTTAGAACAGGCCACTCTCGTATTTCAACTGGGATAAACTAGGGTGAGTGGAGACTTGAAGAACAAAAGGCCCCTCTCTACTTGTAAATAATTACATAAATGAATTTAAATTGACTTAATTCCATTCCATTATGTTTGTGGGTCTATACAAATGGTGATTAATTAAATACAAATTAGAAGCTCACCATAATGGAAAGCCACAAAATTATTTACTACAACTAAAATATTTATGAAAAGTAGGGATATCAAGATATTTAAAGTTTCTTCCCACCACCCTGCTTATTACAAACAGATAGCATATAAAAGTGGCATACAAAATCAGCAGAAACTGAGCCACAGTTCTTCAACATAAATATCACTGACATAGCAGAAAAGTAGCAGGCATGTTCCCCCTGAATTTAATGTACTTTACAGATATATTGTATTCTTACTCTATTTTGGCAAATAAAATCTAAATCTTTCTAATTTAGCTATTATTCTGATTTATTTATACAGCCCTCTATTGTTCTGATGAAGGGGCAGAAACATAGAATTTGATGGCAGATTGTCTGCCCATTTCCCTACCTAATGGATAAGCTGCAGATCCTAGTTAACCAACAGCCTACTTCCTCCTACCCCCACTAGAATTGCTTATGTCTGTCCCATGCATTCTTGAATTCCCCACTGTTTTTGACTCTATGACCTCCCCAGGAAGGCTGTTCCATGTATCCACAACCTCTCTGTGAAGAATGCTACTCACATTACCTCTGAGCCGTCCCCCTCTATCTTCAAATTGTGCCCCTTGTTTTGCACATCTCTTTTCTGAAAGATGCTACCCTCTTGAACATTGTTGATTCCCTTGAGGTATTTAAAAGTTTCTATGACGTCCCCCCTCTCCCTCCTTCCCTCGAGGCTATACATCTTTAGTTCTTTTAGTCGTTCTTTATATGTCTTCTGATGCAGACCCTGCATCATTTTGGTTGCCCTCCTCTGGACAGCCTCCACCCTGTCTATGTCCTTGCGGAGATACGAATGAACATACAACATTTGCCAGCCTAGAGGTCTATCAAGTCTGCTTGAATGTGCATCTAGCATCCCTTATTCTGCAGCTGCCCCTCCTTCCACCCTTCCCCTTCATTTACCCTCCCCCTTGTCCTGTCACATCCCCTTTTGAAGCAGTCCACTGTTCTACTGGATACCACTTCTGCAGGTAACACATTCCACCCAGCCACCACCCTCTCTGTAAAAAGTATCTCATCTCCTCCTGAACCTTCCTCCCTCCAGTCTCATATCATGGCCCTGGTGTCCCTCCCTCCCTTACTTTGAACAGCCCCTCTGTACCTGTCTTGTTTATTCATGTACTTAAAGGTTTCAATCATGTCCCCCCGTCCCTCCTCTCCTCTAGTGAGTACATGTACAACTTCCGCAGCCTCCACTCGCATGATAAGTCCCCCAGCACCTTGATCATCTTTGTCACCCTGCGTTGCACACCCTCCAGTAACTTAATGTCTTTCTTCAGATAACGGGCGCCAGTACTGCATGCAGTATTCCAGGTGCGGTCTAACTAATGACCTGTACTGTGGCAGAATCACCCTCCTCCTCGAGGATATACCCCTCGCAATACAACCCAGCTTTTTGTTGGCCTTTGCAGCTGCCTTCCTACGTTGTGCCGAGTTGTTCATTGACCCTGTAATGAGCACCCCCAGATCCTTCTCCTCCTATGTCTGGGCTATCTGCACTCTCCCCAGCTGGTAACTCCTCCTGGGTTCTTCATCCCAAAATGCAGCACCTTGCACTTTTTGGCATTAAACCCAAGTTGCCTGGTGTCTGACCAGGTTTCAAGCCTGCCAGATCATCCTGCAACCCTGCCATCCCCTAGGTCATCCACCACCACTCCTACCTTGGTATCATCAGCAAACAAACTGATCTTGCTCTTGATGTCCAATGATATGTCTGCAATGAATATCCCAAACAACACTGGCCCCAACACTGAGCCCTGTGGAACACTGCTCGCCATTACTCTTGGGTGTGAGAGCTCCCACCCACCACCACCCTCTGTTGCCTCCCTGAAGCCATTTCCCTACCCATCTCACCAGCTTTGCACCTGCCCCTGTGCCTACTAACTTACTTCCCAGCCTTCCATGTGGCACTCGAGTTGAATGCCTTACTGAAGTCCAGATACAGGACATCCACTGCATGGCCCCTGTCCAGTTGCCTAGTTACCCAGTCATAGAACTCCACCAGGTTGGTTTGGCAGGATCTGCCCCTTATGAAGCCATGCTGTCTGCTGTCCTGTAGTCCTTTGGCCTCTAGGAGGGCCACCAACCTCTCCTTCAGGATAGTCTCCATTAGCTTACCCATGATGGATGTGAGACTCACTGGTCTGTAGTTTCCCGGTTCATCCTTGGGGCCATTCATGTGGAGGGGCACCACATGAGCCATTCTCCAGTCCTGAGGTACACACTCCAAATGTAGTGAGGCATTAAATAGGTCTGCTAAAGGTCCTGCAAGGACCTCTGGCAGCTCCTTCAGTATCCTGGGGTGGATGCCATCTGGGCCTGGCACCTTATCCACCCTCAGTGCCTTCAAACCCTCCCAACTCTGCCTCCATGATTTCCCATCTGTCACACCTCCCTCCTGTTTCTGCCATTTCTCCTCCCTCTTGGCGTCACCCCTCTCTTTAGTAAATACTGAGCAGAAGTACTCATTTAGTGCTTCTGCCTTATCGCACCCTGCTTCAACCTCCTTCCTAATCCTACTATGTGGTCCTTACAGCTCTTTTTCTCCTGATGTACCTAAAGAAGTCTTTCTCCCCTTCTTAATGCCTTGTGCCAGCGTGAGTTCTATAGATGCCTTTGCTCCTTACTGCCCTTGTCACCTCCTTTGATTCCATCAAGTACTCCTCCTGTCCTCCCTCTCCCTGTTTTCTTGTACTTCTAAAGGCAGCTCTTTTCCTCCTTACCTTTCCATGACCTACTTTGCTAGAAGCCAGAATGAGGCTAGTACAAACTACATTCCTACCTATACTGGACTATGCTGACTTCCTTTACAGTCATTGCCCATCAACGATGCTAAACAAACTGGACACCCTTTACCACCGGGCTTTAAGATTTATCTTAAATCTACCCCATAGTACACATCACTGTCATCTATACCAGGTTTCGGGATGGACCTCACTCTCAACTAGAAGCAGAAGGAATCCTCTCCTCTGTTTTTTTAGAGCATTATCTGATAACCTCTCTGCATACATCTCGAACATCTTCAAACGGGCTAAAGGTTCCTATGGCCTGAGATGCTTCTCCTTAATCTGCTTCCAGATTCCTAGAGTGAAAACTACCTTGGCTCAGCAGCAATCAACTTCTCACTTCCATCATTTTGGAACACTATGCAAACTCATTAAAATTATCCTCACTTCCAAGCATTTTCACATTCAAGCTCTATTAACGGATTATCTGAAGAATCATGCAACTGTTTCAGATGCCGATGACCCTAAGCCCTCGAATTTGCCATTCTCAAATCCACCTAAGTATCTCATCCACCCCACATTCTAACAACAGAAACCTAGGACCTACAAGCCTAGTTCCCTTAATCCAAGATGACCCTGCCTATTCTCTACCTTGTACCTATTCTGGCCTCCCTTTTGGCTGCCTGCTCTTTCACCCCAATTTCTACCCTATTCCTTAATACCTCCTTATTTTTTATCATTTAGGTATGAGCTCTTATTCAGCGGAGACTATATGGGATTGTTGTCTCTTCTCATTTCAGTAAAGTTTATCATTATGTACCTTTGCATGTTAATTAAGTTGATGATATGTATAGGCCCATATTGACCGGCACCTTCACAATGTTTTTTCCTTTTTTCTTTTTTTGCACCATTGTCTACCGTAATTGTAATCTTATGAAGTATACTGTATTGTATTTATGCCCAGGACCACCTTGAAAATGAGCTTGCTCAATGGTGTTTATGCCTGGTTAAATAAAGTGATTGATTGATTGATTACTAAACCAGCTTGGTTTCTTAGCCCTAGCCTTCTTGCTCTGGGCCTTGCAGCAGGTTTTGGTTGCCTCCACTATCCCCAACTTTTTGAGCTCCCACCTCTGGTTAGTGTCCATACTAGATTGAATTCTGGCCAGGTACCCTTTTACCACTTCCCCCATCCCCCCCAAAGTCGGCCCTCCTGAAGTCCAGCACTCTTGTGCCAGATTCCACTTCTTCCTTGCCCATATCCAATGTGAGCCATACTGAGTGGTGGTCACTCCCTGACAGTGGTTCCTCCACTGTAAGTTCTCTCACAAAGTCCCCATTTGCCAGCACAAGGTCACGGGTATTCCCTAACCTGGTTGGTTCACTGACCATTTGCAGCAGGAAGCTGTCCTGGAAGGCATCCAGCAGTACCTGCTCCCTTCTGTTCCTGGTTGATGGGGTACTCCAGTCCACTCCTGGCATGTTGAAGTCCCCCACAATCACCACACTACCCTTCTCACAGGTCCTCCTGAGGCAATTCTAGTGGGGGGTAGGAGGAAGTAGGTTGTTGGTTAACTAGGATCTGTCCCGCTAGTTCCCTGTCTAACTCCTCCGTCTGAGATGGCGGCCTGTACACCCATTCTAAGAATCTTATTCTTGGAATCCTGGATTTGCATCCAAAGTGACTGCGTACTACCCTCCTCCCCTTCCTCCCTTACACACTTCAGTCCTTCCTTCACATACAGTGCCACACCTCCTCCTTTCCTAATCATCCTGTCCCTACGAAAATACCTTTACCCTGGTACAGACAGGTCCCAGTCATTGTATTATGTGGCCCATGTTTCTGTGATGGCTGCAATGTCCACCTCTCCCTCTGCCATGAGCACCTGTAACTCTGCAGTTTTCCTCCCAAGGCTTCTAGCATTATGGAAACCACTTCCACCCTTTCTCCTCAGCCTCCCCATCCTGCCCTCCTTTACTAGCATCACCAATAGTACTTGCCATTTGTCCTTTGTCACTGTTATGGGGGTAAGCTCATATGGTTTCCCAACCTGTGGTCTCTGCATATCTCTTGCCCAATTGCCACCCCCCACTCCAATTTTAAATTCCCTACTTCCTCTATGTACTCCTCTATCCTCTGTTTCAACACTTTCTTTCCCTCCTCACTCAAGTGTAGTCTGTCCTTGGCATAGAGACTACTGTTCTCACACGTCACTCCCCACCCCCCCCAACAGCACATACCCTTTAGCACAACACCAGGTTCTTAGCCATCCATTAAATTCCTCTATTCTCAGCTTTCTTGTTGTACTTGCCTTGGGCACTGGAAGCATCTCCGAAAAGTTACTGATCTTTTCTGCCCCCTCACATAATTGTCCTAGTTCAGGTTGCCCCTGAAAAAGGGACCTTCAGGGCTCAGTGGGCCTACCCAGTCACCAAAATTTAATAAATAAATAAATAGTTCCTCAGACCTCCTCTGGACTATATTTACTGTCTTGTCAGCCAGGTCGTTCGTCCCAAAATGTATAATTAAATGAGGCTTGTCCCTACCCCTTCTAGCATATTTCAGAACAGATTGTCCCAACCTTTCCGCTGTCATTCCTGGCATGGACTCCACCCAAATGCGACTATGCCTCTCCCCCCTTGCTACCCCACCTGACTCCTCTTAGTATTGAGTCCCCCAGCACTAAAATTCCACCACTCTTACTCCTGCTTGCTTCCATTCATCTCCCTCTCCTTTCCGGCCTCTTCTTCCTCCTGCACATTATTTCCCCCTTTTGCCCTGTTGCGATTCTCCCAGCAGAACTTCCTCCCGCTCCGGTTTGGTCCAGGCATTTATCAATTACTCCTCTAATTTCATAATTTCCCTCCTCCACCTTCTTCCTCTCTAGCAGTGTAAAACTATTTTCTGAAGACCCTTCACAAATGCCCGCTCCCTCTCTCTTCATAGTAACCTGTTCTTTCCTTTCCACTCCATGACTTTTGCCACTTCTTCGCCTCCCCTCGCAAGTCCCTATCTCCTCCTTCCATTTGTCTTTTGTCTCCTGACCTGGTTTCCCCAGCAATCATTCTTCCTGGCCTGGGGCCCCCCTTGTCCCTGCTTCCCTTCTTCTGACCCTCTCCTCACCACTGTTGGCTTAAATCGCCCTCCCTCATCTCCCATTCTTCCTCCCTCCAGTATTGGGCTAAACCCACCCCAGTCTGCCTTGCCTGTCTTAGTTCCTCCTGCAGACCCTCAATCTCCTTTCTAAGTTTCTCATGTGGTTGCACACTAAACATCCTCCCAGACTCTAGGCAATTTTAGAAAGACTGGTGCACCGTAGTTGTTGCAGCCTACCACCCTACCCATTGTTGTTGTTGCCCACCAGTGACCCCCCACCCTTCCAGATGCAGGATACCAAACACTCCCCCAAGTCTTCGCTCTCCCCCCTCTATCAGTGCAAAACATTCTTTTCTTAATTTCCCTTACGCCCTTTGTTGTACACATTTAGATAGACTGAGCAACTGCTTTTTATATTCCTAACCTTCCTATCCACACTCGAAAAGAGACTTTAAGTAGCTATTGCACAACATTCTTCAAACTCCTACTCCTCCTTTCCACAATGCAATAACAATGCAAAGAAGGAACAATGAAAGCTCCTAGATTTGCAGTTACTTCCCTTCCACTGAGATGGCAGTCACCTCTTCACTCGCTGCTCTTCCATTCCTGGATGTCTGCTTCTGCTATTACAGGTGCATATCCTTTGCCCGTTTGAGGAAGTGATGTCAGAACCCCTGGTATAAAGGAAATCACGGACCAGGTGTGGGTGGGGTGAGGGTTGGGGGTGGACCAACCCCAGTCTTCCAGAGGTAGCTGAGGCCCCAGGTCAGACCATTAGCACCCTTCCCCACTATGCACTAACCTTTGCAGCTAGTGAAACGAGCAAAATTTGTCACAATTCTACTCAAAGCCCCAAAATAGGTTTGCTACCAAAAGAAACAGGTCTCCAATTCAAACAGCTTCACCAACAACACATCAAAATAGGCTTGAAATGAGAAGATATAGGTCTCTGATTCAAAGAAACAGCCCATGTTAAATCACACCAAATAGGTTTTAAATCAGAAGAAATAGGCCTCTTCGAATGCAGCCTGCAACACAGTGAAACATCAAACAAATGAGCCCACTTATAGCCACCAAAACAGTTTTCAAAATTCCAACAGCCCCAAAACAATACCCTGCTAGCCCCTTAAAAGTAGTAAGAAAGAAAAGAAATAACCTACCAAGTAAAATCCAAACAATGTAAAAACAGCAAGAAGCTACTGTACTGTAAAAGATCTGATCCTTTCCTTCTAGTTCTAGTGAGAAGCCAAAGCCAGATGGGGTCTCCAGAACAGTACACAGTACTCCAGATGTGGTCTTACCAACTGTCTGTACAGAGGGCCAACAACTTCCTGTTTTCTACTGGTGATGCCTCTCCCTATGCATCCCAGTATCCCTCCAGCCCTCCTTACTGCCTTCTCACATTGCTGGCCCACCTTTAGGTAATCTGATATGACTACCCCAGGTCCCTTTCCAGTTTTGTTGTTGTTAGTATCTCACCCCCTATTGTGTACTCTTCCCCTGGGTTTTTGTTTCCCAGGTGCATTACTTTGCACTTCTTTGTATTGAATCCAAGCTGCCAAACATTTGACCATTCCTCCAACCTTGCCAAGTCCCTTTTCATTCTTTCCACCCCACCTTGTGTATCAACCCTGTTGTAGATCTTTGTGTCATATGCAAAGAGACATACTTTCCCTTCCAGTCCCTCTGCAATGTCACTTATAAAGACATTAAAAAGGACCGGCCCCAATACTGAACCCTGCAGTACCCCACTAGTAACCCTCCTTTCTTCACTGTGGACTCCATTTATTATTACCCGCTGTGTCCTGTTGTCCAACCAGTGTTTTACCCAGGCTACCACCCTGGGACCCACTCTCAGGCTGACTAATTTGTTTCTTAATCTTTTGTGCGGGACTGTGTCAAATGCCTTACTAAAGTCTAGGTAGACCATGTCCACAGCCCCTCCCTCGCTACTGCTTTGGTCACCCAGTCAAAGAAATCAATTAGATTTGTCTGACATGACCTTCCCTTTATGAATCCATGCTGCCTTGGGCCCTGTGCCCCACTGGCCTCTAGGTACTCAACAGTTCTTTCCTTCAGAAGTGATTCCATCATTTCCTACCACTGAGGTCAAACTAACAGGTCTGTAGTTTCCTGCCTCTGTCTTGCTCCCACTTTTGTGAAGGGGAATCACATCCACCTCCTCCAGTCCTCAGGTACCACACCATCCTCCCATGATTTATTAAAAGGGTAGTCAGTGGTGTTACGAGTTCTTCACTTAGTTCTTGTAGAATTCTGGGGTATCCCATCAGGCCCCACTGCTTTATCCACCTTCAGTTTTAGGAGTTCTTTCAGAACCCTTTCTTCTGTGAAAGGACTGGGATTGACCCCTATCCAGAGTGCTTCTATTGATTGGATTAGGTACTTCCCTCCTCTTCTTTTGTGAATACTAAGCAGAAGTATTCATTCAGTATCCCTGCTTTTTCACTGTCGCTCTCTGCCCAACCACCTTCCACTTTGTTCAGCCTCAGTATCCCTGCCTTAGTCTTTCTTTGCTCCCTAATGTACCTATAAAAGGTTTTATCCCCCTTCTTAACCAAGTTGGCTATCTTTTCCTCGGTTTGGCCTTTGCTATTCTGACTGCCTTACCTGCTTCCTTCTGCTTTAACTGGTACAGTTCTCTGTTCTGCTCCTTCTGTGTTTCCTTATACTTCCTGAATGCTATCTTTTTCTCCCTTACCTTCCCCACCACTTCTTTTGAGAACCATAGTGTTTTTTTTTTCGTTTTGATTTACTTGTTTCACACAAAGGCTTGTTGCCTCTGTGTTGGCGGTTTTGATGTTTCCCCATTGTTGCTCCACCCCACCTTCTTGCCTGTTTGCTAGTGCTTTTCTGAGGCACTCTCCCATTTTGACAAAATCAGCCCTCCTGAAGTCCAGTACCTTCACTTTTGTGTGGCTTGACTCTACAGCTAAGTTTATCATGAACCACACTGTTTGGTGGTCACTTGTTCCCAGATGGCTACCCACTTCAAGATCAGAGATCCTCTCTCCGTCCCCATTTGAGAGTACCAGGTCTAAGATTGCTCTCTCCCAAGTGGGTTCCAAAACTAGCTGTCTGAGGCATGCCCCCTATAGGGCATCGATAATGGCCCTGCTCTTGGATGTGGCTGCAGCAAAGGTGCTCCAGTCAACATCTGGCATATTCAGGTCCCCCATCAGCAATATCTCCCCTTTCTCTGCCATCCCAAGGATGCCTTCTATCATTTCCTTGTCCATTTCCTCCCCCTGAGACGGGGGTCTGTATACAACCCCTGTGCGGATTGTGGAGCCATTTACAGTTTCCAGGGTGACCCACAGTGCCTCCTCTCCTCCCTGTTTACCCTTTAGTTCTGTTGCTTTGATCCCTTCCCTTACATAGAGAGCTACTCCTCCTCCTCTTCTTCCCTCCCTGTCCCTCCTGTAGGTTGTGTACCTTGGTATGTTGACATCCCAGTCATGGTTCTCTGTGTACCATGTTTCTGTGACTGCCACAATATCCAGGCATTCCTCTTCCGTCAAGGCCACCATTTCAGGAAACTTTTTACCTTGACTATGGACATTGGTACTCATTACCCTCCATTTTTGTATGGCTTTATTTCTTTTTGCCCCATCCCTGTCCCTACTGCCTTTGTCTTTTTCTCCATTTACCCCTGCCCTTCTCCCTGTTGACTGCTCTATCTTGGTGTTTACCTCATTAATTACCCTGATTTTTTTGGGGAGGGGCTAGGATTTCCCTTCTCCTCTTCAGTGCCTCCCCAGTTGGCTAGTTTAAATGCTTGTCATTGAAGCATTTAAACCTATCACCTAGGATCGTGGTTCCCCTGCAGGATAGATGCAGACCATCGTGCCTGTATAGGCCTGCATCCCTCCAGGTGGAGCTTCAGTCCCCAGTGAAGCCAAATCTCTGAGCTCTGCACCAGCTTGTCAAACAGCCATTGAATCCCATGGTGCGGAGTGCCCTAGCCTCATCCATGCCATAGACAGGTAGCACTTCTGAGAAAGTTACCATGTGTGCTACTTGTCTAAGGCCCCTCCCCAATTCCACAAACTCCTGTTGCACTGCTCTAATCCCATTCTCAGCCAGGTCATTCATCCCTAGGTTGATAATGACATCCGGCTCCCTCCCCCTTGCCGCTGCTCCCACGATCCTGAGGATTTTTTTCCTGTCCCTCCAAGCCTTGGCGCCGGGCAGGCACCTTACCTCCCTTTCCCCTCCCTCCCCCAGTTCTACCCCCTAACAATTGAGTCCCCCACCAGGAGTTGTTTCCTTCCCCGTGGGGTCCTGGGCCACCCTCCTGTGGGTCTCCATTGTGGAGGTTCCCAGCATCCTCCTTGGTCTCCACTGCAGGTGCCTCCATAGAGGAACCATGCTTCACCAGAGTGGCAAATGAATTGTGGAGAGGCACAACTGGAGGGATGCACCTCTGTTCCACCACCCTTACCCTCCCTGAGCCCACTGTGGTCCAATCACTCTTCTTTTTTGGCAACCTCTGAGGTAGTGGTGGTGGCCTGGGTGGGGAAGCAGGCTTCCTGAATCCTTGCCAAGTCAGCATGGAAACGAACAACCTCCTCCCGCAGACCAGAGAGGTGCCTGCAAATAGGGCAGCAATGCAGTCTGCAGAATGTCTCCCGGAGGACTGCTGCTCCACAGCCAGTGCATTGTACCACTCCCCACATGTCTGTGTCCCTTCCAGTTACAGATGATTTTTTGTTTTTTGTTCTTGTTTTAGTCTGTCTGAGCTTGTGAGTGTCTCTACCCCCTATTCAGTGTGCTGTGCCTTTAGGATATGAACAGGTGTATGCTGTTAGCAGTTCTGAAGAAGTGATGTCAAAGCCCCTGTAATAAAGGAAGTTGTGCGCTTGGGGCGGGTGGGGTGAGGTGAAGGGTAGGTGGGAGTAAACCTATGCCATCCAGAAACAATCACCTACAACTCTTACCCTCCACCCTGGGGAGTGACTTCCTTCCTTTTAGACACCTATTTCACAAAGGCTAAGTAACAGGTCTAGTCACAACTGACTGCAAATATCTCCCAGCTACAGCTCCTCCCTGGCATATTAAAGTTAAAACTAAGAAAAGTCCACCCCAAAAACAGAATCAATACTAGTTACTTACACAGGTTCAAAAAGTAATAATTCAGTCCAGCGTAGTCTAGAAAATAACCTCTTGATTCAAGGAAGCTGTGGCTTCTTTTCTCACTCTCCTGTCTCAGTCTCAGCAGGATTGTTTTGAAATGTTAAAGTTTGTGGTAAAAATAAGGGAGCTCTTTGGAAACATTTTAATGGAACAAAAGTTTGGAAATTGATCTTTGAAACATCTATGGAAACTGAATGCTAAATGCAGATTTAAAATTAAAGCAAAATGAAGTGAATAATTACATTGAGCTTCACATTTTTATCTCTTCTCACACATGGTCATAAAGTTCAGACAGGCACTAATCTCACTCAAGATCTCAGCCTCCAGATCTTTCAGAGGCATCCAATCTAATTTCACACCACCATGCCAAATGCTTGCCACGTGCAATACACAAAACAACCTCTTCTTTTCTAAACTGCTTTCAAATCCAAAAATTATCTTCAAATCCATTTTAATTCCAGTCCACTGAATCTCCTATAAATCATCTACTCCAAATAATGGACAGGACCCCACCATGCAGCTCCTTCTTTAGGTGGCATGGTGACTGACCTGCATCATTGCACTAGATGGGGGCAAGCATGGCCTAAGGAACACCCCTGTCCATTTGTATACAGGTATATGGAGTTACTGCGCACTGGGAGTCCCTTGCACTCAATGATACCAGATGGCTTGACTGCCTGCTAGAGTTGGTAGATGTGGGCACCTTAGATGGCAGAACAAAATACATGGGATTATAGAATTTCAAGCACTTGACACATTACTGGAGAATAAGATCAAATTAATTTGTACAATTAAAAAACACAGGTCCATGGACCCCAGTTCAGTAGTTCACAAGTAGATCCTGGCAGTGGTATCAGCCAGGAGCAGGAGGATCCTAGAGGTGCTACAAGGGGTATTCATACAACAGCTAGTCACGGAGCTCACTAGGAGTGATAACCTGCTGGACGTAGTCCTCACAAATAGAGTGAATGAGGTGGTGGTGGGTGATGGGACTAAGTACTAGGGATCAGGGACTGTGAGGTTGGAGTAAATGGGGAGGAGACAAATCAGACTAGAATGAAGGTGATGGACTTTCAGAAAGACAGACTTTAACAGACTAAGGAGGATATTTAAGGAAGTAATGGCAGGGATGGGGAATATTGAGAATGTGGAGGAGCTATGGGGAACTATCAAAGTGGGGGGTATTGAAGGCCACTGAAATTTGCATTAAAAAGTTGAAGAAGAACAAAAAAGGGAGGAGACCACTCTGGTTTACAAGGGAGGTGGCAGGGGTAGTCAGGGAAAGGAAAAGAGCATTCAGGGACTATAAGAAGACACAAAGGGGGAGGACATGGAGGCTTATAGAGAGAAGAGGAGAGTGGCAGGGCAGAAGATTTATTTATTTATTTAGCTTTTGTTGACCAGGTAGGTACACTAGACAAGTTATATGCCTATTTTCAGGTATGACCAAGGAAAGTACAATGAAAAATACAGGTTCAAACAGGGTACAACAACAAGAGGGGCAATGTACAGAGTAACAGAAGAGCAAGGTGAACATAGATAGTCTACAGTAAGTAGTAATAGGTAAAACATATATATATATATATATATATATATATATATATATATATATATATATACATATACAGAATAAAATAGGCTAAGTCATTCAATAGCAATAGCAGTAATTACAGTGTATGACTGACCCTTTTCTTAGAGCTACAGAGACAAATAATTCCTGATCAGATAAACAAACAAATCACATTCTTCCCAGAGTTAAAGGACAGTAGGCAGCATAATAGATCCCGCAAGGAGTATCCTAGAGTTGGGTGAGACCAATTGAGAGACCTGGTTAAGGTGGCTTGGGACATACACACACAGAGGCCAGTTTCAGGTGCTCCCAGAGGGAATTCTGTAGGCTCAAGTGGGAGGGGGAGGAACAAACGTGGTAAGGTTAAGATAAGGTGGGCTAAAGCAGATATTGGGGAGAAAATAGCTAAGCGGGTCAAAAGAGGAGATAAAACCTTTTTTTAGGTATGTGGGGGAAAGAAGGAAGGTGAGGCAGGGGATAGTAAGGTTGTGGGGAGGAAGAACACAACTGAAAGGGGACTTTGAGAAGCAGAGTGTTGAATAGCTACTTCTGCTTGGTCTTCATGGGAATAGGGGCCAGAGCTGGTGGGACGGGGTAGGGAAGGCAAAAGGTGTATCCTAGTATGTTTAGTATAGACAGGATATGGGAGGAACTAGTCAGGTTAAAGTTGGGCAAGGCAATGGGGCCAGATGGCTTGCACCCAAGGGTACTCTGGGAACTGAGGGAGGAGCTAGCAGCCCCACTGACGAGACTGTTTAATGTGTCAGTGGATACAGGGCATGTGCCAGGGAACTGGAGGAGGGAGGATGTGGTGCCACTGCATAAGGGGGACAGTAAGAAGGCGGCAGAAAATTATCGCCCAGTCAGCCTCACCACAGTGGTGGGCAAGGCGATGGAGGCACTAATAAAAGAGAGGGTGATAGACTACCTGGTAGACAGCAGACTGCAGGACAAAAGGCAGCATGGATTCATGAATGGGAGATCATGCCAGATGAACCTGATAGAGTTCTTCAATTGGGTGACGCAGGTGGTTGACCGGGGGGGGGGGTGTACAGAGCCTTTATGGACTTCAGAAAGGCATTCGACACCATCTCTAACAGAAGGCTAGTAAATAAGCTGGAAAGCTTAGGGGTGGGACACGAAATAACAAGGTGGGTGGAAAACTGATTGGCGGGCAGAACTCAGAGTGGTGGTAAATGGGGTGCATTCCAAGGTGAGGGGGTAACAAGTGGGATGCCCAAGGGGTCGGTACTGGGACCTTTCTTTTAATATATACATCAGTGAAATAGCAGAAGTTCTGGAGGGAAGAGTGTACCTGTTCACAGATGATATGAAAATCTGTACAGAGTGGACACCCTTGGGGATGAGGCCATGAAGTGACTTGAGGACCCCCAGTGTAAGCTGTTACGTAGGTTTACACCCAGGGTCATTATAGCACTTTTTGGCATTGACAACTAAAATTCAATGCCAAAAGTGTGCTGTAATGCATCTGGGTCGAAAAACCCACGTAACAGCTTATACTCGGTGGGGAGGGGGACAAAAACAGATCAGGAGAAGGATCTGGGGATTATAATATCAAGCAACCTTACAGGGTAGCCAGTGCAGCAAGCAGTGGAGAAGGCAAATGGAATGTTGCCATGCATTGGGAGGGTCATAACTAGCAGATGGAGGGAGGTGCTGATGCCTCTTTACAAGGCCATGGTGAGGCCACACCTGCAGTTCGGGGTCCAGTGCTGGAGACCGCACCTATGCAAGAACCTTGAGGGGATGGAGAGGTTCAGAGATGAGCAACCAGATGGTGCACAGTGCAGGGGAAACCATATGAACAGAGGTGTAAAGAATTGGATCTGTACCCATTGGAGACTAGGAGGAGAGGGGTACATGATTGAAACTTTTAAATACGTGAAGGGATAAATAAGGTGAAGGATGGGAGCTTGCTCAGAAGGAAGGAGGGCTAAAATTAGAGGTATAGCCTAAGATTGGAGGTGGAAGATTTAGAGGCAACGTGAGGGTGATTCTTCACAGAGAGAGTGTTGGGCCTGGAATAAACTACCAGAAGAGGTGGTGGGGGCGAAATGGTGGAGAGATTTAGAGGGCATGGGACAGACACATGGAATTGGGAAGAGAGGAGAAGGAGAGGACCCAAAGAGTGGAGATGAGTAGGGAGGGGAAAAGGGCAGACTTCGGTGGGCGATAGAAACATAGAATTTGACGGCAGATAAGGACCGCGGCCCACTTAGTCTGCCCATTTTCCTACCTAACAGATAAGCTGCAGATCCTAGTTAACCAACAGCTTACTTCCTCCTATCCCCACTAGGACTGCCTTATGTCTGTCCCATGCATTCTTGAATTCCCCACTGTTCTTGACTCCACAACCTCCTCAGGAGGCTGTTCCATGCATTCACAACCCCTCTGTGAAAAAATGCTCCTCACATTACCTCTGAGCTGTCCCCCCTCTATCTTCAAATTGTGCCCAAATTGTGAGGTCCTTTTCTGCAGTCAGATTTCTGTGATTCTGTGATCTTTGCATATAAATCTTTACTGCTAAGCCATCTTCACCCGCAGTTTGTTCACATATTTTTCCAGGGTCGCTTCTTCAACCAGCAGTCTTGAGCAACCAGCATGCCAGCTGCATACAGCCATTTGCTGCAGCCCAAGATACACTGTTGTATTTCCAGCAGTTCTACCACTCTGTGTAGGGTATCTGACACTCTCCAGCCTTTCCAATCGTTGATTCAGATGCATACAGATAACCTATTCATGTATCTCGAGCACAGGTGCCCATCGATTCCCCGTTCATAGAAACATGGAATTTGTCAGCAGAAAAGGACTGCTTCACCTACCAAGTCTGCCCAAATGGTCCCTGCCTAGTCTATCTCTGCAGACCCTAACTGGTCTCCAATGACCCTCCCTCTTCCCTGCTTATTTACTATTATTCACCTATGTCTGCCCCATGCATGCTTGAAGCCTCCTACTGTTTTCGCTTCCACCACTTCCAACGGAAGTCTGTTCCAGGTGTCTACGACTCTCTCAATGAAGTACTATAGTACTTACCCACATCCCTCTTAAACTTCCCCATTACAGCTTCATCACATGCCCCCTAGTCCTGGTGTTTTCCTCATTTGAAAGAGACTCCTCTCCTGCACCATACTCAACCCATGAGGTACTTGTAGGTTTCTATCATGTCCCCTCTTGCTCTCCATTCTTCCACAGTGTACATGTTGAGGTCCCTCAGTCTCTCCTCGTATGGCTTTGGATACAACTCCTGCACCATTTTGTTGCCCTCCTCTGGACTGACTCCACCCTGTCTATGTCCTTTCTGAGGTGTGGCCTCCAGAACTGAATACAATACTCCAGGTGGGGTCTCACAAGTGAGCAATAAAGTGTGACAACACTACCTCCCTCCTCCAGCTGTTGGTACCTGTCCCTATGCATCCCCACATCCCACTGACCCTACCCACTGCTTTGTCGCACTGCTATACCATTTTTAGGTCCCTAGATATGATAATCCAAAGGCCCCTTTCCTGCTTAGTGACTAAGTACCCCCCCCATCCTATATTCAGCTTTTGGGTTCCTATGCCCTACATAGAAACATAGACTTTAGAGGCAGATAAAGATCGCTTGGCCCACTTAGTCTGCCCATTTCCCTACCTACCGGATAAGCTGCAGATCCTAGTTAACCAACAGCCTATTTCTTCCTACCACCATAAGAATTGCCTTATATCTGTCCCAAGCATTGACCCCACATCCTCGTTAGAAAGGTCGTTCTATGCATCCACCACCCTCTCTGTGAAAAAATACTTCCTCACATAACCCCTGAGCCATCTCCCCTCTATCTTCAAATTGTGTCCCCTTGTTCTTGCACATCTCTTTTTCTGAAAGATGCTATCCTCTTGGACTTTGTTGATTCCCTTGAGGTACTTAAAAGTTTCTATCATGTCCTCCCTCTCCCTCCTTTCCTCAAGGGTACACATATTAAGCTCCTTTAGTCTCTCCTTGTATGGCTTCTGTTATAGACCCCGCACCATTTTAGTTGCCCTCCTCTGGACTGTTTCCATCCTGTCTATGTCCTTGTGGAGATGGTGTCTCCAGAACTGGACACAGTACTCCAGATGGGGTCTCACCAACTGTCTGTACAGAGGGATAACAACTTCCTGTTTCCTACTGGTGATGCCTCTCCCTATACATCCTAGTATCCCCCCAGCCATCCCTACTTCCTTCTCACATTGCTTGCTAATCTTTAGGTCATCTGATATGATTACCCCCAGGTCCCTTTCCATTTTTGTTGTTGTTACTACCTTCCCCTCCATTGTTATCGCTTCCACTGGGTTTTTGTTTCCCAGGTATTACTTTGCACTTTTTGAATTGAATCCAAGCTGCCATACTTCTGACCATTCCTCCAACCTTGCCAAGTCCCTTCTCATCCTTTCCACCCCCCCTTGTGTATCAACCCTGTTGTAGATCATTGTGCTGTCTGCAAAGAGGCATACTTTTTCTTCCAGTCCCTCTGCAATGTCACCTATAAAGACATTAAAAAGGACCGGACCCAGTACTGAACCCTGCGGTACCCCACTAGTAACCCCCCTTTCTTCAGAGTGGACTACATTTACTATTACCTTCTGTGTCCTGTTGTCCAGCCAATGTTTTACCCAGGCTACCACCCTGGGACCCACTCCCAAGCTGGCTAAATTGTTTATTAATCTTTTGTGTGGGACTGTGTCAAATGCCTTGCTGAAGTCTAGGTAGGCCATGTCCCCAGCCCCTCCCTGGTCTACTACTTTGGTCGCCCAGTCAAAGAAATTGATTAGATTCATAGGACATGACCTTCCCGCTGTGAATCCATGCTGCCTTGGGTCCTGTGCCCCACTGGCCTCTAGGTACTCAATAGTTCTTTCCTTCAGAAGTGATTCCATCATTTTCCCTACCACTGAGGTCAAACTGACAGGTCTGTAGTTTCCTGACTCTGTCTTGTTCCCACTTTTGTGTAGGGGAATCACATCTGCCCTCCTCCAGTTCTCAGGTACCACACCATCTTCTCATGATTTGTTAAAAAGGCTAGTCAGTGATGTCACTAGTTCTCCCCTTAATTCTTTAAAATTTGAGGTGAACTTGGCCAGCCCATTACTTTGTCCACCTTCAGTTTTAGGAGTTCTTTCAGAACCCTTTCTTCTGTGAAAGGACTGGGATCCCCCATCCAGAGTGCTTCTATTGATTGGATTAGGTACCTCCCTCCTCTTCTTTTTGTGGAATACTAAGCAGAAGTATTGTCTCAATATCCCTGCTTTTCACAGTCCCTTTCTGCCCACCACCATCCCTTTATTCAGCCTCACTATTCTTCCTTTTTGTCTTTCTACGCTCCCTAATGTACCTATAAAAGGTTTTATCCTTCTTAACTCTAGGTCGGCTATCTTTCCTCAGTTTGGGCCTTTGCTATTCTGACTGCCTTCCCGCTTCCTTCTCCTTTAACTGGTACAGTCTCTGTCCTGCTCCTTCTGTGTTTTCTTATACTTCCCAAATGTTATCTTTTTCTCCCTAACCTTCCCCACCACCTCTTTTGAGAACCATAGTGTTTTTTTATATCATTTTGATTTATTTGCTTGTTGCCTCTGTGATGGCAGTTTTGATGTTTCCCCATTGTTGCTGTACCCTTCCTTCTTGCCTGTTTGCTAGTGCTTTTCTGAGGCACTCTCCCATTTTGACAGTCAGCTTTCCTGAAGTCCAGTACCTTCACTATTGTATGGCCTGACTCTGCAGCTAAGTTTATTGTGAACCACACTGTTTGGTGGTCACTTGTTCCCAGATGGCTACCCACTTCTAGATCTGAGATCCTCTCTCCATCCCCATTTGAGAGTACCAGATCTAAGATTGCTCCCTCCCGAGTGGGTTCCAACACTATCTGTCTGAGGCATGCCCCCTGTAGGGCATTGAGAATGGTTCTGCTCTTGGATGTGGCTGCAGAAAAGGTGCTCCAGGTAACATCTGGCATATTCAGGTCCCCCATCAACAATATCTCCCCTTTCTCTGCCATCCTAAGGATGTCTTCTATAATTTCCTTGTCCATTTCCTCCCCCTGAGATGGGGGTCTGTATACAATCTCTGTGCAGATTATGTTGCCATTTTCAGTCTCCAGGGTGACCCACGATGCCCCCTCTCCTCCCTGTTTACCCTTTTGTTCTGTTGCTTTGATCCCCTCCCTTACATAGAGAGCTACTCCTCCTCTTCTACCCTCCCAGTCTCTCCTGTAGATTGTGTACTCTGGTATGTTGACATCCAAGTCATGGTTCTCTGTGTACCATGTTTCTGTGACTCCCACAATATCCAGGCATCCCTCGTCCATCAAGACCACCAGTTCAGGGAGCTTTTTACCTAGACTGCAGGCACTGGTACTCATTACCCTCATTTTTTGATGGCCTTACCCCTTTTTGCCCCATCCCTGTTCTTACTGCCTTTGCCTTTTTCTCCATTAACACCTGTCCTTCTCCCTGTTGATGTCTCTACCTTGGTGTTTACCTCACTAACTACCCTGATTTTTTTTGGGGGGGGCTAGGATTTCCCTGCTCCTTTTCAGTGCCTCCCCCTTGGCTAGTTTAAATGCTTGCCAATAAAGCATTTAAACCTATCACCTAGGATCCTGGTTCACCTCCTAGACAGATGCAGACTATCGCACCAGTATAGGCCTGCATCCCTCCAGGTGGACTCCAGTCCCCAATGAAGCAAAAACCCTGAGCTCTGCATCAGTTTTTCGAACACTGATTGAATCCCATGGTGTGGAGCACCTTAGCCTCACCCATACCTTAGAAAGGCAGCACCTCCGAGAAGGTTACCGTGTGTGCTATTTGTCTAAGGCCCCTCCCCAACTCCACAAACTCCTCCTCCACTGTTCTGATCCTTTTCCCAGCCAGGTCATTTGTCCCGAAGTGGACAATGACATCCAGCTCCCTCCCCTATGCAGCTGCTCCTGCAATCCTAAGGATTCACTCCCTGTCCCGCCAAGCCATGGTGCCAGGCAGGCACCTTACCTCTCTCTCCCAGTTCTACCCTCCTAACAATGGAATCCCCCACCAGGAGTTGTTTCTTTCCCTTGTGGGGTCCCGTGCCACCCCCCCTGTGGGTCTCCTTTGGGGAGGTTACCAGCATCCTCCTTGGTCTCCAATGCGGGTGCATCTATAGAGGAACCACACTCTGCCAGAATGGCATTTGAATTGTGGAGAGGTACAGCTGGAGAGATGCCCTCTGTTCCACCACCCTCACCCTCCCTGAGACCACTGTGGTCCACCACTCCTCTTTCTTGGCAAAGTCTGAGGCAGCAGCAGTGGCCCTGGTGGTCCTTTGATGGGAGAGGAGGTCCCCTGAATCCTGGCCAACTCAGCCTGGAGATGAGCAACCTCCTCCCACAGCCCAGAGAGGTGCCTGCAGATGGGACACCGCATTCTCCAGAATGTCTTCCGGAAGACTGCTGCTCCATAGCCACTGCACTGCACTACTCCTATCATGTCTTATTTGTGACCCTTAACTATTGTTTTTGTACACGTACTCTTTCCTCTCTCTGTTTATTTTTTTATATATATAATTTTTTTTATCTTTTCTCCCTACTTTCTTACTGCCTCCGTGCCCTTAAAGCTCCTGATCTTCCGGGTTCTGGGACAGGAAGTTCCTATATTCCTCAGTAGTCTCCTCTTACTTGCTCAGAGTCAGACCTCTAGCAGCTGGGGGATGGAGAACTATTCTTTTCTACTAGGATGGTGAGTCTTTGTGCCTCTGTGATCACTCCCTTCCTGCTCCGAATAGGAAGTTCCTGTTGTCAGTCAAATCCTGTGCCTATAAAAGTAGAACTGGCTAAGGCGGGGTGGATGGGAGGAAGGAGGGCAATATAGTCCCAGTAGAGTAGCATAGTTCTAACAGCACCTCCTTCCTCTTTTCCTCTTTCTGTTCTGTACCACAAGCTATCTAGGGCAGTTTTTAAATCCAAAACACCTGGCTTCCTTCTGCCTAAGCCCTCCCCCTAATTCACAGTTTCCTTCTACACCTAGCTAACTGCACAGATAACAATTCACTTCACCCAACTCAGACACATGCTTTTTTTTTTTTGCCCTAAACTGAAGGTCCCAGTAGAGTAGTATAATTCTAACAGCACCTCCTTCCTCTTGTTCTTCTGTCCTAGGTACATCATTTTGCACTTCTTGCATTGCACCCCAACTGCCTTGCTTTTATGTGTCACATTTCCCAAGGTCCATAGGCATGCTCTTCACACCTCTTGAATATCCACTGGATTCTGGTATAATTTGCAAAAGGCATACCTTCCCTTCTAGTTCTTCTGCAATGTCACTTATGAAGATATTGAAGAGGACTGGTCCCATTACTGAGCCTTGCAGCACCCCGCTGGTCAGTCTCCCCTCGCTAGAGTGAGTGCTATTAACCACCACCCTCTGTCGCCTATCCATTAACCAGTTCCTTATCCAATTCACCCCCTTTGGATCCTACTTCTAGGCTACTCAGTTTCTTTATCAGTTTCCTGTGTGGCACAGTGTCAAAGACCTTGCTAAAGTCCAGATTAGCCACATCCACTGCCCTCCCTACCCCAAACATCTTTAAATCCTAGCTTCTCTTCCCCATGTCTATTGTCATTACTGGCACACTAGGCCAGTTTTGAGTTACAGAATATGATATACCAGCAACTTAAGGCACCCACACTCTTAGTGTGAACTCATGACTTAACATTATCAACTAGCCTGACTTGCTGGACCTCACCTAAATTAGTTCCTAGGTGTGTACCCAGGCATGCCACACAGCCCACAATCTGGGATAGTGTTTCAGTTGCTAGCCTGTGGGCTCTTCCAGCATTGCTTGGGGTCTTTCCCTCCACCACATGGCACAACTGGTAGTGCAACCAGAGTGGTATTCCAGTCAACCTGGGTTCAAGCCTTAGCAGAGGCAGTCAGAATGGTATTCCGGCTGACCTGGGTTCAAGCCCTAGCTGAGGCAGTTATTGCTTTCTCTCTTCTTAGAAAAAAGGCCAGTTCTTACCACTGAAACTCATAAAAAAGAACCTTCTCACTATCCACATTCTCTGAATTAGTGGGATTGTTTCAGTGCTAATTCCCATTTACTTTCTATGTCTGTGGAGCAACCAGACAGTTCAGCTGTTCTCCCCCTCCTTGTTCTCCTTCCCAGTGGACAGACTGTCCCCAATCTCTTAAACTAATCTCATTTGATTTGCAAATTTTACTATTTTTGGTAACTTGGTAAGGCCCATCTGGCCCCAAAGCCTGTTTTCAGGGGTGAGCCTGGAGCAGTGGGAGGTTAAGTGGCTTGCTTAATCAAACCCATGTCTACTGGATGTACCAAGCTCATTCACGGCTTGTTACGCTAACCTCTAGGTTATACTGCCAGACCCTGATATCAAAAGGTGTCCCTCAATCAAAGTTACAACAGCCTTTGAGGCTTGCATGGTTGTCAGCAGACTTCCTTCTCAGGCCCCCTTGGTAAGGCAGCAACCACTGTTGTTTAAACACCTTGCAGATACACAAACTACAGACCATTTGGTCACAACCCCAGTCATTTAATAAAGCTGTTAAAAAAGAACACGTAATTGGAACTCATGTTTTTCTAAAAAAAATTATGCACATGTATGCCAGGAATGAGCCCACCACATTTTGCCAAAAGTGCTTAGCCCTAGAGGCCACCCACAACCACTGTCCTCAGTTTCCTCAAATTCCAGAATAGAGACAAAGTACTGAACAAGGCTTGCCTAATGAAGGACCTCCACTGAGATGGCCAGCAGATCTCAGTTTAGCCATACTTCACCAACAGTAGGTTAGATCACCACAAGGCCTTCGATAAAGTAGGACCTGGCAAGGAGAAGAACATCCAGTGTTCATTTGGATTCCTAGACCAGGTACTCCTTTATGTCACAAGGGTGGGGTCCATTAATATGATAATCAATGGGCCGGCCCGGTGACGCTGCGGGTTGAGGAGCTGGATGCCACACCTCGCGACCTGGGTTCGGGAGTGAGCTTGGGCTGCTGGGGTATGGCAGGGGTGGGTGAGGATTGAGCACCTGATGGGCTGCTCTCCTCCCTGGAGGGGGTGGTCAGGGATTGCCCGGCATGCCAGCGGGTCCTGGTGGAGACCAGAGGTGCTGCAGCATGCTCGGCTGCACATATTCAGCATGCCCTAACGCAGGCAAGGGTTGCCATGCGCCTAGCATCAGGGATGGGAATAATAATTGATAACAAATTTTCATTTAAAAACTAGTGTAGCTCAGTGATCTCTAAAGCCAACAGAACCATAATATCAATAAAAAGAAACATAAAAAGTAAACATGCTCAAAACCATTGTATTTATCACATTAGGTCACTGATGGATTTTGGTAGCGAAATATGGTGTCCTAATACTAAAACAGATATAAATAAACTTGAAAGGGTACAACAAAGCTATACCAAGTCCATATCATCATTGAAACACCTGTCTTATAGTGAAAGATTATGTAAACTACGTCTACATAGTCTAGAAATAAGAAGACAATACAATACTATATTTTAATATGTTAAATGATCCTCTGTTAATGACAGAAATGAATAGTGAAGTATAAAGAAGACCAGCATGGTACAAGGGGTCACCCACTGCAAATCAAAATAAATGGATTTAAAACCAATAAAAAGAAATATTACCACACTATGAGAGTGGCACGCCTCTGGAATAGACTACTGCTGGATGTAATTTCCAGTACTAGCAAAGATAAATTCAAAGCAAACTTAAATATATTGCAGTGTCAGAGAATTTAAATTACTACACCTTATCTTAACAGAGCTACTTATGGGCTGTAGCCTTTTTTGCTTCTACAAACCTAGTGAAACCAAAGCTCAAAATGGTGACTCTCAATAATCATACCCACACTGCAAAATGGAGATTGGTTAGCTTCCCTGGACTTAAGGGACGCCTATTTTCACATTCCTGTCAGATCAACTCACAGAAAGTACCTGAGGTTCAGACTGGCCTCAGGCCATTACCAATTCGCAGCACTCCCATGCAGTCCCACTTCTGCACCAAGGGCATTCACAAAATGCCTAGCAGTGGTGGTCGAATACCTGAGAAAACAAGGTGTGACAGTCTTCCCCACCTGGACGACTGGTTAGTTGTAGGCCAGTCTCTGCAACATGCAAGGCAGTCACTGGCACTCACAAAATCCATACTGGAATCCCTAGGTGTCCCTCATAAACCAGCAGAAATCACAGCAGGAGCCAGTACAAGTGCTGGACTTCCATTGAGAGAGCTGGACACCAGCCTTGGCAGAGCTTTCCTGCCCTAGGACAGAGTGGACAGCATCCTACAGATCGCAAGTTCCTTCATGCTGAGCAAGCCCAGACTATGTGTCTGTGGGTTCTATCCCACACCAGGCACTTGGGTTAATATCCCAATATTGACACTGTAGTGCAGCATGAGGGAGGGTGCTGCACCCTGAGATGCCGCCTTTTGGATGAGACATTAAACCGAGGTCCTGGCCTGCCTATTCTGGTGGTTGGACAGGTGGACGTTAAAGATCCCATGGCACTTCTTGAAAAGAGTAGGGAAATTTCCTGGTGTCCTGGCCAAATTTCCTCCATTCACTAGAAATACCACCAACAGCTTAATCTGGTTCAGTTTCAGTTAGTTACCATCTGTATCCCCACTCCCGGGTTGCCCTGAAAAAGTGACTTCAAGTCTCAGTGGGCTTAACCGATCAACAAAATTCAATAAATAAATAAATTCCTCAGGCTACTGGGACACATGGTAGCTGCCACCACAGTAGTGCCAGGTTCCAGATTCCAAATGAGAGACATCCAGTTTCACTTGAGACAGTACTGGTCACAAAGGACATATCCACTGTCCAAACTGGTTCAAGTCAACCACAGCCTACTGCAGGCACTTCAATTGTGGCTGGACGAACACAACCTCAGGGTAGGTGTACCCTTTCTAAGCTAACAGCCCTCCCTAATTCTCACAACAGATGCTTCCCTTCTCGGTTGGGGGGCACACATGCTGGATCACACAGCAAGTGGCACATGGTCTCCTCAAGAGTCCCTGTTGCACATAAATCTACTGGAGCTCAGGGCAGTGTACCTAGCTCTATTGGCATTTGCCCCGCATCTGCAAAACAAGGTGGTACAGGTCAGGACAGACAATACCACAACCATGTACTATATCAACAAACAAGGAGGAACCAGGTCAGCCCCACTTTGCACACAGGCAATGAAGCTGTGGTCCCTGGCATACTCCATGCAGGTATCTCTATCAGCCATACACCTTCCAGGGAAGGACAATGTACTAGCAGATTCTCTCAGCAGGATATGTCAGGACCACCACGAGTGGTCTCTGAACCCTCAGATCCTCAACTCAGTTTTCGGAAGGTGGGACACTCCAGATGTGCATCTTTTTGCATCTGCAGAAAATTACCAAGGGCCCCTGTACTGCTGCAGGCCCCCTCACAAGGGTACAGTTCCCCTGGATGCAATGGCCCTAGACTGGTCAGGGAAGTTTGTGTATGCATTCCCTCCTTTCCCAATGATATTCAGGACACTACTGAAATTAAGGTCCCAACCAGCACCAATGATACTGGTGGCACCAGACAGGCGAGGCAGTACTGTTACTCACTTCTGCTGACTCTGGCAGTGACCGCCCAATTCATCTGCCCAAGAGGCACAACCTACTGACCTCCTCTCAGGGCAGGATCCTGTATCCCAACCTCAAATTACTCAGATTCAAGGCCTGGTTCTTTAGGACTTAGAGTTTGCTAGCCTCAAGCTGTCAGAATAAGTCCCTGACAGTGCCTAGGGGCTCCAGAAAACCTTCCACTAGAAAAACATATTCCTCTAAGTGGAAGAGATTCTCCATTTGGTGCTCAGGTAAGGGTACTGACCCCTCCAGGGCTGACCTTGCTGTTCTCCTGGATTACCTGACACACCTGCACTCATTAGGACTGAGGCCCTCGACCCTGAAGGTCCACCTGACTTCAGCCTTAGCTTACCTGTCAGCTGGTTAGGAAAGGTCCATGGCCTCTCATCCAGTTTTCAGGAAATATTTCAAGGGCCTCTACCTCCTTCACCCTGCTCTGAGGGAATCCGTCCCAGCTTGGAATCTAAACATCTGCATTGCCAAGCTGATGAAGCCACAATTCGAACCTATGGCAACTGAAACATAGACTTTGACAGCAGATAAGGACCGCTTGGCCCACCTAGTCTGCCCATTTCCCTACCAAGAGGATAAGCTGAAGATCCTATTTAACCAACAGCCTATTTCTTCTTCAGACCTGAAACTGCAGACCTGAAGTATGTCACCTGGAAAACTGTTTCTGCTGGCTATCACTTCTGCCAAGAGGATCAGTGAGCTGCAAGCCTGTGTACAGATGTGGACTATATTTCATTTCACAGGGATAAGGCGGCCCTCAGGATCAATAGGAAATTTCTCCCAAAACTGGTATCTGATTTTCACTTGAATCAGTCTATAACTCTACCTGTTTTCTTTAGAGAACTCCAGTTCTCCAGACAGGAAATTTCACCTCAATGTCAAGAGGGCACTGAGCCATTACATTGACAAAACCAAGGCATACAGACCAGGACAGACACAGCTCTTCCTCACTTATGGTGAAGTGGGTAATGCTAGAGCTGCCACAAAATGTACAGTTGCTCACTGGATAGTAGCATGTATTCAGTTTTGTTACAGTAAAGTGAGTAAACAGGTACCCCTCAGCCTGAGGCACATTCCACCAGTGGTACAGCTGCATCAGTGGCAGCTTCAAGAGATATCCCACTACTGGAAATCTGCAAAGCAGCTACATGGAAAACAGTGCACACTTTCACAAAGCACTACAGCCTGGATCTACAATCCAGAAGTGATGCAAGGTTTGGCACAGCAGTTCTGCAGAACCTGTTCCCCAAACAGGTTCTCTGCCCAACCTCCAAAGGTACTGCTTCATAGACTGCATCAGTTTAATCATAATGAGTGATCCCTTTGAAGAAACAAGATTACTATGGTGAATAATTTGTACCCCCCGTCCCTACTACTTCCACTACTACTAGTCTGCTGGTCAGAGACTTAGTACAATCACTTAAAAAGACACTGTCAACTTTTTGGGTATTAATCTGTTGTAAGTTATAAAAAAAAAAAAACAGTTTATAATTGCTTATCCTCTACTGAGTTTGTTGGTGTTGCTGGATGTTTTTTGATCTGCTTCCTTTTCATATTAAAACAAATGCTATCAGTGTAGGCATACCAAGACATGTTTTGTTTCAAATCTGTGAACTCCTCTTACTGCATGCCTCCTGTATTTTAGGAACATCCATATGCAAGACAAGCAATAAAGCTTCAGCCTTCTTGTCCAATGTGCGACTAGACTATACTGGATGTGTTCCCAAGTTTCAGGAAGGGTGCAGTGGGAGTTTATTCAGAGAGACTGTATGTATAAAAACTAGAAGGGTCATCACATACCCCTCCAATCATTTGCATTATAGCCACACAGAAATAGTATAGGTCACCTGTATCAATGCCTAAAACATGCTTGCTGTCCTACACAGGACCTCCTTGTAAATGAGCGTGCTCAACTAAGCCTTTTCCTGGTAAAATAAATACAATACAAATACTTGCACATGATGACATGGAAGCCCCCAGTTTTCTGTGTGATGTTCCTTCTAGCTTTTATTTACAGGCTCTTTATGATTTTTATCAATTTGCTGTAAACAAATAGGTAAGGTAGACAATCACTTTTATTTTGTAGAAAAAGGAGGCAGGCACAAATCTACCCGCTACAAATTCTACAGAAGGTAAGCAATCAATTATAAAAGGATGTGAGAAAAGCTTTCTGAATGGCTGCAAACATTCTATCAACCCTATCATAATCTTTCATTAACACACAAGTGAGCCTAATCATATGCTGAACAAGTTTTAAAAAACAAAACAAAAATCCCAAAAAACATTTTTATTACAATAACAATAAGGCACTCCCAGGGGTTATGCACCCCTCTAGAGGGCAATTAATAGACCATTAACATAACCCCTGGTCATACCTTATTTAAAATTTGTTTTTCAAACTAGGACCAATTTGAGGCCTAAGGGGGTTCAAAGCAACATGTCTTTAATAAGAATGTTAAGTAAAAGAAAGTTAAGTTTTTCAGTCATTTTTGTCATGAGTGTTACCTATTCTTAAGAAATCAGCCCCAATCAGCTCCATTTCTGTTTACTGTTGAATATATTTGTAAAACATTTTTTGTGAGCAGTCCACGTTTATTTCTAGCAGCTCAACCTGTGATTTGCAGCCGCACAGCTATGCATGTCCCCACTAACACTGCGCTCCTGACCATCTACTCATGCATGCATGAGTGCTGTCATTTTTGTACCCATTTTTTTTAATTTATAAAAAGAAATCTTACTATAAAGCAGATACATCTAGGTGTAGACTTAAAATAAGCAGTATAACTCTCAAACAAGCGGTCTGAAATCCAAAGCCGTGATTCTGGCCGTGCACATGCCCAGAGTCATGGCTTCAGACTTCAGATCACTCATTTGAGTGATATACTGTTCATGTTAAATATACACATACATGTATGCACTTTATAGTCAGAGCACTGTTTATAAACTGAAAAAATGGGGATTACAGAAAGACAACACCTGTGCATGCACGAGTAGATGGTCAGGTCAGGGGCGCCACATAAGTGAGAGCAGGTTGTAAACGTGCATAGACAAGCAGCCGTGCATCGCAGGCTAAGCTACTAGAAATTAGCTATATTCAACAATAAGCAGAAACAAGGAGGACTAGGGATGATTTCTTAGTAAGAACAGGTAACAACTGTGGATGCCACACTAATCATTAATGACAATAAATAACTGAAAATGCTGACAGTGTCCCTTAAAGCATTTAATTTGTGCATACAACCCAAAGGTTACATTACAACAGAAGCACTAGAACTACAAGTACAAAATGGGGGAGATACTGACAACAACCAAGCAGGAAATAGACCATGGGGTATAACCTAAAGGTGGCCAGGCAGTGTGACAAGGCAGTCCAAAGGGTCAGTGGGATGCTAGGGTGCACAGGTAGGGGTATCACCAGCAGGAACAGGGAGGTGATGTTGCCCCTATATAGATCATTGGTGAGACCCCACCTTGACTACTGTGTCCAGAACTCCAGAAAGACACAGAGTGGAAGTGTTCCAGAAGTGGGCTACCAAAATGGTGCAGGGTCTGTATTAAAAGCCCTATGAGGAGAGGCTAAAGGAGTTCACTATGTACACCCTGGAGGAGAGAAGGGAGAGGGGGGATATGATAGAGACCTTTAAACACCACTTGGGGGTTAATAAGGTACAGGTGGTGGGGGTATTTTTTCGGAGAACAAGGTACTCTAGAACAAAGGGACATTCTATGAAGCTAGAGAGAGGTAGATTCAGAAGAGATGTAAGGAAGTACTTCTTCAGAGAAAGGTTGGTGGATTCCTGGAGCAGCCTTCCAAAGAGGTAGTTGGGGGTAAAAACTGTGGTGGCGTTCAAAAATGCCTGGGATAGGCACAAGGATATCAGTAGGGTAAGGAAGGTGAGGGAAGAGACAGTGCTGTAGATCAAGTAGAGTCTGCAGCGGAAATGAAGATAATAAAAATGAGCAGACTGGGTGGACCCAGCAGCCCTTATCCACTGTTAGTTTTTATGTACATTCACACACATGTATTATAAAATATTAATTTTTTCAATAACACAAAAGGCTATTACTAAATACATGTTGAAAATAGCATTAGAATCGACACTTCAACCACAGGTCTTCTTTGGGAATGATCTGGTAAGACAACCCCAAAAAAAAAAACAATACTGTACCATGGAACTTTTGTCTGGGGATAGTAAAGGAAATGGACTTATATGATGCTTTTTAGGAATGAATCTTTGCTTTTCTAGTAATTAATCTTTTGCAAGTGTGGGGAGGTGGGCAGAGATGTCTGCACTACCAGGTTTTATTTGGGTCCATTCAAAGCCCAAGTTCAACGCTGTGTGGTCTATGACATTTTTTATTTATTTCTTTTGTTATCGGGGTAAACATATGAGCCAAGGCCCTTTTTCGTATGTGACATCACTGCCCAATATCCCTGATCCTTATCCAGACCATAAAAGGAATGTGCCAATGGCATCACATTAGAACTGAAGTTAATTTGCAGAGTGAATGATATGCTACCGGTCACCCCGGTACTGCATGTTCATTTTTTTAAGATGCAGCTATTTGTTTTCCTTTAACAAATTTTAACTGACATTTTTTTTTTATAACCACTTTTTCAAACGTGTTTTTTTGTTTGTTTTTTTAAGTAAAGTATACACGTAAAGGGATGGGTTTTAACCACGCTTACCAAGGATAGTATATAAAGTTTAAAAACTTGTTCCGTAAAGGATAAGAACAACATAGTTTTAAGAAGATGAGCTAATTTGCATATTTTTAGTAATAATGATTGGAATTGCTGGATTTTGCTTACAGCATGTGAATTATTTTAACTGAGTACAGTGTTAGCACATCTGGTTAAGCCTGGTTATATTATTTCGAATCATTGTGATTCAACAGGGAATAACTTCTAGCTCTGATTTGTGAACTGACACTACTAATTAACTGTGCCTCCAAGACCCCCCCTTCTATTTTTGTTAACGTATTCATGATGGCATGTAATAAATGTTTTTGATTTATCACTTGGAAGAGAATAAATGACTGAATTTGACTTTCTCTTTATTCAAGAACATTTTACCCATTACAATGCAAGGACAATACAAGTGAGCAGTGCAACACATATAGAAACTCAGTATTTTGAAGATATAAAGGACTATAATGTATGAGTAATAGAGGAAATAATTACCATATTTACTTGCCTACAAGTCAACCTCTCATATAAGTGAACCCCCTTTACCTTGTCAATTTTAGCAAAACTACAGACATTATTTTGTTGCTCAAATTGGATGGAAAAATCTGTTTCTAGGGACATGGATATGTTGTTCATCCACACTCATTGGCAGGTATCCTTGCCGCTTTAAATCTTGCCGGAAGGTCTTCAAGCTTGCTCCTCCCACCCACCCGGGTGGTATAACTCTCGGCTCCGCCCCATGACGCCAGATCTTCCTTACCGCTTGGAAGCTCAGGTTCCCTCCTTAACGCTCTGCGTTTGAGACTGGTTCCTATTTCTCCGTTTGCGGATTTAAAAATAAAATTTGCAAAAAGACTTCAGTCTTCTATCCCTCGCGGCTGCGATGGACAAATCGACTCAGTTTTTCGGAGAGAGATGCCCATGCGGGTCAGAAGATGTACCGAGGACGGATCCACACTCCACGTGTGTCTACTGCTTAGGCCTTGAGCACGACCCGCAGGCTTGCGACCTGTGCTCATCTTTCTCGGCCTACGTCCTCGAAGACTGTGCTGCCCGATTGCAACTGGGCCGTCCCGAGAAGCGTTTCCCTCCGGTGAAGTCCAAGGAGGCCCGGTTGGCGGTGTCCGCGCCGGCGGGCTCGGCGGATCAGCTCGAGCGGATGGTCGCCCTCGAAGAGGAGGCGGCGCGGGCCGTATCTTCCTCGGCCGCGGCATTTATCCCGCTCTCTCTGGGTTCTTCCTACACGGCTTCTTTTAAGGAGCTTTGTCTGTCCCTCTCCACTAAAGGAGAAGGGCCTGCGTCTGCTGGACCTTATTCTCGGTCCAAAAAGAGGGACAGGGTAAGTCCCTCCGTCGACGCTCTTGGGAGCGGGAAAGGTCCCTCTCCCCGGGCCGTCGACCGTCGGCTTCGGTCGACCGCTCGGCTTCGGCCACTGGCCTCACGGTGTCCCCGTCAGGTCAGTTGACCGAGACTCCACCGATGAAGTCGAGATTTTCTCGACCATTGGACGGGCTGTCGCCTTTAGCAGCCAGATCTCCCTCTCCCGGTTCCCCGGAGGAGTTGAGGACCCGATGGGCTCGCCTGTGCCTCCGGTTCCGAGCCCTCGTGACGGACCATCCAGGCGAAGGAGTGCGGTTCCGGCCGACACCTCCCGCACCGACCTCGGAAATTCCGGGACTCTCGGTCTCGTCTCGGACCTCTTCGCGGTCCAGCCGATCCCACGTCATAGGCGGTCTCGGTCTCGCACTGCTGAAGCGCAGCGTCGCCGCTCGTCCTCGTCCCTCCTCCTCGGATGAGGGAGGCTTTGGCGTATTACGTCGGCGATGGTACGAGGACCTTATGTTTGCAACAGCTCCTCCTGGCGGGAATAAGCCGCACCCGTCGCCTTCCCGGCCATTAAGTGCTGTCACGGGCGGCCGACACAACCCCGACTCATCCGAGAGCTTTACACCAGGCCGTTGTTCGGCCAAAACCAGCTGCTCCACCGATTCGGTGGAACCTCCGCCTCCACAGCCACCATTGGGGCTCCGACCAAGGATTCTCGGTTCGACTGAGGTCTACCCATCGGCTGTCAGTTACCCTCACTCCCGACCGACCTCGGCAGGTGAAGGGTGGCTCAGGCCAGAGGCAGCTCTTCGGACTCTTCAGAGTCCGAAGATGATTCCTCCTTTTTCTCCAGCGACTGGACTTGGAGTCTTCAGGGTCAGTCAATGGGCGATAGCCGTCGTCCTTCCTAGGACTGCTTGGCTCATCTCGGAGTCTACCGGGATGGAGCTCGAACCCGCTTCAAACGGGCCAGGTATCCCTCACGGAGATTCTGGACCGAGGATCTCCGACGGAGGCCTTTCCGTGGCCGAGGCCATAGTGGGTCCGGCACTGGGCTTTGGCAGCCCCTGCTTCCTGCCCTGCGCCTCGGCCAGGATGGCCAGGAAGTATGCCCGGTCCTACGGTTCCTTGTCGAGTTTTTGAACACCCCTATGGAGGGGTTGGTTACCGACAGGGTTTTGGCGCTGGCAACGCCAGGGATGTGGACAAACCTCCTGACAAGGAGTCCAAGAAATTGGACTATGTCGGGCGAAAAAGTCTACGCTATGCCCTCTCGGCCTTCGTAGGCCAGTTCGGCCGTCTCATGGCACATTTTTCTCATGCCCTGTTGGGCTCCCTGGATGAGGTCATCCTCATCTTCCGCCCGATCTGCAGACTACGGTTAAGCAGGTGCGGGACCAGGGCAGGGCAGTGGCCAAACAGCAGCTCCAGACTGCGTTGGATATAGGGACTCATGTGCCAGATCGGTGGCGGCCGCAGTGGCTATGCGGGGCGTGGCTTGGCTGAGGATATCCACCTTTACTCGGATACCCAGCACAAGTTGGCGGATGTTCCTTTTAGGACTGACCCTTCGGCCCTGGGGTGGAAGGTCACCTGCAGAGGATCGAGAAGTCAATGCTACCCTTGGACTCGGTCTCTTCCGCTCAGAAGGACAAAGGCCGCGAAACCACAGCCTAAGCCCTTTAGTCCTTCTGTGCCCCGGCGCCCGGCCCAACAACGTCAGGGCCAGCAGGCTCGGCCTTGGCATCCCAAACCCAAGCCGCGGCTTCTAACAGGAGGCAGGGAGGAAAGGCCCAGGAGGTCCGGCGGTCCCTCCTCCAAGCCTGCCCAGTGGCGGGCTGAGGGTGTCGCCCTCTTCTCTCACCCTTACCCCTGGGTCCCCCTGGGTGGGGACGGCTCGCACTTCCGTTCGCCTGGTCCGCGGGTTTCCACGGACAGGTGGGTCTTGGAGGTGGTGGGAAGAGGCCTGCCTCTGGAATTGAGCAGGCACCACCTTCAGGAGCCGCCCCCGGGGCCGGATCCCCAGCTCACTGGCGGCTCGTCGGGCCGACATCGCCTCCTCCTCCAGAAGGAGGTGATAAGAGAGGTGGTGGACCCTCCTTCAGACCCAGGGTTTGTATCCAGGTACTTCCTGGTTCCGAAGCGGACGGGGGGCTGGCGCCCCATTCTCGACCTACACGACCTAAACAAGTTCCTAAGGTCTCGAACCTTCAGGATGGTCACTCTGGCTCAGATGATACCATCCTTGGAACGCGGCGTGTGGTTCTGCTCTCTGGACTTGCAGGACGCGTTTTTTCACGTCCCTATCCGTCTGTCTCCACCAGAGATTCCTTCGCTCGAGCGGAAGGATCCCTCTGAGTTCCAAGCCATGCCCTTCGGCTTGTCTCCAGCTCCCAGGGTCTTCACCAAATGCATGGCAGTGGTGACAGCATTCCTGCGGTGCCGAGGGTCCGGTGTACCCTTACCTGGACGACTGGCTGATAGCAGCTCCTCCAGGAAGGAGGCGGAGTGGTCCAGAGATCTGGCCCTCCAGGTCTGCTCTCAACTGGGCCTCCTTATCAACGAGGCCAAGTCGGAACTCGAGCCAAGCAGGTGATTCTATTCATCGGGCGCAGCTCGACTCTCTTCGAGCCAGAGCGGCTCCCGCGGACAGGGCCGAGGTTCTTTCCTCCTTTGCCCGATCATTTCTGGTTGGGCACTTGCGCCCTGCCCGGGACTTCCTGCGCCTCCTGGGTCTCATGGCGGCCTGCACCAGCGTGGTCCGTTGGGCCCGCTGGAACATGCATCCCCTTCAGTGGGGACTGGCCAGCCAGTGGTCACAACGCTGCGATCCTTTGGACCAGCTTGGTCGGTGACACAGGGATGTGGAACGCCTCCAGTGGTGGACCTGCTCCAGATCATTTGCAGGAGGGCATCCTGTCATTCCGCCCCGAGCCGACGGTCTCTCTGTCGACTGACGCCTCTCTGATGGGTTGGGGGTGCTCATCTGGGGAACACGGGCTCATGGCCTCTGGTCCCGCGGAGTCCCGATGCCACATCAACCTGCTGGAGCTCAGGCGGTCCGCCTAGCTCTCACCGCCTTTGCTCCGTTCCTCCGGGTCAAGTGGTCCGAGTCAGACGGACAATACCACGACCATGTACTATCTAAACCGCCAGGGGCGGACGCGCCCATGCTTCTATGCAAGGAAGCTCTCGCATTTGGTCACCTGTGGGCGCAGCCTGGAGGCGATCTCCTAGCCATTCACGTGGCAGGGAGCCTCCAACACCCTGGCCGATGCCCTGAGCCGGATAGGGGCTGCATCCCACGAGTGGTCTCTCCTGCCGGAGGTAGTACAGCATCTGTTCTCCCATTGGGGCACACCTCAGGTGGACCTGTTTGCCTCCAGGGAGAACGCGAAGCTGAGTCTGTTCCATGCCCGCCCCCCTCAGCAGGGCTCGCTGCAGGGGGATGCCTTCTCGAGGCAGTGGACCCCGGGCCTCTCTTACGCCTTTCCCCCATTTCCCTTGATCCACAAGGTGCTTCTCAAGGCGAGGAGGGACAAGGCGCAGGTGATTCTGATAGCCCCAGACTGGCCTCGCCAGTTCTGGTACCAGATCTCCTCAGTCTCAGCTCCAGGATTCCGCGCAGCTTCCAGCTCGCCGGACCTGCTCTCAGTCAATCAGGGAAGGTGTTCCATCCGGACCTTCAATCCCTGCACCTGACGGCCTGGTTCCTGAGCAGCTAGAGTTCCAGGCCTTGGGTCTTTCCGACGAGGTCCTCAATGTAGTTGGGCGTCCCGTAAGGAGTCGACCAGAAAATGCTATGCCTTCAAATGGAAAAGGTTTTCCATTTGGTGTCGGAACAAGGGCTTGGACCCTTCCTCCTGTTCCTTGGCAAGCATCTTGGACTATTTATGGTCCCTTTCTAGTCAAGGGCTTGAGTCGGCGACCTAAGGGTGCACCTGGCAGCCATCTCTGCTTACGGTAGCGGGCGGGAAGCAGTCAGTGGCATGAAGAGGTGGTCTGGCGCTTTTTCAAAGGCCTTGATCACATTTCCTCAGTCAGGAACCCCCACCTCCGTGGGATCTACTGCTGGTACTGGCAGCTCATGGGCAAGCCATTGAACCTATGCACAGGTGTGCTCTCTCTCACCTGTCGTGGAAGACCGCCTTCTTGGTGGCTATCCGTCAGCCAGAAGGATGGGAGCTCAGGCGCTTTCATCGAGTCTCCTTACCTGGTCTTCCACAGGGACAAAGGTTGTCCTCGCCCCACCCAAATTCCTTCCGAAGGTGGTGTCGGAGTTTCACCTTAACCAGGTGTTGACTCTGCCGGTGTTCTATCCCCAATCACACCCGGAGGTCAATATAGGCTCCATACTCTTGACTCCTAGAAGGGCCGCTTATTATAAGGAGCGCACGGCTGAAATTCGGGGAGAGGTTCGCCAGCTGTTTGTCACCTACGCTGAAGCCGCATCTGGCAGACCTGCAGCCAAGCGGACGATAAGCAGGTGGGTAACCTCCTTCATAGATCTCTGCTATAAGTTGGCGGGCATGGAGCCTCCCAGAGGGATAAGAGCTCATTCTACCCGCCATACTGCTGCAACGGTGGCTGCTTCCAGGGACGTCCCTATCCAGGAAATCTGCAGGGCTGCTACCTGGAAGTCAGCAAACACCTTCATTACCCACTACCACATCGACCTTGAGTCACGCCGGGATGCTGGTTTTGGGGCCTCGGTTCTCCAGTCTCTCTTTCCCAAGTAAGTATTGGGTGTGCGTCTTGCCTCCCTCCTCCCGGAGAACTGCTAGAGTCTGCCAATGAGTGTGGATGAACAACATATCCATGTCCCTAGAAATACAGGTTACTCACCTGTAACAGGAGTTCTAGGAATGGTGTATGTTGTTCATCCACCACCATTCCACGACCTCCCGCGCTCGCAGACAACCTGAGCTTCCAGCGGCCAGATCTGGCGCCATGGGGCGGAGCTCGAGTTATACCACCCGGTGGGTGGAGGAGCAAGCTTGAAGACCTTCCGGCAAGATTTAAAGCGGCAAGGATACCTGCCAATGAGTGTGGATGAACAACATATACCATTCCTAGAACTCCTGTTACAGGTGAGTAACCTGTATTTTCTGACCAACAGCCCCTCCCCCACAAGGAGCTATCACTGATGCAGTGTTTCTCCCTGGACTATTCCACTTTCTCTGGAAGGTACTGTGTAAAGGAAAAAAAATAAGCAATGTTATTTTAAGGTAATTCTTAAAGAAGACCCTATGGTTAATACAGCGATTCCCTTCACAAAAGTGGGAGCAAGGTAGAAGCAGGAAACTACAGACCTGTAAGTTTGACCTCAGTGGTAGGGAAAATGATGGAATCACTTCTGAAAGAAAGAATTGTTGAGTACCTAGAGGCCAGTGGGGCACAGGACCCAAAGCAGCATGGATTTACAGCAGGAAGGCCATGTCAGACAAATCTAATTGATTTCTTTGACTGGGTGACCAAAGTAATAGACCAGGGAGGGGCTGTGGATATGGCCTACCTAGAATTTATCAAGGCATCTGACACAGTCCCGCACAAAAGATTAATAATCAAGTTAGCCAGCCTGAAAGTGGGTTCCAGGGTGGTAGCCTGGGTAGCAAACTGGCTGCACAACAGGACACAGAAGGTAATAGTGAATGGAATACATTCCAAAGAAAGGGGGGTTACTAGTGGAGTACCTCAGGTCTTAGTACTGGGTCCAGTCCTCTTTAACATCTTTATAGGTGACATTGCAGAAGGTCTGGAGGGAAAGGTATGCCTTTTGCAGATGACACTAAGATCTGCAACAGAGTTGATACACAAGGGAGTTAGAAAGGATGAGAAAGGACTTGGCAAGGTTGGAGGAATGGTCAGACATATGGCAACTTAGATTCAGTGCAAAGAAGTGCAAAGTAATGCACCTGGGAAACAAAAACCCAGGAGAAGAATACACAATAGCAGGGGAGGTACTAACAACAACAAAAATGGAAAGGGACTTGGGGTAGTCATATCAGATGACCTAAAGGTGGGTTAGCAATGTGAGAAGTCAGTAAGGAGAGCCAGGGGGATACTGGGATGAATAGGAAGGGACATCACAAGTAGAAAAAGGGAAGTGGTTATCCCTCTGTACAGACACTTGGCGAGACCCCATCTGGAATACTGTGTGCAGTTTTGGAGACCCCATCTACGCAAAGACATAGACAGGATGGAAGCAGTCCAGAGGAGGGCAACTAAAATGGTGCAGGGTCTGCATCAGAAACCATATGAAAAGAGACTGAGAGAGCTTAATATGTATACCCTTGATGAAAGGAGGGATGGGGGGACATGACAGAAACTTTCAAGTACCTCAAGGGAATCAAGAAAGTCCAGAAGGATAGCAGCAGAGAAAGAGATGTGCAAGAACAAGGGGGCACAATTTAAAGATAGAGGGGGGACGGCTCAGGGGTAATGTGAGGAATTTTTTTTCACAGAGAGAGTGGTGGATGCATGGAACTGCCTTCCTGGGGAGGTTGTTGGGTCAAAAACAGTGGAGGAATTCAAACATGCATGGAACAGACATAAGGCAATTGTAGTGGGGCGTTGCAGGAAGTAGGCTGTTGGTTAACTAGAATCTGCAGCTTATCCAATAGGTAGGGAAATGGGCAGACTGGGTGGGCCAAGTGGTCCTTTTTTGCCATCAAAGTCTATGTTTCTATTCTATTTTCAGCAGGCATTTACGTTTTGTTTTATTTGCAGCCCACATGCTGATGCAGTACTCCGTGTTTATTATTTTTGAACGTATTTGAGCTTGCCAAGTAAAACAGTAGTAGCACCATCACTGGTTATCGCGAGCAACCTGGGTCTCAGAACAGACTGAGGCTGCTCAGGGGCTGGCTGGGGAGGAAGGATTAAGCAGCCCAAGGAAGCTCTTCTCCCTCAGAAAGGGAGACAGTGTGTCTCACATTTGACTGCCACCTGGTGGAGGCCATGTGACAGAACAGCAGGAGTACATAGACTGGGAAAACAGCAGTCACTGGAAGCCGAGCTCACATGCATGGATTGACTGCATGGACAGCAACCTCGGAGAGAAAAACCAGGAGTGTGGGGGGGGGGAAATCCATGTCCACCATTGCATCCTCCAAAGACCCATGGAGGACTGACATGGCAGGCCACTCACCACTATCCTGGTCCTGGGCAAGTGGTGACGAACTAGTACGTCTTTGAGAATGTCCATGGCGGGACTGGGGGTACCGTCAGGTAAGCCAGGAGATGAGACAAAGCTTGATGAAAGAAAAATATGTCTGCCTGCAAAGCAGAAAGCACTTAAAAAAAAAAATTACCTATCTTGGATCTATCTAAAAACATCATCACTACAAAAACAAGGCACTAATCTGAAGTGGCTATACAGCGAACACAATAATTGTAAACTTCAAATAACTCAATAAACTGCCTGCTTTCCTTAGCCTTTCAGTGCCCTGCAAGTTAGAGGGTTACTTTTAAGTAAAATTAGCAGATGAAAATAAAAACACAGCTACGAGTAAAGCACTAGAAGATTAGAGGGGCCACTGCACCTACTGGCTAATTTTTTTCTTTTATTTTAATTTGATAAAGCAAGCAAACATAGAAACTAGCATCCAGGCCAGTATGGCCACCACTTATTTCATGTTTTTAGCTTTATCACAGCTCTACCAAGGCTTGGCTTCTGAGGATTCCATGTTCCCGTTTGGAACAATCCAGGGAGCTGGTGTTTGTTGTGGTGGCCCTGATCATGATGGTAATCTCAGCCCCATGGGAATTGTCTCCTTGCTGACTTAGACAATGGCACTGTCATGTTTGCACATTATTAACCCTAATTGTGCCATTTTGCCTGTTTTGTTCCTATTATAACGTGTGATATGTACCTCCACTATGTGCTATGTAACTTGCACCTCTGTATAGCTGTTTGGAACTCCTATTGTACAGCACTGTATATGTGTTTGTGTTTCCCTGTTCTTTGATTTGTACTCTCCCGGGCCGTGCCTGAAAACAGGTAGCTTTGTCTAATGCACTTACCCAGTTACCAGAAGCAAATAAATAAAAAGCTGTAAAAAGAGAAGCTTCCTCAGTGGATGCTTTTAACAGGGTTTAAAGTCCCACTTTTTCTGGCTGAACTACACAGACGGCTACTTGTACTCCATGTCCTGATTAAGTAATGAGCCTTTATGTTTTGTTTTTTTATCTCATGCCGGTTCATGTTTTCGACTATCCGAGTAATGTAATGAAACTAATTTTAAATTATGAATTGTTCTTGAATTTGGTTTTGATGGAAGGTGCCCTGAACCTGTGGGACGGAGTGCTGTATAAATAAAATCCAAGACTACTACTACTACTACAGTGTTTATTTTCTTCTCTGAAAACAGACAGAAGTCTATTTCCGAAACAGCAAGCTCCGGTTTTCATTCTGCACCTTGCAGAGGTGTTGCCATACTGACAGACTTGATACGTCGCACCAGGCAAGTAATAAGAACTTATGCAGACAGGTGTGTTAGCAGAAAAGAGACATAGGTAACCCAACAGTGACTTGACAAAACACGCACACACACAAACCTAACTTTTACAAAAATACTGAAATATAGTGGAACTTGCTAGGAATAAATAGCTGAAAAGTTTCAGTACATCGCCTTGTCATTGAACAGTGCCATAAGTGTTAACTTATAACCAAAATAAATACATAAACTTATAATAAGCCCATTTGAAAATGCAGTGATCTCAGTGCCACTTCACTCATCTCTCTCTGCTGCTTTCCACAAAGCATACATGTTTCACAGCAATAAAAATCCTGAGTGTGATACAGATCAGTCAGCGGAAAAGCAAAGCGAGTCAGGCCTTAGATCTGGGGTGGGGGATGATTCTGGTGACTCCCCAGAAAAGTATGTCTTGTAAACATGTGATGCTAATTTTGTAATCTTCCATTTCATTTCAGCTGTCTGAGCTCCCATTTATTTCCATCATGTTACTGGGCAGGTATTTTTTGAGCTGCTCCATGAATCCGGGATTCGGACAGACGGCAGGCCTTGCACTCTTCACCAAGGAAAAGGCTTCACTGAAAGAGAGTCCTTCTGTGTACATCAAGTAGCCAATAGCAATTGATGCCGCACGGGAGACTCCTGCATTGCAGTGAACAAGTACCACTTCACCCTTAAAGGAAAAAACCAAAAAACAGACTGTAATAATGTACTGATTAAAAGTTACAATGGAGACAGCTATTAATCACATTTGGATTAGTCACCCAAGGTTTAAGTGGAGTGCTACAGATACATAATGTAGAGCATATGTGAGAGATAGTGCGTGTACAGTGTAAGTGTATAAGCAGCAGTATACAAGTGCCTGAGGGAGAAAGATAAGAGTGAAAATAATGGAATGAAAAGACACTGAGAGGAAAAAACTGTTTTACCTCATACCCATTATTTTTACTGCTGTCAGAAATGTGAAATTAATTTTGTTTGAGCTTATATCAACTGTTTTAGCTGCTATATATCAAGCAGTAGATAGACCAATAGATGCAGTGACTTTCTGTTGCGGGGCTCCCAGATCTACAGGAATTCCAGTGTTTTACAGTGAAACTGCATCATATACAGGAAAACTGTTCCATAGACTTGCATTGGGTATACAGGAAAACTTAACAATTCTGCTTCCATAGGAAACAATGTAATCTACAAAGAAAACCCAGGAAAATTGCCCTGGATTTACAGAGAAAAGGCTACATCAATCTTGGAGGACACGTTCTAAAACCAAGCTTTTTGAGCCTGTGCTCAGGTCCTTTCTTCCAGGTTCACCTGAAAATGAAGGAGCCTGTGTAAGCCTGAAAGAGTATATATTTTAAATCTTGGTAAAATTTTATGTACTACATCACCTTCTTTTAATATGCATCAAAACAAGGTTCAAAAAGACTACACTTTTATACTGTACTGTAGTATAATTGGAAAAAAGATCAAGCAGTAACAGTCTCACTGACCATTACATATATCTTTCTTGTATTATGGCATGCATTTATAAACTAATTTGGGCGTGGTGGTGTTTGGAGACAATGCACACTGCCTGTAAACTTTTTTTCTCCTAACCTCAAGAATTACTTTCCTGGTAAAATACAAAAAAATGGAATACATATGTAATGAACTAAACAAACAGCAATAGCATTCAATATTTTATTCTCTCCTTCTGGTGCCGTTCCCAACCAACATTCATCCAGCCCTACAGCTCCCCTTTTTACTTTTCCCGTACCTGGTGCTGGTAGTGGTGGGGCCCCTAAGCACAGTAGGACCTCCTTTGTGTGCCCCCTTCCCCAGGCACGAGGGTATGATGTCGGATCAAGCCTCTCCGTATCAGTCAAAACATCTCCCTGTGTTGTCCAGGGGTGGGGAAGGAGGGAAGTGAGAGAAGCAGAGATTCTGTTTATGGGACTCCAAAGTTTAAGTACCTTGGAGTCTGACTGGACTGGCACCCCGACTTCTCAGAGCACACTGATGACATCTGTCATATGTGTCACCCTAAGCTGGGTGCGCAGTTAAGAAACAAAGTAAAAGCATCTCTCTCCCAGCCTGCAGAGAGCTGCTCACGAAGATGATCCTTTCCATCTTCGACAACGGCGACACTGTTTACAGCACCGCTTTCCTTCCTTGCTAGAGGCAGTATAGCACAGAGGTTCAGGGCTCTGAGCTGCAAACCTGGAGACCTGGGTTTGAATCCCACAGCCCACACTTGCATACTGTGTGATCCTGAGCAAGTCACTTAACTTCCTTGTGCTCCCAGGTCACACCTGGAAACAAGCTTTGGCTTAGTGTGCCTTTCCTGCTTAAACAATTCCCCCTTTCCCTAGACTGGACCCCCTTCAGCTCTTTCTGCTGCTGTACCTTGGACTGCCCCCCCCCCATGCACACCACTGCTCTCTCTACTCCTCTCTCTTTCTGTCCCCTCCCTCGCAGCCAGATGCCTCATTAACTGTGCCATCTTCACCTCTGTCAGGGACACTGCCTCCCTTTCCTCCCCCAAAAGAAAACTTTCAAAGGCCAAGCTTCCTTCTCATATCAATTTCCTAAACTCTGGTCCTCCCACTCCCTGTCCATCAGCTCAGCTTTCCTTCTCCTCCCTCAAAGCCCTTCTTCAAGACCTTGTCACCTCATTTTGTTCCTGACCCTTCTAATCCCTCCTCCTGTGCTGTTGATCTCCCCTTATATTTCCTACTCCTGTGTTGTTGACTCCCAGCTAACTGTGCCTTTAGCTTATTTTGGTATCTGTATTCCTGAGTATACCTCCAGCCCTGCCTAGCTAGCTGCACCCAGTAGTCTGAGTGGTATTATCCAACAGCCGTCTGTATTACTCCATGCACTTGTTTCTCAATGTGCATCATACCTCATAAACATGTATCAATGTGTAGTCACATTTAATTTATTGCATGCATTTTTACTGTACTCATTTTATTACTATTGCACCTTACACAATGTATTTGGTTCATCTTGCATTGTTTACTCCCCTTCCCACATCTGGAAATGAGCTATTACAGGCTCAGTATGTCTCTCCTGGTGAAACATTTGAAATAAATATATTTAATCTCTCAGGGCTACCAGGAGGCAGCCATGTAACAAATCTCACACTCCATGCCTTTGTGTCACATGTCCTCAAAGACTGTGGTTCAATATCTTGCTGCTCTGTCTAGGATCTTGGAAATGGGATGCAAACCCTAATGCTTGCTAAGCGAATACCATGGACCTCCTTCTGCTTCAGTTCTCCTACCTTTAAACAATGCAGAGGAACTGGCTAACTGTACATGAGATGTTACATCTTTAAAAATGAAATACTGCATCTCTGTTGGGCTATCCAAAGAAAAAATTTTTTTAAAACAATACTATTCAATAAACACATTTCAAACCAGATAAGTCCCAAGGGGCCAACAGGGTACACCTCAGGATCACAGTGGAGCTAAGGAAACGATGGTGGGGACGCCTGTTTAGTCTTTCATGAGTCTGTAAGGACAGATGTGGTGCCAGAGGACTTCAAAGTGGTCCATGTGATACCCATTGTCTAGAAGGGGCAAGGTCAGATGCAGGCAACTACAGGCCATGCTGACATCAGTGGTGGTAAGGTCCTGGAAGCTATTACCAAGGACAAAATAATACAGCACTTGGTAGAGGTCAAGGTTCTTGCCCTTCTCAGCATGGCTTTATAAAGGCCGGATATACTAAACCAGCCTTATCACTTTCTTGATGAGGTGACCAAGGAGGTGGACAGGGTCAGGTCACAGACAGCAGTCTCTCTGGATCTCAGCAACGCTCTTTACAATGTGGCATATCACAAGTTTCTAGAGAAAGCACACCTGTGGGGTAAACACAAGGCATAAACACAGCGGGCTGCTAACGAGCTTTGTGTTGGTAATGAAAGGTTGTGGTGGACGGCACAACTCCAGTGGAGATAGTTACTTGGCAGTGTCTCTTAAGGATTGGTGATCCGGCCACTGCTGGTCCACATTTTTATTAATGAGCTGAAAGCTGGGGTCTCCAGTAGACTGCCTAAGTCTGTGAAGTCACTGAGGAGCTGACATCAGGGACCTTCTGCTGGTGCTGGCTAGGGTTGCTTATCCCTTGGACACTGATGGGGCAGACATTAAAATCTATTCTGACCTTTCCTTCCAAACCCTGGCCTGAAGGAAGAAATCTGATTCAATAAGGCCCTGCCTCCATGTCCTGGGTATTTTCCACTCCTTCTTGCTGCCTGTTTGTCTCTGTATTGTTAATGGAAGCAAGACCTTCCAATACAGTAACCCAGGGATGCTGGTCACTGGGTGGAGAAGATCAAAAAAGGAGTTCACCACTGGGACTGGCACCTGAACAAAAGAGCAGGCTGAAGATTCAGACGAAGAGTAAATAAAACTTTAATGTACTGTTTTGTGAACAGCTTTAATCTGAGACTCGAGCAGGGCTGTGAACTAGTAGATTTCTCTATAATACTTGCATTATGCAGGTGGAGAGATCTGGATTTGAGGGGAAAGACACTTTTGATAATTTTTCCCGAAGTTTTGTAGGGGGGGGTCTGAGTCTTTCTGGGACTGGCGCTGACCACATGGTGTGGCTGCTAACCCAATACTGAATACCAATAACAAAACAGAGTTTATATTTAGTAGCCAGTCACTTATAGGTAAAGGTTTTCTCCTTAATAAGAAATAGGGTGTGTTCAGCCCAGATCTCTGCTGTTAAATAAGTGCAATTCAGAGTAGTATTTTGTAACAGTTCTTACATGCAGTCCAGGAGAAACTGTATGGTTTATTTTTGCAGTTTAAGGAATTTTCATGGCCACTCTCGGGTCCAGTTCTTCCTTTATTGTTTAATCTGTGTAAAGGTTAAATAATCACCATTTATTAACTGTAGTTCCTCCCTGTGAATTATCCCTAACTGCAGCTACTTGAGCTATTGAAGAGGCTAGCAATAACTACACCTTTTAAGGAATGTTTGACATTTTTGCCTCCCTTCAACTCCTATTGTGCAAGAACAAGGGGCTAAGAAATATGAATATCAACTTTCTGGAGTTCAGACAGATGTTATTTTGCCTATATACAAACGTATATCTTTTATGAGATTGTGATGTACTAAATGTGTTGACAAACCAAATTAAACTCTAAAACAGGCACGTGTGCGTATACACACACACATATATATATATATATATATATATATACATACATATATACATACATACACACAGTGTGGAGCTCCTCTTGCTGCAGTGGAGGAGGAAGAAGACCTTGCAGTTATAACAAAGATCTGAAACATGACAAACAAGCATGCAGTCACTATGAAGAGGGCCAGCAGAATGCTGGGGTGGATCAAAAAGGGGTCTGAGATGCACGGCAGGGGAAGGATTCTGCTACTTTACAAGGGATGGGCCACCAAAATGATCAAGGGCATGGGGAGAAAAGCTAGAGGAGAGGCTGGTGGCCTTAACTCAATTTTTATTCCTTGGCATCAAGGTTAAGCAATGGAAAGCTTGGACTTCAAAGGTGCTCCAGGTAGTTAGGAGTTTGCATGTTCACCTTAGAGGAAAGGATGCTCAGAGGGAAATGATCCTAGTCTTCTGCATACTCATGGGTATTGACATAATCAAAGTGACAGAAGGGAAGGAAACATATTCAATTCAGTGCTTTACAGTAACTGTATTGCTATTTTTCTTTAAACTTAGATTGTGGGCTTTTAGTGACACTGTAATTTATTTTCTGTCTTTACTTAGAATCTGTTTTGGGCTGTTGAAAATTTAAAACATAGTGGTGGTATATTTATTTGCTGTCTTTAATTGCTGCAAATTTAGTCTTGGCTTGTCTGACTTGCCCTGTAGTTTGGGGTGAGGGGTGTTAATTGTCTGGCCTCTGACCTCAGCTACATGATAACTGGAGGTGGGGCTTAGTCAGAGTTGAGGTAGCAAGTGAGTTTTGTCTTCTCAGAAGAAGCCAGAAGGGGAAGGAAACATATTCAGATCAGTGCTTTACAGTAACTGGTAATTGCTATTTTTCTTTTAAACTTAGATTGTGAGCTTTTAGTGACACTGTAATTTATTTTCTGTCTTTACTTAGAATTGTTTTTGGGCTGTTGAAAATTTAAAACACAGTGGTGGTATATTTCTTTGCTGTCTTTAATTGCTGCAAATTTAGTCTTAGCTTGTCTGACTTGCCCTGTAGTTTGGGTGAGGGGTGTTAATTGTCTGGCCTCTGACCTCAGCTACGTGATAACTGGAGGTGGGGCTTAGTCAGAGTTGAGGTAGCAAGTGAGTTTTGTCTTCTCAGAAGAAGCCAGAAGGGGAAGGAAACATATTCAGTTCAGTGCTTTACAGTAACTGGTAATTGCTATTTTTCTTTTAAACTTAGATTGTGGGCTTTTAGTGACACTGTAATTTATTTTCTGTCTTTACTTAGAATTGTTTTTGGGTTGTTGAAAATTTAAAACATAGTGGTGGTGTATTTCTTTGCTGTCTTTAATTGCTGCAAATTTAGTCTTGGCTTGTCTGACTTGCCCTGTAGTTTGGGTGAGGGGTGTTAATTGTTGGCCTCTGACCTCAGCTACATGATAACTGGAGGTGGGGCTTAGTCAGAGTTGAGGTAGCAAGTGAGTTTTGTCTTCTCAGAAGAAGCCAGAAGGGAAGGAAACATATTCAGTTCAGTGTTTACAGTAACTGGTAATTGCTATTTTCTTTTAAACTTAGATTGTGGGCTTTTAGTGACACTGTAATTTATTTTCTGTCTTTACTTGAATTGTTTTGGGTTGTTGAAAATTTAAAACATAGTGGTGGCGTTTTCTTTGCTGTCTTTAATTGCTGCAAATTTAGTCTTAGCTTGTCTGACTTGCCCTGTAGTTTGGGTGAGGGTGTTAATTGTCTGGCCTCTGACCTCAGCTACGTGATAACTGGAGGTGGGGCTTAGTCAGAGTTGAGGTAGCAGTGAGTTTTGTCTTCTCAGAAGAAGCCAGAAGGGAAGGAAACATATTCAATTCAGTGCTTTACAGTAACTGGTAATTGCTATTTTCCTTTTAAACTTAGATTGTGGGTTTTTAGTGACACTGTAATTTATTTTCTGTCTTTACTTAGAATTGTTTTTGGGCTGTTGAAAATTTAAAACACAGTGGTGGTGTATTTCTTTGCTTCTTTAATTGCTGCAAATATTTGCCCCCCCCCCACTTCCCCCAGCTCTTAATTATATGCCCTGTTAAATCTGATTGACAGGAGCTACACACAGGGGATAGTAAGGGGTGTGGAGTAGAAGGGGCATAAGGGGGAAGAATCCCACCCTCAGCACGGCAAGTGCTTTGACTCATTTATTTATTGGTTTATTTTCTTTTTTTAGAAAGAAAAGTATCTGAGGATCAGTGGCAAGATTTTTAGGACAGTAAATTAATAAAAAGGGAACTAGGAGAGCTTCAGTAACAGACAAGTAGTGGAATAGCAGTATAATTGCTGTATAATGTGGGGAGTGGTGCAATGCAATGGCTGTGGGGCAGCGATATTCAGGCAGACCTTCTGGACACTGAGGTGCTGCCCTATCTGCATGCATCTCTCTGGACTGCAGGATGAGGTAGCCAGACTCAGAGCAGAAGTAAACTGGGTCAGGAGTACCATCACCCCTATCCAGAGACCACCCAGTCCAATGCAACTGCCTCAAAGGATGCCGAGAACGAGGAGCACTTGGGTGACAGTGGGCTCAGGGAGGGTTAGAGCTCAGGCAGAGGCAGCATCCCAGATCCTATTCCACTTAAGAACTCATATGCCACACTGGCAAATGGGACAACCAAATAGAGGTACCCAGAGAAGTGCAAGGAAAGGATGTGGAGGTTAGCCAAGGAGGTGACCTCAGCGGGAGAGCAGTGAACCCCAGAGGAGAGGAAGCTAACCTCATGGGGGACTCCATCATAAGAGGGATCCAGCTAGGAACACAGGAGGGGGAGAACAGGGAGGTGAGCTGCCTACCAGGTGCCATGGCATGGAGGGATGGAAGGAAGATCCTGGGGATCACTGGGAAGGCAAAACGGGAGGGTGAGCTGGATGTCATTATCCACCTAGGTACTAATGACCTGGCAAATGGGGAGCCAGAGGAAGTTCAGGAAGAGTTCAGGAAATTGGGGAGGGGTCTCAAGCAAGTAGCTACTTCTGTCACTTTTTCAGAAGTACTACCTGTGAGAGGCAAGGGAGAGCATAGGTTTGCATGCATCAGGAACTTTAACTCATGGTTGAAGAACTGGTGCTGTGAGGAAGGGTTTGGATTAATTGGTGACTGGAGACCCACCTGGAGGGATGGAGGTTTGTTCAAGCCTGACGGCCTGCATCCATCCTGGAGAGGAATCCAAGCACTCAATGATAAGTTTAAATGCTACATTGACAAGCATTTAAACTAGCAAAGGGGGGTGGCAGGCCAGCAAGGAGGGTACCTACTTGCTCACCCCCCACAGCTAGCAGTGGAACCAGTGAACTGGAGGAGTGGCTATCTCTACAAAGCAGTGTGCAAAAGATGGAGATTAGCGCCCAAGAGGTGGATAGGCAGAAAAGGGGCAAAATTCAGCAGAAGGGCAGACAGCAAGTAGAACCAGGGATAAAGGACAACCAAGGAAGGGGCTGGAGTAGAATAGCTAAACAGTCTAGGGAGATCAAATCATGGAAAGCCATGTGTGCCAATGCCAGGAGCCTTAGCAACAAGATGGAAGATCTGGAGACTGTCATGTGCAGTCAGACCTGGACTTTGTGCCATCACTGAAACCTGGTGTAATGATAACCACGACTGGGAGATGGCCATACCTGGCTACAACATATTCAGAAGAGACAGGGCGGTAGGAAGGGAGGAGGAGTGGCACTGTATGTGAAAATGACATAAGGGCCACAGAGATCCAGGAGGAACAAAATAGGGAGAGATACTGTGGGTTAAGCTGGAAAGGAAAATGGGGCCAGCATCCGCACAGGTGTGGTCTATAGACCACCATCCCAGGAGGAAGAAACAGATAGGAGTTGATGCTAGCCATCCAAAGGATGGCAGACAAGGGTGAGGTAGTACTGGTTGGAGACTTCAATATTCCAGGACGTGGACTGGAGCATCCCAGTAGCAGCATCAACCAGGAGCAGATTTATCCTGGACTCCTTCAGGGTGCCTTCCTCAAGCAACTGGTCATGGAACCAACTCAGCAGAAGGCAATACTGGACCTTGTGCTCACAAACAGGGACAGTGTGATGGGGGTAACAGTGGGGAGCACCTGGGGAACAGTGACACCAGTCATTGTGGTTTGAAATCACAGAAAGAGCAGAACCAAACCACACAAAAACATGTATCCTGGATTTTAGGGGCAGACTTTGGGAAAATGGGAGATACTTGAAAGAGGCATTAAGGGAATGGAGTAGAATCAGGGGTTGAGGAACAGTGGGCAGTATTTAAAATGGGGATTACAAGAGCAACAGAATTATGCATTAAGCAGGTTAGCAAGAGGAAAAGAAGAGGAGACCATTATGGTTTTCCAAAGAGGTAACAAAGAAAGTGAAAGCCAAAAGATTGCATTCAGGCAATACAAAAAGACACAGGCAGAAGGGATAGAGAGAAGTACCAGGAGAAGCAAAGGGAGGCAGGAGGTCAGTAAGGGAAGCCAAAGCTCAGACAGAAGAACACATTGCAAAATCAGTGGGTAGAGGGACAAAACCTTTACAGGTACATAAGTGAAAAAGAAAGGCAAAGGGAGGGACAGTGAGACTGAAGGGGAGGATGGGGGCGCTTGAGGATGACAACAGTAAAGCTGACATACTGAACAAGTATTTCTGCTCAGTCTTTACTGAGGAAGAGGAGGGTAATGGGTCTGAAGGGAGTACAAGGGGTGAGAATGGTGCAGAAATGGACATAAGTCCCTTTACACGAGAAAGGGTCCTGAAGGAACTGGAAGTAATAAGAGTTGATAAAGCAATGGGGCCAGATGGGGTGCACCCCAGGTCCTTAAAGAACTAAGAGAGGTGGTGGCTGAACCTCTGGCTATCCTGTTTAGCTGATCACTGGAAACAGGGAGGTACCCAAAGACTGGAAGACAGCAGATGTAGTCCCCTATACAAAAGTGGGAACAAAGAGGAAGGGGAACTACAGACCAGTCAGCCTCACCTCAGTAGTGGGGAAGATCATGGAAGCACTACTGAAGGAGAGATTGGTGGAACATCTGGTTGTCAATGGACTACAGGACCCAAGGCAGCATGGTTTCACCAGGGGGAGGTCATGTCAGACCAACCTCATTGAATTTTTTGACTGGGTGGCTAGGGAAGTGGATCAGGTGAGGGCTGTGGACATGGCCTATCTGGACTTCAGCAAGGCCTTTGACACTGTGCCACATAGAAGACTATTACACAAACTGGAGAATATGGGTGGGCAGGACAGTAGTGTGGTGGGTAGGTAACTGGCTGGGCGGCAGGACACAGAGGGTGGTGGTAAATGGCTGTCACTACACAGAGGGAAGAGTGACCAGTGGGGTACCACAGGGATCAGTGCTGGGACCGGTCCTATTCAACATCTTCATCAGTGACATTGTGCAGGACCCAGAAGGCAGAATTTCACTGTTCGCTGATGACACAAAGCTCTGTAACAGAGTAGACACACCAGAGGGTGTAGACAGAATGAGAAGGGACCTGCAGAAACATGAAGAATGGTCAGGGGTTTGGCAGTTGAAATTCAATGCAAAGAAGTGCAAGATAATGCATATGGGGCACAAAAACCCTGGCACAATATATCAATTGGGGGGTGAGGATATAGCATGCACCAAGCATGAAAGGGATCTTAGGGTTATCATCTCTGATGACCTCAAGGTAGGGAAACAGTGTGACAAGGCAGCCGGTAAAGCAAATAAGATGCTGGGATGCAAGGCAGGGGCATCACCAGCAGGAAAAGGAGGTCATAATTCCACTATACAAGACACTAGTGAGGCCCCACCTGGAGTACAGTGTAAAGTTCTGGAGACCTTACCAATGTAAGGACATAGACAGCGAGAGAAGGTTCAGAGGAGGGCAACAAGGATGGTACAGACATGGATTGCATCACAAGTCCTATGAGGACAGGTTGAAGGAACTGAATATGTACTCCCTGGAGGAGAGGAGGGAGAGAAGGGATATGATAGAGACATACAAGTATCTTACAGGGAGGAACAGAGTGCAGGAATACACTATTTTTAAGTGAAAAAGATGTTCCAGGACTAGAGGGCATGGGATGAAGTTGGAGGGAGGACGGTTCAGAGGAAACGTGAGGAAGAATTTCTTCACAGAACGGGTGGTGGACAAGTGGAACACCCTGCCAGAGGAAGTGGTGGGGGCTGAAACAATCATGGGATTTAAGAAAGTATGGGATAGACATAAAGGAATTCTGGAGGTCAGGGGTAAGGGGCAACAGACTTCTAGGAAAACAAACTGAACTTACAAGCTCAAATGGGCAGACTGGGTGGGCCGTAGGCCATTATCTGCCGATACTGTCTATGTATCTATGGGCAGGAGGCTGGGACATGCCCTGAAGCAAAGAGCTGTTGATTCAACGGTAGTATAAGAGGGTACTTTCACTGAGGATTGTGAACCTATGGAACCGCCTTCCAGCACAGACAGCTGACATGAAGACAGTACAGGTCTTCAAGGTAAGCCTGGACAAATTTCTGCTTACCAAATGAGTCTAAGGGTACCCTGGGTGGTAAAGTTTCTAGGAAACCCATTGCAATTACTACAGGTTTGCACAACATTCTTATTCATCCCTGACTATGAAGCAGGGGTTGAGGCTGAACATGATGATCCTAAAGTCCCATCTAACCTGAAATTACTATGCTACTGTAGACTGTATCCCAAAATCTGAGACCTCATGTTCGAACCCTAAACGGGGAGGTAAATGATCACTGTGGACACTTAGTGATCCCATCGAGGTATGCTCAACAGGGGTTGCTACCCCTTCCTGCACAGTTGCAGGCAAGGGGGCATGGCCTCCATGGTAACTGTCCACAGAACTAAGCACAGAAAGCTAGCAGCCCTGCACAGCCAGGAACAGCCTCCTGCCACCCCTGCTAGGCAAGTGGTGGTTGGGTTGATTGCAGTGCTGTGACCAGAACAGCAGGGAACAGAGGAGACAGACTTGGGGAGGTGGAGCTGCAAAACAGCAGCCACTAAAGAGGGCTGGGGTTAGGAAGTGCAGTACCACTGGATGACAGGAAAAATCAGCCATATGAGAAGAAGGCAGGGGTCCAGTTTACCACCTGAGACGGCGCAGTAACCAGGCTTGCTTGCCAAAAGTTATGAGGGGGACTAAGGAGGGGGAATATTTCTGGTGATATGCTCATCAGTGACACAGCTGCTGCATGACATAGTATCACGTGACTGGTGCTATGCACGGCTCAGAGTGTCACAATCGCTAACCAACATGTTAGGGTTGCAAACTCGTTCATACCATTCAAACTCGTTCATACCACCTAGAAGAACTAGAAACCTGATTTGCACTGTGACAATGTCATGGGGCTCCCCCCTCCCCAACTCTCGCAGAAACACAGTGTATAGCACATGGAGTTGGTGATGCATCAGTGTGAAGAATACCCCCTCCATTTTGAGTTGCCATCTTGTATCTGAGAATGGGATCCTGTACAGTATTTTGATGTACAATAGGTTTCCATTGGTAAAAGAACATTTTCCCCCACGTTACTTGGATTAACAGTTTAATCAAATATTGCTCTGCATATTTAAAAGCCTTTAAAGACAGAAATCTTACTTATAAATCATTATAAAAAATTGAGTGAAGCAGTCTCTGAATGCTAGCAGAAGAATCTCATTTAGAAATGGAGTGGAAACTTATTTCTAAGCAAATTAGTAATATGAAACCAGGCCAAGCTCACTCCAAGCAGTATTAAATAGCTTGTAATGATACTCAAGTATTGTTAATGACACAGTACAAAACAAAGGCTGGGAGGTCATTTATAACCTTACCTGCTCCTAAATAATAAATTATGAGAATCTTAGATGAGGTGGCACACTGTACATGGAGAGTCAGGTTTAATCACAACAATATATTCTACAATATCCCGTAATGGAGATGAAGTGGATATGATTAACTGAAATCACTGTTAATTATTCACTGTGTTTGGAACAGAACAGTTCTGAAGGTGCGCATTTTAGCAATGCAAAATCTGCTCAAGAGATATACTGAATTTTGTTTATTTATTCATGAACATATCTGTTCACCGAAACAGACCCCTTGAGTTGAAGCATCATGTTTGAGTGGGGAGCCTAACTTTATGAGCTTAAAAGCTAACATTCCCCTTTTTCATGATGAGGCTAAGCAAGTATGTTGAAGTGTATATTCCTGTATATATTCTGAATTGTCACTGTATTGTTACTGCATTCATGATTTATTAACTGTTTCACTAGCTTCCATGCTTGTTGGTTCACTTATTTGTTCCCCAGGTTTCAACTGTAAACATTATTACTGGTTATCTTGGTATGTTTACCTGGTTAAAAAACATTTTCAAATAAATAAGCTAAAATCAAAATTAGCTTATTCTGTAATTTACTGAGTTTATAGACAACTTCGTCAGCTGAGACCTACCTCTCTCACAGATTCTTCTGCTCAAACAAATATCTGCAAGTATTTACCTCCAGACATTACTGCTCAAACAGGGGCTCCTCAGCTCCTCTCAGAATTACCACCTAGAATGAGCCTAGAAGCCCATACCTGAGCTGTAGTATTTGTAGAAAATTTCTCTGTGGATTTTTACTTACTAAGAATGATCTTAAACAAAAGGAGTTAGGTTCTCAGCAACTGGAGCTGCCTTGGCAATGGGCTAAACTTGATCATTAGATTCAGTAGACCCTAAGAGTCCTACAATTGCTTTTATATTTCCTTATGTTAGTATGCAGGATTTTCTTTTGTGCTGAGGGATAAAAAAAAATGTTTTTACTGGTCCTTGGAAACCTCGAGTCACTGGATAGTGGTATAGCCTTGTAATACAGTATTGTGCCTTCCCCCATAGGAAAGATTATGTTTATTTACCCAGTACACACCAATTAATCAACTGTGATATCATCAACACACTAATCAATTATGACATGACTGACAAGTTTTAATTTTTTTTCCATTTTTTACCACAACCTCAATACCAGACTGTATCTTTTAAAAGCAAGAGCCTATCATATATAATGGCAAAACCATGTTTTAAATGCAAGGCCGTTTCATAAAAAGACAAAACTAAGCCAGCCGGTGGTGCTGAGGGTTGAGGCACTGGACACCCACCTCACGCTCCTGCGACCAGGGTTCAGGAGCAGAGCTGGGGTTGTCAGAGGTCTGCTGGGGAGAGAAGGGCAGGAGCTGGATTGAGCTCAGACGGGAGCCTCCTCCGGGAGGGGTTCGAGGGTTGTGTGACTGGCGCACTACAGACCCTGGCAGAGGCCATCAGTTCCTTTGCGACCAGCACTGGGAATCTCCTGGGAGGCTTGCGGACACACTACATCACAACATCATTGCACACGAGGCCTACCATCTGGAAATGAAAACAGTGGTCGCCTATATGACGCCCTGCTCTCCTGGTTTCGATTGTCGGCCAGCACTCTGGCCACTGACCTATCCCATCTCCCAATGTGACCGGCCTGACTCCATGCCCAGCTCTGGGGGTAAGCCAGGAGGCAGTGGTGGTATGCTCCATGCTGGAACGCTGCCTCCCATCATCTTGTCAGTTTCATCTGGTACATTAGCCCCACCTTGGGGGGCAATTCAGGGGGTATCCTCTGCCTGGAAGTAAGTCCCAGGGACGAGAAGGGGATCCGGGATGGGTGGGCTGAGCCTTGGTGTCAGGGAAGAAGTATACTAAATAAAAAAAAAAGACAAAACCAGCTTTTAAAAAGTAAGACCTTTTATAAATGACAAAACTATATGACATTACGTATGACTTTTATACAACGATCTGTATCGATTTTTCAAAACTGTATGTAATTGTTCTGCCTTAAGTGCTTGAAGCTTGACTCGACAGCATTTCCCACTGAACTGCTTATTGTACTTTAATGTTTTCTTAACTACATATTTGACGTGGAACCTTTGTAAATGAGCACTTATGCTCAAAGGTAATCTCCAAAGTTTTCAATAAATAAATAAAATAAGCATTAAAAGAAACAGTCTAACAAAAAAGAAAAATTGAAATTACTTAGGTTTTCAGTCTGCAAACACTGAGACAGAGAGAGAGAGAGAGGGCGCACTGCCACAAAATAGAAGCCAATGATATCCATGTTGCCCTAGCTACCAATCACATGATCTACAAGTCAGATTACTAACATCCTGGCTAACTGCCAGAATCATTATCAAGCTCTTTAAAGGATTAAAAAAATTGTTAAGGCTTAACTAGGATTAACTCATTTGCTTTTGGAATTTATTTCTATTAAAAAAAGCAGTTGTTCAACTAACCAACTGTATTATATGAAACAAACACTAGAAAATGGTGCATACTCTTGAAATAATGACAACTAGGGGAGCTAAAGTGCCACTAAATTCGCCTTCCCACTTGCCTTTCAGGCTTGTGGTTTATAAGCCTATTATCCCCTCAATAGCATTTTTTCCTTACACACTACACTTTTCTAGCATTTTATTCCACATTTATTGTTAGGCTGTTCCAGTCATCCACCGCCCTTTCCATGAAGAAGTATTTCTGCACATTTCTCCTAAACTTCCCCCATTTAGCTTCATTGCATGCCCCCTAGTTCTAGTTCCTTCCTTTCTCTGAAATAGACCCTCCATTTGCACCCTGTTCACTCCTGTGAGGAACCTGTAACTTTCAATTATGCCCTCTCGCTTGTGTCTCTTCTAGGAAGTACATGTTGAGTTCCTGCAGTCCTTCCTCTTATGGGTTCTTGTGCAATCCCCTCACCATTTTGACTGCCCTCCTCTGTACTGCCTCCACCCTTTCACTGTCCTTGCGGAGGTGCAGCCTCCAGAACTGGACACAGTACACCATGTGGGGTCTCATCAGTGAGCGATACAACAGCAGCACCTCCTCCTGCTAGAAATCCCTCTCCCAATGCATCACGCCATCCTGCTAGCCTTTCCCACTTGTCTGTCACACTGCTTAGCCACCCTGAGGTCATTAGGGGTTACTATAGGGGATGTCTCAATGATCTGGTATGCATGACAAGTGGGGTGCCGCAGGGATCTGTTCTGGGGCCGTTGTTCCAGATTTTAATATCGGACATGGACAGACTTTTAACAAGCTGGATAAGTAAATATGCAGATGACACAAAAATAGCTAGAGTCATAAATACACAGGAAGGCACTTGATGCACTACAATCAGAAATAAACAGCATAGGTAAATGGAAGGCTGAAAGGGGTACGAGTTTTAATGCAGATGAGTGTTGTGTAATGCACCTAGGCCGCCACAACAAAAAGAGCACTTATTTTCTAATTGGCCTTCCCCTTATAGAAACAACAGAAGAAAAAGACTTGGGCATACCAATAACAGAGACTCTAACCTATGGTAGGCACTGTGACAAGCACATTAGAAAGGCTTAAAGGCTACTATGGACCTTCAAAAGAAATGTTAGAAGTAGGGATAAGGAGGTGGTGATGCCATTGTATAGGGCATATGTGAGACCAATACTGGATTATGGAGCCAGGCATGGGGAGCCATTAATAAGGGGACTGTAAATCAATTAGAAAGAGTCCAAAGACAAGCTACCAAAATGATATATAATCTAAAAAATATGTCACATAATGAACGTCTACAGAAATAAAATCTTATGTCACTTGAAACAAGAAGGATCAAAGGTGATATGTGCTTATGTTATTTATCTATGTTATGACATCATACAAGATAGTTACCTAATACACAAACTTAACTTAGAATTCAAAAATGATAAAATGGGGACTAGGGGACACCCATTGCAATTGAGACCAAAAAGATTTTTCACAAACAAGAGAGATGCCTACTTCACACAGAGAGTGGTTAATCCCTGGAATGGGTTACCACTAGCGATAATAATCAGTAAAGATAAAAAACAGTTTAAGAAGAACTTAGACAACTATATACTTGCTGGAAATAGACTGTGCTATTATGGGTAACTGGAAGGAGTCCACATGGGCATACCGCTTTCTGACTCCTAAAACCTCAGTATGAATCTTAGTTTTAGATATGATGACCCCTAATCTCTTTCTTGCTTGGTGACTGTAAGCTTCACTCCACTCATCTTATACACAGGCCCTGGGTTCCAGTGAGCCTAAGTGCATAAAACTGCACTTTTTGGCAATGAAACTCAGCTGCCACTCCCTGGACCATTCCTCTAGTTTCCTCAGATCCCCTTGCATTCTCTCTACCCCTTCCCTGAGTGTCAACTCTGTTGCACATTTCTGTATCATACGCAAAGAGACACACCTTTCACTCAAACTCCTCTGCAATGTCAATTATGAAGACAGTGAAGAGGACTAGTCCCAGCACCAAACCCTGTGGCACCCATTAGTCACTATCCTATTGCCCGAGTGGCTACTATTTGCCACCATCCTCTGCCTCTTATCCCTTAACCAGTTTGATACCCCACTCGACACTTTCTCCTGCACCCCCAGACTGCACAGTTTCCTAACTAGATGCCTATGGCACAGTGTCGAAAGCCTTACTGAAGTTCAGATAGGCCACATCTATTGCACTTCATTGATCCACCTCCCTGGTAAGCCAAAGAAGTTTATGAGATTAGTTTGACATAACCTCTCCCTGTGAAACCATGCTGCTGGGGTCCTGCAATCCTTTTCGACTTCAGGTGCACCATGAGCCTCCCTTCGTAGTGTCTCTGTAGAAGGGTGTGGGAACTGACAACACTGGCATATTTTACTTATTTGTTTATTAGCTTTTGGTAACTGGGTAAGTGCACTAGGCAAAGAAAACCTGCCTACTTTCAGGCATGACCTGGGAGACTACAATTGGATATACAGCATTGACAACAGTAAGGTACACCAATGACAACAGAAGGAACGTAGTGAAGATAACTGTTGGTACAATAAGACAGCAGTAGAGATCACAACAAATTAATACAAGCAATGATAATAGTAAGAGCTAATATGAGTTAGAGTCATAACCAACTAAGCCTTAATATGCTAATAACAGTTACAGTAAGTAGCAAGCTAGGAGAAAATACGAATAGATGGCTACAGTTTAAAACATACAGTTGGCATTGTGTGAATTTTATTTCTTCTTCATAAAATTCATGAACATAAAGTTTAACTCAGAATAAAAATAAAATAAAAATAATAAAACAGATCTTTACAACTTCAGATCTATTTCCCAGCACTGTTCTACCCTAACAAGTGCAGCCACGAGTATAAAGCTAAATTACCGCTATAATTTCTACTATCATCTGTATTCGAGTCCACCTGTCACGCCTTCTCAGTACACTGCTCAAGGCTTGACTGACTGTGGGATTCAGGAGAGCTTTTATAGTAATAGCCTATGACCTCATCAGGTCAGCTGATCCACCCTATCTCTAATATATTAAATTCTATGCTAGTACATACATTGTGGAGGATCAGCATAACCATCGCCATTACACATGTGTCTTCTACTCAATACCATCTTACTGCTACATTATAACAAGCTGTAGCTCTGGTTTTAGAGAAAAATACACATACAGGCCACTTAAGATGTTAGCCCCCCCTTTCTGTGATGTCATTGATTGACAGGGCCCTATAAAGGCTGTCTGGTTTGGGGCCATTGGCTCCTAAGGACTTAGTAGAATACATCAGCCAAGAGAAGGCCAGGTCCAAGGGCATGGGGTTTCCTTTCTCCAATTAATATCAGTCCTATAAGTTCTTGAGAGGTTTTGAAAATGTTTTATGCTTTTACTTGCCTAGTAGAAACTGTACAAATGCAGGCGGTTGTAACTTATTATAACCCACTCATTTAATTAGGGCTTTAAAGGGAAAAAACTCTGTTTCCTCACAGCATCACTATTTAACTGCTGTAGGCCCCCACGTTTATCTGGCACTTTAATCCCCTCTTTTTAATCTTTACAGAAAACAAAATAAATCTCCTGTCGGCTGCAATCGCCAGCCGATGGGCTGCCTTTTCTTTTCCTTTTTTTTTTTTATATCATGTGGGCTTTCCTCCGCCCTCTCTTCTTCATTTTGGCCCCCATTCTCTTTCTTATATGATTTAAACAGAATAATGGGCCCCCTCTAGTGTTCGGCTTCTGTTTCTTAAGCCGAGAGTCATCTTATGCTCCACAGCACATTGCTTATTCTTGCTACTCGAGCCGTCACAGCCTGACCATGCATCGGAGCTTAATATTCCTGCTCCGATACACTTCTCTGTGGTGCTTTTATTTTCTCAGCATCAGGTGCATTTATCCCCGAGTCTCCCTTCATGGCTAGCCTCAGGGACTTGGCGGATACTTGGTTCTCAGTCACTTTCCCTTTTTGGCATTGCATATGCCACTAGAAGGAGTGGAGCTTTAACTTTCACTTTCAGCCGCCTGAAAACATAACAGTGCTTCAATTTACTTAGCAGTTGCACATTAGCAATACTAATCTGCTGTATGCAGACATCTGGCGCATCCCATATATACAAAAAGGACATTTTACCTTTATTACAATTTTCTTGAACATTTTACAGGTGTCCCTGTAATTATCTACTCTTTCATCCTGGTCTAGCTCTTAGTCTCTATTGCAGACCATTCAGACTAACAATACAGCCTTTCACTAGGACAAAGTAGGGGTACCCATATGTCTTTTTTTTACCCACCAGTCCTAGGGTCATATGTATTTAAGCCAGGAGGCATAGCTTAGCCTCTACTATATCACCACCATGGACGTAGAAAATAAATAAGGTGGGCAGAATAGCCAGAGATACTCTAATGGGCGGCCACCTCCTTAGAGTAGAAAAGGTGAAAGAAAGGTCAAGAGAGACCTTAAAGAGCAACTTTTGACCCAGCCCTCCTAAGAAGCACAAAGAACCCTTACCTGCCCCCAAATCAAATCCTTCTTAAAGTTTCTTTATTATGTTCCCTGATTTAGGAAGGGAAGGGATAGTACTGCTGCTCTGTGGAGCTCCACCACACCGATCCCTTCCACTTCTGTGTACCTCTGCAGACTGTGATCCGCCCTTGATCTGCCCCTGGCTACTACATTTTGTGACATTGGTATATGAGGGAAGCGTCAATGCAATGAATGGGGCTGTGTTTAAAGTTTAATTTTTGTAGTTTAGCAGTCAGAATCATGCTACCACTTAACCAACAGGACTTGTTAGTTAGCGCAGCCATGATTTATTCAGACTTGCCATCAAAACTACAAAAATTAAACTTTTAAACACAGCCCCATTCATTGCAATGGGTGCTCACCTCCGCACTCCTCATACACCGATGTCACAAAACATAGTAGTGCATGGGCGGATCTGGGGTATATCACAGTATGCAGAGGTACACGGAAGTGGAAGGGATCAATGCGGCATAGCTCCACTGAGCAAAAATACGATCCCTTCCCTTCCTAAATCGGGGAACGTAATAAAGAAACTTTAAGAAGGATTTGATTTTGGGGCAGGTAAGGGTTCTTTGTGCTTCTCGTGGGGGGATTCAATAAAGTGGGATAGTTGCTCTTTAAGAAAGAAAGAGAAGATGCTACTGCAGTGGACTGTAGATGGGGATAGGTAAGGGATGTCCTGGTGTGATTTCCTAAGTTCTTGGGCGGGGGGGGGCGCAAACTACCACAGTCTCCATTAACTTCCCCACAACTGACGTGAGACTGAGTGGCTTGTAGTCACTAGCATCCTCCCTACTGCCACTTCTCTGCACAGGGACCACAGCAGCCCACCTCCATTCCCCAGGAATTTCCCCCATCTCCACTGAGGTGCAAAACAGTGCTGACAGGGGGGAAGCCATGCTAATTTCCTTCAGGACCCTTGAATGAATTCCATCTGTCCCCATAGCCTTATTCTCCTACAAGGCTTCTAATCCCTTATGAAACCTCATCACCAAGAATGAACTTGTGTCCACTCCCCCCCCCCGCCCCTGGTGTTTAGTGCAGCATGCTGGTCCACCCCCCACCCCACCCTCTACTGTGAAGACCGAGCAAAAGTACTTGTTTAGTATTTCAGTGTTCTCTTGATCTTCCTCTGTGCTGTCCCCTCCTGATTCTCACTATCCCTCCTTGTTTTCCTCTTTCCCCACATATCTGAAGGTCTTGTCCCTTTTGACCCCTTAGCTATTTCTCTCCTCTGCTGCTGCTTTAGCTGCCCTCATCCGCCTTTCTGCCTCCCTTTGTTTTGATAGAGATACCTCAGTCTTCATCCTTCTGGGTTTTTTTGTACTTTCTAAATACTGTTTTCTCCTCAGCTACTGCTCTTGCTACCTCCTGGCAGGGGTGTAGCCAGGAATTTTAAACCTGTACTTGAGAGATGATGGAACTGTTGGCCCCCCATAAACACAAACCAAAAGATGCGCTGCCCCACCACACAAACAGTGCCCCACCTCCATTTCAGTCAACAATATGTAGTAAACCAATGATCCTAATAGGTTCACATTTTATGTAATACACACACACACACACACACACACACACACACAACCAAACAGAAGTTGGCTAGCTTTTATTCTCAATATCTAGATACACTGTGATAAGCCTCTGTTCCACATCAAGGCAGCCAACCTTACAGAAGTCGATTCACACCAGCACTCATGCATACATACTCAAGCATGTCACTCATACAATCATGGCCTCTAAGTTTAGCACCCACACATCTTCCAAAGATCATTTACAAACTCACACTAAAGCATCCAAGGAACGAAAAAAATGTTTTTCATGTACGCCAGGCCAGTGACAGCACTGGGGGGTTTAAAACATGGGTCGAATTGGACCCACTGGTGTACAAAATGTGGGTCTAAAGAGGAACCTACTGAGTCAAAACATAATCCGTGGCAGACTTTGAACAGTTCACATTCCCTTCCTTTAGATATTGTTATAGAGTAGGTACATCAATTTGGACCCACTGGCAAAGAAAAGAGGGTTCATTTTTGGGCAGAATGCAACTTTTGCTCTTTTGGTTCATGTTGGTGCTGTCTCTGCGTCAGGCTCTGTTTGTGTTTGCTGTCCTGGTGGGGGGGGGGCATGCTGCCCCTGGATTTTCCAGATTTACAGCACTCAGCAAAGTAAACCGAGTATGCCTGCCGACACCCATGCTCCCTGGAGAACTATAGCAGCCTCTTCCTCTTCTTTCCCTTGCTCATGTTCTTCAAACAGCATGTTGTTGCCTGGGCTATACCATCTTTTATCTTTCTCCATTGAGCCTCCACTCCCCCACTTCCTTCCCCCACTTCAAGGCATTCTGAGGCAGCCACCTAACTCCTTAAAATCTGCCCTCCTGAAGTCCAAGACCCTTGTCTTAGTGTTTTCCCTGCTCTATCTGTATGCCAAACCATATGATGACATCCGCAATGCTGACTCTGTTTGTAAGTACCACGTCTAGCATTGCCCCGTCCCTACTGGGTTCCAGAAGTAGCTGCCTGAAAACTGCCCCTTGTATGGAAGTCAAGCTAAGTCCCTGGGATGCTGGGTGACATGGCTGGGTGGGGTGGGGGAGGTTGGAGCAGGATGATTAGGCCTAGGCCAGCTCGCCACCGCAGCGGTAGCACTAGCACTCACGATGCCAAAGACTAGGGTTTGGTAGCAAGCACAGGTTGTCAGAGGGCCAGCCGGGGGGACTGAGCATCCAGAAGACTGTTCTCCTCCTCTGGGAAGGGAAGGTTTACAGAACCCGGTGTTCACCTGGGCCCTAGCAGATTGCTGGGGGAAGGCACCCAGATCTATCTCCAAAGCAGGAGGGGTTGACGCCGATGTGGGGCGTGTAAGAACACGTGGTGCACATCATTGCATCACTGCAGGCCCACCGCTCAAGGGGAGAAAAACAGAAAACAAATGCTGTTTGCAGGGTGGCACTTGGAAACCCACAGGCCCTGCACCCAACTAGTTGGGCTCACTGATCCAACTACTGGATCCAGTTTCATGGCAGGAATGGGGGGGGATGACTGACCCCTCCAGGGGCAAGCCCTGGGAGTACTGGATAGTAAGTCCCACTGGATGTCAGTTTGATGGGGCTGGGGTGGCCAGGCTAAATGGGGCCACTGGTAGGAAAGAAAACAGTAAACAAACAAAAAGGAAAATAGGGCCTGTACTGAAGAAGCATAAACAAATTAACAAAAAAGTACATACACTGTGTTTTGACCTCACATGTCTATTTTTTTCAATGCCTTGATGGTCTGAACACTAGGAAACATATTTCCTAGTAATACCCAAAGTTGTATTACATCTATAACCGTTTAGAGAAATTATGTACTGTGATTGGTGGTATTTAGTCACAAGACTGTGCAGTTAAGACAGTAAAACTGCACAAAATTAGTTCATGTCTTTTTATCTGAGCTTCTGGAGCTTTTTTCACTATTGTAAGCTTGATAACAGAATCCAGGGCTGTGATTATGTGTGAGGCCCCACCTGGAGTACAGTGTACAGTTCTGGAGACCATACCTACGTAAGGACATAGACAGGGTAGAGAAGGTTCAGAGGAGGGCAACAAAGATGGTGCATGGGTTGCATCACAAGTCCTATGAAGACAGGTTGAAGGAACTGAAATGTACTCCCTGGAGGAGAGGAGGAGAGAGGATATGATAGAGACATACAAGTATCTTACAGGAGGAACAGGGTGCAGGAAAACACTATTTTTAAGCGAAAAAGATGTTTCAGGACTAGAGGGCATGGGATGAAGTTGGAGGAGGACGATTCAGAGGAAACATGAGAAAGAATTTCTTCACAGAACGGGTGGTGGACAAGTGGAACACCCTGCCAGAGGAAGTGGTGGGGGCTGAAACAATCACGGATTTAAGAATGCATGGGATAGACATAAAGGAATTCTAGAGGTCAGGGGTAAGGGAAATAGACTTCTAGGAAAACAAACTGAACTTACAGCTCAAATGGGCAGACTAGGTGGGCCATAGGCCCTTATCTGCCAACACTGTCTATGTATCTATGTATTATGCTGTAATCACTGCACTTCCATGTGGTGGAAAGCAAAGGGCACACATTCATCTGGGCCTATAACAGAACAGCCACACAGCTTGTCATGGTTAGGTCTCAACAGTTGACATGAAGATAAAATTAAACCTTCTGAATAAACTCCTTTCTTCTGTTGCAATACCAAGGCACCAAAAGAAGGGACTTGTGTAACCTCAAAGTTTGTGTATTAAAATATGTATGTTTGTCTAATAAAAGTTATCCCACTCTTGAATAAGTCTTGAACTGTAGAAACCAATCCGATCCAGTTTATCCCTCTTAGTTTCATATATTCAAAGCAGAGGTTCTGTTATACATTTCCTCCCTCATTTTTTTTATTTAATATATAATCTTCAAGGTTAGAACAGGGATGTAGGAGGGAGTAATCACATTACCTGCTTCAATTCCATAGCCGGTACAGTGAACACCTACTCATAAAGGTTCACAAAAGATTTAAGAAGCGTAAAGGCTATGTGTTCATAACTGCTCCTGTTTATAAGTAGTATGCCAGGCTACCATGCTCCTCAAAAAATGTATCCAAACTATACCTAAAGCCTTCTTTGCTCTTGCAATCAACCACATGCATCTGTAGACTATTTCATGGGTTTACAACTTGTACGGAGCAAGAGTACTCTCTTTTATCTGTTCTAAATCTAGTTGGCTTTAACTGTAGCAGATGACCTCTTGTATTTGCCCTATTCTTAAACAACAAGTTTAAATGATTAACTAGGTAAGGGTCATTTACAATATCAAACAATAACAACATGCCCCCCCCCCCCCATGTTCCAATGAGTATTATTTCAAATGTTTTAGTCTATCCATGTAGGACATATTCTGCATTCCTCTTACAGCTTTAGTTGCTCTCCTCTGTACTCTTTCAAGTCTGGTGTGTCGATAGCGCTATAGGGGCACCACACTTGGCAGCCATATTCCAAGACTGGATGGACATACTGTAGGCATGATACGATGGCATATTAACTTCAGCTCTTTGAGTACAATGTTTCTCACAACTGCTCCCATTTCTCTGTTTGCTCTAGACACTGCTAGAGAGCACTGAATTTTGGGGGGTCAGATAACTGATAATTATTATGCTCAAATCCTTTTCGCTGTGTACAGATTCTAAGACAGTGTTACATAATGTGCATGTATGAGGTATGATCCTTCTTCCCAAATGAAACACACTACTTTTAGAAATGTTAAACTTCATGTCCCATTTGTATGCCCATATCGAAATTTTATCCAGATCTTCTTGTAAACTGCTAATGCAGCTAACCATGCCACTACAGCCACCTAGTTTAGTGTTATCTGCATATTTAATAATCCAATTGGAACTATTATTGTTTAAATCTTCTATGAAAAATTTGAAAGATTATGGGACCCAGAACGGATCATTGGGGAACACCACTTGTCACTCTGCTTACATGGGATAGATAGCCAGGTATAGAAACTTTCTATGTTATGTCCCGATAGCCAGGTTTTTAACCCATCGAATCAAAACAGGGTTTATGTTCATCTTCTTCCTTTTTTGTATGATGGCCCAGTACAACACTGTATCAAAGGCGTTACTGAAATCAAGTAAAATGACGTCTGCACAGCCCCTACTGTCAAGATGACTACTTATCTTCTCATAAAAGCATAATAGCTTTGTTATACATGACATTCCTGAGGTGAAGCCATGCTGCTGCATATCCACACTCAAGGTGTCTAACTGTTCCTGTGCCTGAATTTGTATTACTTGTTTATGTATAGTTACCTATTATGGAATTAATTTATTGTGCAATTCACGTAAACCTTAATGTGCATCTCCCCATGTACCATACTGACTTATTGCTACATTTTGCATTACTTCTCAATCTCTGTTCTGTATTTTACTCCTACTCAGGTCTACTTGTGCTTTAATGTTCGCTGATATGTTACACTACTTGTATTTATTATATTCTGAATCTTTGTATGCAAACTCCCAGGTAAAGTCCACAAATGGGTATACGTTTGCCTAGTGGATAGCCATTCTGAAGGGAATAAAGAAATTTTCCACTTCAGTTTTTCACTAAAACATATAGTTGATTATTTTCAACTAAATAATTAACTAAAAAACTTTTACCTATGGGTTAATTTTGATCCTACCCAGTTCTGTCCTTATCAGACACTGGGGACTTGAGACATGAGAAGACTTTTGTAAAGTTAAGTTTACCTTGGACAGCCATTCTGAAGGGAATAAAGAATTTTCCCACTTCAATTTTTCCCTAAAACATATTATTAATTATTTTCAACTAATAATTAACTAGAAAAGTTCACCAATGGGTTCGCTTTGATCCTAGCAAGTTCTTCATCAGACGTTGGGGGACTTTGGGACACAAAGAAGACTTTATAAAAATGGAAAAGGTTTTAAAGCTCAGATGGAATAGAGTATCCCAATTTCTACACCAGATAAACCTAATGGATTAAGCTTCATTTCTTCAGCTTTAAGAGCAGGGATAACAGAATAGCCACCAAACTTCACATTAAATTTTAATAAGGTTCTTGCATGCTGCCGAATTTTATTAATGTGAAGTTTTAAATGGTTGAACCATTTGCAGTTATTAGAAACCAAAACACCTAGATAAATATAATCTGTGACTTGGTCAGTTTTTTTGGTTATGGAGATAGCAAGGATAAGCTTTACTAGTTCCAAACAACCATTAGTTTTTGACATAGACATAACAGGTTGAACAGCTCCCCAAACTTGCTTGCTTAACAAACGCCGAGTCCCAATATGGGAAAGCAAAAGTAAAATCATATAATCAGCATTGGCAAGCAGGGAATGCTTCCTACCCTCTATAGCTGGTGAATGAAAATTCCCCTGATTTGTGCTTGATAAGTTATTAGAATACAACATACTTAAAGAACACACTTGTTGTTTGTTGATGCTATAACTATTCACAAATCCATGAAGGAGTAAAGTCTGTTTATTCCTGGGTCTTCAAAGTCACATTCTTATAGAGTTTCTGATCATGGTGTTAAAACATGGTTCTTGTACATTACAGCCTGCTGTGCTGCCAGTATATACCTTTAGACTGGCCTGTTGTGTAAAGCAGTAAGGTTTAATGCTTGGACACGAACCATGTGGACTTTTGTTCATGGTGCACAGGTGGCAGCGCATAGGGCAAGGGTGGGCAGACTCATGCAGGAGGGACACAAGGACTGTATTGCTTGTGGTACTGTACATGTTCACACCAATAAGATAGGCTGTGCCAGGACGGGAGGCTAGATTTAGGAACATAGCAGGAGCCATAGAAGCAGTATGCCAAAGTGGTATTTTATGTAGTACTACTGGTGCCATAAGCAGGGCCAAAGAGATAGCAGAAGACTAGGCAGGTGAACATGTGACTAAGGGTTTGATGCACAGAGCAAGGGTGTTCATTCCCCACATACCAGAAGGCATTTTGGGGCAGGGGAAGTGTATATGCAGTGGGTGAACTTCACCTGAATACAAAGGGATATAGGTTCTGGCTCAAGTTAGAAGGTTTGGAAGGCCATGAAGAAGGAGAGGAGGTGGTAGGTGTTGGAGAACACCCATGCCATAAGCAGAAACAAGGGGTTAATTAGATCAACTGTAAAGGGCATGAGCAGTAACAAAACCCATTGTCCTCCATTGTATGACAACAAATGTGAAGTGTTGAAAATGATGCCTTATCTGGAGAGTGAGCTGCATGAGGCAAGCTATGGCGTAGTAGGGCTAACGGAGACCTTCTGAAGTAGGAGGATTAGCTAGGATGCTAGTGTGAAAGAGTACTGTCTCGAAAGAAATGACGGGGTTCAGAGGGTTGGAGGGGTTGCTTTGTATGTCAGGGAGGGGACTGAGGTGAGTGAGAAAGAGGGTATGAGGAAGAATGGGAGCCCTACTGAAACAAATTGGAAATAGGATCTACAGTAAGTAAAATGATGATTTGAGGTGTATGTTATAGACTAACAGGTTGTGCAGGAGAAGAAGACTTTGAACTGGTGAGTAAAATGGAGACAGCAGTCACTATAGGGCCCTTGTGGACTTTAACCAGCCTCACATTGGAACATGCCCATGGGACAGCAGAAAGGGATTTCTTGTTAAACATAAAGAACCATTTTCTCCTTCAGCATGTCTAGAACTGGGAGTGAAGGGATGCTGTTCTGGATCCATTGTTGGGCCGTGTAGATGATATTGTTGGGGTAAAGGAGTTAGTAGGTAACAGAAATCAAATGACGATTAAGTTCAAGGCTATAGTGGGCAACTCCTTCATTTAGAATAGGAACATGATTCTAAACTTAACAGCATATTTTGACAGGTGTGTGTGTGTGTGTGTGTGTGTGGCGTGCATATGTGTGTGGCTAAACTGGCAAATAAGCCTTTGGGTGGGAGAGCTGACACCGAGAGGAGGCCTTGAAGCAGACTGATGGAAACAGTGACTTCGATGCATCCTTGTGGGTAACAAATACAAGAGGGCTTGTTGGCAGGAGTCTCCCTTCTGGTTGTACAGGGACCTACAGGAGAACTTTTGGGAGAAAAGAAATCAAATTATAAGTGGAATGATTTCAGAGACAGGGCCAGAGAATTGGAGGATAGGTCATTGCAGAGGGAAAGCAAAGATATGGTTGCACAAGCAGAACTGGAATACAGGACTGCATAAGGAATCAAGGGTTAAAATAAACTTTTTTCCAATACAAAGGTAACATAAAAAGAGTTAAAGATGAGGTGGGGCCCGTGATAATCAGAGCAGGGCCATTGAGGGAGGCAAGGGATGGCAAAGGCATTACATAATTACTTTGTATCAGGAAATTGTCAGGAAGTCGGCATGTCCAGCAGGGTGGGCAAAGTTATGGGAGATAAGCAGGCTGAGTAGGAAGAAGTTCTGACCACACTAGAATTATTTTTTAATTATTTTTTTTCTTTTTCTTTATGCCCCTCCTCACGCCTTGCTCCTTTTCTTCAGGAGACTCTTTTGTGGCCTTGTACATCCCTGTTCTGTGCCAGGCCGGTGCAGTCCATCCCCCACGAGCCTTGGTTGTACTCCCCAGGCAGGTGCAGGGCGGGACCCCTTACCGTCCGGCGTGGCTGTCTTCGATCAGGGGAAGCTGTCATTAGGCGCTGGCAGGGGCACTGGGATCGGGGCCTGGAGCTCCGTCTACAGGAAACACTGCAGGGTTTTTCCGTTTTTCTTGGCCCCTCCCACAGAATGTCAGCACTCTAGGGGAGCCTAGGGGCGGCGCACGTAGAGACGTGCGAGCACTCCGGCCCCCGGCCAACGTTCCCCCTCCCTTCTTTCTGCTGTCCCGCTGCACCTCCACCCGTGGTCAGCCAGGTGGCGGTAGAGAGGCGGGACATGCATCCCACCCCACCCCAGAGAAGGAGAGTGGCCTCTGGGTGCTCAATCCTCCTCCCCCCAGCCGACCCTCAAGCAGACCGAGTCCGTTCCCGAACCCGGGTCACTGGCGCTGTGAGCGGTAGCACTACCGCTGTGCCGGCGGGCCAGCCCACACTAGAATTATTGAGTAAGTACTGCCCTTATTAAATACTGAACAGAACTAATTATTCTGTATGTCCACCATTTCATTGGCATTAGCTGTGTTCCCCGATCATTTAAGTATGGTCCTATATTGTTCTGTACTTTTTTAGTTTTGTTAATGTAAGCGTAGAAGGCCTTATAGTTATTTTTAGTTCTGTAGGCCAGCTGTAACTCATAATCAAATTTGCTATCTTTATTACCCTTTTAATTTTCTGACTTTCTCTCTATACAGTATATACTATTAGACTCAGACTATTAGAATCAAACTCAGGTCTGGTCTACTGGATGTACCAAGCTCGTCACACCTCGTTCCTCTAATGGACTGCTAGGGTGCTAGCTGCACATTCGAGCAGACTTGATAGACCTCTATGCCTTTATCTGCTGGGCAAATTTCATATGTTCATATGTTCGCATTTTCCCTAGTGGGTCGTCCTTTGTGTAACATTTTAAATATTTTGTTCTTTTCTTTAACCATTTTTTTATTTTAGAGTTAAACCATACAGAGGTGCGTGCTTTATGTTTATATTTGGGTTTACTGGGTATGTTTGTTTTCACAGCCATATCAGTTTCTTTGATTAGTGTTCCCCACATCTCATCTACTGTTTTGTTTGTGAATTCAGTTCTCCAGTTCCAGTCATTCATGTCCTTTTTAAGTGATAAGAAATCTGCTTTTTCAAAATTTAATTTGTATGTTGTACCTGTTCTGATATCTGTACTTCATTCTTCCTTTATTTTCAAGAACACCGTGCAATAACCACTATTTCCCAAGGGACCATCAACCACAACATTGTTCACTTTGTCGCCCATATTGGTCAGTATGAAGTCCAGAATGTTTCCTCCTCTAGTTGGTTCATTTACTTTTTGTTCTACTTCTATCTGGTCCAGTACATCTTTTTTTTTTTTTAGTCTTTGGTAACGGGCAAGGCCCACTAGGCACAAGTGCCGTTTTCAGGGGTGACCTGGGAGCACTGGGTAGTTAAGTGACTTGCTCAGAGTCACACAGTATGCAAGTGGAGGTTGTGAGAATCAAACTCAGGTCTGGTCTACTGGATGTATCAAGCTCGTTCACACCTCGTTCCTCTAACCTCTAGGCTATACCGTCATCTAAATAACATTTATCATTACTTCTTGTTCCTTTGAATTCCTGCCAGTTGATCCCAGGCAGATTAAAATCACCTGTTAGAATGATTTTTTTCTGCTGGATTAATATTTGATAAAAATGTGAACATTTGGGTTTCGTCAGGTTGTGAAATTGAAGAGGGGTCTATATAACAGTCCCACATTTATTTTGGTCATAGTTTTTGGTAGTATTTTTACCCATAGTGTCTCAATGTTTGTTGTTCCCATGTCCACCTGTTCACATTTTATAGAGTCCTTGATGTATACAGCAATCCCCCACCTCTCTTCGATTTTGATCTAGATATATAGATTATAACCATTAATAATCTTGTCCCATAGGTCCGTTTCTTCCCACCATGTTTCACTTACAAGGACAATGTGTATATCATGGGAAATTAACATATGTTGAAATTCATCAAACTTGCTTGTGAGACTTCTGGCATTTAATAGTACCCATTCCAGTTTGTGTCTTGGTGTTTTGCAGTGTTTTGTATACCTGTTGTCATTTCTGGTAGTTCCTGTCCCTTCTCTTCAGTTTAAATGAAACTTGATTACATCATTTAATTTTCTGCCAAGGATTCTAGTTCCTGTTTTATATGGGTGTACCTCATCCGTTTTAAACACTATTTTATTTTGAAATGTGGTGGAATTGTCCATGAAACCAATATTCTGTTCTTGGCAGAAGGAGCGAAACCAGGTGTTGATTTGTTTATTGCCCAGTTCTTATATACATTGGGTCCATGTCCTGGTAGTACACCTGGAATAATTAGCTTGCCCCCTTTCCTATGATTCTGCTAGTTATTCTGATGTAATTATCCTGTATATTTGACATTCTATTTCTACCTATATCATTTATTCCTACGTGTGGGATGATGACTAAAGGGTTGTAAGTGTTCTCCATCAGCCCTTCCAGCATTCTCTAGATCAGATAATTTCACCCCAGGGAGTGTGCTCACTGTCCTGTGTTCTTTTTTCCTTTTACAGACTATTTCATCTGTCCCCCTTGTTGTTTAATTGCCAATTATAAGAATATCTTTCTCTAGGATTTGCCTGGGAGTTTCTTGGGTCACTTCTTGCTGGTTAACTGGCCTATTTCAGTTTGGTTTGATACTGCTAGGTCCATTCATACTTTTAGTTCCTAATACAAGATTCTTTGGGATGATGGCAATTTCTGGTGTTATGTCATGTACTGAATTGTTTAATGTTTCATATTTGTTTTGTAGTACTTAGGGTTCCTGTTGATACCTTTGTCCTTTCTTACTTTTAGTTTGTTTGTTCACATTTACAACCTCTGTCTTCTGTGTTTTACTTGTTTTTGGTATGTTATTCCCATGCACACAACTTGGTGTGCTTGTAATAACTTCATTATTTTGCATCGTGATATTATCAACCATGGCATCAAGGAATTTTTCTAACTCCCCATATCTCTTTTTGAACCTCTATTCTCTTTAGGAGTTGTTTAATTTCCTCCTGTAATGTTTCTATCAATAGACATTTATCACAGCTAAATTGTTTACTTTTGTCTCCTTCTATAAACATTTTGCATTGTATGCATTACTTCAGGTGTTTTTTACCTTTTCCTTTTCCCTGTGCCATTGTTACCTTAGTGCTGGCACTAGTTTCTGTTTCCTTATTGACCTTATGCAGGGCATGGTTCCCTCTGTGTTTATGTGCTGTCGGAATAGTGATATTTTCTCGGCCTGGTCAGTGGCGTCCCCAGCGGACACAGTTGACATGCATGAGATGCGTGTGTCTCTGCGCGCGTCTCCACACACGGTGACCATACACTCGCTCTGCTCGCTCCGGGCATCTGTTTAGCAGGAAGAGGACTGGAGGTGTGCTGACGTCACTTCCAGTACCTTGCTGCATTCAGCCGCTTTCAAACTTGTAAAGTTTAATATCAATGTTTGCCACCTCATGCGGTGTACTTAGTGCTGTTTAAAAGTAGTATCAGGTGTATTTTTGTTTTAAAAATGCAGTACACAGTCGCACAGTGTGTTTAGCCCACTGCCCCAGCTAGTTCCACTGCCGAGAATCTGCAGTTGGCCTACAATCCCCACAAATCCAGGCTGCATGGGGTTCCAGTTGCTAGGCAATGGCCTGCCGCTAGACCTCTCTCCAGAGGATGAAATCCTTAGTATTTGCTTTCTGTTTACAGTAGTACGTGGTCCTTACAAAGGACCCTACAGTTCTCTGGTCTCACACCCTTCTCAGACCCAGAGCTCAATCCAACTAGTTCCCTGCTCACTCGGGGCATCTTAATTAATTATTATTGAACTGTTCCCTTCCAGAGCTCCTGATATTTGGTATAACTAGAAAAGAATATTTTTATTCTCATACAGAACAACCACTAGTATTCTTCCAACCCTTTCCAAAAATAATCTTATATATTTTTATAATGCTTGAAATTACATTTTGAAAGCTGTAACATCTGAACAGTTAATACAGTTCTCCTGTGTTGCTATATGCATATACATGTTAATATGTTAAAATGATGAGACTTTAAAAGTGCAGTGAACCATTTTATTTTATTTATTATTTTTTTGTTAATCCTTTTCTCCCTGGCCCGGTCTGCTTTACCTCTTGCTCCTGACATCCCCTAGGTCTTCGGCTGCCATCCTGAAGACCCCTCCTCTCCCATTCTGGTCCTGCAGCTGTACCCCGTGGCTTGCCCCCGCAGGGTGGTGGCGGAGAGCCCCTAACCCCTCCACCATGACTGGATCCAGTATTCGCTGCATACCCTCAGAGCCTGAGCGCCCCACTGAGACAGCCACCATGCCACTGTGACTGGTGCCTTTTTCTTGTTCAGTACCCCTTGACATGTGAGGCATGCAATGACGCCAGGGACAGAAGCGCGCACGCCACCAGCGCACTCCTTCCCAGCGCTGGCCCCAGCACATCCCTCAGACTGCCTGTGCCACTGCATCACCCCAGCCACTGCTAGAGGCCACCAGTGCACCGACGGCAGCACCCCCTCCCCAGGGAAGGAGAGCAGTCCAATGGATGCTCAATCCTTCTCCCCCTGCCGACCCAGACGACCGGGCTCGTTCCCAAACTCAGATCGCTGGCATGGTGCGGTGTGTGCATTCAGCGCCTAACCCTCTGCGCCACCGGCCAGGGAATTATTTTATTTTTTAGATTGAGATGAAACAGTTTTTTTTATATTGCTATAAAGTCTCTGTAGTGTTTTATTAATGACACGTCTCCTTTCATTTAAACAAAAAATAAGTCTCTAGATCTCGTGGTTCCAAAGTTATCACATTTTAAAGAAAACATCCTTTGAAAGGTCTAACTATGGAACTGTTGGGGCTAGAAACTTTTTCTTTAATGAAAGCTTGGAGTCCAGCTGTTAAGAAATGGTGTCATCATATTGTTATTATGTAACAGTAGTAATTTATGGTATCAATATGGAAATGGGCAGTTTTCGCTAGCTATGGCTCTCTATATTTATATCACAACAGAAGTGTTTTTTTGTAGAAAAAATGTTATTGATATATTTTGCCATAAAACAATGTATATGAATATACTTTTTTAATATTGACATGGAAAATTTCATGAGCATTTTTAAAAGAAAAACTACAAAAACCTTTTTTTTGCACTTTTTCTGAATTTTGGTGTTGGTCCCCATAATGCAATTGGTCTCTATATAGATGTGATTTATTCATTCACTCATTTATTTATTTATAATTCGGAAAACACCTTTGAACACGAGTGCGGTTTTACAAAGGTTCCAAGTCAGCACAGGACAGAGGAACAAACAGGTATAATACAAACATTTACCAGTCCAGGGAAGCCTGGTGAAGTACAAGTAACAGCAAATACAGGGAAAGGTATCGACAAGACTAAGTAAAAGCAGCCCCACAGGTACATGTTCAACAAATAGCAAGAAGATAAATCAAATGCAGGTTTTAAGACATTAACAGTCCAGGAGAAAATAGGGATAAAAAGGTACGAGTCAATTATAGCTGCTGCACACTGATCTAAGCATGAGTTCATTTTTTTCAGAGATTTAATTGTGCAATTTCGAGGAGACCCACTAGGATTCAGGAAGTTAACTCAGCCATTGAGCAGCAAGAACTACAAATGAGGGCGATTCATCTTATACCTTAAATCGTTGCTAACATTTCACTTTCCCTCCAGCAGTGCCAATTCTTCCTCGCTTTTGCAGGTTTCACCTGAGAACGCATCATAAGATAATAAAATATCTTCCAGGAATTTAAAATGCTTCTGTAGGAATGGCTTCGAAGAATCTTTAACATATCTTACCTCAGAGTCCCTTTACAACAAACGGATAATTATCGCCCATTTGGACATAACTGTGAGAATTTACACTTCCAATCTTTATAACAGTATTTTTATACTTTGCACCCGATGGACTAGAAGGCAATCATTGATTCGTAAATGTTTTCAAGGGATATATAAAGCACAAAAAAACCTTAAGTAGCTCAGAATGATATCTGTTATATAGTAAATGAAAGTGAATGTATTGTAAGCTATATAATCAGCATCTGTGTAAACATGGGATTGATCTGTATAGGTGGAACATGTCCTGAGAGGGCCCAGTCCCAGGCCACATCCGATCAATATACATGCAAAATTTAGGTACTGCATTTAGTAATACTCTTACCTTGGTTCCCAATAATTCAAATGACGCCATTTAATCCATCTTTTATATTTACCTGATGGTTTCCTGAGACAGATAATATGCTGTCTAGGTAGCCCTGCTTTTCAGTATACCTTAAAATTTCGTAATGACTTTAAATGTGCGAATTCAAAATCTATAGTCTACCTAATTTAACCTACAAAATTATGACTTTAAGTTCTGATTCAGTAAATAAATAATTTTTTTTTTTTTGTAAAGTACAACAAATTACAAGAAGGTTGTTACACTGTAGTGTTTTAGGTGGTTTTGATGATAGTCTTTTATTTGTTTTTGTTTTTAAGCTTTAATTTGCACAATTTGGGGTATTGTTATCTGTATGAGCTTGCCTCTGCAGGATTTTAGGTGTCTGCCCAGATAACTGAATCGGCTCTTTACTGTGTACTATTATCTTTCTATCCTTTGTAATGACAAAATATGTCAAACAAATAAATGTGAAAAGGTTTTTTTTTTCGAATTAAGAATTTTCTGTTCAACCTATTTAACTGTTGAACAACATTACACTAACACAGGAATTGCATTTTAAAGAGCCAGTGTACTGCCTAAAATTAATATTAGTTTTAAAAGCAGTCAGCTATTGCCTTTACATCTGAGGTACTTTTTCTTTTCCTTTGGTTAATCAGAAACTATTTTAACTGATGTTAGTAGGTGTGATGTGTTGAACCCCACCTTGTCTGGCTGCTAAAACATCTAGCTCTGTTCCATTCCATCATCAGCATCATGCCCTCACTGACTGTGACACTGCAGCTGCTCAGGAAGAGCCCCAGCTGCCAGGCCAGTCACCTGTGATGTCATTCTCAGTGAGATCACAGTGAATAATATAGTGGGAAGAAGAGAATTAGATACGTCAGTTGCCAGACAGAGTGTTACTGGACACAACCAGTGTAATATTATCACAAAGAAAACGTTCTAATAAGCAAAAGGAAAAGAAAATACTTCAGAAATAAAAATTACAACTACTTAAAATTTGTAACATTTTCCATCTGCTATTTTTGGTTCTACTACCTCTTTAAATCTCAGTGCCTTTTGTATTTTAGTTTGCAGTTAGCAATAAAAAGGTTACGCTTGACAGGGATATCTCATTATCTTTTTTTTTTTTTTAAATACTATTCCCCCCTCCCCCAGCCCCATTCTTTTCCAGTTATTACCCATCTCCCACCTTGACAATCAGGGGTTGCCACGATTACACCCTTCCTGGAATCAGAATAGTAGGTGAGTGTCAGGATTCACAGCTGACCACAGTGCCATCCATTAGTCAGCCAGCTGGCTATACACAAAAGCCCACACCCTCCCTTCTCAAGACCCAGGCATTTCACCTCAATGACGTGCCCGGCCCCCCCAACCAGTCTCTGTGTTTAACTCTGGGGCTCTCACACAACCTCTGGTCTCCCTGCATCGCTGGACCAGACCTTCTCACTTTATTGTGAGTCTGCACAAACACAACAGTACTGCAGTTAATCTGTAAACAAACAAACAAAATATATATTACTCAGTTTTGTTAAGGTGGAAATAGGATCTAGGCCCATTGAGACCACCTTCCCCAATCTTATGGGGTAAATTTTAACTATCCAAACCTAAAGCAGTTTATCCAGTTCACTCTTGAACTTCCTAAAGTTTTTAATGTCTACAATGTACTGGTGTAGTGCATTCCAGAGTGTGGCAGCCCTAATTGTGAAGTAATGTTTACGTTTATTTGTTAGTGTTCTTGGGATGCTAATCTGCTTATTGTGCCATCTTATATTTACCTGCATCTTGGCTTGTTCAATGAAAGCGAAGCATTCCTGGAAGTAAGATGTGATATCTGTTTCTGGAAGGTCTAGAATTGAAATGCTCTTTATATACTGAAGTCATTTGGGAAGGCATTTTCAACTCTGCATCTCTACATTTAGAATATGGAAATCTTAAAGAGAATGAAAAGCCATAGTAAGCATAATATCTGCATAGGCAAGGTAATTTTATTTTAATGCACACTTTCCCAGAGGCTCAGAGCACCATATAAATCACAACACACACAAGCAATATAATAAACACAGACATAAATATGTAGCATAAGCGCGAACATAAGTACTCAGCCAGCTCCTGAATCAGTGATAAAAAATGAGTGATGTCCCCAAATCCAAATTACGCTTTATAATAATTCATGTACAAAACAACCTGGACGATGCAGTTACTATCACTAATAGCAAGTTGAGAAGCAAAAAGTCTGCCCTTTGACTTTTCTTTGCTTGTCTGAATACTGCAGTTAATGAGCTGCTGACACCTTCTTTTGGCTGGGGCAGGCAACTCATGTCCAGTAGCTGCCTTCCCAGGACCCAAACAAGTCAGATTTCATTTTTTCTGCTCAGTGTGTAATTCATAATTTAACTTACTGACAGCACAATCCTACTTCCTGCTTAAGCTGAAGTCCTCGAATGCCCACTGCAGCCCTCCCAGAAAACTTGTGTTTTAATGATGCAAAGTTGGGAAGGGCTGCAGGGCTATACAGCATTATAATGGGCAGCAACTGCCTTTGCATACTACTACAGCTTATAAAAGGCACGGATACCTGTTGCACATAAATCACAAGTTTCTTTAATGCTGGCACTATTTTAATCCATTCACTAAAATAAAGTCTTCATAGTTTTACCTCATTGTGTTCTAAATTTTGAGGGAGGGGTTTCAAAATGTATACCTGTACTGCCCTGAGAAAAGACACCTCTTTCAGAGAGAAATCTGAAGTCAAAATGGACTCCTGTTTATAGTCACTAGTTCTTCTCCATGAACACAAGTCTTTAAATTAAAGATCAAATGCCAAGGTTTTACAGATTTACAATACAAATCATGACTAGTGTTTCCTGAAAATATCATGCTGTTTGGTTTCTTTAAATCAACATCCGCTAATGTGCTGTGCAGTAACTGAAAAACAGTGAAGATTTGTGTGTCTCCATCAGTGAGTGACGACATCATTCCTGTCCAGCCTGTTGCTGCAGCAATTAAGGCCTTGATTGCCTGAAGTACTGTAGCTGTTGCACTTCCCAGTCAGAGTAATCTATGGGGCTAATTTAGCAATACACCACGAGAGGGTGTGGGTGATACCAGGATTTACTCACGCCTGGTGTGGTCTGCTCACGAGGCACAGCTGAGTGAGTAAACCACACCAGAAGTGGGTAAATCCTGGCATCACCCACACCCTCGAGAGGTATATTGTGATTATACAATCTGCCGGGTTTTTTTTGTGACAAAAAAAAAAACAGTTTTTGTATTTTAAATTTTTTTTTTTTGTATTTTTTACTGTGCGGCATAAAGTAGTTCTGTGTTAGGGAGATGCTGTTGTCAATTGTGTGCTGTCAGGAAGATGCTATGTTTGTTGTCTATTTAGTGCGCAGCGAGCAGCTATTGTTTATTTTATTTTTTTAAGTATTGAGGGGCGCTATAGAGACAGAGGTAAAGACATGCTGCTTTGCTTGTTTTGATTGTGGGGAGTTAGCGGATGCCGAGCAGCAGCGTGCGCACATTTTAACTGTGGAGCTGTTCTGTAAGTGCCATTCTGGTCCCTTTCAGCAGTTCTGAGACCGGAGCCTGAAGTTATCGGGAGACACAGGGGAAGTATTATCTTGGGTAAGCAGTGATTTGGAGGGTGTGGGAAAGCTTGCAGTAATTCACGGCTGTTGAGGGCAAGTTTTCCTTGTCATGGTTGCAGTTTTCAATCGCGTTTACCGAGAATCCAAAACTGTTGTTTTGGTTTTTATTTATAGTGTCGGACTGATTTTACAGATTGCATTGTACATGTGGGTGGCTGGCACTTCTCATGGGGTACTATCAGGATTTACATGTTGTAAATCCTGATAGGTAGCCAATCAGAAGCAAGGATTTAACTTGCCATTGTATAGTTGTCTTTACTCCAAGTGTGTTACTAACCTATCTGGTTTGTGTTTAGACAGATTAGTTTACAATCTATCATTCTGTTCACACAAAGAGTTGGTCGTTTGTGTTTCAGTGGTTAACTGAAGTGGTATAAATGAATGTTTGTGAGAAATCTCCTGTCTGTATCACAGCCAAGTTCTTTCACATCAAAACTCTGCATTTCTTTTTGGTTATATAAACCCAGGGTTGTTTAATGGATATAAAATAAATCTAAAGTGTGTTAAGTCATAGAAGTAGCGTGTCCTTGATGTAGCCTCCATACATATGTTCATGTGAAAACAATATTGTTGTTATGTCAGATTGACAAACAAGTGTCTGTCACACTTTGCTATTTCAGGAACATGTACTGTATGAATTCACAAAATTCAGTTCTCTGAGGGATTATGTGTGAAAATCCATAATGAATGTGGTAACTAGACACACTATATGTTATCCTGATGACCTTGTCTCTTGCCCCTTAGTTGAGGCTGCTGCACCCTGCTTCCCTCTGCCCCACCCTGGCAGGGCCAATGCCCCCTGTTCCAGTCTCCACAGACAGAACTGCTGTGCTCTGCTAAGTCCTACAGTCCCAGGCCAGGGCCTCTGCCTCCACAGTTGGGGCTGCTGCACCATGCTGCACAAGGCCACCAAAACGTGGGGATTTTGCTGCACCCTGCATTGCCCCAAATAGGCAGGGCAGCTGCAACACGTGCACCTTGTCTCACAGTCAGGGCTGCTGTACCCTGATGCCCCACTGTATCCTGCCCCCCGTCAAAACTTCTGCACCAAGCTGTCCTCTGCCCCCTGCCACCACTGTGCCCTGCTACACCACAGAGCCTCTTGCTTCCACAGTTAGGGTTGTTGCACCATGCTGCTCCCTGTCACCAGAGTCCGATCCTTTGGTACACTACCCAAGCTGCTCAACAGAAAAAGCAAACACTTTCATCTTGTGTTATAGGGTGGGGACAGAGGGCAACAGGGTGCAGCAGCCCTACCTGTGGAGGTATGGGACTCAAGAACACAGCTGGCCACAGCCGCCTTGACTGTGTCAACATGGTTGCAGGGTGCAGCAGCCTGGATGTGGTGGCAGAGATAGACAGAATGGTGCAGATGCCTCGACCATGTGGCAGGACAAAGGGTGGCATCAGGGTACAGCAGCCCTTACTGTGAGACAGAGTGCAGATAATGCAGTGGCCCTGCCCATTTTGGGGCAGTGGAAGTGGGTAGCAGGGTGCAGCAAAAGCCCCACTTTTGGTGGCCTTGGGCAGCATGGGGGAGCAGCCCCAACTGTGGAGACAGAGGCCCTGGGACTCTAGGGCTTAGCAGACCAGAGCAGTCCTGTCTGTGGACACTGGAACAGGAGGCAACAGGTGGCAGTGGCCCTGACCGGGGGGGGCAGGGGGAAGCAGGGTGCAAGAGACAGGGGAATCAGGATGACATATAGTATGTCTAGATCTTACTTCCAGAGGGCTCTTGCAGTAGGTACTCACAAGTAGGACTAAGCTGCCAGGCATTAGGACCACACGGAAAAATTCTTTCTCACAGTGTCCAGCGGGGGACCACCCCTAACGTCACGTGACGGATGTCAGCGTGGTGCTATATAAGGAGCGGTCCCAACGCCCGCCTTCCAGTTCTTTCCTGTTATTGACCTGCGCATGTCAAACTTCGTGGAAGAATGCTGCTATTGTTGACGCCATTTTGGATGAGTATTATTCAAATAGTTTTACTATTAATCCATATTTTTCTTGTTTTTTTGTTTAACAAAAATCATCGTGTATGTTGTCTCTGATGCCTTCCGAATCCAGAATCGCATAAGAACAAGTGCGACTCTTGTGGAACTCAGCTCCCTCACAAGGATGGCCATTCCCTCTTCCTTTTTTGCCTGGGCCCAGGCCATATGTTGGAAGGGTGCGAACACTGCCAGAATTTAACACGGCCACATGTAAACGTAGGCAGCAGTCCCTGGAAGCCCATCTTTTAAAAGAAAATATTGCCACTATGGAGGAGCTGAAAAAACTCAGGAAATCATTGTCCTCTCCAGAGGGCCACCATAAGAAAAAGAAGGACAAGGAGAGACATCGGGACCGGGAAGGGTCCCCAGCCATTCCGCTGCCTCCCGCTGGAGCTGTGGCCCTTCAGGTAACATCCCCTCCAGGGGATTCACCATCGACAACTGCCTTGGTGGCTACCAACTAGCCGTCGACTCACCCGTCTGGCCTGGGCTCAGGCCAGACGGGAGCCTCCAGAGATCAGGAAGCACCCACATCCTCTACGGCCCCCAAGATTTCAAGGCCTAATGGTATGAGTGTGACCGGTAAGTTGAGTTCTGGCGCTGCTGGTTCTCACACAACTGTGGCTGCTAAGCCGCCCGTTGGCTCCTCTGACAGACACCCAGCCCCAGATCCTCCATCAGGCTCCGACAACAGGCGTGACAAAGAGGTGACGGCACAGCTGACAATAGATACGCAGCTGACAAAGGACACGACTCCTTCCTCTCCCCTACTGCTGGCAGAAGTGGTACCTCCAGCCTCCCCTGCAGGTGACATGGAGGCAGGAGAGTGCTCTCCAACAGAGGTCTCATTACCCCCTCCACTGGTGCCTCAGACACCAGAGCCAGTGTTGGACCAGATAACAGTCCCTCCGACCCCCTCGGGTGATTCAGACCCGCAAGGCATTCCATCGGGCCACACACCAGGACCTTCGGGACCCTCTCATCTGCCTCTTCCATCTGGGCCTTCTAAGCACCTTGTGGGACATTGTACAGATCCGAGTATTCCTCCGGCAGGACCTTCGGCCCCTCCATCAGGACCACCTGGAAATCCTTACGGACATCCATCACCGGGCTATCCTCCTCAGTACCCAATGCCAAGATACCCACTGCCACAGTATCCAGCATCAGGATTCCATGTGCCGGGCTACCCTCCATCGGGCCTTATCTACCCCTACTATGGATACCCCAGCTACGGGTTTATTAACCCTCCACCTCAGCATCAAGTGGACCTCCAAGCAGTCCTTAAAAACTGGTGAGCAGAAGCTAAGTTACAGCTCACGTCAGAGCTGGAGAAACGTCAGTCGCCGATGGCCCTGACACCGACTACAAGGCCTCCTGCATTGGATCCTTCCCCTTCGTCCATCCCTAAGGGCCTGATGCAGGCCAATTGTCCAGATTCTCATCTTAGGCCCTGGGAGTTCTCCAGGCCTACAGAATTTTCCAGGACCATGGACCTGCTGCTTCCAGCCATCAGCTCTCCTAGTGAACATGATCCCTCGGACTCGGATAGCAATATGGTCCATTCCGACTCCGACATAGAAACACCCACACCGGATGACCAGAAACCGAAGGATTCTCCCTAATCCCCTCTGGAGGATCCTCCCTTCTTGGAGCTCCTAAGAAAGATCCAAGCAGCCTACGATTGGCATTCGGTTGCTCAGGACTCGCAGAGGCGGAGGCTGGCAGCCCATTCAGATTTGGCCGATTCCTCCCCAAACCTCATTCCGCCCTGGATTGAACCATATGAGGACTTGGTCACCACTGTATGGAAGCAACCTTCTTCTCTGGACCCAGTAGCCAGAAAAGCTGATAGACTTTATCAATCCCACCAAGACCACCTCTGAGTCATTCATCTTACTTGCCCAACCACCTACCCTTGATGAGAGAGGAAATCACGTCCTTGTTAGCAAAGGCAGCAATAGAAACAGTTCCCATAAAACATCAGGGAAAAGGGTAGTATTCACATTTCTTCCTGGTTCCCAAGAAGACAGGTGACCTCAGACCAATTTTAGATCTGAGCTCTCTGAATCTCGTTGTTCAATACAAGAGGTTCAGAATGCTGTCTCTTCCCAGCCTACTTCCTCTCTTACAGAAGGGTCAGTGGCTCTGTGCCCTGGACATGCAGGATGCTTACCTACATATCCCAATTTGTCCACCACACCGCAAATTCTTCCGATTTTGTTTTCAGGGGGAGCATTTCCAGTTCAAAGCACTACCCTTTGACCTTTTCTTGGACCCCAGGGTATTCATGAAATGCCTAGCAGTGGTGGCAGCTTTTTTGTGCAGACAGGGGGTCCAAGTTTTTCCCTACCTGGACAACTGGCTGATATCAGTCTCCTCCATTGAAGCCCTAGTCAAGGATCTGCACCTTACACTGGACACTTTCCATCGGTTGGGAATTACAGTCAATTATGCCAAATCCCACCTAGTCCCTTCCCAGCAGCTCCAATTTATTGGGGCTGTCTTGGACACAGTACAGGACAAGGCTTCCCTACTGCAAAACAGGATATCTACCCTGCAGCACCAGGCACAAATGGTGGCCTCACAGAAAAGGGTGCCAGCCAGATCGATCCTGCGACTACTGGGGCTCATGGCGACGGCCATCCCTTCGGTTCCCCTGGCCAGACTCCATATGAGAGTCTCACAATGGACCCTCAGAGTCCAATGGGACCAGAGGGCAGACAAACTGGACTGGGAGATTATGATCTCTGGTCCAATGGCACATGATCTCTTGTGGTGGCTAGAACAGGACAACATCTCCAAAGGGGTTCCGTTTCAATCAGACAAGCCCTCACAAACCCTGACGACAGAAGCTTCAGGTCTGGGTTAGGGAGCACATCTGGGCCCTCACAAGACACAAGGTCTTTGGTCCCACCTAGAACTGTCTCTTCATATCAGCATATTCGAGATGAGAGCAGCGCTGAATGCGCTGAATGCCTTTCACCATCTCATTCATCCGGGTCATCTTATGATTCAGACAGACAATATGTGCGTAGTCTGGTACATAAACAAACAAGGCGGAACCGGCTCTTACCCCCTCTGCAGGGAAGCAATGAGAGTGTGGTACTGGGTGGTCGACCACAACATTCATCTGACAGCAGTACATGTGCCAGGTGTCCAGAACACACTGGCACATGCACTCAGCTGCACGCAAGCCAGAGCACACTAGTGGGAGCTTAGACAGACGGTCGTAAACAAAGTCTTCACAAAGTGGGGAAGGCCTCGGATAGATCTGTTCACCTCGCCATTCAACGCAAAACTACCAACCTTCTGCTTGCTAGCTCCAGAGCGTGGTGTTTTCTGGTGAGATTCGCTGTCTCTATGCTGGAAGGGGAGGTTCACGTACGCCTTCCCTCCACTTCCATTGAACCAGAGAGTTCTAATGAAATTGTAGGCAGAAGGAGTTCGAATGATCCTCATAGCTCCCTTCTGGCTGAGACAAATTTAGTTGTCTGTACTGCAACAACTGTCAGTGGAACCTCCCTTTCCACTGCCAGTTTCCCCAAGATCTCTTGACTCAGGAACAGGGGACCTTGGTTCATCCAGGTCTCAAGTCCCTTAATCTGCATGCATGGCTTCTTCTGACATAGCAGCTGCCCATTTTGAGGTTTCCCCGAGGGTAGCATAGATCTTGGCAGAGGCCAGGAAGCCTTCCACCAGAGCTACATATGCCATGAAATGGAAAAGATTTTCCCTATGGGCAGATTCAAAAGGGATTTAACCCTTTTCCTGTTCAGTCACGGAGGTCTTAAGACTACATGCTGCACCTTTATGACTTGGGTCTTAGTCCTTCGGCCATAAAGGTCCACCCCTCAGCCATTTCTGCCTATCATATCCAGATAGGGCAAAAGACTTTGACACAGTTGGAGGTATCCAAAACCTTTCTGAAAGGGATCCTCCATCTGAAACCCCCAATCAGGAGCCCTGCTCCTCCTTGGGACCTAAAGTTCATTCTTTAAAAGCTCACCCTGCCACCCCTCGAGCCAGCAGCGAGTGTAGACATCCATTACCTTTCTTGGAAAGCGCTTTTCCTAGTGGCCATCACCTCAGCTCGAAGAATTTTCGAGCTTCAGGCTCTCATGTGTAAGATACCTTATCTGATTTTTCACAGAGACCACCGGGTGGCTCTACAGACCAGTCCCAAGTTTCTTCTCAACGTGGTCTCTGAATCCACCTTGAACCAATCACTGGACCTACCGGTGTACTACCTGGAATACTCCAACAGGGGAGAAGCTCTTCTGCAAACTCTGGATGTACACAGAATCCTCAGTTACTATAAGGACAGGACCAAGTACCTCTTTAAATCTGACCAACTGTTTGTCTCCTTTGCGCCCAAAAGAGAGGGCACAGCTGTTTCTAAACAGTGTTTGTCCAAATAGTTGGCAAAACTGCATTACCTTCTGTTACCAGAAGTGCAACAAAACCCTCCTGGGTCAGGTTAAAGGACATTCAACCAGAGGCATGGCTGCTGCTACTGCTTGTTTCAGGAATGTTTCCGCCGCAGACATTTGCGCACCTGCAACTTGGAGTTCTGTCCATACTTTTACCAAGCATTACAGCTTGCACATTGCATCTAGGCGCAGAGCGGGCTCTGGCCTTGCTGTCCTACAGGGACTTCTTTCATGAGTCCCTTAGAGTGGTTGGGAAACTTTCCTGCCTCCCTATGTCTCAGACTTGTCTCAGGTCACTGCTTGGGACTCAGTCCTACTTGTGAGTACCTACTGCAACAGCCCTCTTGAAGTAAGATGGTAGTTACATAAGAACTTACCGGAACAGCAGACCTTCGAGAGAGGCTCTTGCAGTAGGTACTGCTTTCCCTAACCCAAACTCCCCCACCCCCACTCCCGAGTTTCCATCTGTGGATTTTCATATTGTGCCTTTTTAGGCTCCAGGAGCCCTCTCCTGTTCTCCTGTCACACCTCTACAGGTCTCCGGCGGGAGAACTGGAAGGTGGCTGTGGGGCCCGCTCCTTATATAGTGCCATGCTGACGTCCGTCACGTGACGTTAGGGGGCGGTTCCCCACGGGAACTGCTAGCTAGAATTTTTCCATGTGGTCCTAATGCTTGGCAGCTTAGTCCTACTTGTGAGTACCTACTGCAAGAGCCTCTCTCAAGGATCTACTGTTACAGTAAGTTCTTATGTAACTGTACTTTACACACATACATGATGTATTTCCACACAGAATCCCTCAGAGAACTGAGTTCATACAGTACATGTTCCTGAAATAGAAAAGTGTAACAGACACCTGTTTGTCAATCTGACATAACAACAATATTGTTCTCACATGAACGTATGTATCGAGGCTACATCAAGGACACACTACTTCTACGACTTAAACTTTAGATTTATTTTATATTCATTAAACAACCATGGGTTTATATAGCCAAAAAGAAATGCAGAGTTTTGCTGTGAAAGAACTCAGCTGTGATACAAACAAGAGATTTCTCACAAACATTCATTTATACCACTTCAGTTACCCACTGAAACACAAATGACCACTCTTTATGAGAACACAATGATAGATTGTAAACCAGTGTTGGGTGAGTTACTTTTTCTATTACTTTTGGAAACTTGTTCCAGAAAGCTCTGTGCAGTCACTAGGAAGGATGGAGAAGTACTAGAAAAAGTAATACACCTTACAGTTACAATTACTTATGTCTTTTTATACAAAAGAAATACGTATCTGTAACTGATTACATTTATTTGAAAGTAACTAGTAACTAACCTATTACTTTCATAAAATGTAATCTATTATAGTTATTTGTTATTTTGTATTGTATGTGAATAAACAGAAATAAGTAACCATAATTGTAAGGTGCATTACTTTTTCTAGTACTTCTCCATCCTTGTTAGTGACTGCACAGAGCTTCCTGGAACAAGTTTCCAAACATAATAGAAAAGTAATAGAAAAAGTAACTCACCCAACACTGTTGTAAACTAATCTGTCTAGACACCAACCAGATGGGTTAGTAATACATTTGGAGTAAAGACAATTAGCCCTACAGATTACTCTGACTGGGAAGTGCAACAGCTACTACAGGCAATCAAGGATTTAATTGCTGCAGCAACAGGCTGGACAGGAATGATGTCATCACTCACTGATGGAGACACAAAAATCTTCACTGTTTTCAGTTACTGCAGAGCACATTAACAGATGCTGATTTAAAGAAAACCACAACACCAAACAGCATGATATTTTCAAGAAACACTAATCATGACACAGGGACTTGAGTTCATGTTTTGTATTATAAATCTGTAAAACCTTGGCATTTGATCTTTAAAAGATTGGTGAGATGGAAGCAACAGCCAAAGATTAAATTCTTTTTGGCTAGACACGAGGTGCAGTAGTAGCATGCCACACTAAACTGAGAGACTGAGGTTCGCATGTAAGCGTCAGAATCCCAAACTGTGGCCATCAAGGGGATGAGTAGAGATGGGCGAAGTGGACCCAATTCACTCTTCGGAGTGCTCCGCAATGTGAAGCGAGTACTTCACTTCATAATGAGGAACACGAAGTCCATCGAAACCAATGACTTTGCATTATTCCGCCTTCCCCAAACCACTTCTCCACCAATTTTAAGGTGAAGTACATTGAAATCAATGTAATTCGCTTCACTTAGCCCCGTAATTGAGCGCCAAATGAAATTCTGCAGTTATTCATGGGATTGCAGGTCACATGGGCTGTAGATTGTTCAGCACAGCCTCAGTTCTGGCCTGGGTAGTGTGAGTGCAGTGGTAACTAGAGACAGTTTGCTCTCAGAGCGCTTCGATTCAAAACCTCTAAAAGCTGTTTAAAATGCTTTTTTGAGTAATATTTTTTGCTCAAAATTTAGTACATTGATTGTAGGAAACCCTTCTGTGCTCATATCATTGAGTGTTTATTGTTGTGTGTGGATTTTGAATGTTACTTTAAAACAGTCTGTGTACTGTGAATTGTGCTTTGGGGGAGGGGCGTATTTGTGGTATAGGTAGATTAATTGGGAGAAAAAAGGCAGTCTTTCTGTTTTGGTTATATTTTTCTTGTATAACTGTGTTAATGTACATGCAGTAATATTTTAAGTAATTCTTGACTTTTTTCGCTGATTGTCGTGGTGCAACAGTGTACAATTTGTCTGTTTAAAACATTTGGTTATACTATTAAAGGTTTACAAATTGCTACTCATTACTTGAGTGTGCGTGAGTGTGTGTGCAATGCATGCCATTAAATCAGACACCTTTTATTGTGTTACAGAGTAATTGCAGCAGTGTGAACCTGCTATCCACTACACCTGCATGAATTTTTTATACTGCTTTGTGGTATCTTTACTGGTAGTGGATTGTTACTGCTGTGCACTAATCCTCCAACTGGCAAAATGTATTCCTTTCCAGATTTGGATTTGTGACTTGTGAGCACTGGTTAGATGTTGTTGTGCCTTTTTGTATGCATCCCTTGAGTGTGCAGCGGAATCTTAATCTTTTTTTTTTAATTCAATATGCTTTATTCGTTTTTAAGTTGTACATGCGAGTTATTAGGCATACGAGATATCATACATAAATCAGAACATGACATTTTAGCCTTGTGGTTACATCGGCTCAATAATAACAGCGCAATCTTAATCTGTCTGTGCGTTTGCATGGCACCAATAATTCTGGGAGACTGCATTTCTTGTTACGCTCTCATTTCACTTCGTCAGCACCGGAAAATTTTCTGGACACAAGACAGTAGCATTTTGGGGATGCACATTCATTCTGGTGACTGTGTGTGTGACCTGACCACTGCGCGCATGACTGAGTGCGCCATTAATTCTGAGAGGCTTTGCATTTCTTGTTACACTCTCATTTCACTTCATCAGCACTGGGGAGTTTTCTGGACACAAGACAGTAGCACTTTGGAGATGCACATTCATTCTGGTGACTGTGTGGGTTGGATGCTGCCAGTAGTATTGTTGTCCTCCATGCCACTTCACATTTAGGCGGAATGACAGCATAAAGTAATAATAACAAGGCCGAAGTGAGCCTTTTCTATGGGGCACTCCAGATAGCGAAGTGCCAACACGAAGTGGCCACTTCGTGTTCATTTCGCCGGCGGATTTTAAATTCGCTGCATCTCTAGAGACGGGTGCCATCATGCAGGTGAGGCGCTTGATACCTAAGGGGGGGTGGGAGTGAACAGGTCTCTGTTCAATTGCCCTGATTGTGTTGTATATTTTTTCAGGATAACTTAAAGGAGAACATCCGTGTATAAAGAAAGGTGACAATACTGTTGCCAAGACAAACATATTCTAAATAAGCTACTGGCCAAACTTGCAACTCTTTTAGGGCCAGAAACATAACACATTTAGTTCCCCCTCCATTTACAGTTGCCAGCATCCATTTTCTACTTCACTAGCATGGGAAATGACATCAGAGATGGGGAATAAAGAAGTAAATACGGTGCTGCCAAAAATTCCCAATGAAGCTTTCCTGATCCCACGACTCTGTGTCATTTTTATAAACCAGGGTTTTATTTAACTCCAAAAATTGATTAGCGTTTTGCTCATAAAAGTGCTAAAACATTGTGAAAATGCATAGCACTTGCCTCATTGTGTTTACCAAAAATAACACTTCTAGAAAACCTATATAAATACTTTATGTACAGTTAGCATTGTCGCAAGAAAAAAACTGCTAATCAATTATTTAAAACCCTGTAAACTTATGCTGATGGCATTTTCATGCACCAGCACTCCTGTGAACGTGTAGATTTGTAAAGCACTGTTTCACAGAAATGCATTTTGTACCATTTTGAGAAATGTTTCACAGCTCCAGTGCCACCAGTTTCCAAAACATTTGTGGTTTGATTGCTTTGCATAACATTTCATAGCATCCCCAGTTAGTGAACAGCTTTATGTCTGTGAAGTTTGCAAAATTTCTTTCTGCAAGTACTATTCAAAATCATTTTTGTGCTTGTGCATTTTGCAGATTTGTTTGCAATTATACAATTTTGTATAATTTGCTGTGCTGCCATCATGTTGCACAATATAAGGCAGTGCAGTGTAATGGTTAGAGTACTGGCTTGAGAACTGGGAGATCGCAGGTTCAGACCTCAGCAGTATCAAAACTAGTGGTGTGACTCTGAGCAAGCCATATAACCTCTCAATACTCCAGTCAGTTCAGCTGTCAAAATGGATAGATAGTGGCCCCTATAGGAAACTAGCTCTGGCAGAGCCACTACGACTGTGAATGCATTAACTAGATAAGAGTGTTTCATGGGCTTAAACATAAACATGTATTTATTTAGTTAAAAAATATCAGATTTACAAACCTTTGAGCAAACTAACTGGGGTTTCTGTAAGACAACAGCTACTAAATAGCTCTAATTCACTATTTTTGTTTTCTCTGTGCACCAGGTCTAGCTAGCAGGAATGTTTTAACGTCAAAAACACAAATAATGAATTAGAGCTATTTAGTAGCTGTTGTCTTACAGAAACCCCAGTTAGCTTGCTCTCAGGTATCTGCTAAGCTAACCGTTGACACTTGTGCTCCCTGGATAAGAACAGTTACAAGGCTCTGCTGTTGCTAAACTAATTTTAAAGCAGTACACATGCTAAATCTAAGGGCATGGCTACATCACTGTCACATGAGACAGGGGGCATCGTAGGAGAAAGAAAGCCAATAAAACTATTTGTTATGGAGATCCCCAGGGGTCGTAAAACTACCGTACAGCTAGCAGACATTTTAGGGAAAAACTCCAACTAGCAGACAGAGGGACGGACACACTAGGACTTAACATACATAGCAATACACTCTACATAACATATGTTTTTTTGCACATTCTGGGTGGACTACTCCTTTAAGTGATTTGCGCAGAACAGGACAATAAGGAGCTTAAAGGGCACAGAGGCAGAAAGTAAGTAGAGAGAGAAGAGAAGGAAAAAAAAACAGAGGAAAGAGTAAGAATTCCAAACAACAGTTAAGGGGCCAGAACTAAGACATGAAGGGAGTGGTGCAGTGCAGTGGCTGTGAAGCAGCAGTCTTCCGAGAGACGTTCTGGAGGATGCGGTGTTGTCCCATCTGCAGGCACCTCCCTGGGCTGAGGGAGGAGGTTGCTCATCTCCAGGCTGAGTTGACCAGGATTTGTGGGACCTCCTCTTCCATCCAGGGACCACCAGTGCCACTGCCGCTGCCTCAGAGGTTGCCAAGAAAGAGGAGAGGTTGGACCACAGTGGGCCCAGGGAGGGTGAGGTGGTGGAACAGAGGCATCCCTCCAGCTGTACTCTCCACACCCTATGCCATTCTGGCAAAGTGTGGTTCCTCTATGGAGGCACCTGCAGTGGAAACCAAGGAGGATGCTGGGAACCTCCACAACAGAGACCCACAGGAGGGTGGCAAGGGACCCCACAGGGGAAGAAAACAACTCCTGGTGGGGGACTCAGTTGTTAGGAAGGTAGAACTGGGGGAGGAAGGGGAGAGGGAGGTAAGGTGCCTGCCTGGCGCCATGGCTTGGAGGGACAGGGAGCAAATCCTCAGGATTGCCAGAGCAGCTGCACAGGGAAGGGAGCCGGATGTCATTGTCCACCTAGGGACAAATGACCTGGCTAAGAAAGGGATTAGAGCAGTGCAGGAAGAGTTTGTGGAATTGGGGAGGGGCCTTAGACAAGTAGCACACACAGTAACCTTCTCGGAGGTGCTGCCCATCTATGGCACAGGAAAGGCTAGGGTGTTCCGCACCATGGGATTCAATCAGTGGTTGAAAAACTGGAGCAGAGCTCGGGAATTTGGTTTCGTTGGGGACTGGGGGTCCACCTGGAGTGATGCAAGCCTATACTGGCATGATGGGCTGCATCTGTCCAGGAGGGGAACCAGGATCCTAAGTGATAGGTTTAAATGCTTCATTGGCAAGCATTTATACTAGCCAAGGGGGGAGGCACTGGAAAGGAGCAGGGAAATCCTAGCCCCTCCCCCCCAAAAAAAAATCACGGTAGTAAGTGCGGTAAACACCAACATAGAGGTGGCGATAGGGAGAAGGGCAGTGGTAAACAGGGAAAGTGACACAGGCAAGAAGGACAGGGATGGGGCAAAAAGGAGTAAGGCCATCAGGAAATGGAGGGTAATGAGTACCAATGCCTGTAGTCTGGGCAACAAGCTCCTTGAGCTGGTGGCCTTGATGGAAGAGGGATGCCTGGACATCGAAGCAGTCACAGAAACATGGTACACAGAGAACCATGACTGGGATGTTAACATACCAGGGTACATAATCTACAGGAGAGAAAAGCAGGGGAGGGGGGGGGGAGGAGTAGCTCTCTATGTAAAGGAAGGGATAAAAGCAACTGAACAAAAGAGTAAACAGGGAGGAGAGGAGGCACGGTGGGTCACCTTGGAGACTGGAAAGGGCACCACAATCCGCACAGGGGTTGTGTACAGATCCCCATGTCAGGGGGAGGGAATGGACAAGGATATGATAGAAGGCATTCTTAGGATGGCAGAGAAAGGGGAGATACTGTTGATGGAGAGCTGAATATGCCAGATGTTAACTGGAGCACATTTGCTGCAGCTACATCCAAGAGCAGGGCCATTCTCGATGCCCTACAGGTGGCAGGCCTCAGACAGCTAGTTTCGGAACCCACTCGTGAGGGAGCAATCTTAGACCTCGTACTCTCAAATGGGGGCAGTGAGAGGATCTCAGATCTAGAAGTGGGTTGCCATCTGGGAACAAGTGACCATCAAACAGTGTGGTTCACGTTAAACTCAGCTACAGAGTCAAGCCATACAAAAGTGAGGGTACTGGACTTCAGGAGGGCTGACTTTGGCAAGAAGGAAGAGTGCCTCAGAAAAGCACTAGCAAACAGGCTAGAAGGAGGGGTGCAGCAACAATGGGGAATAGTCAAAACTGTCATCACAGAGGCAACAAGCCTTTGTGTGAAGCAAATAAACAAATCAAAATGAAAGAAAAAGCCACTATGGTTCTCAAAAGAGGTGGCTGGGAAAGTCAGGGAGAAAAGATAGCATTCAGGAAGTATAAGGAAACACAGAAGGAGCAGGACAGAGAGCTGTACCAGTTAAGGCAGAAGGAAGCAGGGAGGAAGTCAAAATAGCAAAGGCCCAAACTGAGGAAAAGATAGCCAACTCGGTTAAGAAGGGGATAAAACCTTTATAGGTACATCAGAGAGCGAGAAAGACAAAGGGAGGGATAGTGAGGCTGAACAGAATGAATGGTGGGGGGCGTGAAAAGCAGGGATACTGAACGAATATTTCTGCTCAGTATTCACAAATGAGGAGAGGAAGTGCCTAATCCAATTAACAGAAGCACTCTTGATAGGGGGTCGATCCCAGCCCTTTCACAGAAGAAAGGGTTCTGCAAGAACTCCTAAGCTGTGAAGGTGGATAAAACAATGGGGCCTGATGGAATTCACCGAGAATTCTAAAAGAATTATGGGGAACTAGTGAAACCACTGACTACTCTTTTTAATAAATCATGGGAGGATGGTGTGGTACCCGAGGACTGGAGGAAGGCGGATGTGATTCCCCTTCACAAAAGTGGGACCAAGACACAGGCAGGAAACTACAGACCTGTCAGTTTGACCTCTGTGGTAGGGAAAGTGATGGAGTCACTTCTGAAGGAAAGAACTGTTGAGTACCTAGAGGCCAGTGGGGCACAGGGCCCAAGGCAGCAATGGTTCACAGCGGGAAGGTCATGTCAGACGAATCTAATAGATTTCTTTGACTGGGTGACCAAAGTAGTAGACCAGGCAGGGGCTGTGGACATGGCCCACCTAGACTTTAGCAAGGCATTTGACACAGTCCCACACAAAAGATTAATAGTTAAATTAACCAGCCTGGTAGCCTGGGTAAAACATTGGCTGGACAACAGGACACAGAAGGTAATTGTAAATGGAGTCCACTCTGAAGAAAGAGGGGTTACTAGTGGGGTAACACAGGGTTCAGTACTGGGTCCAGCTCTTTTTAATGTCTTTATAAGTGGCATTGCAGAGGGACTAGAAGGAAAAGTATGCCTCTTTGCAGATGACAAAAGATCTGCAACAGGGTTGATACACAAGGAGGCATGGAAAGGATGAGAAGGGACTTGGCAAGGTTGGAGGAATAGTCAGAAGTATGGCAGCTAGATTCAATGCAAAGAAGTGCAAAATAATGCACCTGGGAAACAAGAACCCAGGGGAAGATTAAACAATGGGAGGGGGAGGTAGTAACAACAACAAAAAAGGAAAGGGACTTGGGGGTAATCATATCAGATGACATTAAGTTTAGCAAGCAATGTGAGAAGGCAGTAGGGAGGGCTGGGGGTATGCTGGGATGCATAGAGAGAGGCATCACCAGCAGAAAACAGGAAGTTGTTATCCCTCTGTACAGACAGTTGGTGAGACCCCATCTGGAGTACTGCATCCACTTCTGGAGACTCCATCTCCGCAAGGACATAGACAGGACAGAGGCAGTCTAGAGGAGGGCAACTAACATGGTGCAGGGGCTGCAAGAGAAGCCGTATGAGCAGAGACTAAAGGAGCTTAATATGTATACCCTTGAGGAAAGAAGGGAGGGGGGAACATGATGGAAACTTTTAAGTACCTCAGTGGAATCAACAAAGTCCAAGAGGGTAGCATCTTTCAGAAAAAGAGACGTGCAAGAACAAGGGGACACAATTTAAAGATGAGGGGGGCGGTTCCGGGGCAATGTGAGGAAGTATTTTTTCACAGAGAGGGTAGTGGATGCATGGAACAGCCTTCTTGAGGAGGCTGTGCGGTCTAAAACTGTGGGAGAATTCAAGAATGCATGGGACAGACATAAGGCAATTCTTGTGGGGGGTAGGAAGAAATAGGCTGTTGGTTAACTAGGATCTGCGGCCTATCCTGTAGGTAGGGAAATGGGCAGACTAGGTGGGCAAAGCGGTCCTTATCTGCCGTCAAAGTCCATGTTTCTATGTTTGCGCAGGGTTACACAGTATGCAAGTGGGGGCTGTGGGAGTCAAACCCAGGTCTTAGGGTTTGTAGCTCAGAGCCTTAAACCACTGCCTACTTAACCATTTACAACACGGTTACACTTATATATAATACATACTTCTCAAACTTGAAAGAAAAAATACACTTTATCATCAAAGTGTGTATTTACCAAGTACTGTGCCCATGTTTAAAATAATTTGATCCCCTCCAAAAAATGTGCCCTGACATGAAACTGTATGTTTAACTGTAAAGACAATTAAAAATTGTATTCCTAAATGCATTACTAACACCAATGCTTCATGACTAAAATAATTTCACCCCCCCTCCGTAACAGATTACATTATGGGAAGATTACCTTGGCAAGATGCTATAAAAAAAAACTGAAAAACTGGTTTCATGCAGTGAATGCTGACATCCTATTTCTAGTGTCCATGATAAAATAAAAAATAGTTAAGATTTTTTTTATGTCAGCTCTGATCAGAATAGCTTTTAAAATCACCAATTGTTTTCTTTTTCAAAGTTTTCTAATACATCTCAACTTAAAAGGAAAAACACACTTTATCATTAAAGTCTGTTTTCAGCTTCCTACCATACACTTCATTTGCAAAAAAAAAAAATAAATAAATTATCTTGTCACAGACCACAATCAGCACTAACTACTAACATAATGCTGATACCTACATTTACAATTTAGCAAATACTTAAAATCTAACTGAGTGGGGTTTCTGTAAGAAAACAGCTAGAGTCTGTTAATTATAGCATTTTATAGCATTGATGATATGGGCAGTTAGATCCGAGTTTGAATCCCACAGCCCCCACACAAAAAAAAAAACAAAAAAACAAAAACATTTTCTTACAGAGCTAGATGTGTGTCTAGGTCTCCTTCTGAGGCCCCAGGTGGCTCTGATAATCATTTGTTCCAAAGGATTTTTAAGTCAGTTTGAAGACATTAAATATCTTCTGTTCTGTTCTGTTCTCCACTGCCAAGGCATGTCTGTTGGTTGATAAGGTCCCAAACTAGTGTATCTCATTACAGCATGCTACAGCTATCTCATGCCCCTTCCACATGAATCAGAAAAAAGTCTGGGGTGGAGGCGGAGGTGGAACTTCTCCTCCCTCGCCCCTCCCACCCCTCCCTTTCGTTCTGGCTCCAACCACATACCTTGAAGTTCGCAAGCTACTTAACTCCCTTCTGGCAGCACTGGGGTCAAGGGCCTGAGGGCATCCATCCTTGCATACTTAAGCAGTATGCACCTTGGCTGACCAGACCTACACCTGGCTTTTTAACGTCTCGATTCGTACGTCTACTGTCCCATCCACCTGGAAAACTGCCGGAACCATCCCTATACACAAAAAGGGCGATGTCAAACTCATGTCCAACTACCGCCCTATATCTCTTCTGCCCACTCTCAGTAAGCTGCTTGAAAAAATAGTCCACTGCCAGCTTGCTGCTCACCTTGACATGTTTAATCTTCAAACCCTGTGCCAACATGGTTTCCGGCCCGGTCACAGTACCACCTCTGCACTTACACAACTTACAAATGACATCAGAAATAATATGGACCGTGGCCTACTCACTGGGGCCGTCTTTATCGACCTATCTAAAGCCTTCGACATGGTACAACATCCTCTCATGCTAAAGAAACTCCAATCCATTGGAGCATCTGACCAAGCCCTCTCCTGGTTCCATAGCTATCTTGACAATCGGACTCAGGCAGTAGCATTTCACAAGGCCCTTTCCTCCTCCTAAACATCTCCCGTGGAGTTCCCCAGGGATCCACTCTTGGACCTCTACTCTTCTCCCTCTTCCTAAATGATATTCCCACCATGTCCCGGCATAGCTGCACTCTTATGTACGCAGATGACCTTGTTCTCTACTCTGGTCAAAATCGGTTGTTGCCATCAACTCCACTCTCACTAATGACTTCCAATTCCTGCAGACCTGGCTCTCTAGCAACCACCAAGTCCTGAACCTAGAAAAAACCTGTGCTATGCTATTCGGATCCTCTAAGAAACTGTCTGCCCCTGCAAACAGGCTCCGGGTTCAATGCCTTGATGGCTCCCTCATCTTAAACACTGAGTCCTTCAAGTACCTTGGGGTCACTTTGGATCCCACACTTGACCTGTCTCAACATGTCAATATGGTGTGCTGTGCCGTCAATGCTAAAATTGCTGGAGCTTATCGCATGCGCCACTCCCTCACTCCTTCCGCTAGACTTTCTGTTGCGAGAGGTGTTCTCTTACCCCAGCTCCAATATGCTCTGCCCCTCCTCTTTGCTGCAAACTCTGCTACACTCCACAAATGGGACACTGTCTACAACATCTGTAGATTCACCTTAACTGCCCCACGTCTTACCCATCATTGTCTCCTTTACGCTGGCTTAAATTGGCTGTCACCTAAGGATATTCGAGCCTACTGCCTGGGCTGCTTTATCGACTCCCTGTCTAGACCTCCCTGCCCTGTCTATCTTGCCAACCTCCTGAATCCTGCCTCACACACCCGTACCCTCAGGTCTTCCTCTGTCCCCATGCTCTCCAGTACACCTTGCATGACAAAAATGGGTGAACAGGCATTTGCCCATTTTGCTCCCAAATTCTGGAACTCACTCCCCCTTATGGTGAAAACTTTAGCCTCCCATCGAGAATTCAAAAACTCGCTGTTCACCCACCTTCTAGCCTCTGGCCAATGCAAATGCTCTTAATTTGCTTTGTCCCTGCAGGCTGTCGGGTCTGACCCTGAGTACTACACTAATGTTCTCCCATGCAATATGCTTGTCTAAGTGGCTATGAACCTTGATGTCTTTACTGTCCTCAGCTGTCTTATGGTTACCCTAATTGCTTTATTTTACATCCTTATTATGATCTATGCCTAAAATGTACCCTTATGTAACTATTACTGTGCTACCAATGTATATCTTGTTTTGCTCCTGTACACCTATATTATGTCTGTGCATTTCTCCATATTGTAACCAATGTCCTGTGCTCTCACGGGTCGTGCCTGAAAATAGGCAGGTCTGTTGCCTAGCGCACTTACCCGGTTACCAAAAGCTAATAATAAATAAATAAATAATAATAAAAAAAAAACCTAATGCTGCCTCCCACTACTCATGTTCCAGTTCCTGTACGGCCCATCTAAGAAAGAAAATAGTACCCTGCAACCATTGACTAACAAGAAAGCGTATTTATTTGAGGGCGGAAAACATTGCTTGGAGGAGGGTAAGGCGGAGGAGACTATTTACACATTCTGTCAGTTCCACGGACAGAAAACATGACATCACTCCTTTTGTACATGCAATACTCCTGTTGGCTCCTCCCACAGTCATAATGATATTATATCTAAACATGGCAATCTTGGTTAAGTAGGCTGTAAAATACAATTACTGTTTTGTGGTGATGTGTGATGGGATCCTTGGCCGATATAAGCAATTCTTACAGAGCTAACAGCAAACCGTAGTGAGAAAGAAATAATGTGACTTGCTATGAATTGAACCCTCTACACTAGGTGGGTATTCTGGAGGCCTGGGTTCTTTCTACCTACAATTTGCAGTTTATTTGCTAAGCAGCAATTAATACTGAACAAAAACATCTAAATGGCATCAGAGCTAACAGCAGAAACACAGATCACTAGTATAATGAGTCCTATCATGGAGACCCCCTGCAAACAATGTGAACCACCATACAGTGGCAGGTATTTCACAGACAGGACAGGTAAAACAAACAAAAAAAAACTTTTGTTATTGTTCCCTTGTACCTGGAAATGTGAATTTTGGGTAATCTACAAGGGGCTGGGCCAACTGCTACGCTGATCAAAAGCAACCAGCCACCTAATAATTTAGTGATTGCACCTGGGAGGGACAGGGAACTGAAATGGGCATGGTTCAACGAGAACGGGACTGTTGTAAATGTCATGCTCGAAAGACAGACTGAAAGGTTCTGTGAGAGAAAAAGCTGCAACAAAACCTGCTGTTTTGTTTGATAGAAGAATGTGTATTTCTTTTGTCTTAAAGTGACAAGGTTCAGGGGCAGGGTGTCGACCTGCGACACCGGCGACCCGGGTTCGGGAATGGATCTGCGATGTCGGAGGGCCGGCTGAGGGTAGAAGGATTGAGCATCCAGACACTGCTCTCCTTCTCCAGGGGGGAGTGGGTAGAGTGTTTGTTGCTCTACGGACACCTAATGGAGGCTGGATGTACTGCATGCGCTGACGCCGACACACTCGAGGGCGGTGTGGACACTGCCCGTCACTGCATGTCCCTGCCCCCATACACAGGGAAAAACTCCGCTGCCTGCTGCCTAAATGAAGCCAGCCCCTCTGATTCAATTAGCTCCCAGGACTGGCTCCCCACCTATCCCGTTGATTGCAGCACTTAGGGCCGGTGCCACAACCCCGTCCTGGGGGATAAGCCAGGGGGTATCAGGGAGTCGCTGCTGAAGTTGGGAGTGGAAGCAGAAGGGGTCCGTGACCGGGCTGAGGAGCCGACGGTAAGGCAAGCGAAATAAGGCAATAAATTTTAAAAAAAGTGACTGTGTTCAAATAAAGGCTTTTAATTTTAAACTTTGAAAAAGGGCCCTCGATTTTGTGCTCCTAAAATTCTTTATACAAGCCAGCGACCCTAACACATATCATCACAAAAGAGTTATTGTTTTATACAACCTACTTAACCAGGCTTGCACAGCTGAAATGTAACTTCTCTTTTCCGGTGGGATCCTGTATCCTATCCATCCATTTCTACAACTGGACTAACTTAAGCATTGAGAGGTTACGTGACTTGCTCAAGGTCACTCTGTAATTATTTGGCACTGTTGAGGTTTGAACCTGCCCCCCATTCTCAAGCTGGTGCTATAACCACTAGACCATACTGTCTCAAATTACACAAAACAATGCCAGCACAACAAATTATACAAAACTGCATTACTGCAAACAAATTTGCAAAATGGCACTGGCACAAAAATGGTTCAGAACAGAACTTGCAGAAAGATATTTTGCAAACCTCACAGAGATACAGCTGTTAACTAAATGGGGAAGACGTAAAACATTATGCAAAGCAATCAAACCACAAATGTTTTGAAAACTGGTGGCACTGAAACATTCACCAAGGTGGTGCAAAATTTATTTCCATGACACAAAGCTTTACAAACCTGCAAGTCTGCAGGAGTGCTGGTGTCTGAAAATGCCCTCAGCACAAGTTATTAAAAATGGCACTGTCATGGGAATCAGGAAATCTTCATTTGGAATTACTGGCAGCACTGTATTTTACCTCTTTATTACCCTTCTGTGATGTCATTTCCTGTGCTAGTGATGTAGAGAATGGATGCCTGCAGCTGTAAAGGGAGAGGAAACTAAATGCATTATGTTTCTGGCCCTACAAGAGTTGCAGGTTTGTCTGGTAACTTATTTGGAATAGATTTCCTCTGACAACAATACTGTCCACCCTTCTTTGTACATTAGCATTCCCCTTTTATTACTGTTTTCATATGCATTATATATCTTCTTAGCCATGCTGCCTCTCCCCCCCCCCCCCACACACACACACTCCACAACTCAAGGTGTTGCACATAAGGAGGCAATCCCAGCTTGGGCATTTGAAAACAAATACATTGTGACTGCTGGAATGCTATATACCAAGTAGGTTTGGTTTTTTGTTTCTGATGGTGGGACTAGATCAGGATAACCTATAGGATAGTATACGGATAACCATACACTACATGGCTATACTTCCACCGAGTGGATACAATGCCGCCTGATGACCTCGACAGTGAAGCTCGAGAGGTCTCCAAGTCAGCATTGTATCTACGAGGTGAAAGAATAGCCAAGTAGTGTATGGGTAACCATAGCCTGTTCTATACAATGTATGGTGACTGAAAAAAAAAAAAAAAAAAACACCCACTTTTCCATATTTTTAATCAGTTCTGCCAACGCTCTCGATTCACAACTGCTGCTGCCCAGCACACTCACATACCACTCTCTCACACAGCAGGGGATGAATCACAATGCCTGCTGTAGTCCCCTTTTATTATGACATCCTCACTAACGCAGAACGAAAAGTCGTTCTGCGTTACTGAGGACGTCACTACTGCAGCAGAACAACTTTTTGCAATGTATGGATTTCCGTACACAACCGCATTCCACACCATACACTGTATGCAACTTATGTAACACCAAAAGGGAAAAGGCATTATTTTGACTCTGCAGTTTTCAGGGATGTTTCTGATTAATCTATTTTAATATCTATCTAGTTTATTGTAGTTTATATTTGATGCCTCATCTAGTTAGTTTTCAGAACCAAAGGGCCCTCCCCCCATCATAGTCACTTCAACCACACAGTTTCCTCTGGCCAGGATAGCCTTCACAAGAGATGTCAGTGCTTGTCATTGGCTAACTGGCAGCAGATGCATGAACGCTGAGTGGCCCTCACTCACCCTTTCCAGGAACCATGCCCGCACCTCTGCAACATACTTGGTCCTCTACTGGTAACAGGGCAGGATGCCAAAGTCCATATGAAAACCAGGCTGTCCCAGGTACAAACATGACAGAGCACTGCTGCTGCATTATGGGGCTGGTCCTTGTTCACCATATATATGAATTCAGTATCGACTGTGCATAGCACCTTCCACATTCAACATTTTTCACAGTGACAATTTGAAGTACTTAATGCAGTAAAACAACTAAATTTCTGTATTTAATTTCAGAAATTACTTCTTGTAATCCCACCCTCCCTGTGTATAAAGAACCTGATAAAAATTCAGATGTAGCTCCTCTTGTAACAATTCCTGGAGTTGAACAATGAGCTGTGCTTTGTCAGTCAAGATAACTCCTAGTGTTTGTGTCTACTTTATTCCATCACTATGTGGTGAAATACACGTGTACAGCATTCCCCCAGGCAATAAATAATGCTTACCTTATACTTCTTTAATGTGTCAAGATCCTGAGCCACATCTTGTGATGCTATAACAGAGAAGACACATGTAACTGTGAGTTCCATTGTTAACTAGTCAGAAGTAACTCATACTGTAATAAAAAGCATCAGTCAGTGCTTTAAAATTAGTATAATTAGTAACTGCCATGGAAATGTAACTCTCAGAGTACGACAAGTGACCTTTGTTAGCATACACCCTATTAATATTCCATCGTATATACTGTGTTGAGCTAGTGCATAGTCTGCCTCCCCCTCCTACTATGTAAACAAGATGCTTCATCTCATGAGGTTAACCTCGTTAGCAGTCTTAAATAAATACATTTTCTTATATTTATACTTCGCCCCAATATTTTAGCCTTAACTATAACCTAACTTGTGCCTGCTCTATGGCTGGACTCCAAACATACTTCTCTGAATACATCAAAAGATTTGTCAGAATTTCACACAAAAAAGCTTGGCCTTCTTTATTGCAACTAAAACTGCATAGGTCTGACTAACAAGAAAACTACTACTGTATCTATCGCTACAACTTGTTCATGAGTATGAGAAGGATATCTACAGAACAGTGGCTGCCACAACACTACACACAGTCACTGTGGTTTTTAATAATATGAGTAGGTTAACACGTGGGTGTGGTAAGACCACCCATCATTAGCCTAGACCGTCTGTCTCCTACCAAGAAGAAAAGCTTGAATGTACTTCTCTGGTGTATAAATATGTAAAATGGTCTATATGCTGCCTATCTGAAACCTACAATCAGACCTCATCAATCCTATCAATAAATACAGTACACTAGAAATTTCCTTCGTGTCTGAAGGTTGCCTAAAATAACGGGTTAAACAGCTATCATCATTGCTCCAACCAAAGGTCTGCAACTTACTAGTAACTCCAGATTTTCAAGACAGTCTCCTTTAGAGTTACACACATTAGAATGAAGCCATCTGCATCAGGGCCCCACAGGATAACTTTCAAAGCATGGAATCACACACATCATAGCAGCATGCGCAACATGCAGTTTCATGGTCTGGCTTCACCTATGTGATGTGGATGCACCCCTCTGCCTCAGTTCCAGCTGCAGAGTAACAGAAAGAAATCTAGCCATGGAACACACCGATAAGCCAATCAGTTTATTTTTGCCACCAAGAATGCAAGTGGAAAACAAAGATCAAACAGTAACCTAGAAATGCCAGCCACCACACTCCTCCTGCTCAGGGTGACGGATTGCAGGGATAGTATGGCTCTATTTAGGAGAGATACTCAAAGATCTAGAGTTACATGTAAATAAAAAAAACAAATCTTCTTTCACGATATCACCACCATAAAACCACAAACATTGGGCAAGTTCAAAGCAGTACGAAAATCCTTCATGGGAGGACAGACTACAGGAGGAACGTGCCTCCTAGGAAATACTGTAGGTCTCTAGAGCACTGCCGAGCAAAAGCTACACTTTTTATAGGAGAAACTTATGAGTCTGTCCTGAGCACAAACCCAAACCTGGTGATAAAAACAGGTATGGAGGGTCAATCATTAAAGTGTGCAATTCAGAAACCCTACTGGCTGAAGTTATAGCCACCTGGAAGGGAGTCTTTCAGAAAAGGTATCTGAATTCACAAGTTGATGCCAGCTCAAATGGAGCCCTGGTGAACTCACCAAGGACCAGACTGAGATCCCAGAACAAGACCAGCTTGCCCTCTGGGAATCTGCAGGAGAAAACCAGATGAGCAATTATCTTTGCATTAAAAGTCAACACTATGAACATACAGACCCTGATGGAAGATTACTTGAAAACCAGATTGAGAAAAGTGAAGCAAGTACTCATACTTGCAGAAGAATCAACCTACTGCCATAGAGTAACACCACAGATTGACCAGTTTCTACTTCAAGAACTACATCTTCCTGGTTGATGATTTTCTGACTGCAAGGAAAACCTCAGACACCTCAGGAGGGATATGAAATCAGGCTGGCTGTACATCCACATGCAGCTGCAGGGATGACAGATCTGTGTAGCAGCCTGTGCTCTTGAATGGGACAAAAGACTCATTCAGAAAGACAGCTTAAATGGAATGCCAAGTACCGACAGCAAAAAGAAACAGATCTGTCTGGGCCAGAAAAGAGGTAACTAGAGTCATGGAAGGCAGCTCATTCTGTAGTTCGATGAGCATCCTCTAAAATAACAGGTTCGGATAAAAGGCAACCCATCTAGGAGCAAGATAATGCATTTTGTCAAAAATCTCAAGGCCCTGGATCAATGTAGCAATAAGACTGCAGTTCCACACTGTGTGGGGATGTAACGAGGTCCAACTTTCAGCCCCCCCACCTTACGAACAGCAGCTCTGCTACCTTGTTCAGTAGTTTCCACTTGTGCTGTTGAGCCATGGACTGGCTGAGTGTTATTTATTTAAGATTTGGCAACTAGGAAATGCACATTGACCAAGGCTTATTTCCAGGTACTACCCACGCAAGTGGGAACAAAGGCTACACAGTAACAATAAAGGTAGCAAGGTGCAGTAATGCAGTATATAACATCACACATTAGCCAGTAATATATGGGACATTATACTACAGATCAATGTAGCCCTAGGGCAAAAATCATTTAAAAAATAGGAGATAGGGTTGAGCAAAAACAGTATAATCTACTAAAATGCAATAACAAATAAAAAACAAGTTGTGCATGTCAAGAACACAGAAGGGTCAGAGACTGGTCAAGAGTAAAAAAGGGTTAGAGGTCACAGACTGGTCAAGAGTACAGAAGGGTCAGAGACTAGTCAACAGTACAGAAGGGTCAGAGACCGGAAAAAAGTAGGTTAAAGTTAAGGGCAAGTGTAGGACGGGGAGTGAAAGTTTCGAAAAGAAGATTTAAAGGCTAGATAAGAGGGGGAGGAAGGTTGGAAGACTGATCCAAATTGATGGGAGCTGGATTGAGAACGCAGACTGTGCAGAAGTTCGACAGGCAGAACAGAAAGACTGCTAGAGTCAGAGGAACTGAGGGAGTTGTTGGACAGAGCTATACAGGACAGGAGAGAGCTAAGGTAGAGAGAAAGAGTGGAAAACTAGAATTTACAAAGAAAGAAAACAGTGAAGCAGGTGATGGGGTTCCAAGGGGGAGAGGAAGATGGTTTGACAGAGGAGACAGTGATGAGTAAGAGGAGGAGAGGTAGTGGGAAAGATCATGGAAGCACTACTGAAGGAGAGATTGGTGGAACATCTGGTTGTCAATGGACTACAGGACCCAAGGCAGCATGGTTTCACCAGGGGGAGGTCATGTCAGACCAACCTCATTAAATTTTTTGACTGGGTGACTAGGGAGGTGGATCAGGGGAGGGCAGTGGACATGGCCTATCTGGACTTCAGCAAGGCCTTTGACACTGTGCCACATAGAAGACTATTACACAAACTGGGGAATGGGTGTGGGCAGGACAGTAGTGTGGTGGGTAGGTAACTGGCTGGGTGGCAGGACACAGAGGGTGGTGGTAAATGGCTATCACTCCACAGAGGGAAGAGTGACCAGTGGTACCACAGGGATCAGTCTGGGACTGGTCCTATTCAACATCTTCATCAGTGACATTGCACAGGATCTAGAAGGCAGAATTTCACTGTTCGCTGATGACACAAAGCTTTGTAACAGAGTAGACACACCAGAGGGTGTAGACAGAATGAGAAGGACCTGCAGAAACTTGAAGAATGGTCAAGGGTTTGGCAGTTGAAATTCAATGCAAAGAAGTGCAAGATATGCATATGGGGTACAAAACCCTGGCACAATATATCAGTTGGGGGTGAGGATATAGCATGCACCAAGCAGGAAAGGATCTTGGGTTGTCATCTCTGATGACCTCAAGGTAGGAAACAGTGTGACAAGGCATCAGGTAAAGCAAATGGGATGCTGGGATGTATGAGCAGGGCATCACCAGCAGGAAAAGGGAGGTCATAATTCGCTATACAAGACACTAGTGAGGCCCACCTGGAGTACAGTGTACAGTTCTGGAGACCATACCACGTAAGGACATAGACAGGGTAGAGAAGGTTCAGAGGAGGGCAACAAAGATTGTGCATGGGTTGCATCACAAGTCCTATGAAGACAGGTTGAAGGAACTGAACATGTACTCCTGGAGGAGAGGAGGAGAGGGATATGATAGAGACATACAAGTATCTTACAGGGAGGAACAGGGTGCAGGAAAACACTATTTTAAGCGAAAAAGATGTTTCAGGACTAGAGGGCATGGGATGAAGTTGGAGGAAGATATCTCAGAGGAAACATGAGGAAGAATTCTTCACAGAACGGGTGGTGGACAAGTGGAACACCCTGCCAGAGCAAGTGGTGGGAGCTGAAACAATCACGGGATTTAAGAATGCATGGGATAGACATAAAGGAATTCTAGAGGTCAGGGGTAAGGGGAAATAGACTTCTAGGAAAACAAACTGAACTTACAAGCTCAAATGGGCAGACTAGGTGGGCCATAGGCCCTTATCTGCCGACACTGTCTATGTATCTATGTATCTATGAGAGTTTCAGCCAAAATGTCAGAAAGAATGGAAGAGAGTATCCAGCCTGGCCAGGTAGGTTTGGGGAGCAGGCCCATAGACCACATCCTTTCAGTCCAACACTGGCAAGATTATTTGGGAGCAGGCCCATAGACCACATCAGTGCAGTCCAACACTGGCACGATTATTTGGGAGCAGGCCCATAGACCACATCCGTGCAGTCCAACACTGGCACGATTATTTGGGAGCAGGCCCATAGACCACATCCGTGCAGTCCAACACTGGCAAGATTATTTGGGAGCAGGCCCTTAGACCACATCCATGCAGTTCAACACTGGCAAGATTATTTTTGAACAATTTCCTTACGGATTGGGGTGGGAGGCAATATTTATTATGATAAAGGGCTCCAAGTTTAGGATGTAATTTCTTAAGACTAGAACTGATATGTATGGAGAAACTGAGGTTCTGCTCAAGCCATACGCCAAGGTACTTAAAGGAGGAAACATCCTCCAAAGGGGAGCCATCAAGAGTGGTGAAGGTTGGATAGGAGGGAAGCCTTAGCTAGTTTTGCCTAGTACCAAAGGACATAGAAAATGTATTTTTAGCATCACGTAGAAGATGGTGAGAGGAAAACCAGCGGAGAATATTATCAAAATCCTGTTGAAGCAGTGGTTCGAACTCCGATGCACAGTGATCGGTAGCATGGAGGACTGTGAAATCTGCATACATGTATATGTTGTCACTGACAGAGACAGAAGGGAGGTCATAGGAAAGAGACAGAAAAAGAATGGAACCAAGACAGCAATTTTGAGGGACTCCACTCTAGAAAAGAGGAGGAAAAACGGAGCCACAAACCCGAACTGACTAGTAACGGTCCAAGAGATAGGAGCAGAACCAATTCACCATTTAGGCAGAGAGGCCTACAAGCAGTAAACTTTCCAAAAGCACAGCGTGGTCAACAGAGGTCAATAAAGTCAGTGGAAGAAATAAGGCCATGATCCATTCTTGTGAAGATGGAGATGGAGACACTGAGAAGAGAGGAAACAGCAGAATGGTGTTTCTGGAAGCCAGAGTGATATTGAGAGAGGCATCCAGGGGAATCCAGGAAGGAAGAGAGCTGGGTAAATACAAAGTGTTGCTGTAACTTAGCAAGGGTAGAAAAAGGAAGATGGGGCAGTAGTTACCTAGTGAGACTGGGTTATCACCTTTGAGCAAAGGGAGGCTTCCGTATAACCTCCAGAGCAGTGGTACTGCACTAAGAGTAAATGAGAGATTAAGGACTGTAGAAAGAGAGGACCTGAAATAAAAGGTGCTGAGAGAGAGTGAGCAGTTTTGGGTCAAACTCATCAGGACTATAATTTCTGGAAGGGTTTAGCTTCAATAAAACAGAGTGTGAAAAGAAGTGACTGGAGAAAGGGAGAAAGCATAATGGAGGGAGTTAGCTGAGAAGGAAGGAGAGGTGGAAAAGAGAGGAAAGTTTTCCTGTAACTTAGCAAGGGTAGGAAAAAGGAATATGGGGCAGTAGTTACCTGGTGAGACTGAGTCACCACCTTTGAGCAAATGGAGGACTTTTGACTGCCTCCAGAGCAGTGGTACTGCACTAAGGGTAAAGGAAAGGTTAAAGAGAGTGGAGAGAGGAAATGCAATAGCAGGTGCTGAGGAATTGAGCCATTTTGGGCCAAACCCATTGTAGGTTCAACAAAGCAGAGAGTGTGTGAGGAGTGACTAGAGAGAGGGTGACAGCAAGATGGAGGATGTCAGCTGAGAAAGAAGGGGAGGTGGAAAAGAGAGGAGAAGAAGAGGAGGGGAAGAAACAGGAAGCAACATAAGAAGTGAAAAAATTCATTAAACACAGAGGCCCCCACGAAAGTGCAGGTCTTGCTATCTGGGGAGGGGTGGGTGCTGGGCCTGCCCACTATAACACACTAAGCCGCAGAGACCAGGAAAATTTTACTGACCATGGCAGTTGTAGCCCTGAAGTGTGTTACTGGGAGGTGGCTGACTCTTAGCCTTCCGAATTTGGGAGAATGGGTCCACAGGATGAAAGAAGTGGTCCTAATGGAATCGATTACTGCAAAACTTTGATTAAGATGGGACAAACATGTAGACAGATGGAGGGGTTGGGAAGAGTGGCTGATAAGTGGGGCGGGCAGCGAGTAAGGCTACCTGTTAGAACTCCTTCGGGGGGGGGCGCAGACCATGACCTGAAGACTATGGCAGAGGAGTGCACATGATAACTGTGGGATTAGGGGGCACAACTGGGGGGCTAGCACAGCACAACCGGGGGTCATGTTGGTGAGGCCCAGGCTTGGAGGCATTGAATGGTGGGTCCCCAGCCCATGTTAAGAGTTTCCCAGTTTTCTCTTTATTAGGGTGAACTCAGCATGCAGTGGGGAAGTTAATGTGTATCAATTCTTCCAGGGACACAAAGAGAGGACTTGCTTAATGTAAGCGGGGCTGCTTAGATGTAGTGGTTAAAATGGTGCATCCTTTTTAATACCAGTGGCACTGCCCTGTCAGTAAGTAATGAAGTCCGGAAAGCTAATGAATGTTTAGTAAATGTCAACATCTCTCATTGCCATGGATTAATTCAGAGATTTTACGTATTATTGATGATCAGTCATGATTGTAATAAGACATCTTAATAAAGCTGAGTTAAAAAAAAAAAAAAAACACAGAGCCCCAGCCCCAGGCAGAGAGATAAGTGAAACACCAAAGATTAGGCTAAGTGTGGAAGACTGGGTAGAGGGATAAAAAAAGGCATGGATAACCTTCCAAAACTTACTTGGGGAGTTAAGGTTAGTCTGGATATTTGTGGGAAAATAGTGAGATTTGTTTTTCCTAATAGTGACTAAATACTAAATAACATTTAACTAAATAAATAACTAAATTAATAAATAATAAAGTAACTAAATAGTGCAAGTATTACAGAGTTGTTTTTAATACCTCCAGTCAGAGGGCAAGCCTGATGCCTTATGTAAGAACCAAACAGAGCCACGAGCCTTACAAAAGTCAGGGATTTTCACTGAGATCCAGGGTAAACGGAAACCCTGGACCCGAGAGATGAAGGGGCCGTAATTATCCCAGACCTCGGTAAATTTGGTTTGAAAATAAGAGACAGCCTCATCCATAGCTGTGAACACAGAAAGTGGGGACCAATCAATCTTGCCAGGATCAGCAAGAACAGCAGCTAAGAGATCTGGTCGCCCTAGCCCATATGAACTCCACTGAAACTTTAGGGTGGCAAATTTTCCAGACACAGTAGGTCATCCCATGATCAAAGAAGCATCTGGTAGAATGCCAGCAGAGACACAGTGATAGGGATGGGAAGAGAGAATCCAGTCTAACAGCAAGTGACTGAAGTACGATGATTGAGACAGGCAGGCTCAGAGTTGAGTTGAGTAAGATTTAGTGCCTCTATTTTGTGAACTGTAGAAGAGTTGGTGAGAACATTCTGTCCCCCTGCCAGATAAGTAAGCAATAACCCACAACAGGGTGTGCTGTTATTGGGGATTAACACACACCCAGGTGCGTTGTGAGGCATGCGGCCACAGGCCGAGTGCCCTCACAGCACCCGGGTGTGCAATATTCCCCAATAACAGCACACCCTGGAGTGGGTTATTGTGCTCATAACATGGGGTAACCCGACTGTTAGCAAATGAAAGGAAAGGTATGATAAATTATGGAAAAGTCTGGATACTGGGATGTATTCTTCCCCAGGCAAGGTTGTCCCACTTACTGCACAGTGTGATGCACACCACAGCTCTTCCCCAATGCTCAGTATTACAGACACTCACTTGATAGACAGAGACAGGACAGTGCAGCAACACTGTCCTGTCTACTGTGCTGCCTCTGGGAGTAGCTGTCTCCAGGAAATAAAGTAAGCCATAACGGACATCTGTGAAAACAGTGGTACAAACTAGAAACAGCAGGTGTTCATTAATGGACTTGTAGAAGCAGCTACTGTTGCATTAGAGCTATTAACACAACTGTCCATGATGTCTGGATGCAACTGTGGCACAGTATAGGAAGCGGCTTTATAGGTGTAGTTGGAGCTGAACTGCAAAACATAGTGATGCCCTACTGTCCCGTGGCTCTCACTGTCTCGATCACTGTCTCTTTCTGTCATGTGCGCAGTCCCCAGGTTGCTAACACTGCTCATTCTCTCTCTCTCATTCTACATGCAGCCAACAACCTCAGAAGTCATGCCACAGAGAGAGAGAGACACAGGACACCAGATGTCTTTTCAGTGCCACGGACTGTCACTGTGCGTCTCTCTCCGGCTATGACAGGATGGTTCAGTGCCAACGCGCAGTGAAATTCTACACAGAAACAGCACCAGAGACACTGTGGATCAAAACTGGAGTGCTGAAGATGGGAGTTGCTCTCTGCACCCTACTCACCCCTCGATCTCCGGCTCTCTTTTTCCTCTGGCAGTCTCTGCTCTGATTGGGGGGTGGGATGGGAACGGGACCGGGACCGAAGGACAACAGAGAGAGAGAAAGACACAGCCGGACAGCGAGCGACCTAGGAAGAGAGAGGACACACCACACACAGCAAGTGGAATTGTGTCCCAAGGCACCTCACTCTCTCTTTCTCTGTCACTCGCTCAGTTTCTGCGGCACTGCATTTCCACAACCAGGAGCGGAGAGAGAAAAACAAACTGTCGTGATATCCATTGCTCTTAGAAATGGTGTGTGCCCCTCCACCTGCTTGTCGCATTGTCCATGCACTGCGGTTCGCTACGGGTCACAGTCTCGCGCTCTCTCTTTCTTTCTCCCTCCACGATTAAGCAAGCCATGCTGGGGGAGTGTGTGTCTCGCTATATTCTGAACTGCTGTATGTGTAGAAGACAAGCAGGACGGCAGGGTCACAGAATGGGCATGCACTGGGTAAATGGGAGACTGAGGAGCTGGGTGGCTGACGGAGAACCCTGGTATATAATCAGCTAACCCGGGGTGTTCATTGTACTCTTCATTCGTGGAGGTTCACTGGGCAGGTTGGTCGGTACCATGGAGCTAGGAGCACAACAGCAGCAAAACAGCTGGAATTTGCTTCACTGCTCCCAGATTCCCCAAAAAAGCTCTCAACTAATATCAGAAAACTGATGCCTTTTGAGGTTATTTCAGTGCAAGTAGATTTTTATTCCATCATGCCACACAGACATCGGAAGGACAAACAAATGCCTTATGCATTTCGAGTACCACAGTGATCCTTTCTCAAAGGCAGTGAATGTTTAATATGAAGTACTTTTTATAAAGGTCCTGTCTGATGACGTCATTATTATTCAGCCACTACTAACTGCATAAAGTGTGAACTAGTGCTAGTACAATGTGCAAAAATACAAATTACGTGTAAAACACCTTACCTAACTATAGTATATGAAACACTAACTACATAAAAAGTTGAAAAACTTTTACAGTTAAAAGACTGTGAAAAGGTTACATGGGTTCATCAGGACTTCCTTGCGGTAAATTACACATATCCAACTTTATGTATATATTTCTGCACAATCATTTTTGTTACTGCAATACATGACTGCTTATTTGTTTCCTGATGCAGAATAGTGGAAACAGATTTTCAGTTTGGTCGCTACTAACAGTCTTCAGGAATTCTACCTAGCGCATTACCAAGCTGTCTAGAGGGGAGACAGAAAGAAAGACGTGTTAGTAATACATATATACAATTTCATTACGTTATAGACTAATTAATTAAGCACCCCACGAAAGATCATTAACAGCAACCAAACTGAAAATCTCTTAAGTGTTAAAGTTTTTAAACTTTTTAAGATAGTGTTTCATGTAATATCATTAGGTATGGGGATTTGCACATAATTTGTATTTTTGCACACTGTAATAGCACTAGTTCACTTTATGCAGTTGGTAGTGGCCAAGTCATAATGACATCATCAGACATGGCCACTATAAACATTCACTGCCTTCGAGAAGAGATCACTGTAGTATCTGAAACATGTCAGGCGTTTGTCTGTCCTACTGACGTCTGTGTGGCACAACAGAATAAAATATCTATTTGCAATGGAATAACCTCAAGTGGCGTCTGAATTCTATGAAGGGGGTGAGTGCCCAACCATGGTGGTGGCAGCAATTATGATGTCATCACTGATATCAAATGCTGCTGGACCCCGGAGCCACTTGTAGTGCCCCAAAGTTGGGGGCACAACAGAGAATAATTAAATAAAAGGAGTGCCTCTCATAGGGCAGTGTGGGCAGCATTGGAGGCAGTGTGTTAGGGGCTCATGTCAGCCCCCCAAACAAGCAGCGTGAGTCCAGGGCACCCATGCACTGGGACTGTTGTCCCTGTCCATTGCGCATGGTGGTGTTTGTTAAAAATTAAGCTAGTGGCTAGAGCTGAGGGTTCAAGAATTGGAACCCCAAGTCTTGCATTTTAAAAAGTATCATTTTGTGTGGAGAGTCTGTTGCCGATCGGGGAAGGAGCAGAACCGAGGAACAGCAACAGGAACTGAAATGGCTTACTTGCTGAATTGAAGCTGGTTCCGTTGGTTCCCCTACGGTGCCTTTCCTCTGACAGGTGATGGGCAATATGAGTTGAGTAGCGATTTTTTTTCGCAGCTGAATGTTTAGTATTTGGGAAGACCTACGCAATGCTCCAATCCTATTGTTTACCTTTTTTAGACACACTATTTATGTGGTCGAAAAAGGTCAGGGAGCTATCTCTTAATACTCCCAAGTATTTATATGATTTTGTGATAACTAATTGTTTCCCCATTTTGTATTTTACTGAAGTACATTACATGTGTTTTCTTTTCACTCAGTACTAATTAGGAAGCCAAAAAACATTCTTGGAGGACATCAAAGTCGGCTTGAAGTTTCACCACATTTCTTCTTGAGTTTTTGCGATGCCAATAATACTGCATACAGACGAATAGGAGTATTTTTTATATGAAGTGGCAGGTCATTCACATATATCAAGAACATTAGTGGCCCCAGGATTGATCCCTGGGGTACACCTCTTGTAATATTACTAGTTTCTGAATAATGATTATCTCTTTCAACCAGTTGCTTCCTGTTTCCTAAATAAGATTCAAACCATTTCAGGGTCTTAGGAGCAATCCTGATCCTCCCCATCCTCTCACACAGCAACTGGTGACCCACTAAATCGAAGGCTTTGGACAGGTCGACGAACACTGGGCATGTTGAGAATTTTTTGAGCCTTGTGTGCAGCACTGCTTTTTGTGTTCCTCATGGCAGGATGAAGGCCTGGTCCCTCGCAGGCCCCACACCCAGGACTGGGCGACTCCAGGTCCTGTAGCAGAGGACAGAGGGAGCACAGTAAGTCCCAGGAAAGCAGGGTGATGGGCTGGGTGGACCGGACAGGTCAGCCGATAAAGGCAAAAAAGTACTGATTAAAAAAGCAATGGACTAAGCACATACCTGAGACATCAGGAGCAGAGCAGATCGGCCAAAGAGTGCCTGTACAGACACTCACCTCCAGGGAGGGGGAAGGCAGATCCACTGTCTTTCTACCCCCTGTTAATCCAGGAGGCCAGAGTAATTTAATGTGAGGAAGGATGGTATGGGGATGGGCGGTAGCCAAGAGTCTGCTCATCAGAAGCAACGTGTGAATATAACCATCTACTGACACTGTGGAAGGGGAGAAAAATGGAGGAAAACTGACGGCACTCTGGGCAGGCCCATGACACCTACCCCATCCCCACATCCCAATGGGCGACCCTGTCCGTCACCCAGCTGACCTCCCTCCCTCCTCCAACTGATTTGGTTCCCAACTAGTGGATGCATGCACACTGGCTGAGCCTGAGGGGATAAACAGCAGGCTTAGTGACTGAGCACCGGCTGTGCTGGTAGGACAGTCACACAAGAAGAACATGTGGTGCAGCAGGAGGACCTGCCAGGCTGCCACAGAAGTAGCAGGAAAAAAAAAAACTAATTCAAATAAAATGGACTTAACTGGTGTCTACTTTTAAAAAAGCAGCCAGAAAGTTTACACAGTGCTGAATTTAAATGTCTACTGCAGCAGTATGACATTGTGCTGTATGTGGCTTACTTTTCCTGCACACACCAGATTATTTTTGTCTCTGACAAACAAAAGTGTAAAGTTATAGTTTCTGTGCCTTCCACTCCCCTTGTCCATTTCTCACTGATTTTTTCAGTGCAGGGTAACAGTAAAATAATGCCTCAGTCCAAGCACCGGTGATCATAAGACACACTCATCGGACACCACACTAAAAATAAGCAGTCCTAGATGCACAGGCGAGAACTGTGTTTCGCTGTTTCTGTGATGTGAAACTTAAAAGTATGTGAGTAAAATAAAAATATCTATTTCTTATTATGTCTTGAGCAGAAAGTTGTTTTCTGTGTGGTTTTTTTTTTTAGCTGGCTCTTTGACTAAATTGGACAGGAACTCAGTGCTCCCCCTTATTTGTCTGTATAAGTTTCCTTCTTTTGTTTGTTGTTGTTGTTAATTATTTCATTACTGAAAACTACATTACTCTTTCTACGAGTCAAGAGATGACAACCTGCCCCCTCCCCCAACTTGCTGAACCACTGATTTTTGATTCTGGGAAGTTTTTTTTTTTCTTTACCAGAAAAGCACACTGAGCTGTGACAGCTCACTTTCAGGGGCACCCAGAGGGGTAGGTTACATAGATTTGTTTTATTCATGGGGGAATTCTGGCCATGATACAGGGGACATTTCCTTGCGCTTCTTTATTAAGTGTCAGGTGATCTTCTGCTTCCTCCTTGATAGGCACCAGAAATGGGCAAAAGGGATCCCAGTTAAACATTTAATCCGAAGGACAGTACCTCAACAATGCAGCACCCCCCCACATATAATACTTTAGTACCCTATCAGTTATGGGTAGTGCTCGATGTGGGGCTAGAACCCCAACCTTCCAGGCACAGATGCAAGAGTACTACCTACTGAGCCACTGACACTGCCCTTAGCTGCTTTTTACTGTGAAGCCAAGCCAACAGCTAAATAATTACACTGGCACTTACCTGTACTGTCTGCTTGGTTTGGATTTGACTTTGTTGTGCTACCATAATTGTTGGTTTCCTTCTGTTAGACCCTAACGCTTGTGTATAACCTGAAGAAAGTTCCTGTGTAGACCCCAATGCTTCAGCAGCACCTGAAGAAACATCCTGTGTAGACCCCAAAGCTTGAGCATCACCTGAAAAGGTGTCCTTCTGTGTAGAACCAAGAACTTGTGTAGTACCTGAAGAAGGGTCCGACTCCGGCTCTGTAAACCTGAGAACTTGTGCATCCTTAAGTTGTGTATTACCTGAAAATATGTCTTCCTTCTTGTGCAGACCCCAAAGCTTGTGCTTCACCTAAAAAAACGATCCTGTGTTGACCCAATAATGTGATGATTACCTGAAGGGTCCTCTCATCCCACCCACGTGTAGGTTTGTGCACTGAAACTTAAACGTTTGTCCAATAAATTATATGCACCACACCAGCTTGTTTTTACCCATTTCTATAAGTATGTCTGCTGTGCACTACACAAGCAAGAAAATCTGCACAACTCTGGTGGAATGTTGTTTTTACGTGAACATGACGTGTACATACACCCCATACATAAACCTGGTAGGTGTTTGGGTTACTACCATCTAACTCTTCCGTTGGCTACCATACCTCTCAACCTCCCTCATCACAAATCAGGGACAAGGCTTAAAATGATCAGGGAACAAATGACCAAAATCAGGGACACATCTGAAAAATAGCAGTATTAGTTCCAGAAGCTGTGTACAACATGCTTCTTAGTGTGAATATTATTTTCTTAATGAGAACTAGACTGTAACACCAATGGCTGTCATTATTTTGTGATTCAAATCCCTACTCTTCAGTGACAGAAATGCCAAGTTTAGGAGGGACAGAAGAAATTTCTGAGACAAAATCAGGAACATCCCTGAAAATCAGGGAGAGTTGAGAGGTATGTTGGCTACTGAAGGACTGTCTATGGAAACCCGGGGAGCCGAAACAGCCCGATTAATTCATCCTGGATGCAAGCAGCTTTGATCAAGACATTAACTTGATACAGAGTACCATACCTCTCAACCTCCTGCCTCATAAATCAGGGACACATCTTGAAAATTAATGATATCCACTCAGAAAGCTGGTGGAATGGGCTTAGTGTAAAATGCTTTTTCTAAGGAAGAACATATCTGTAACTTTAATGTTTGACATTATTTTGTGCTTACAACCCCCACTGTCTTGTCATGGAAACACATTTTTTTAGGAGGGACAGAGTAAAATTTTGAGGCAAAATCAGGGACAGTTGAGAGGTATGCCAAGTACTACAGCAACATAACGTTACACACCGTAAAGTCAGGATTCGAACCAAGAAATGAACAATAAAGTAGTCTGCTGAGAAAAACACAGCTCACCCAGCAGCAGCCACGACTTGATCTCTCCAACCTGCAGATCGAGACTCAAGTCCGGCACGTACCCGCAGGCTCCTTCCGCGGGTTCATCAGTCTCCTCCACCACCTGCATTCGGGAGTCTTTCCAGGTTTCGATAATTCTCTTCCCGGTTAACGTTGTCACCCGAGTGCATTGTTTCCTGAGGTTATTCTTTGAGAACGATTTGATTTCCTGCGCAAGTGAGTGCATTACACGTACAGTTTTAAAAACACCGATCAACTAAGACACCAGAGAATTCACCACCTCCTTGCCTATAAATCATGTAATGCACGCAGTAACAGTTTAGCGCAGACTTCCCTCTCCTGGGATATTGCATGACAGCATGACATCAAAACAAAGCGCGAAGCAAATCACATTAACTAAGGCTTACAGTACTTAGCGCGCTGAAAATATTGCCACCCTCTGGCAAGGAGGAGCACTGATGCAAAAAATGCCTTAGTGGCAGCTTGAACACGGTACAAACGTCTGTTCGGGATGGGCGAATCCACCGATTTGGATTGGGTTTGGCTTTAGTTTTAAAAATTTGGATTTGCCTGGACTGGGCCATTATGTATTTATCTCCCCTCCACAGTGCTATTACTATGGGCGGCAGCACTGCCCCTCCACACATCTACACACCCAGTCAGGTACTGTTCCTCAGTGCTGATTGCTGACTGCCAGACACTCTGAGACCACAGGTACTCTCGCCTCAACTCACATGCTGGTACAACTAGTAATATGCTTTGACAGGTTAAAATCGTTACATAAAATTATTTTATCTTACCTATGTTTAAACCACTTTACAGTGCTAAACCTGTAAATAAAATATGTAGTGGTACCGTTGTCGCATTAAAAAACTGCTTCTCCTTCCCTCTACCCCCATGAAGTTTTATTTTCTCCAAAGCAGAATAAACCATAACATATTACACTTAGAAACACTTTTTTTTTCTCAAAAACAGTTTTTATTGAATAAATAAAATAATAAGTTACACAGGGAATAAAAACATAGTGAAGCACACACACACATACACACACATATATATATATTATAACACAAAATCTGAATAACCTATCGATAAATAAACAGGTAATTAATATCAATAATCCTAATACTACAAACTTCCTAAACCATAATGATCATCTAAACTAGAAAGCTAAAAATTAAATGTAGAATAAATAAATATAAATTATGTATATACATTAACATTTATAAGAAAACCATTAACAGATTATATTGTACTGTGATAGCATGTAGTGAGTTTACCCAGATTGAAGGTGTAAGGATAAGAATCTTGAGAGGTTTACTGTTATCATGGCAACCCCAAGCAGCGTGGTTAGAAACCGAAGACTATCTATTATCGTGTATGAGCTTCTGTCAGTTTTGGCACAGACTGAACTCACTTTCTTTTAAATTAACACCCCCCGCCGCCATTTCAATGCCCTGATCACATCCTGGCATGATTGTGGATTCGTGCCCGAGCCCCCTGTGAATATATTTACCTTTTTTTAATGTTCCCAATCAAGCAGTCACTCAGCATCTGCAGTTACTGAACAATCTAACAGGCGCAAACTCTGGGGGACGCACATGCGCAGAGGTGCCGATGTTGTTATGGTATCGTTGTGATGTAGTCAAAAGGGTATAACAACTCCTTGGCCTCACAACAATACCATAACAAGAATAGGAATTCATTGAATTCCATCCTTAACAATGCTCTCCCATACGTTATATATTGGATAGTGTATGGGGAACAGTGCACAACAAGGCTGTTCTTCTATCAAGGGGTTTACCTTGATGACATAGTGACCTCGAGAGTGAAACTCAAGAGGTACCTGTTGTCGGAGTAAACCCCCGAGGTAGAAGCACAGCCTTGTTATGCACTGTTCCCCATACACATTTCTTTATAGTTTATGTTTTTTTAACTACCTGTGGAACAGAAAGAGATAGTAAAAAAAAAGCTAACTTACGGATTGTAAGGCTCCCGCTATGTAACTGACGCTTGCGACCCTACACCAGCCAACTCCATCTGACCAATGAGTGGTGCCTATAGGGACAGCTGTATTGTGAGGTAGCTATTACAGCATAATGAAAAGTCATTCTGCTGTAGTAGCTACATCACTACTGCAGGAACAACTTTTTTAAGTGTTTGGATTTCCATACACAACAATGCCGCTCCATACACTGGTTGTGCATAGTTGCCTATCCAGTATTTTCTATATTTTATTTCATACAGAGGCAGAGTGAAGCTGGTGATTTATTTGTAACCCCTGGGTGGTGCTACCCCCAAAGTTACAGCCCTGCCTGCTACCCTGGATATAGGCTAAGGGGTTTGGGTTCCCTATCTGATTACCATTTCTGAAAACCGTTGGGCAGTGCCTCCACTCAGGGTGCTTTACCTGAGTGAGATGGTAATGGGTGTAGCCCCCTGAGATGCTACACTACCCACAATGACCATTTACTTTCCCCAGACATGCCCAATACACAGTTCCGCACATTTCATATTTTGATTTAAAGACTCTCTCTAATAATATGCTCACACAGAATTTCAAACAACAAATAAGATTTGTTTGGGGAATAAAGGGATTAGGAGTGGGGAGGTGGAGAAATGATTATCTTATCCTATTTACACATGTACACTGATTATTTGTTTTTTCTGGTGAAATCTCCAGCCTGGTGGCTACATACGAACAGGCAGACATAAATCACATTTTACCATTTGACTTAAGACATCCAGCGCCCTGGCTATCTAGCTGCTCACAAATCAGATGTTAAACATAATTTTTCTTAATGCCCACACTGGTACCAGTCCCAGATACAGCAGAAACCCTGCAATCTCATACCATACTGGATATCCAGATACCACAGTTCAAGATGCTGCAGTCCTGAAGAACGGTGCAGCTGGACAAGGTGGCTATTGATTTGAGGGTGGGGGCAATTTGGAGATGGATCCTTACAGAGCTACAGACAACTATTTACAACCACAGCAGGGATTGCCCTGCACTTTAGCAGACATGGCAGTGATTGCCCTGCACTAGAAACATAGAAACATAGACTTTGTCGACAGATAAGGACCGCTTGGCCCACCTAGACTAGCGGACTTCTGAAAATTCCAGGACTAGCTATGTGGATCTTACATCCAGAACATTCAGCACAATATTTGAAAGTTCCATCCAGATGCAATGAGAGTGATACTTTTGTCAAGCATCCTATATGCAACTTACACAAGGTCACATCCAGTACTTTCTATACCAAAAAGGCATCCATTCAAAGTAAGCTGGCGGCATTACTTTTATCAAGCATCCAGTACTTTAGTTACAGGCAGTCATATACAGTACATTCTGTATACCCTTATACAGTTGAATTCAATACCAGATTTGCAGCTATCCAAAAAGGTACTTCTCGGGCTCATGCCTCCAGGGGTTGAAAAGCTCCTTACCGCCCATAACAGGACCCAGCATACATGTGGCACCCAACAGTCAATCTTCCAGGTTCCCAGGTGCAGGACCACAATGGGTCAGCAGGCATTTATGCACAGGGTGCCGCAGTGGTACAACACTCTCAACAAGAAAACACTTTTTCTGGTGTCTGCTTTGCTAGGACCCTTCAAAAGGAATCTCCGACACTATCTCACCTCAACCTCACAATGTGATTGCCCCTCATAATTCAGGCTCTCCATCTCCCTGGCTGTCTCTGAACTGCAACCAGTAACCTCTTACAGATTGCCTCATGGCAACTGCCCTCCTGCCCGCCCTGCCCCCACTGCCTTATTCCTGCCCTTCGCTAGTCCTTCATGCCACCTCCACTACTGCACCCTTTAGGCATCTGCCCTCCCTGCCATAATTCAGCTTACACCTCACCCTTCCACCCCTCACTCCGACAGAGGCACCTCCACCAGCCTACCTCTTCCGGTTCCCCCACTACCCTGCACACACAATCTATCCTTCCTATCATTTCTTTCTTGGCTCTTGCTACTCTGAAACCTTATTTAAGCTGCCCTCTGAAATCAAGCAACAATTTGTAACTGTAACTGTAATATGTGTTAAGACTGTTAATCATTGTCTACCTTTTGTATGTATGTTACCCACCTCCCTTGACGTGGAGCCTTTGTAAATGAGCAGTCCTTGCTCAAATGTTCTTGAAATCCTAGAGTTCAATAAAATAAAAATAAAAAATATACCAAGAACATTATTCACAAGCAGAGTCTTATCCAGCATGTCTAGACATTGTACACTTATCCCAAGCACTCTCAGACAAAATTCTGGTCAGACACAGGTAAATTCTCTTCAGGGTAACTTAGACATAATTTGTTTCAGGGGCCTCCTGTCTCATGAAGTGGCAAATGTGGCTTGGAAGTCAGCTCCACAAAGGCAGGACTCTAACCCTTAGCTACAACAACTTGCAACACATTTATATGAGTCACTAGCCAGGCATCTTGCTGCACTTGCAATTTAACCATTCGGGCCACATACAAGATGCATTCATCCTAACTTTCACTAGACAGTCTCTGATGGGATTAGTAGCCCAGACTGATAATTTAAACACTTTCATAATTGACAGAGCGCATCTATTAGTGGGGCTTGGGGCCCCCAAGATTACTTTTAAATCTTCTCCCTCGCACTGGGAGGTACGAGGGTGCTCACTCAGGTCCTCCATGGGTTTCTTCCTCAATCAAAGGCATCCGGAAGTCTCTTCAGTTCTCTCACCGCTGAGGTACTTGGTTAGCACTCTCACCACTGCATGATGTCATCTGGTCTGGTCAGCACTGTCACTGCTGCTGGACATCTAATTTTCGGTCTATATCTTTCCCCGACGTGGGACGGAAGACTAGCCTCTGGAGGATAGTACTGGCAACCTCCAGACTAGCTGTTGCAGAAAGGACAATTACTATAGTTGGTAAACTTTAATTTAAGAAAATAATAAATGCCCCCGATGACTGTAGGGGCTTGGAATGAGTGGCCCAGGCCTGGTGGCATGGCTGGAGCCTGAGCCCCACCCCTGTGGGGGGGGGGCTCCCAGCAGGCTGGAGCCTGCTTTCCTTCTCACTCCGGCTGATCTCTCTCCAATCTCTAAATCTCCAGACAAACTGGCAACACTGTCTCTTTATAGAGCTCCTAGCTTGACTCATGATTGGCAGCAGAGATGGGGTGACAGGTCTCTGTAAAGCTCGTTCAGTTCAACGTGTAGAAAGGCAGGAGAAACAGCGCTTGCGGTCTTCTGGAATTGCTTTTTGCAGTGCTGTGCTCTCAAGCAGTTTTCCTTCATGTAGGAGCTTAAGCTTTTTACTGTTTTTACCTTATTAAATGTTTCAAGTGAACTTGTGCTTTAGTGCACTGTATTTATTCATTTAAAGACTTTTTTTGCATTCTGACACCTGTTTGCAATCTTGCTGTGGCAGTTATTGCTTCTTTTTTACTGCTGAGATATGGCTGGTGAATATATTTAAAATCAATTGAAGCAATTGCACATACACAACGAATTTGAGCGTTGTTGAATCTGGCCCCAGAAATACCTAAATCTTTGACATTAGAACCTTGTGTTATATCTTGTACCTTTAGTGTCTACTATCCTGCTTTTGATTACACCTAGGAGAGTAAGAAAGGAGAGGTGTGGAATTGGACTTGGACTTGGAATTGGTATCAATTAAAGAGGGACTTGGACTGAGAGATTTGGATTGAGTGGATACCTAAAGTCTCAATTTATTTTGGACAGAGGACAACAGCTTTTTATTGAAGAAGTTGGAGTTGGGGGTGAAATAGTGTCCTAAAGCCTATCGGGGAATTCCTGGGGCTAATGGAAGAAGGACAATAAGTGAAGAAGAGAGTGAAGATAAGCATAACACCAGTGCATAATTTAGAACTTGTTTAAGTGCAAGGTGTATGTTGTGAAGTGCAACAGGAGTAATTTTACACATCTCCTAGTGCTGGTATCGTGGCATACTGCTATATTGGGGTTATAACTCCCTTAATTAAGTGGTTATAGCTGGTGTAAGCATGGAAGTGTGGGCAATTAATAGACAGAAGGCTTAAATGTTTTAGATTACTTATCTTTTACACACAGAATTAGTTCTAGTGGAACCATCAGGTGTAAGTGTGGATAATTAACAGATGGGAGGCTTAATTGCTCCAGATTACCTCTGTGTCTTTGGATAATCTACACAAATATATCACCTTTTGAAATATTGTGTATTTTACTGCTCTTCTTGTTAATTATCTGTCATCATAAACTAGTAGAATTTCATCAAAATGCCAGTGGAAACAAGAAGAGGCAAGAATAATATTTCAAGTAATTTGGGGAAGAGCCAGAAAGTAAATAATAGAAAATGATGAGTAAAAAGGGAAGAAATAAATGAGAAGAGATTGTCAGAATCATATTATTGCGATGACAATAATGAGTTTGATGAACATAATCCAGAAAGTGGGATAATGAAAGCCATTGCTGAAACTAAATGTGCTGATGATATGATTGATAATTCAAAAAAAAAGGAGGCATGGTACATCAAACTTGGTTCAACCACTTATTTGGGAGATATCAGGGGAAAAAAGATGATGATCTTAAGGAGAGTACTAGAACACCTGTACATGATGACTTGAAAGAACAGCCTAAGTACAGTACACCAGTTTCAGTATTGGAAAGAACTGGTAGGGAGAAATTTATTTTTGAGTTACAGGACAACAAATTAATAGAAAAAGTAAACAAGGAGGTATCCAGAATGGTTGGGAGTATTAAAGAAACAATAGAGACAAATAACAGAATAGAAATAAAAATTAAGGAAATGAGAGAATTAAGACAATGGAAAAATAATTTGTGTAACTTGTCTGAGCATCAAGTTGAAGCAAGAGAAGAAGGGGAAGTACGGAAACACTGGAATTCTAACAACAGTATTGTATATAATACTACAGTATGGGAAAATATTAGTGGTGAAAGCATTCATTTAATGAGTCCTTGTAATTTGGTAACTCCACCTCTGGATACATTAACCAGGGGATGCATTAGTGCACTTAGATATCTATTATTGGCTAATGCCATGATTTATGAGCAGATACTGTCATTTAAACAAGACCTTTAATTTAAAAAGGGATTTGTATTGATAATAAAATTACTCTAAATGAGTTATTAATGAGCGAGCAGACAAGAGATTTGGAGAATGTATTTATGTCAAATGAGGAAGGGTTGAAGGTGGGTAGAAGGTGATCTTCCTTTTGTACCCCTACAACTTTAAAGACAACAAATAAAGACAACAAGGGAATGGATGTAACAAAAAGTATGTTTGAGTCAGAATTGGTGATGCTACCTGAAAATTATAATGAACATGATAGTGTGATAGTGGAGATGAAGTCCAAACACCCAGAACTCTGGGAAAAGGGAGTTGAACAAAAACAAAGAAGAAGTAAAAGACAAAATAGTAATGGAAAATATCACCCCTTACAAAAGGAACGTAAAGATACCTATAACACTCTCGACTCTACTAGCACATATACAAGTATAGAAATAAATAATTATGTAGGGAGATTGTTAAAGAAGAAGGATTTGAGTTTAGGAAGAAAAAAAGAAGATGAATATAATGTTACATCTTTGGTAGATTTAGAGGAAGAGAATGAGGAAGGAAATGTAAAAGAGTATAGGGGAAGGGAAAGTGATAAGAAGTTATTAATTCAGAATAGAATGGAAAACCTAAAAGGGAAACAGCTTAGAAGTAAGTCTAATAAACCACTCAAAAAGGGAGAGAAAAAAGGTGGTATAATGGCGAAAGTAAAAAAAGTTAGATCATCAAATAATAATTACTTGCAAAAGTTAAGTCAAGGGGTAGATAAAAAACAGAAGGGAAAAGTTGATAGGAAAAAGAAAGGAGGTAGTAAGAGTGGAAAAAATTGGAATAAGAATAATAAATCAGAAGTAGTAAAGGAAAACAAAGTGGAGGAAGTGGGAAATGAAGCCAGTGAGACTTCAGTTATGGTCAATAGAAAAAATTCTGGATTTCAAGATATTGAAATATTAAGGGAAAAATATAACAGACTTAGAGCATTTTTAAAAAGAATGCTAGACACAGATTATGTGTTACTGGTGTATAATGTTAGCTTAATACCAAATGAAACAGAAGTAATTTTGAATAACCATCTGAAACAATTTCTGGGATCTATATTAAATAAAAACAAAAAGAATGATAACCTACTTTAGAAAATGGGCTTTTTATTTGGAGGCATCTGATTGGCTGGTACCCAATCCACAGGGGTACATTAACTTTCAATAGATGCCCACCAAATAAAAAGTCCCAGTCCAAACCTGCCTCATGCCCGGCAAAGTATCATTGTGCCCAGACTGCTCAGCCATTGGCTGCAGCACTGGGTACACAATTTCAAACTGACGCCATTGTTGTATATCATTTAGCGAGAGACCGAGTGACCAGATACCACCCATAAATTTTAAAAACAGAACATTCACACTATCCACCAAAAAAACATTTTGAAAAGAGAGACAGAGGCACAGACGACTGTTGATACAGTCATTGTTTTATGTTCTGTTGGAAGCTGCCTGTTCCATTAGTTTTTCTCCCGCTCCACTCCCTGCCTTCCTCCTATGTGCCTGATAAATTGCAACTTCCACCAGACAACCACTATGTCAAACAAATAAAAGTGGGATACCACCAGTACCATCGGCATTACCAGCATTAGTTCCTCTCTTTCGCTTGGTTCTGCTGCCAATTTGTTTTTTAAACATGCTCTCATTTCCCCCAGTGTCGTTTGGGATGTCTCTCTTCCTATCAACTTCAGCCGCCATACAGATCACTTCCAGCGGCAGGCAGGCAATTGCCAGACAAACGAGAGTGGGGGTTAACGTCCTTTTGCCGTCGCAGTTTTCATTCCCCACAGAGACAAAGAAAACGGCTAGAAAGCAGCTTGAGTGCAGAACCTCAGACTGTGAAGAGCAACAGTGAGAGCGCTAGCTCTAGTACCACAACTGTGTGAAAGTAGGTACTTCTCCTGTAGTGCTGTCTCTTACAACTCGTTCACTCGATGTGCAGCAGTTATTTCTTCACAAGCCAGCACCCTTTCTACCATTGAAGTGAAATTGATGTGAAAATAAAATGGCACACTACCTTATTTCCCACTGTTCCTGATAGCCTGCAAATCTTTGTAAGTAGTAGTGTGTGTGTGTGTGTGTGTGTGTGTGTGTGTGTGTGTGTGACACCCAGCTTCTTTTCTAGCACCTTTACTTTTTCCTCCCAGCTCGAGCTACTTTCATGCATGCTCCGTAGCAACCAGAAACAGTATAAAAAAGGTTCAACTGCAGTGTTAAAAAAAAAACAAAAAATGAGCATTACAGATCTGTCACATCGCAAGTTTTACTTGATGTAAACAAATCACCACCATGGCTTTGATTGTCCCTACTCTGAAGTATTTTCCAGTTGTGATGCTGCAGCCACTATTATGCAGGCGGAGGAACTATTTCATTAAAAAAATGCATTTTAAACAATTTTTTTATTTACATTATTTTATTAAACTTATTTTCTTTTACAGTTCCCATTTTCTAAGTGCTATTATACCCTCCAGTGGCGGTAATAGGTAATCGGACCTTCCAGGGTATAAGGCCCTCCGCCCGCGCATCGGGCCTCATTACACCCTGGGCGGTCCGGTATTGCCCAATACCGCCCACCCTGTCGGGTATTATTGCTTGCAGAGAAACTGAGTGTCATTAGACCAATAGAAAATCTAGACCTAGTGCTTTTGGTCTCTGATCAATATTATATTTTAAAGGCGATTGAAAACCAAAAGCACAGTTTAAAGCTACTAGGTCTTGGGATACAAAGTGTTATAAACATTAAAGTTTTATTCCCAGAATACTTTAAAGATTTGGATATTAAGGGAAATGATGTTAAATAGCATATGATATCCATATATGGAATCGGGAATTTTTTAAATGAATCAAAGAAAAATTGTAAGATTTAAATTGGTGGATTTACTGCAGAATCTCTTAAAAGATAGAGAATTAAACAAAAGAATTTCCAAGGTTACAAGATGGGAAAAAGATGGACAGTTGACAATATGAACAGTAAATGAGCAGGAATACTTAAATATTCTGACAAATGCAAGGAAATTGGATGATTTTGACATCCACATGGTGGGGGAAGAACTGGAAACTTGCATTGCTCAGGAAGAGATATATAGTAATGATTGGTCAGGATTGCTTACAACAGCAAACAGATACCAAATACTGCAAGAATTAAGTAAGGATTGACAAAATAAGGAGGATGTAATCAATGAGCCATCTAAGCAGGAATTCAGATATAAAGCGTTATCATGGAATGTTACAGGATTACAAGAAAAATTAGCAGATCCATCATTTATGCATTATATTTTGAAATTTAACTATATTACACCACAGGAAACCTGGGTTAAATAAGCTATTTTCCTGAATGGATATAAGGTGCTTCTCAAGGCTGCTAGAAACATAGACTTTGACAGCAGATAAGGACCGCTTGGCACATCTAGTCTGCCCATAGTAACAAGAAGTATGGAAGATTATCTGGAGGGTTAATAACATGGTGTAAGATTTTAGATGATACAGAGTATACAGAAATAGATATAGACTCAAAACATAATTTAGTAGTTCGATTGAATATAAAAGATCAGATAATGTACATTATTAATGCATATTTTCCCATGAAAGGTTCAAACTATGCAGGTTTAGAAAATATAGGGAAATTAGGTTCTATAATTGGACAATATAATATAAAGGAACCTGAATGTGACATAGTATTAATGGGGGATATGAATGCAATGGTGGGTCTTGGTCTGGAGCCCACCGATGAAATCTTGTGGGCATGTGCAGCTCAAGAAAATGTTCAATTAAGGATGGAAAGGACAGCTATGGATGTAAAATGTGAAAGAGGAAAACAATTTACAGGGGAAATGGATAACCATTTAATGGTATTGATCAGTGGAAGATCCTTAGGAGATCTAAAGGGAGCTTACACCTATATTAGTCCCAGACAATCATCTATTATTGATCAATGCTGGTGTAGTATAAATATAATCTATCAAGTATTAGATCTTAGAGTGGGCTGTAGAGCTGAGAATGAACACTGCCCTTTGGAGATATATATAAATCTGGGCAAAAATAACGTACACAAGAATAATAACAATCTACAAATAATTAAAGTAAAAAAGGGATTAAATGGGATCTAATTAAAAATTATTTGTCAGTTCAATTATTACATGATATGGGTGTAAAAGAAGATCTTCTTAAACTAAGTAAAGAAGATAACTGTGTGGATATATTTCAGGAAATGATGAATAAAATATCCAATATGTTACTTAAAGGAGAAGACTCCTGTATATTTATGATTTGGATATATCTGATGTATTTATTATACATTACATCAATTACTCTACATATGTCAATAAGAGATCAATTATTTCTTCTGTTGCAACACATATCTAGAGTCTGAGGCTCTGACACAAGGTAGTAAAGTGTCAAGCAAGTCTCCATTTACATGAAAATAAGTCACTTGTAATACATCCTTTCCCATTCCTTGATGTCACTCCAGCAACAGTGCTGAAGAAAACATAAGGGTATCAATGCTGTCTATCCTGATTTTAGTTTAAGTTTGTAATGACTTAAGACAGTCCTATCATGCAGCTCACACAGGGAGTAGTACTTGTAGCCTTAATACTGTATGGGCTGGATATTCAAACTGCACCCAAAATGTGCGCAATAGCAGGAGCAAGCACAAGTCCATTGCGCACATGTGCAATAGACGCGATATTCAAAAATGGAGCAAGCCAAATTGCGCAACCAGCCAAAGTCTGAATATCGCACAACCTGTGCCACAGTGCAACCAGGAAGGGGAAGCTGAGCAGATACGATGCGCTATAGCGCAACAAGGGCAGCCCAGCTGAGCAGCCCAGAGGCGCCATAGTGCAAGCAGGCAGCCCCCCAGCAGCAGAGCAATGGAACTGCACAACCAGGGAGGTGGGCAGGGGCCCATCACCCATGCCACAGATGGGCATAGGAACACACTGCAGAACTGACAATGCACCCCCACACCCCAAGCACAGCACAACTGGGGGAGGGACAGAATATCCACCGGCCCATGGGGACAAGCAAACAAAGCACAGCCGGGCCATGTTGCCCCAGCACACCCACTGGCAAGCTGAGACTGCCACACAAGTGGGGCGGACCACCCCATTGTACAGCAGCCCTCCCGTGCACAGCACACCCTGCACTGTGACCCCAAGACACCCCCCATGAGCAGTGACCATCACTGCAGGAATCCCCATGCATACCCCCACCGTCATACTGCAACCTCGTGTACCACAGAACCATACAAGCCAGAGCCACCATGGGCACCCAGCAGTGGGTGGCAGCACATGGCAATGCAACAATGGCAGACACAGTGCCAACACGCACAACCCCCCTGAGGCACAGCTGAGAGACCTAACATGTGTTGCCACAAGTGGTACCCCACATGGGAAAGGGTGTGCCCCTGACACCACTGCCATTGATACAGCACCCTGCACAGTAGACAGGTGTCACAGCGTGACCCACCATGAGCCACAGCAGCCAGCACAGACACCCGCAGTGGTGCGTGGAAGCATGCAGCACACCGGATGCAACACAGTGCAGGGGCAAACACACACCCATACCCTCGGGGACACCAACACAGGGACACAGTAGTATGGCAACCCAGCCCCCAGTGTGGGCACATGTAAACTATGCACACACAGCCTGCAGTCCACCATGGCACAGGGGTGACACCCACCCTGTGCATGTACTGTGGCCCTGTACACCACCAGCATACACCTGGATCACAAGTCACAGACAGTGCTGCACAGCCCCTGCAACACACACAAGACACAGCATGGAGGTTGGACAGCAACTGTGGAGGCCACAGTGTCACCCGAGGCAAACATGCACCCCACCGGTGACAGGTGGCAAACCAGCATTGTGACAGTCACAGTGGATGACCTGCAGGGACAACACCCACTGACAAGGCAGCAGACCTGTCAGGCCACAGACATGCAAGGGTGTCAGTTGCACAGGCCAAGGACAGCTTGACAGGGGCACAGTGGACACAGAGCAGGCACCATGGAACACTGCACACAGCAATGCAATGCACAGAGAACAACACACACCACAGATACTGACTGAAAGCCACTCCCACAGCAGAGACACCTCCCCATGCACACACACACATACCCATGACTATACCTCCTCAGATGCCATGCACACCACTGCAACTGAGCACCTATAGCCAGCTGCAAATCAGAGACCACCACAGTATTCATATCAAAATAACTGTATTAGAAAAACAACAACAAGTACAACAACAACATCAACAACTATTTACATATGTACAAAACAGGGGTGGAAGTACGGGTACAAGGTAGAGGTGGGTAAGGGGCAGGGGTGAACAACTGGGAGAGGGAAGGTGGGGTGTGAGGGCTAGTCAAAGGGGGGGAGGTGATGCCCAGCTACTGTCCTCCAGCCTGCTCCCCTGCTGCCTGGTGCTGGTCCCGGGGTCTCCGTCTCCTCCGCACCCCATGCCGCTGGAGGTCCTGCAGGATCTCTAGGGAGTCCATGGCCACCCGCAACAGCTGCTGCATGGATCTCTCAATGCGTAGTAGTATCTGGACACCTAGGACAAGGGATCAGAGTCAATGGGTGTGACTGTCCATCTCCCTGAAGCCCACCCATCATGTATGGCATATAGCCAAGTGCCCCGCTCCTGTGATGGAGTGCACCCACCCACAGTGACCATGTGCACAAGACATGCCCAACCAGGCAGCAACAGCCATGTGTACCACTGCACACACACACCGCCCATGTCCAGCACAGCACAACCAAGGCCGTACAGTGATGTGGCTACATGGTGGGCAGGCAGTGCCACAGCCATGTGCCCAGTGCACACATGGACCACCATTGATGCACTCCCAGACATGCAGTGCCACTGGACAGTGCTGACTGTCACATGTCGCGTGCATGGCAGTGGTGTCCATGGATGGTGGCCATGCTCTGCTCCCCACCCTGTCACACAGCATGCAATAGCAATCATGTTGTCATGGCACTCATCCTCATCGGGCTGTTGCTGGTGTTGTGGTTCTCCACCACCACGCTCGGGCACTGCTGCCACCACCCTCTCCTGCTCAGCCATGGCCCTCCTCCGGTCTGCCACGCCTGTGGGAAACAAAAGGTGAGAAACACATCAGTACAATCCCAAAGCATATTCCCCCTGCCCTAATGAGTGTGCCCACCCACCCAGCCAGACCCATACATCACATACCCTGTAAACACCGCCACAGCCAACCCTAGACTAACCCTCGCCCATGTGCTGGACACAATAGACAGTGTTACCCATATGGACCATACAGGTGTGTAGACGGATCACCCACCTGGACGAGGCACCACGCCTCTCCTGGCACGCGACTGCAGACGTGCCAGTAGCGCTGGCTCCCTCCTCCTCAGGTCCCCATAGCGGTGCCTGCACTGTTCTGAGGTCATCCATCGGCCAGTGGCTGCCTCCAGGTCAGTGGCCACCTGTAGCCACACCTGGGTCCTGGCCCTGTCCAGGGGAACCTCCCCATACAGTGGGCCATAGTGAGGCTCCACAATGGCCACCAGGTTGGCCAGCCTGAGGGCACTCCACTGGGGGGCTCTTCTGTGTGCCATCTCTAGATCTATAGTAGGCAATATGGCACTCCACAGTGCGGCAACCCCACGTGGAATTGCTGCACAATACAATGCCGCTATTCCCTATCGTGTTGTCGGTACAGCGCCGTCATATCCCCCTATCGCGACTGTCACCGAACAGCGTGATAGAGCTGCAGACATGCCATACGCATAGCCTGGGCAAAGGTTGGGCACAGGGTCATGGGTCTCTGGTGCATGGCCACGCACAGCGCCATCGGATGTCTATGCATCCAGCGCGATTGGTCGCCTGTGTGCCATTGCCACAGTGAACTATTGTGCAGTTGTGCCACAGCACCATGTAGTGACCGTCACCGTAGCACTACTGGCACAATGGTGGCCATGCCCTGAATTGCCTACCATGCACAGCATGTCATCAGCTTGGCAGATGCCTGCGTAAGCTACCTGGGCATGCACAGTGCGGTGTACTACGCAGTCACAGAATTGCGCCATTGGCTCAGCACGTTCAACCATATTGTGCAAAGCGCAACATCGTGATATTCAGCCATCATATGCAAATCATCCGATCAGCCATTCAATGGCGCAGCAGCGCGATTTACATCTCATTAAAGTTGCTCCACACCTAATTTGCATGGATTGCGCTATAAAAATGCGACACTGTTCTGCAGTGGCCATATTCGGTACTGCAGTTGACAGGTGAGTTGCATGCTGTGTGATGTTCTGGACTATGGTCTCAGGGAATTGCTGTGTACTGCACAGTCTCAGGTGACCACTCTCACCCATACAAGCTGTGAAATGACCGAGCGAGGACTGGGTGAGGAGGATGATGGTGGGCAGAAGAGGAGGCCTAACTTTACGAAGTCTGAGACGGAGGCACTCTTCGAGGCCTACCTGGATGAAGAGTCACTTCTCAGTGGACGGCGGGGCACCCCTCAGGCCCGTGCTGCTGCATGGGAGGGGGTGGCATGTGCCGTCAACCTGCACGGCAGCCACCAGCGCCTGCTGCAGGAGTGTAAAAAGAAGATGGGAACCGACAGGAGGAGGGTGAAGGAGAAGGTGGCAGCCATCAGGGCGGCACGTACTGCAACAGGCGGGGGCCAGCCGGAGGTGGTGCAGCTGACTCTGGCAGAGGACAGGCTCGCTGCAAGCATGCAGCGCAGTGCCATTGAGGGCGTTCCTGGAGGTGGCTTCCAGACAGGTGGTAGCCCATCACTACATGGTATGTCATGGTCGGGGGGGAAGGTAGATCACATGCACTAACGTGTCCTTCCTTTCTGTTACAGATCCTGTGCATCTGCAGGGATCAGCGGTAGAGGGCCTGTCCACTGCAGACAGCCATCCGGAGTTGGAGGAGGGACCATCCACCGCCGCAGGTAGCCGACATGCATTGCACCAGTGTGCATGCCTGGCTGCCATCACTGATGTCATTAAGACAGGTGTGGGGGGGTGCCCTTCCTGTGTCTCAGCGGTCTGGCATGCAAGCATGCCAGCACGCTGTGGCTGTGGCTGTGGCACAGACCTGCACCATTGATGATGCAACAACCACTATGTGCATTGACATGTGTGTGTCACAGAATGGACACACAGCAGGACAGCTCACGCCCATGGACCTAGCTGGTTCCGACGTGTGTGCCAGCACGTCAGCACAGTCCCAGGCTGTGCCTGTTAGCACCGGTGGGGCAGCACCAGTGGCTGTACAGGTCACTGGCACTGTTGCGGCCACAGCAGCGGAACAACTGATCCCTTGGGCACAGCAGGCAGAGGGGAAGCAGCAGCAGTTACCCACCGGGACTGGGGGTACAGGGTTCAGCGGTGGTGTATGTGCACCATCTGTGAGCTTGCCCATACCTGGTCCTGGTGAGCAGCGCCCACCCTCAAGGGGTGCTGAACATCAGGCCCTTCCATACCCTGAGGGACAGGTTGCCGATGTGGCAGATGACCTCTTTGACGAGCACACCCGCCTGCTGCAGGCATCAGTACAGCAACAGCTGCGGGTTGCAACGTCTGTGGAGGCACTGTGTGTGGCTCTGGAGTGGGTTGAGGAGCAACACAGCAGGGACAATGAGAGGATCCTGTCACGGATTGACCATTTGCGGATGGATGTGTCCACCGCCATTGACAGGCAGACACAGGCATTGGTCGCTGTCATGGCCACATTGGGCACACAGTCAGGTGCCCCTGTGCCACTCACACTGCGCAGTACGCTATCCACTCCTCGTTCCCGGCATCATGCGACACCCACCCTGTCGATGCCGGGTTCAGCTGTGGGCATCCCGAGCACTCCTGGTGCAGGTATGTTTGGTGTGCGGCAGACCCCTGTGCGGGAAAGGTCACGTTCGCACAGTGGAACCCCTGGTGGACCATCGGTGCCACCCCATGAGGCCTGTGCTCAGCCTGTCAGTGCTGCTGGGTCTCGGTGGGGCCGCCCATGCATCCGAGGTGGCCATGGCACTGTGCTGCAAGACTGAGCTGTCTCCCAGTGCGGGCCCTGTCTGGTGCTGCCCTGTGTGCAATGTGTGTTTCAGTGGGCAGTGCACCGGTGGGTGCCCAGCCCTACACGCAGACACACAGACCACCTGCACACCCTCCCAACTGCTGTCCACAGGTGCGTATGCGTGATGATGCCTGCATTACACTGTACACCACAGTGCGAAGGTGCCCAGTATCTGAGACACGCACATGGACAGTCAGTGGATGTGGTGGCCTGTGGACAGGTGTGTTTTTAGTGTCTGTGTTCCGGCTCTGTTGTGCACCTGACCCCTGTGCACTTTGTGCCTATTGTGTGTGTGTGTGTGTGTCCGTCCATGTGGCGTGTTGCTGTTCACCCCTCCCTGGTTGTATGTGTGTGCTTCTGTGCCCTGCCACATCCCTTGCCGTCATGGATCCCTGGTGTGTTTCTCTGTGTGTATGTGGGTTGTGCCCTAGCCACTGGTGGTTGCACATGGCCCCATGACTTACCTGTGTTGGCTGAAGTGCTCCTCTGTGATGCTGTCCCAGTGCAGCTGGGCCAGCCGGATCAGTCAGGGGTCCCATCGTCCAAGGGGGGGCTGCCCATCCCCATCGTAACTGGCGTCACCGTCGTCCCCATCGCTGTCCCCCTCTTCAACCTGTACGGCTATCCCACAGTCTTTGGCCATGTTGTGCAGGATACAACAGGCCAGGAATATCCCACAGGCCTTTGAGGGGCTATACTGTAGGGCACTGCCGGAGGTGTCTAGGCAACGGAAGTGCACCTTCAGCATCCCAAACACCTGCTCAATGATGTTGCGTGTGGTGGCATGTGCCTCATTGAAGCATTGCTGCGATGGGGTTGTGGGCCGCCGGTAGAGTGTGAGCAGCCAGGGACAGAGTGGGTATCCACTGTCACCTGTGTGGAGATATTGGAGGTTAGCATCTTGTTCAGGCTCAAATTGCCCCTAACCCGGTGTGCCACACCCATGGCACCTGTGGCTTACCCACCCTGGCCCCCGATCTTTCAGTTCTATGTGCATACTCACCCACTAGATGTCCTGTGGGGATGTCCCCACTCTCAAATCGATGGCACAGTGCTGACTGGTACCATATGAATGAATCGTGTGCTCCCCAAGGGTGTGTGGCACAGACATTGATGATGCGCCCACTGGCATCACATACCACCTGGCAGTTGACACTGGCATAACCCTTCCGATTCATATAGGCGGCCCCATTGGGGCCAGGTGGTATGAATGGCCACATACGCAGCTCCATCGCCCCTAGCACGCCAGGCATCATGTGCTATCCTGTGGAACTCCTGTATGTTTGCTGTGCACTCTGCCGCGGTGCTGGGGAAATGGATGTACTCCGCAGCATGTGGCAGCAGTGCACTGAGGAATTGGGTGAGGATGTGTGACGTGGCCGACTGTGTTATGCCTGTGGTGTCCCCTGTTGGTCTCTGGAAGGTACCCGTGGTGAGCAAGCACATGCAGGCTGTTACCTTTGTCTCCACTGACAGAGCATGACTCCATTGTGAGGGTGCCTGCATCACATCATTGCACAGCTCACAGAGCCACCTCAGTGTTGCCCTGTTCAGGTGGTACCAGCCCACAATATCGACATCTGAGTAAAGCTCAAAGCTGGTGCAGGCTCGGTACTGCCTGTTGGGGGCGTACCACTGACGGGCCCTTCCATGGCCACGTTCCCCTGCAGCATGCCTTCTCACCCCCCTCATTACAGCTTCCATGTGGAAGGTGGCACTGTCCATGTCCCTGGCTTGTGTTCCCCCCCAGCTGTTGATGCTCTGTTCCCCCCGCTGTCCTGACTGCTACCTCCACTGCACCGGGTACACCTACTGGCCTCTGCACTCTGTGGCCCCACACACCTTCCCTTGCCCCTATTTTGTCCTCTGATCTCCCTGGCCTACCCTCTTTGTCCCTCTGGCCTTGTCTCTCTCCCTGCCTCATGTGGCTTCCCTGTAGCGTTCTTGCACCTCTTCCTTGCTCCTTTTAATTTTGGCTCATTTCCGCTATGGCGCAACTTCCGCCTGATCTACTGTTGCGCACTGCGCAAGTCTTTGAATAGCGCACTGCGCACTTTATGCATGGTTCCACCCCCTTCAGTTGCACATGCCTTCATTAGTATTGTGCTGTTGCTCAGCATGTTTTCAGTAGCGCAACTGCCTCCTGCTGAATATCACAGAATGGCGCATTTTCTGACTTGCGTAGGCGCAATCCTATTGCGCATTGCGCAACCCTTTTGAATATCGCACCCTATGTGTGCAGCAAATAATACATCTAATAGTAGTCCACTCACAGAAAACAAAATATGTTTCTTTGTACTGCTCATTTCACTCTGTGAGACAGTTGTAACATGTTGTGGACAGCAGCAGACTGAATCAGTCAATCAGACAATCAGTTAATCTGTATTGAACCAGGTGAACACCATTGAGAAGATTAATTTACAAGGAGAGCCTGGGCAGTTTCCCAAAGGATCACGCAATACTGAATTCCTCCTTTGCACAAATGATACACACCCCCTTTCAGCAGCCTGAAAATGGAGAGCTAGATCACTTACTTTATAAAGTATATAGTTTTACATTTCAAATGTTCCTTAAATCTGAGATTCTGACTGGAAATACCAAGACACAGAATGCATATGACATGAGTGGAATGAGCTAAGCAAATACAGAGCACTACAAACACTGAGACTGATTAGTTTCTTTGCCTACAACAGCTGAAGTGTAGCATCTGATTTGTGAGAGACGTCCTACTTCAAATGCTGGCATTACAAAGTGTGTGTGGGGGGTCTGCTGCAGCTTGTCTTCAGTACCTTCAAAGTGAAGTGCTGTAGCTCCCACATCACTGCTAATGATTTATAATGGGAATGGGGGCACTTTTAAAGTCATGGACCTGAGGGGCCATCACAGTTCCCAAGGAGGTTAAGGGAACTTGTTAAGGGTTAGAGAGTAAGGGACTCTAGTAGGATTTGAACCAGAGTCTCCCAGTTCTTGTGCCTGTGCTTTAACCACTAGATTATCCTTCTTCCATATGCTGTAGCTGATGCTTTCCTGGTAACCTATTCCTTGTTTATAGCTGAACTCTTTATGGCCTTACAGCAGCCATCCAATCACTGACTGCCTAGTTACAAAGGGAAAGGAGCATATTTGCAAGATTTTTTTTACTGCTGGTGTCAATCAAAACAGAGAATGCTAACACACAGAACATAATACAACAGCTGTATAATACCACTTAAAACTCTTGTTGTACCCAGAGTCATTTATTGAATAAAATATTTTTGCTAATAGAAGCAGTAACACAACACATACAGGCACTTCCTTATATGAATACTGTATATACCTCAAAGCAGTGCTGCATCACAGTTATATGGTCCTAGTCCCTATTAGACATGCACTTCAGGATGTGCACAACACTTAAAGGGTTCATCCATTACTCAAGTGGGGAACCAAACATTGTGGGTTTGGTTTACTGGTGGAACTGCATTTAGTGCAGAACCATTATCTGCTGCTCTGATGACATCATATTCCAGCAACATTGATGGTAAAATGGAGGACAAACACATTGATAACTTCTGGGGGCTGTATATTTTTATTTATAATCTAGATTTGGACAGCAATAGGACTGTTGGCAACTGGAGAAGGCACACAACAGTTGCACATAAGGAGTTGGGAAAATATTGGTGTGAAACTATGGGAGACTTCCCCTTTAAGGTGACTTTACATAAACCAAGAAGTGATAGTATATGGTATGACTGTAAATGTAAAGAACATAAATATAGGGTTAACAAATTAGTGAAAAGTTTGCAAAAAGAACCAACTAAGGAGAAGAAGAAACATCTTAATAAATTGAGGAAGGAATATAAAAAAATTATGAAATAAAAAGAAAATCAATTCCAAAATAAAATCTGAATAGAAGTTGCAAACACAGTAAGACAAAGGAATAATAAAAAAAGTCTGGAAGATGGCTGCATTTGGATGGGAACAACATATGGAAGAAGTGGAAAACTATACTGACTCAAAAGCTTGGGAAGATTATTATAAGAATTTGTTTTTTAATCAGGATGTACATGAAGAGAATATTATATGGGTTTCTCATGATCCCTTCTCTTTTTCTGCAAGAGAGATGGAAAAAAAATATTCAAAATTTAAAAAGACAAAAAGCACCAGGCCCTGATGGGGTGCCTCAGGATATAATTAAGGATGGCCCAAAAGTTTAGGCTAATACTTTAAAACTACTTTATAATTATATATTAATGAAGGGAGTAATATTTTGAACTTGGAAAGTCAACATAGTTGTGCCAATTTATAAGAAGGGAGATAGAACAAAACCATGTAATTATAGACCAATAAGTCTTCTAGATTCAAGCCAGAAAATTTTCACTGCATTGTTACATACAAGAATTATGGATTGGATAAATAAATATGCATTAATAGATGAAGCCCAGGCAGGCTTCATGCCAAATCATTCCACTATGGATCAATGTTTTACACTAGTGCGTATAATATATAAATATACATATATGAAAAGACAGAAACTTTTTTGTGTCTTTATAGACTTAAAAGCCACTTTTGATAAGGTGACACAATCTAAACTTTGGGAAGTTTTGGATGATTATGGTATGGAACCGAAAATGCTTAATATATTAAAGCTATTATATGACAATAATACTACTATAGTAAGATATACTAAAGAGGGAGATATTATTAATAAATTCACTTTGAATGTTGGCTCAAGACAGGGCTGTGTTCTCTCCCCTATATTGTTTAACTTATACTTTAATAAAATATTGGAAGAGTTGTATGATCCGGAGCTGCACATGCCCAAGGTAGGCTCCAGGCCATGCCCATATCTTGCTTATGTAGATGATATGGTACTTATTTCTTTGAGCTTTTTGAGAATTAAAAGAAGCTTACAGAAATTTTTGGAAGGATGTAAGAAGACAGCAATGGAAATTAATATAGAAACAACTAAATATATGATTTTTAATAAATAACCAATTCAACGGGGGAAAATATGTGTTCTTAAGTGTAATAACCAAAACATCAAATTAGTAAACAGATGTTATTTAGGAATAGTTTTTAGCTCAATTTTGAAATGGCAGGAACACATAAATTATGTGAAAGGGAAAATAAAGAAGTTTTATCCTGTGGTAGAGAGATTTTCATATAAATATGGTGGGCAATCAGTTAAAGGGAACCTAAAAGCAATAAATGCAAAGATTAAGTCACAACTGTTATATGGAGTGGAAATCTGGGGATCTATTAAAGTAAATAGCTTGGAGACCAGTATGAATAACATTTATAAAAGATTATTGGGGCTACTGGAAGCCGCATCTTCAAGTTTAGTTAGATTGGATCTAGGACAACCCAGTATAATACGGTATGTAGAACAGAGACAATGTATGTATTGGCTAAAGGTGTATATTAAAAATGCTAAGAGTTTGGCAAGGAAAAGTTTGGAAGAATCACTGACCCATAATTTAAGATTTTTTTTTTCTAGTATGTATATTTTGGAGAAATTGATTAAGCCTTATGGTTTACTGGAGTGTATCATTGAGTCTTCGAGGACTCCTCTAATGATCCTGGAGGAACAAGTTAAAAATAGAATTAGAGATATACATTTTAACCAAGAAATGAACTTGGTAAGGAACTGTAAACTTAATAACTGGTTGTGGGAAAATAAGAAAAGGTCGGTGGGATTAGAACATTATCTTCTTGAATTACAAAAGCCCAGGGATAGAAAAGCAATTACTAAACTAAGGTTTGGCTATATAAATAGTCAAACTCTTAAGACATTTTACAAAACCTCAAAAACAAAATTATATGCTTGCAGACTTGGTGATGACACTCCATATCATTTACTTATATTATGCCTACTGTATAGACATGAAAGAGAGAGGATTTTTATCTGATGTACTGAAAGAGTTAGATATGGAACCGAGATAACAGTATAATTGTTTGATGAAAACAAAAAATGTTGTTTGGTTAGAGAAAATTGCTAGATTAACCAGGATACTTGAAAGAAAGCAAAAACATGTTATAAATACTTAATACGTTTTAATATATGTTTCCTGCTATTGGATTTAAGACTGATTTTTTTAAATCGATGAAATAAAGAAGAAATATTTATATTTGCATAACAATTATTTTTTTTATGTGCCTCCCACACCTTGACTGGTCACTCCTTCGGAGCGCCATCACCTTCCTGCCTCCCTCCAACCTCCTGCCACCTACTCCCAGCCCCAATTGCAGCCTACCTTGAGAAGCCCGGCAGATCCCTATGTTGGGAGGGTCCCTCTCTTCTGGGGGGGAATGGCCTTTATGGCCCACTTTGCATCCCAGGTGCTGTGGGTCTGGATCTGGGCTGGCTCCGGGGCCTTGGGTGGCAGGGGCCATGGTGCTCGTCATCCAGTCGGACTGAGGCATAGTTTTCCATTTTTCTATGCCCTGGCTACTGCAGTTCTTGGCCTTGTGTAAGCATGCAGGGTATTCCTGAGGCGGGGGCCTGCCGTGGGCTTGTCGAGGCAGCACGTCCCCAAGCTCACTACCAATCCACCCTCAATTCCACAGGCAAAATTCCACCCCCCAGGAGGGAAGCATCCAAAGGATGCTTATTGAACCCCTCCCTTGCCGGTCTCCGCTCCTGGTACCCAGGCTCAGGGCGCGAACCCGGGTCACCAGCATGCCAAGCGAACCCCTTCGCTCAGCGCCATGGAGCCGCCATAAGAATTATTTATATTTGTATAATGTATGTTCCAATCAATGTGTGAGCTGTGTTAAACAGTAGCAAATAATTTTTTTTCTATATTGTAATGACAGTTTTTAATTTTGTTAAGCAATAAACATGAATCTGAATCTGACAGGTCTCTTTATGGCTGAGGGACCTGTCAATCAGAACACTCAAGGCACAATTGGGTTGTAGACTTGGTGCCTAAAATTATGTTCCTGTAAGTCCCCATGAGAACTTGAGTGGTTACCCATGAGGTGTAGTGAATGTCCCACAAGTCCTGGCATTCTATTGCTGGCATCTCAATTGGCTGTGATTGCTGGCAATGGCTGCTTAACCCACTGTCCTGTATAACAGATTAGATACAGTCCTGAAAAATGTGCTGGTGCAGCCAGAAAGAAATAACTATTTGCCCCAAATGCCCCACAGTTCTGTAGCTTAAAAGCTGTTCTTGCAGTCGCTGCACAGTTGAAGAATGTGGCTCTTTTAGCTTTCCTGTCACTACTGCACTTATGCAGGCTCTCCCTGCAGCACCTGACAGGCTGACACACAAGAGTCCCAAAATGCTGGAATTGCCAGGATAAAGCATTTATTTTAATCTACAACACTTTTCCCCACATACACAATCAATCTCCAATATGAAGCAACAGCTTACAGTATTTAAATCATTTAAATACTTTACTTTTCAGCCGAAGCCGTTTAGGGCTACCCTGGAGGAAGCCAGACACTTGGTTATTATTTATTCAGATGACCGGGGCCCTGCTGAGGCATACTTAAATGGAGCCCTGGTCAAACTCTTTCAATTTTAAGACAAGCAGTCCCCCAGCAGACTGTCCATGGTCACTGGGTCCCAATTAAGTGGAAGGGATCCCAGGATCCACGGCACAGTCCCTGAAGTGACTGCAAAACAAGCGGCTCCACATCAAAGGTGCTTTGCTCACCAACGTGACTCCTGCTGCCCTGGAGGCAGCACTTTTGCAGCAGGAAATTACGGTCAGCGTTTTAAGCCCCGAGGGGTCGGATTTCAATTGAGCTGCAGGCTGGGGCACTGAGGCAGGCAAACAGACCTGGGAGATCCAGAAAAAATTGGGGCCAGATCTGGAGGAGCCCAAGAGACAGCAGGAGAAGAACAGAAGGACAGGGCTAAGGTAAGCCCAGGCAGGCATTTCTAGGAACCCCCACTGCAAAGGGGTTACATATTTATTTCACACTTTTTGGCAAGAAAGACACACTAAGCCGAGACGTGTTTCCAGGTGTGTCCTGGGAGCACTGAGATTAGCTGACTGATGACCACTGCTACGAAAGCAAAGGGAGGAAAAGCAGCTCACATTCTCCCCTAACGTGGGGGCTCCCACTAATCCCCACCTCACCTACAATGACCATTATATCAATAAGTATTAGCAAGTGCCAGTTATGTTTCCTTGCTAGTTTTTGTTTTGAAATTGCAGTGCTTAGTAAGTGCAGGGGAAGACAGTGCCCTGATGATAAGCAGTGCTGCTGGTGCTAGAATAAATGAGGAGAAGGGTTTGAGTTAGAGCAAGTACCATACAGCAGCTTTTAGTATTACTGGGGTGTGTGTGGAGGAGTTGCAAGTCTGCTGGTGTGAAAACAAGTGTCGTACAGTGGCATTAATTATTTCATCACTGCTGGTGTTAGAATGAGACAGGGGCAGCTACAAGTTGTGGACCATAACTGTTAGTACTGGGGGGGCAAAGGAGAGTGGAATGGTTACTGGTTCTGCTGGTGTGGGCAAGCACAACACAGCAGTGTTAATTAATACCAGCACTACCGGTGTTAGTTTGAGTAGGGGAAGAAGCAGGCTGCCCTAATGTCCTGCTGCCCACTACTGCACTATAGCATGGGCTGGAGAAAACGAGTGAGGCAATTGGTGGAGACACTCTGCATGCCCGTGGATTTCGATTTTTTGGCTGAAAATGTTAACCCATGTTATAAGTGCAATAACCCACTCCAGGGTATGGGATTATTGGGTATTAATCAACACCCTGGGTGCTGTGAGGACACTTGGCCTGTGGCCTCATGACTCACAACGCACCCGGGGTGTTGATCAATCCCCAATGACCCTATACCCTGGAGTGGGTTATTGCTTACATATTGCATGGCTAGTGAGCTCATTCCCTCAAACACATCCCCCATCCCTGCTCTCTAGCTTGCTCACTCTTTCTCTCTCTCTCTCTCTCTCTCTCTCTCTCTCACACACACTCTCTTTCTCTCTCACACTGATGATACCTGCAGTGCCTGTAGGTTCAAACTCCTTACTCTCTTGGTCTCCTTAGCCTTCAACCATACTGCATTAACACCACTTTTGTATCATCAGCCACTATCCCTCCCTTGTGCTGCTGCCCTGCACTGACACAAAACAGTGCTGCACCATAGAGCAACTGAGTTAAGAACCTGCTGGGTGGGTGAGTGCAGGGTCTGCTCAGTAGGCAATAGCTAGAGTAGCCACCACAGGAGGCTGAGTGCAGAGCCCACTCAGCAGGCACTACCGGATGCTGCTTGTTTCCCTTTGGTGGCTCCAACACATTGTTTCTTTTCAGTACTTATTGAATTTCTGTATTTGACATATTTTATTTCTGTGCCTGTGTGTGTCGAGTTCTGTGGTGTTCTCCTCTCCCTTGGTATTCCCAGCCCTCAGCCACACTGCAGTACCATTGCTGCTGATCTATGTCTTTGGCTTCACTGGCTTCATTGGCTTCATTGGCCATAACCAGTCCATTGTCAGTGACTCCTCCCTCCAAGAACTCAACAAAACACCTTTATTGTTTTAGTGGTTGCCCACAGCTTTATTGCACTCAAGCATCCTCACTTAACAACTCTAAATTCAGAATGATATATTTACAACACTGATCAAAATGATGAATTGTCAAATTACTTTATTTACACAGCATGTCAGGAATTGTCCCTGGTTGCATGACCAATGTAAATTAGTCATGCCTCCTGTTACCCATGGCTGATGTAAGCTGGGTCTTGTCACTTCCTCTTACCTAGCTCAGGGCCTGCCTGATGTAAATCAGCAAGTGTCTCCCTGTGTGCCCCCCTGTCTTTTGACTGTTTAAGGCATGCCTGATATAAATTGGGTCATGCCCGTATGCCCAATGTAAATCAGGCCATGCTCTCTCTTGGCAGGCTACCCTTGTACTTGGGTCACCGCATTTCCTTTACATCCTTTTTGCCCTGGGCTCCCCATCTTTTTGGCCACCAGGCCACCTCCCGCTTGCTATAGAAAGTGGCATTCCCCCCCAAATGCTTACCCCACCCTCCAATTTAGCCAATTGCCTTCTCTATAGCCTCTCCTATTTGAACATTGAAAATGTTTAAGCCTACATCTCACAGACATACCCCATCTGGCCTGAACAACCCAGGCAGTCCACTGTGATCTCTGGGTGCAATAATAGCGTTAAAAATCCTGCTTGAGCCTTTGCCCTCACCCATCTATTTAATGCTTTTCTTGTGAGAGCAAAAACCTTTGGATTACCCCAGTCCACCAGACCTGGGTATCATTGCTGACCATATCATTTCCACCCTGCCCCACATCTTCTGGATGTTGTTGATGTCTTTCAATATCTGACTATCAAGCTCTATCCAAGGCCTTTTACAAGGTTTATTTCCTCCCAAATGCAGGATCAGCATGTCTGGCTTTGCACTGTTCTCTCCCAAATGCCATAGCTGTGGTAACAACTGTGGCCAGTGTATGCCCATCAACCCAAATCAGGACACTTTCCCTCTGCTGACATCCAGGCCCAGCTACCATCCTCCTGGTTGCACCACACTTGTCTCTCTGCCCAATAAGTTCAAAATGTTCACACACCCATACTTCCTGTGTAGAGACCTCAACTACAAGATAAAAGGGGACAAAGTCTATTGTATTGCAATGTGTGTATTTATGCTCTGTACCTGCCTGAGGCCCACCTACCAATGTTCTGAATGCCCTTTCCTGAAATACCTGCAGTGGCTGCCTCTGATGGCACCCCTATTCTAAAAGAATGCATGTTGAAATCAGCTGAATTCAAACCCATGAAAGCTATTGCCTTCCTAAGCACTGCAGAGGCCGGTGCCTAGTCACTGGTCTACCATTTCCATACATTAAAAGTACCCCTTCTCCCACTTGTCTCACTTCTGGCAACCCCTGCATTGCTCTCAGAGGGCACATCAGTTCCTTCATGCCTCTCGCTATCTGCACCCACACCTCTTTTCCACTTTGGTCTGTCCTGGGTTTCTTGACATTTATGCTCAGCACTTCCTACCTCATCTGCACATCCTTCTACTGTGCTGTACTATCTCATCTGTTTCTTGGTCTGATGCTGCCCTCGCCGCCACCTTGCTAATATGGAATGCACCCCAAAATAAATAAATTGAATATGGTTGTGAATAACTGTGCCTCATAACCTTTAGGACTTATGGAGGGTAGAGCTCCAATTGCCTTCCTCATTGAACTGATGGTGATAGTCTGCCTTCTATCCTGCACCTCCCCCTCTGTCTGGCCCATGCTTTTATCATCCTCCTCACTACATTGGCCTTGCATGGGTCCTCTATGCCCCTAAGGTTTCTGACCACTGAAATGGCTGCAAGGTGGGTTACTATGGTGGACTGTGCCATCTCCTCCTATGCCATCTAAACGATGATTTGCCTTACCTGCTGAACTAGTATCAGCCAACTTACCGGGAACCGGGCCCTTCCCAAAAATTCATGAAATACCCAGAGGAATGACTCCCAAGACCACAGTGTACTAGGTGCCCAAGAATTTATGAAAGGGACCCTGTATACACAATACCCAAAAACAGTCATGGAGACAGCAATTACCATAAGCACAGCAAGAAAATAGACTGCTCAACAACATCTCCGATTTCACTGCAACTGGGTCAGCCCAGTTTCCCACAATATGGGCAGTACTGGCATCCCATCTGTCTCCACGTAGGGAGCCAACTCCCTGAACTTCTGCAGCTGTAAATGAGAAAGACAGTCAGCAATTGTGTTATGGTAGCCTGGAATGTGCTATGCCCTGAATGTAACGTTTGGTTGTAGGCACCTGAGCACAAGAATGTGCAGCAGCCTCCAACAGAGGGCGGCTTAGTCGTTCGCCTGTTCAGAACCTCTACCACTGTCTGAGCATCACATCCAATCCTTCCTATTTACCCATGCCTCAGCCCATGTCCAGAAGGCCACTAAAACAGGAAAAACCTCTAAGAGTTTATGTCCCTGCACATGCCTGCCTTCTGCCACTGCTTTGGCCATTCTGCAACTATTAACTTATCCGCCGAAAAAGCTCCCTTCCCTATGCCACCAGCTGTATCAGTGTACAACTGCAAATCTGTGTTGTACGCTCATTCTACCTGCCATTGAATTTCTGTCAGAAGCTGTCCCACACTTCTAAGTTCAACCTGATACCCCTGCCTGTTTTGACCCAGTGGTGAGGCTGATGGATTCCTGCCTTTGCCCCTGCTAGCCTCCTTGTGAATGGTCACCATGGTGCAATGGCCCTACATGCAAAATTGAGGTGCCCTATGAAGCTCTGTACCTTCTTCAATGGAACCTGTCAAGCCTCCCTGGCTTCCCTCATTAACTGCCACAGCCTCCCCACCTTCTCTGCAGGGAGTCTGGATTTCGTTGCTAATCCAGTTCTGTCCCTAAAAAGGTGATAGTGTGGTGCGGTCCCTCTGTTTTCTCCTCTGCTAAGGCATCCCCAGTAACTTACACAAACCTTGAAATGCCTCCCAATTGTGTTGGCATTCACATCTTTCTGCCCCCGGTCATTGGAAAGTCATCCACTTCCCAGGCCACCCATTCCAAAAGACAACTACATTTCTCAAAAATGGCACAGGACATGGAATAACCCATGGGCATGGCCTTATCAAAGTAGTATTCCCATCCAAACTTAAACCCTAGCAAGTCCCAATCCACAGGGTGCATTGGGAGCAGTCTAAAGGCTGACTGAATTGTCACATTTTGCCAATGAAGCCCCTTTTTCGACTGTTTTTATCAATTCTAATGCATTGTCCACCGAATTGTAACAAACTGTGCAATTCTTCTTGTCTATATAGTCATTCACTAATACACCCTCTGGATAAGAAAGATGGTGGATAACCTGAATTTTCCCTGCTCCTTCTTGGAGATTAGCCTCAGTGGTGATACCCTGAGATTGCATAAAGGTGGCAGGGAAAATGGCACCCTCTACCCTACCTCTATTTCCTCCTGAATTTTATTTCTTGAAATATCTGGATTTTGCACAAGTGACCTGAAGTTTTCTGCCTCCCTTCTGACCTGTGTACCCTGGCAGTGTAATCTAAAATTTTCCTTAAGTATTTTTGCTTGTTTCTTTCTGGATATATTTGTAACATCCTGTTTAATGTATCAGTTTTATAGGGGTTTTGGCCATTGGAACCCCCCAGCCTGATCCCTGAAGTCGGATTGTCCCCCCTTTTTCCCTCCTGGCCACAAAAAGGCTGCTTAATTCCAAACTTTTCCTGCCCCTCTCTGAACTGCAATACAGAAAGGAAGCCACTACACCAGGAGCACATATGCTTAAACCGACATCCCACTCTCATGCAAGGGCCCTTATTATATGCAGATCCGTTCCAGGATTCTCCCACCTTTTCCTTCCCAAAGTCACCTACACTGCCCCCATTATCCCTGGCCAACATCATATCCAGCCAGATATCTGGATGTCTTAAATCCCATCTCACATCTCCCTATGATGCCATGCATTGCCTAAACTTGTCATCATATGGCAACTGTGCAAACACATTTACATTTTTATACACTTTATTTCAGTCATGTACAACAGCATTTTCCTTGCCTGTTCTGGTCTCTTTTTTCAGTACCACCAACATGTAACATGTAGGGTAGGTTGTTGGCTGGTCCTGAGTACTGACTCCGGGGCCCTCGAGACAGCTAAAGGGGGCTGGCCTGGGTCCTTGTGAGACAGGAACATGATCACTCACCCTTCGGTGGTGTGGTACCTCCACCTGAGGACTTGGGCAGAATAACTAGTGACCTTTCCCCATTCCCCAGGAACAATACTTCTGCCTCCCGGGCCCTTCCAGACTCTCCCCAATACACAATACCCAAAAACAGTCATGGAGACAGCAATTACCATAAGCACAGCAAGAAAATAGACTGCTCAACAACGTCTCTGATTTCACTGCAGCTGGGTCTGACAATCTTGAACCAAAGCTTCTAAAACTCACGGCCCCATATATAGCTGCATCTCTTGCTAAGATCTTTACCCTCTCCCTATGTCACAGTTATGTTCCCAACATCTGGAAGACTGCCACGATTACCCCTGCCTTCAAAAAGGGTGACCGTAATAATCCCTCCAACTATAGGCCTATAGCCATATTGTCTGTCCTCAGCAAAATCCTTGAGAAGCTCGTAGCCACCCAAAGCATTGACTTTCTTCAGAAACATGACCTTCTTACGACTTCACAACATGGTTTCTGCAAGGGTCACAGCACAACCCTGGCTCTACTCAAATTTACGTCTGATACTCTAGCGGCCATAGACTCTGGTCTCCTAACAGGTGCAATATTTATAGATATGACAAAACCATTCAACCTCATCGATCATCCTATCCACCTTGCTGCTCTTAGAACACTAGGCTTCTCACCATGTGTCATTGCATGGTTTGACAGCTACCTTTCAGATCGCACTCAACAAGTTAAATTCAACTCCACCTTCTCGGATTATGCTACTATAAACATTGGCATGCCACAAGGTTCTATTCTCCATCCTCTGCTCTTCTCCATTTTTATAAATGATATCACCTCTAACCTTCTCCAGACTGCCTCCTGGCTATACGCCGATGATATTGTTTTGTACGCCACTGCGAAAAACATTACAAAAATCAACCAACAACTCTCCCAAGACTTTTAATGAATTCAGCACTGACTGTTTAGCCATAAACTTGTCCTTAATGTATCTAAGACTCAAGCTATGCTATTCGGTTCTAATGCCAAACTCAAACTCTCTCAACCTACTTTTAATGTCACTACCTTAAATGGTACTTCTGTTGAGGTGGTACCCTCCTTTAAATATTTGGGTCTTACTCTTGATCCGGCTCTTACTTTTGATCCCCATATTCAGCTGATCTGCAAGCTGGCTAACATGAAACTTGGGATGGCCTACTGGTCCAACTATGCGTTCACCCCCTCAGCTAGGCTTGCCATAGCTCGTGGCCTACTCCTTCCTTCACTCACTTATGGGGTCGCAGTGTATGCCTTGGCGGGTGAAACTAGCCTTCGGAAGTGGGATGTCACATACAATAATATCTGCAGATATGCATCCTCCTCACATCGGATGAAGTACCACTGCCGCCTGTACACTGAACTAGGATGGCTCTCTCTGGCTGCTGCCAGAGACTTTGTGTACGGCTCTATCATAGATAATATCATCCGTAACCACACACCGAAGCCTTTGGCTGCTCTATTCCTCACCCAGACATCCAGTTATGGTCTACAATCAACTGCTAATGTCCCAGTCCTCATCCCCAGACACAAATCCTCCAAAGGTGCTAACGCTTTTTCCTGTCTTGCCCCTCAACACTGGAACTCCCTCCCTCTAACTATACGACAAGCAACATCTCAAAAAAATTGCTTCGGGACTATCTTGCTGATTCCTGCTCCTGCTCCTGCTTTAAACCTCCCTTAGCCCTTTATCGCTTCCTGATCCCTTCACCCCTCACAACCTTCTGAGTGTATCCCCTATAGCTAAGCTCTGCACTGTCCCCAATCACCTCCTTATCCTATCTTTATCATAGCTAGTCCTAATCCCTCTAGTTGCCTTAATTTCCTATCCTATCTTCCCCTTCCCTTTCTTTTTTCTTTCTATTGCATCCCTACCCCAGTTCATTCCCTACACTCCTACATCCATTCTTACATTGACATTATAAAAGTACTTTCATTGTAAAAATCTCACCCTACTTGCTTCCTGAATATTGCCAGATGGCTTTTTTTTATCGTATTGCTCTCATATACTTCTATGTTATTCATTATTGTTGATTAAATTGTACCTATTGTGCTCTTCTGTCTGCACTGTACTATTATTGCCTAAGCATCCACTGTTCTATAATTATACTGTCATTGTTTCAATAATGTTTTGTTTCTGTAAACTCCTGAGTCATGCCTGAAAGGATTCAATTGTAACTATTGTTTTCTCCTGCTTGCTCTGTGTCATTATTGTCTAAGCATCTACTGTTTTATAATTGTACTGTCTTTGTTTCAACGATGTTTTGTTTCTGTAAACTCCCGGGTCGTGCCTGAAAATAGTCATTATTGTGGCTAGCGCACCTTACCTGGTCAACAAAAACTAAATAAATAAATGTATTACTGCAGGGTGCTGGGCTGGCAACTTTGGCTGCAAGAAAATAAGGTTAGGTTAGGCACTTATACAGCACTTTCCAACACCAGTAACTATACCAGTAATGCCATCAATAACGCCCAATGCAATTTCTCCCAATCTCCCACCTGTCTGGTACCAGACTTGTCCCAATGTCTTTTGGGGTACCCCACTACGGTGGCAGGCCTGTGATGCTGCGGGTTGGCCAACATTGGGGCCCTAGATGAAGAAATAATATAGGGCAAAGCAACATGGAACAATAGCAACCATTTGTAGTCCCCCGGTGGCAAAATTGTACTTAGCTAACATTGTGCAGGTGTGGAGGATGTCCTTGGCTTCTGATCACTCTGGTGAAATCCTCTGGAATGCTTGGTAGGCAGCAGCTAGGCAGGAACTTCTCAACAAAAGATGAACTGCAGCTCCGTTGTTCTAGCAGGAACAGTTCATCGCAGACCCCGATACCCAGCTGGGGTCTCAGGCAGAACACCCTGGGGTGCAGTTTCCTTGAACAGCAATTAGGGAAAAGTATTCTGTAAATTCAAAAGTGAGGTCCTCTAAGATAAAGACAAGCTCTAGACTCTCAAATGTCTTATCAAGAATATTCATCACCCTCCGATGAACTTAAGCAGCTATTGTAGCAAACATGTTGGAAAACACAGCCCAAATTAGCAGCAATCCATTTGGGCTCTTTTGCAAACAGTTCCAGTTTCTCTTTTGATTCTTCAGTCCCAGCACAGTAGCTTAGTGACTGCAGGAATCACAGCTTGGGGCTCTAGCCCTTGGTGCAGTCTCTCTTGGTCTCTCTTCTCCTTGGGGACTGGATTTTTGAAGGGCTCCTGGGGCTATTTATACTCTTCCTCAGGTTCCTTGCTGATTGGTTCAGCTCTTCCCAGGCAAAAAACAGTCTTGCTAATTTTTTTTCTCTTCTTCCTTCCTGCTGCAGCAGTGATGTTTGCCTTTGTTTTTGCTCCCCCTGGACCCCACCACCAGAATTAAAAGGGCCGGGGGGAGGAGTCTTTTTAGCCAGACCAGTCCTCTTAAAGCCGCACAGGAGTTGGGGCTTACATACTCCCCCTTCTTTAGAACTTGTCGTCCTCGACAAGACACTGCCCATAGTTCATGAGTCCCCAAGTCTATTTTAGGGCAGAGTGCTGTGGAAAGAAAAAGGGTTAATGAACAAACAAGTTGCATAACCTAGAAAGAAAGATGTTAATTAGTCCTTAACAGGTAACACATTGAACACATTAGGTTGCCTCTGTTTACTAACTTCTACTTTCACATCAGATTTAAATCTTTGGGGTAGGAACACAGCCTGTACTACAGGTACAGTTCTTTTGTGCACCACATGGAGGGGCATATCAGATGACTCTTCAGGTTGATCAAAAATAAGTTTTAGTCGGGGCTTGTGGGCTGGGCTTTCTGATCTCCTAGGCACCTGTAAGATTTTTCTGGGGGATTCATGGGGGTACTGTCCTGTTCAGTGTTCATTTTGGGGGTATCAGTGTCCACAGGGCCTTCTTGTTGGGCATCCTCAGGATCTGTAGAGTCCTCCAGCAAGCCGGTAACATTCATATCCACAAAGGGGTTATCAGTAGTGGTGTCAAGGTCAATCTGTGGAACAAAAGGTTTAACATCAACATTTCAGTCGAAAGATGTAGTTTCTGAGGTTGAGTCATCTCCGGCCCACTCTACACTCTGGGCAGCCGGGGCATTCGAACTGGTGAAGAGTTGGTACTACAAGACCTTGGGGTTTCCTTGACAATCTTCATATTCATCCTCTGGTTCCCCGGACAATTATTGAGTGGGGGCCAGAGGAGCAAGTACTTCGGCAGTTGGAGTATGCTGGATTTGGTTACCCTCTTTGGTGCTGCTCCTAGTTCTGGGGGCCCTTAGGTAAAAGGTTTCTTTTCTTTAATGACTGGCTCTAGGTGTCCTATTAGTAATAGATGGTTTCAGTGAATGGTTCTGATGGTGTGAGGCTCCCTCTCTTGTCTGACTTTATAAACAGGTAAGTTAACCAACTTTTCCAGGATGACATAGGGTTCAGACGACCATCTGTCTGCCAATTTGTGCTTTCTGTGGACTCCAAAGTTCTATAATAGTACTCTATCTCCCACAGTGAGTAGCTGGGGTCTTAGTCTATGGTCATATCTGGCCTTGTTTCCTCCTTCACCTTTCCAGCACATTCTGCTGCTAGCTTGCATGCCTCCTGAAGCTAGCTTTTGAGGTGCTTGGTATACTATAGCTATGACTTCTTGCTTGCTCCCTCAGGTGACAGACCAAAAGCCAGGTCAATTGGCAGCTGAGCCTCTCTTCCAAACATCAGCAAGTAGAGGGAGGTGTCTGTGGCACTAAGTACAATTGTAAAAGCATGCACCAACTGCGGTACATGCTGGCTCCAGGTCTTCTTCTGTGTATGCTTCAGAGTGACCAGCATGTCCACGAGTGTCCGATTAAATCTCTCAAGCTGCAGTTCCCTTGAGGGTGATAATGGGTGTTTTTTGATTGTTTTTTTGTAAACTCTCTTTATACTCTTTCTGCTCTGACTCCTGGACTCTCTTCAGTGTAGCCACTCGGCATGGCCATTCCCATCCCGCCTGAAGTCCTCCAGTCTTGCCGCCAGCTTGGGCCCGTCTTCGCACCATGCCACTGGCCGCCCAACCCCTCGGCTCTGAGCCCCCTGAGGCAGGATGGCTGAACTCCTCCTGGTGCTCTATCTAGAATCTAGCAGAGTGACCAGGACACAGAGGAAGAACCAGAGACAGACTGGGGAGACCGGGCATTGGGCGTGGGGGCCAGCCCCTGGACCCACCATCACCTACCGGGAGTCAGGGCTGTTTTCTTTGTTCCTCCCCTTTGATGTGGACATGCAGTGGCATTGGCGCATGGAGGGCATGCTCTTATCCCCTCCCGCAGATGCCCGCCACACCATTCCCTATTGGCTGTCCTGTGCCTGGTGTGTGGTGCCCCCATCCTCCATCAGGAGCCACTACCAGGTGGGGAAATCCACGTATCCCACCCCAGAAGAGAAGAGCAGTTCATCTGACGCTCAATCCTCTCCACCCCTGCCGACCCCTGATGGCCTGAGCTCACTCCCGAACCCGGGTTGTCGGCATGGCATCCAATACCTCAACCTTCAGCACCACTGGGCCGGCTGGTTTTTGATTGTTGAATTCCATGTGCTGCTAGAAACTCCTTAACCAGTTTGCTCTGGAAGTCAGGACCTTGATCCGAGCGAATGCGTGTGGTATGCCATAATGGGTGATAAATTCAGACAACGTTTTCACAACTGTACTGGCTTTCTGGTCCTTGGTAGGATAGGCATGAGCATATCGGGTACAGTGGTCGGTAATGACTAATACACTGTTAAAACCTTTGCTATCAGGCTCCAAGGATAAAAAGTCCATGCTGACTAGCTCCAGGGGGTCAGTGGTTTTTATATTTACCAATGGAGCAATTATTTTTGGAAGGGTCTTTCTTTGGACAAATCTTGCACATTTTTTACAGTAGGCTTCGATGTCTCTCACCATTCTGGGCCAGTAATATCTGTCTCATACCAGGCTCAAAGTCTGCTCAAATCCTAAATGGCCCATATCATCATGTAACAACCTCATTGCCACCCAGCAGTATTTCCACGGAAGCACCAATTGCCTGAAGGTTTTTTGGGTCTTTGGGTCTCTAGCAATCCGATATAACAGGCCATTCTGTAGTTTCAGTGTATCCCACTCTCGCAGTAGGATAGGCACATCGGGTCAGGCTTTTGGTGCTTGCTCTGGGCCGTCCCCCTTCTGCAATGCAGCTATTACCCCTTAAGACTGTTGTCCTGAGAGCCAGCCCAGTGTTGCTGAGGGCTGAGGTGCTGGACACCTTACCTCACACCACGCCAGTGACCTGTGTTCGGGAACGAGCACAGGCCTCTGGGGGTCAGTGGGGCGGAGAAGGATTGAGTGTCCTCTGGGCTGCTCTTCCTCTCTGGGGAGGGGGGACACCGGCAATCGGTGCACTACTGGCTCCTAGCAGAGGCTGGGGGCTGGTGTGCTGAGGCTACAGCAGGGGGAAGGTGAGGCAGACACTCGGAGGAACGCATACAGGAGCATGTGCATTCGCTCCTTGTGGCATCATTGCATGTCCTCTCCTTGGGGGGGGGGAACACCAGAGGAAAAGGGGTCCTGACGTGCATCATGGTGGCCGATCCCCGCAGGTGTTGCCCCCACAACTAGCAGCAACACCCCTCGAGCACCGAATCCGTGAGAGAGGCCAGTTGAGGGATCCCCACTGCCCCACCATGGGGGGAGCCATGGGGCAGCTGGAGGAAGAGCTGTGAGTGGGGGACGCGGCTGGGGGATCCGGCAAGAAGTACTGCCATCAGGGACCAGGAGGATAAACAAATGAACTAAAAAAAAAAAAAAACACTGTCGTCCTGCCTCTGTAAATACTTCTGTTTTTTCTTATTTGGCTGTGGTAAATGCTTAAAGTCAATGCTGGTATGGTTGTAATAAGCATCTGGTATGGCATCTGGAGGGGCCCCCAAGTCAATCAATGATTCTGCAGGGTAGGGCAACTGTCTCTGGGTTCCCAAGTAAAAACTTACTGCACACTGCTTGTACCGCCTCTGATAGCAGTTCCTGGGTATCGGTGGGGATCTACAGATGTGGTCTGTGGGACTATGCATCAGCATCAATGTTGCTCAATCCTTGCCTGTATTCCAGTTTATAGTTATATGTGGAGAGGGTGGAGAGCCATCGATGTCCAGCCGCATCCAGCTTCACCGTGGTGTTGATGTAAGTGATGGGGTTGTTGTCTGTTCTTATGGTGAATTTTGCCCCATATAGGTAGTCGTGAAATTGGTCTACTATAGTCCACTTAAGGGCCAGAAACTCCAATCTGTGTGCAGGATCATTTTTGCAGCTGCACTGAGACTCCGACTGGCAAAAACCATGGGATGCAGACCCCCCAGATGTTCTTGATATAGCACTGCCCCCAATCCATCCATGCTGGCATCAGTGTGGAGAAAATCGGGCTGGGTAGGATCCACAAAAGCCAGTACCGGGGCTTCCGTAAGGTGATGGATGAACTCTCTGAAGGCTTCTTCACACTCTGGTGACCACCTGGCTCCGAAGGGTTCATTCACTCTGTAGTAAGACTTGGGAGTCGTTTCTTAGTTCTTGTGTTTCTGCTTGTAGTTCGTGGGAGGGTAGCCCTGTTAGTCAATGGGCGAATGACCTTAGAAAAAACTTGAATAAACCTCTGATAGTAACCACAGAACCCTAGGAAGGATTGGAGAGTCTTTAGGTTGTGTGGCCCTGGCCAGATTGTCAGGGCTTGCACTTTAGCAGGATCCATGCTCACTCCCTCCCTCCGCCGATACAATATGTCCCATGTATTTAATGGATGGTTGGCAGAACTGACATTTGTCCACCGACACTTTCAGACCAGCTTCCTCCAATTGGTCTAGAACCTTCATCAGCCTCTCTTCATGCTCTTCGATGGTGAGGCTAAACACTATGAGGTCATTGAGGTAAACCAATACTTGCAGAAGGTTCATATCTCCAACCACGCACTCCATTAAACATTGAAAAGTGGTAGGAGCCCCTGTGACTACCTGGAGCATCCTCTCGAATTGATAGAACCCCAGTGGGCAAATGAAAGCATTCTTTTTCTTTGTCTTTCTCTGCCATCAGTATTTGATAATACCCACTTCTGTGATCCAGGACTGAGAACCATCTGCTCCCAGTTAAGCAAGCCAGGACATCTTCTATGCGTGGCATGGTATATTGACCTGCCACCATTCTCTAGTTGAGCGTCCAGTAGTTGATGCACAGCCTCACCACCCTATTCTTCTTCCATACCACCACAATGGGTGAGGCGTATGGACTCCTGGACTTGGAGAGAATGCCAGCAGCCAAGAGCTCTTGAAGGTGATTTCATACATCTTGTACATCAGTGAGTGTCAGGCGTCTTGATCTTTCTCGGAAGGGCCTCTCATCCGTCATCCTTGTGTGATGCTCGGTCCCCTTCACACACCCCACATCAAGTTTGCTTAGGGAGAAAACCTTTGTGCATTGTGCCAGCATCTGACGTAGTTGTTGCTGGAACTCCTCAGGCAGTGGGGAATCACCAAATTGGAACACACTCGGGTCCAGCTGAGTAGTAGGTGGGCTTCTGGAGGACAAGCTTTGGACCATCTCTGTAGTGTACACGTGGGCCAGGGTTCTCCCTTTCATGATCACCACTCGTTTGTTATTCTCGTTCTTTACCAGTACAGTAATCTTTCAGGCCTTCACTGAAGCACTCTGGGTGGGGATCATTTCTGCCAGGTTCAGTAAGGGGTCAGAAAGTTCATAGCTCCAAGGACTATCTGACTAAGGAGGGAGTCAGTGCATTGGGGCAGAAGTTTGACGTCTTTGCAGAATATTTAAACTAGCAAATGGGGAGGGGGTGCAGCACCCCATACGTCGAATGGGAAGAACACCCCTCACCCCTCAGCTAGTGGTCAAACAGGGATTCAGCATGTTTGCAGTTCATTTGCATCACCAGGTAAGAAAAAAGGTTTGTCTTCCCATATGATGCACAGGGGTAATGCCAAACCTCACCCAACAACTAACACACTGAAATCTGGCCAATGGAAAATCATGTACACAAATGCTCACAGCCTGGGAAATAAGATCCCAGACCTGCAGGCAATAATGTCAGAGGCTAAACTGGACATAGTAGCAATTAGTGAGACGTGGTTTACCAGTAATCATACTTGGGAGACTTCAGTACCTGGCTATGTATTGTTCAGAAGAGACCGAGGTGCAGAAAGGGGAGGAGTGGCCCTGTATGTCAATGAAAATATCAAAGCTACAGAAATTCAGAATACACATAAGGAGCCAGAAGAACTGTGGGTCACCCTGGAAACAGGAAATGGGACAGCCATAAGAACTGGGGTTGTCTACAGGCCCCCAGACCAGGGGGAGGACACAGACACATTACTGTTGGAAGATATACAAAACATGACAGCTAAAGGGGAGGTTCTGATAATGGGAGACTTCAACATGCCGGATACAGATTGGTCAATACCAGCAGGAACATCTGCCAGAACTAGACACATAATGGATTCCCTGCAGGGAGGGCCTCAAACAACTGGTACAACAACCCACAAGAGACAGGGCTATCCTAGATCTAGTAATGACTAACAAGGAAGGGATCACAGATCTCAGGTAGAAAGGTCACCTGGGGCCAGTGACCATCAAATGGGTATGGTTCAATTTGGCTACTACATCTAAATCATCCCATTCCAAGGCAAAAATATGGGACTTCAGAGGAGCTGACTTTGATAAGATGGCCAACAGAGTTAAGCTAGCCCTGGCAAAAAGAAACACAGGTGAGGGGGTACAGGCAAAGTGGGCAAGCATTAAGGATGCAATACTTGAAGCAACATCCCATTGTGTTAGACAGAAAAGGAAGTGCAAAAGAAGGAAACCACTTTGGTTCTCAAATACAGTAGCAGAAAAGGTCAGAGCCAAAAGGCTGGCCTTCAGGAAATATAAGGGAACACAGTGGGATGAAGATAGGGAGGCATACCAAACTGCCCTAAGGGAAGTAGGGAAGGCAGTAAGGCAGGCAAAAGTCCCAAACTGAGGAAACACTAGCACTTAACAGTAAAGAAGGTGACAAGACTTTCTATAGATACATTAGTGAAAGGAGAAAGTCCAGAGGGGGTATTGCTAAGCTTAATGGAGAAAAGGGAGCATGTGAGGAGGAGGACCCTGTAAAAGCATCTATCCTAAATAGATACGTTTGCTCAGTATTTACTGAAGAGAAGGTAGGGCAGGGCCCACAGCTCAGCACCATGGACACAGGGGGGAGGGAGGTGAGCACTACTCCCTTCACAAAAGAAAGGGTCCTACAAGAGCTTGCTAAGCTCAGGGTGTATAAGGCAATGGGACCTGATGGCATACATCCCAGGGTACTTAAGGAGCTAAGGGTGGAACTAGCAGAGCCATTAGCAGAACTGTTTAGTGAGTCTCTGAGCACAGGAGAGGTCCCAGAAGACTGGAGAAGGGCTCATGTGATCCTGCTCCACAAGAGTGGTAGCAGGGAGGAGGCAGGGAACTACAGACCAGTCAGTCTTACCTCAGTAGTGGGCAAGATTATGGAGGCACTCCTTAAGGAAAGGATAGTGCAACACCTGGAATCCATAGGGCACACGACCCAAGACAGCATGGGTTTACAAAGGAAGGTCCTGTCAAACTAATCTCATAGATTTCTTTGACTGGGTAACCAGAGTGGTGGGCCAAGGGGAGCAGTTGATGTCGCCTACCTTGACTTCAGCAAAGCTTTCGACACTGTTCCACATAGAAGATTGATAAATAAGCTGGGTAGGCTCGGGGTGGGTCAGAAGTTGGTCAACTGGGTGGCAAACTGGTTGACAGGCAGAAAACAGAAAGCGGTGGTAAATGGTATACAGTCAGAAGAGATGCAAGTCACAAGTGGGGTACCTCAGGGATCAGTCCTGGGGCCAGTCCTCTTCAACATCTTCATTAGTGACCTTGCAGATGGACTAGAGGGTAAGGCTTGTCTGTCTACAGATGACACCAAGATCTGCAACAGAGTAGATGATCCAGATGGGGTGGGCAGAATGAGAAGAGATCTGGATAAACTAGCAAAATGGTCAGAAGAGTGGCAACTGGGATTTAATGCAAAGAAGTGCAAGATCATGCACATAGGGAAGAGAAACCCTTAAGCCACCTATAGGCTGGGAGGGGAGTTGCTAGCAGTCACAAAGGAAGAAAGAGACTTGGGCATCATCATCACTGATGACCTGAAATCATCCAAGCAGACCTCTAAAGCAGTAGGTAAGGCTAGGGGGTGTTAGGGTGTATTAGTAGGGGTATCACAAGTAGTAAGAGGGAGGTAATAATCCCTCTTTACAAGACACTGGTTAGGCCCTATCTGGAGTACTGCGTGCAGTATTGGAGGCCACACCTTCACAAGGACATTAACCAAATTGAGGCAGTCCAGAGAAGGGCAACCAAAATGGTGCAGGGACTGCATCAGAAGACATATGAGGACAGATTAACATAGCTCAATATGTATACACTTGAGCAAAGGAGGGAGAGAGGCGATATGATCGAGGCATTCAAACACCTTAAGGCCAGTAACAAGGTGAAAGAGTCTAACATGTTTAAATATAAGAAAAATAGCAGGACAAGAGGACACAGCATGAGATTAGAGGGGGGCTGATTAAGGGGGAATGTGAGGAAATTCTTTTTCACAGAAAGGGTGGTGTATGCATGGAATGGCCTACCTCAAGATATGGTGGCTATGAATACAGTGCAGGGCTTCAAACAGGCATGGGATAGGCATAAGGGAGCAATACAAATGAGTATGAATAGATAGGCCACTGACAGAGCAAAGGCCGATGGCACATTTATAAGGTAGAAAAAGAAATGGGCAGACTAGATGGGCCTTGTGGTCCTTATCTGCCATCAACGTCCACTTCTATGTATCGATCAGCAAGGCCGGGCTCTCAGGGGTTCTATCTAGCTCTAAAACTCCAGTGACAGTGACCTCAGCCCCCGGGGACACTGTGAGGGGCTTCACCTCCACATGTTTAATAATGCCAACTGGGTCTTCTTCCCCCCTTGAGGGCAGAATGGACGGTTTCTTTAAGCAGGCAGTTCTAAACATGGGGTGCATTGGAATCTGATAAGTGCATTGAGGTCCCCCCAAATCTTGACATAGTTTGGCTAATCTTTTGAACATGTGGGTATTCGTGCCCACCACCACCATGGTCTCCGCCTCCATTCCCGTATTAGGGCATACTAGAGCCAGGGTGTCCAGGGGGGCTTGAACTCCCACTACCTTTTGGGGGAACTCAGTACAAACTACTGCATACCCCAAATAAGGATATGGCTGATTACTCACCCCCCCTCACACAGCCAGCCCTTCAAGTGGCCACACAGGGAGATGCTGAAGGTGTTGCCTGTACCAGGACTCAGATATCACAGTCACTTGGGAGTGACTGTCAAGCAACACCTCATAGGCCACCCCCTCAACTTCTGCCCAGACTTTAGCTGAGGGGACCACCAGGTCAGGGGGAATCTCATGGGACCCATGGGTAGACGTGTTTGCGGACTTTGGGGAGCATGTCTGCTTCAAGGCCCCAGTTAGCTCCTTCACTGGATCCCACTGGCGTTTTCTGACACATTCTGTCTTTTCACAAGTTTCTGTACCACCAGAGGGAGGTTCTCATGGGTTCTGCAGTATCTCTTTATGTGCCCTTCCTCACCACAGTGGTGGCAAAAGAAGTTAACTCTGGCCTCAGTTTGAATAGGGGGGTTGTCCCTCTGCATGCAGGGTGCCCGCCCTTGTTCAGGCCCACTAGCTCAAGAGGTTTGCAATTTAGACACCAGTTCACTCAACATCTGCACCTGCTGGTGCAACAACTCAGTCTTGTTTGGTTCTTGGTCCCCACGGGGGCGACCTACAGCAGTCTCTATCATGCAAGCTGGGGCAATTATTTGAGTGGGTTCAGAAGGCCGGTTCTCCTTTTTCCAGACCTCCAACATCAGGTTCCCATAGGAGGGAGAGGTCTGGAGTCTCTCCTCTAATCTTAGCTTCAACAATAACATTTCAGACTGACCTGCCCCCTCCAGGATATGCTCAGTTTGGATCCTATTCATGTCTTTGGCTAAAATAGCCCCTTTCCTAAATGCTTTTTAATTAACTGCCCCTGCCTCATTATATACTCAAGATAGTTTCTCTCCCTTATTCTGTACCATGGTTTGTAATTTTCTCATTACCCTAGCCCCACTATCAGTACTCCTGAATATCCCTTCCAAAGTGCTCAGGTACATTCGGGCATCAGCCTCTGGGTGGGTGGCCTGCAAAATGCAGTGCCATCCATAGCGGGACCCCTCAGACTTTCCCTTACCTTTATCTTCTTTTCAGCCTCAGCGAAGTCAGGGTCCTGGACCATTTGGGTCGCTCGATCCACCCACATGTCAAACTCATCCTCCCCCTGGGGCACGGGTTTTTGCCTCGAAAATGGTTTTAATCTGGGGTAGGATCCCTTCCCATAACCCGAGGTCCATGCAGTGACCCAAGCAGAGGTCTTTTCATTTAACTCTACATTGTTAGCCCCGTACATGCTTTTCAAGTCATTGTACATTTTACTTTCAGATTGTAACCAGAAATCCACTTTGGTCCTAAAATCACTAGTGTCCACTCCCAGTCCCACAGGTTCTGGGGCACCCGCGTACATGACCACTGTCCATGAGACCTGGGAGCCCCTGGGGGTGAAGACTGGGGGCACCTTTGTGAAATCAATCACAGACCCACTCTTTACCAGGCACTCAGACTATCACTACAGCGGTCATACCTCCAACCTTGTTTTTTTTTTTTTGTGTGTGTGTAATTTCTTTATCCCCCTACATGCTCCATGTCAGCCTCTCCTTCAGGCTTTCCAAGGCATTCCCCTGACCCATCCCCCTTGAGCCTCCAGTCTCAGAGGGCAGCCAACCCCCAGGGTGATCCGGTGAAATCCATCGCTGGGTGGGTCCCCCTCCTTCAAGGGGGAAGGCGCCAGTCAAGGGGGGGGCATACCAGTGCAACGCTTGGCCCCAGGGTGCTGTTGAGATGGAGGACTTGGTAGGGCATAGACAGTCTCAGAGAGCAAGGCAGCCATCATCCGGCTGACGTGAAGTGATATTTCTGCTTTTCTAGTGATGGTCCCGCCTGCGTGCATCTTGCAGTGCTCCCGGTCTCCACCAGAGGCCGCTGCAGCGTGACACCATCCCGCTACCCACTCCCAGGAGAGGAGAGCAGTGCTGTGGATGCTCACTCCTCTCCTGCCCCTTTCAGCCCCCGGCATCCCAAGTCCGTTTCCGAACCCCGGTCACCGGTGTGGGCCGAGGTAAAGCACCAGTGCCTCAACCCTCTGCGCCACCTGGCCAGCCCTTGTTTTTTTTTTAATTGTCGCAACATTCCCATTCATATGACATATCAATCACATTTGCTCTAATAACACTTTCTGGTATTCCCTTTAATAGATTTGCTTTTGTCCAATCTAGCCCTTCTCCCTGGCACCAATCTTCCAATTCTTCGAGTGCCATTTTTTCTTGCAGATTGGTTGGGGTCTGACCCAAAGCCACTCCCTGACTCCTCACAGAACCCATGGCTATCTTTCAGGGCACAGGAGAATCCTAGCGGTGAGCCTCCAATATGTAGGGTAGGTTGTCAGCCAGTCCTGAGTACCGAATCCAGGACCCTTAAAACAGCTAGAGGGGGCAGTCTGGGTCCTTGTGAGACAGCACCCTGATCACTCACCCTTTGGTGGTGTGGTGCCTCCACCTAAGGACTTGGGCAGAATAACCAGTGACCTTTCCCCATTCCCCAAGAACAATACCCATCTCCCGGACCCTTCCAGACTCCCCCCCAATGCACAATACCCAAAAACAGTCATGGAGACAGCAATTACCATAAGCACAGCAAGTATTTATTACTGTAGGGCATAGGACTGGCAACTGTGGCTGCAAGAAAATATGGCTAGGTTAGGTACTCATACAGTACTTTCCAACACCAGTAACTATACCACTGATTGTCCTGGTATTCCTTCTATTGAAGTATTAACACCTTCTAAGGAACAGCATCTCCCTGATAGGATATACCCCTCCCTTGAGACCACATAGAACAATTTCTAGCCCCATTAATGTTGTTCAACAAATTTGAGGGCCTTGTAAGGGATGAAGATAGCCCTAATGATAACCCTACCAAAGTTACAAAGACATTTACACCATCATCACCTAAGTACATAAAAACTGAACCAGCTCCAAAAAAACCTATGAGAGATATTGTTGTAAGTGGTGACTCAATATTAAGAAGGGTTGACACTGCAGTTTGTGAGGGATGGAAGGCCCATGTGACAGTAAGTACCCTTCCGGTGGTATGGACTAATGATATCGTATGCCTTCTGGATGGGCTATTAAAGAATACATCCAGTCCTATTGTTCTACTTCATGTTGGTACAAATGACCTTATCACATGAAATATTGGTGATATACAGGCAGATTACATAAAAATAGCTCACAGGATTAAAGAAAAACAAGGGGAACTTATTATATCTGGGATCCTACCCACTCATGGGAGACAATCACATAGAAATACATCTATCTATAAGTTAAACTGTTGGCTAAGACAATTCTGCCTGTCCCAGAATATAGGGTATATGGACAATTCAGCAACATTTAGTAATATAGCCTGCTTTAAAGGGGATGGTCTGCATCTGAACCACTTTGGTACTAGAGTCCTGGGAAAAAAAATTTACAATGTCCTCGAATTTCATTTAAACTGGAAGGTGGGGGGAGGGATGCAAAAAATGATAAACCCTGTGAAAATGCAGACTTCAACAGGGCATATATCAGGAATTGTGCCTGGAAGGGTATATTATTAAATGCCCATAGTCTGACCAACAAATTTGACGAATTCAATAACTTGCTAGTTTTAAATGACATCCAGATAGCATTAATTATGGAAACTTGGTGGGATGAGGCCGACACCTGGAAAAAAACAATCCAGGATTATAATGTCTGCTCAAAAAGTAGGAAATATCGTAAAGGTGGAGGCGTTGCCATCTACCTCTATGAAACAATAATTTGTGAGGAAATTACAGTTGACACAGGTGATACAGAATCAGTATGGGTTAAATTATCTCTTAAAGGAGACTCCCCACTTATAGTTGGCTTAGTCTACAGACCTCCAGCAACAAAATCTGAAATTGATGAGCAACTATTAAAATTTATTGCAAATCTTGATCCATCCAACAATATAGTGATTTTTGGTGATTTTAATTTATCCAATATCAATTGGGCACTAGTGACAGCAACCTCAAAAAGTGAAAGATCCTATATGGAAATTTTTGATCAACTCGGATTAGAACAATTGGTATCACAACTTACCAGAAATGATAAGATTTTGGACTTTATATTAACTAATACAGATAATTATATATCTAATACTGTTTATCTATTAGTGAACCCTTGGGAAATAGTGACCACAACATTGTCAATTTTCAAATCATAGGTAATCAACAAAAAAGAGCCATCAGCTCCACTGAAATTTTGGATTTCAGAAAAGCAAAGTTCAATAATATTGAATCTGGCATGGCTAGCTGGGATTGGGCTAAGGAATTTGTCAACCTCTCACTTGACTCAAAATGGAATTTACTGCTTAGTAGATTGAAAAATCTTGTTATTACATATATCCCTACCATTAAAAAATATGATGGTAAAAAAGATCAACTCCATGAATGAATCCTACAATAAAAAAATTAATTAACAGAAAAAGCAAAATGTTTAGGGATATAAAGTGTGGCAAAACTCAATATCAAGCTAAATATAGGGAATTAGTCAAAAAAGTAAAAAACTCTATTAAAAAAGCCAAATCTCGGTACGAATCCAATCTGGTAGGAAAGGTTAAAAATAATAAAAAAGCCTTTTTCTCCCATATAAATCAATTAAAGGGGAGAACAAATAATATAGGTCCTTTCTTTAGTAATTCTGGACAAATGATTAATAATAAGGAAGCTGCAGACATACAGAACAGATATTTCTGCACTGTATTCAATAAAAGTAATACTGATCCAAAAACAGTGTCATCATCAATCTAAGGGCAGGTAATCATTGACCCTAAAGAGGTCCTTGAGAGACTTAAGAAACTTGATATAAATAAATCACCAGCGCCTGATGAAATCCACCCTAGGATTTTAAAAGAGGTGTCTGAGTTCATTTTTCTTCCCCATACCAATATATTTCAACACTCTATTGATACTGGTGAAATCCCCCAAGAGTGGAAAATTGCTACAGTCATACCCATACTGAAAAGGGGATGAAAATCGAACCCTGAAAACTTCAGGCCAATAAGTTTAACATCACTTCTGTGCAAGATCCTAGAAAGTATTATTAAAGATGATATATTAAAACATATTGAACAATCTGGCCTAACTGATTCCACAGAGCATGAATTTACCAAAGCTAGATCCTGTCTAACTAACTTGCTGGCTTTCTGTGAGAATATTAGCAATTAAATTGATCAAGGTAACTCCATTGATATACTGTTCTTGGATTTTGCTAAGGCTTTTGACAGGCTCCCACATACTGAGCTAGTCGAAGCTCTTGCATCTTATCAACTAAATGTTAATATTATAAACTGGATATCTGGCTGGCTTAAGGGAAGGAAACAGAGGGTATCAATAAATGGTGTTCTATCTGACTGGGCCTTGGTCACTAGTGGGGTCCCCCAGGGATCTGTTTTGGGCCCCTGTCTTTTTAACATTTATATATCTTTTCTCAAAATAGATATACCTAATATTTGGATTTTGAAGTTTGCAGATGACTGTCGATTAGGTTCGGTGGTTAATGGCCCAGATCATAATGCTGCTCTTCAACTAGCCCTTGATAAAATTCTCAGCTGGACAGATTGCAGTAAACTATTCTTGAATACTACCAAATGTAAAGTGATGCATCTAGGGAAGCATAATAATCATTATTCATATAAGTTAGGAACAATGATCTTATGGTAACCAATCAAGAAAAAGACTTGGGAATAATTGTAACACCCGATTTGAAATTCAGATCCCATTGTAGTTCCCAAATAAAAAAAGCCAACCAAATGCTAAATTGTATCCTTAGACACATATCTACCAGAAGTAGGGACGTGATTTTGCCATTACATACTGCCCTGGTCAGGCCCCACCTGGAGTACTGTGTCCAGGTCTGGACACCTTACATAAAAGAAGATATTTTACGGATAGAAGGAGTACAACGCAAGGCCACTAAGGCCATAACTGGATTAAAAAATATGTCCTATAAGGACAGACTGCAATCATTAGATATGTACACCCTCCAGTACAGGTGACTTAGAGGGGATATGTGCCTCCTTTATAAAGTTATGAGTGATCCTACCCTCAAGGATGAAATGGGGATCTCATCAAGTGAATTCAGAATGAGTACTAGGAAACATAACAAGCAATTACTCATGACTAAATGGAATATGCTACGAAGGAAAAAAATGGTTTAGTAATAGAGTGGTCCAAATGTGGAATAATCTCCCACTTACTGTTATAAATTGCCCAGACATTGATTCCTTCAAAACAAGCCTAGACCAAGTGGTATCAGTTGACGATAAATTTTGTTTTGGGTAAAACTCTAGCAAGCACCACGGACTTGTCGTCCACTTTTGCTTGAAACCACCTATGAAACCTATGAAACCAGTAATGCCATCAATAACACCCAATGCAACTTCCCCAAGCTCCCACCCATCTGGTACCAGACCTGTCCCAATGTCTTTTGTGGTACCCCACTACGATGGCAGGCCTGTGATGCAGTGGGATGGCCAGCAATGTACACTAGGTGAAGAAATAACACAAGGCAAAGCAACTTGGAACAACAGCAACCATTTATAATCCCCCTGGTGTCAAAATTGTACTTAGCTGATGCAGTGCAGGTGCAGAGGATGTACTTAGCTTCTGATCACTCTGGTGAAATCCTCTGGAACACTTGGTAGGTAGCAGCTAGGGCAGGAGCTTCTCGGCTAAAGATGAACTGCAGCTCCATCATTCTAGCAGGAACAGTTCAATGCAGACCCCGAGCCCAGACTGGGATCTCAGGCAGAACACCCTGGGGTGCAATTTCCTTGAACAGTATAACCCCTAGGTGGCACTATTCCAAGGGCTACTGCCTCTGCCTATATGGCTATGCACAGGTTGAGGGTCCTGGTTTCAGGATTAAGGTGCCTCCACCCAGAGTATTGGTATTGGGGGTGTCTGTATATCCTGCTATAGCCATCTGGGAAGGTATAACTACCCACCAACCCTCCTAGTGGCCCAATACCTGGTACAGCAATAACTTCACAGTCAGTATAACACAGTAATAATATGCACACACCCTTCACAATTACCATCAGGGTTGTATTTGCAGCAATTTCCCTGGAGACCTCCTGTAAAATAAGGTTAGCAACACAACTACACACTTTCAATACAATTATATGCATGCCAACCAAGTTAAACATGAAAACAGACAATCAGATTTATTTAGGTGTCGTGAACAAGGAAGGGGCGTCAATCTAGGCAAATGATTAGCAATCTGATTTTATTCAGTTTCGGCATTCACTTTTAGTCCTAACGTGACAGTCACACAACACTGGGTACCCAGGATGGTCAGTCTGGCTAGCCAGATTTGTTGCCCGGGGGTGGCCGGCGTTGCAGCTGATGTTGAGGCCCTTGATGGAAAGAAAGGCAGTTAACATGCACAATAACAGAAAAATTATCTAATCTGAGTTGGTTGGCTCAGTCCCTTGTAAACCCAGAAAGTTAAAGCAATCAGATGGAACCATGGATGATTTAAATACTCGTTGCAGGGAGCTACCCTGATTGTGCTCATGCTACTAGACTTCTGTAGACAGGCAGGCAAAATGGAGACCTCATGGTGTTCACAGATGAGCATGGGGAAACAGGGCCGACATGACACACCTCCCCTTCATGGCTTTTCCTCCAGGTGGCCGCAACCTGTGAGTTGTTGTTGCACAGGGGCGGGATCCCCGAAGCCAGTCTCTCACCAAAACGTTTTCACTATGCTGCGGTGACAAGAAATATGTCGACCGATGGCACAGTGACAGCACAACACCGCCAACTGCTGTTGTACCATCGCTTGGAGACGAAGTGTTTTCTGTTGGGGGCTTTGACTCCCACACCCCCCATGTGGGGGGCTCCATCTCTCATACCCCCCCAAACTTTCGATTCCTAACTCTAGTCAGAGTTAGTTTGGTGATGGGGGCAAACACCTCACTGGCAACAGTGTCGGGACTGTGGAGACCATCACAGCGAACTGCCGAAAATATCGCTGTGATGATCTTCGCGGTATTCCTGACACTGTACAGTTGGTATACCAGCCAAAACAGTCTCTGGTGCAGGGCATTCGGTCTGGGCTGGGTTGGCAAAGGTCCAGGCAGGATGAGCAATTTGGCAAAGTTTGTTTGTCTTCTTGCTGGTGAAGCCTCCAGATGGCATAGCAAGCTGGGTCGAAGGCAGGCAGGATTCGACCCCCAAAACACATTCAGAACATTCAAAATAAGCCGCAATGACTGTACAATTCGGATACAGTCTGGTTGTTAATTCAGCAGTTTCACTGAGCAAACCTTTCAATCCAAAGTTTGTCTCTCACACACAAGCTGGGCAGATCACTTCACAGGAGCAAATCTTCGGTCCAAAACGCAAATGGCACTGATAAGTTTTTTTTCTTCTTTCTGCTGCAGTTCCAGGCTGGAATCGGACAAGTCTGACTTCTGCAATTAGGCAGTTCAATGCAGGAGAAAGGTGGCAGGGAGCCAAGGTAGGCCTCTCCCCGCCAATTCTCCTACGCTCTGTTCAGGGAGCAGCTGCTCGAAGGCTCGAGCTGTTCACACTGAAACCTCTAACTCTAACTGATTCACTGTCTCCTGTAACACTGGGGATTTCCCTTGTAAATCCAGAATTTAGGTTGGCTGAGGAAGCTGTCAGTCACAGTTAGGGTTCCCCCTCCAGGCTAGTTTTGGCACCAACTTAATACAAAAACTACAGTTTTCCTTCCCATGAGGCACTTTGGCCAGGATCCATGTTAGGTCCCCTGTAGTCCTATTCGTCCAATTACTGGAAGTCCCGAACCTAACATGGTGGCATCCATTCAGACAGATAAACTACAAGGAAAGCAGGTTAAACAAACTTCTCCATTTCAAATATAACAGCATATAAACAGTAAATAAGCACAGTTCCCATACAGGCTCCCTCTGCACAAATATCGACTGCAGAATGGAGCAAATCGGAGCGGTGACTGGTCGATCGCAAGCACTAAATCACTCAGACCCAGCTCAGACCATTCAGTGTACGCAGATTAGACAGCCTCTTAAAGGGACAGGCGCAGAGGCTCAGCATGGCACTCTCATGCAAATAAACAGAATCACACTGGGACAGGACACCAGCCTGGCAGTGGGCATTGAGGAGCCCAGGAAGACATTAGGTAAACCCCAAATTTGTGTGTGTGTGAGGGGGGGTGGGGATGGGAGTTACAACAGCAATTACGCAAAAGTCTTTTGTAAATTCAAAAGTGAGGTCCTCTGCGCTAAAGACAAGCTCCAGACTCTCAAATGTCTTATCAGGAATATTCATCACCCTCCAGTGGACTTAAGCAGCTATTATAACAAACAGGTTGGAAAACAGAGCCCGAATTAGTATCAATCCACTTGGGCTCTTTTGCAAACAGTTCCAGGTTCTCTTTTGATTCTTCAGGCCCAGCACTGTAGCTTAGTACCTGAAGGAGTCTAGACCAGCCATCACAGCTTGGGGCTCTAGCCCTTGATGCAGTCTGTCCTGGTCTCTCTTCTCCTTGGGGACTGGATTTTTGGCAGGCTCCTCGGTCTATTTATAGCCTTCCCCAGGTTCCCTGCTGATTGGCTCAGCTGTTCCTGGGCAAAATACAGTCTTGTAATTTTTTCTCTTCTTTCTTCCTGCTGCAGCAGTGATGTCTGCCTATGTTTTTACTCCCCCCCCCCCACCAGAATTAAAAGAGCCGGGGGGAAGTCTTTTTAACCAGCCCAGTCCTCTTAAAGCCACACGGGGGTGGGGGCTTACAAACGCACATAGAGTCTGTCAGCCATAAATCAAAAGTGTTGCCTTTGTAATTCTTTTCTGGCTGCCTCCTATTTAACAACAACAAGGTCACTGCAAGGTCACTTTTACCAATTTCATCACTCTCCTCCTTCTCAACATGCCTAATGGTGTCCTTGCCAATTAAAGTAAAAACATCTGACAAGATGACATGGATCAGGAATCTGAGTGCCTTACTAGGAGCAGATTTGAAATGCTACTCCATGAAATCAAAGCCTCCCAGAAAGAAAACAGACAAGAATTCAAGAAATTAAATGAGAGACTTATGGGACTGGAGATCCGCTTCGAGGAAGCCAATGGGTTGGCGTGACTGAGGATGGTATACTCCATCTCAGGGCTGCTGTAGAGGCCTTAATACACCATGGTGACACTCTGCAAGCTAAATGCCTGGATCTGGAGGTGTGTTCTCAAAGGGACAATCGGCGTCTCTCAGGGCTTCCAGAAGGTGCAGAAATGGGAACTATGTATGATTTCTCCTCTGATTTATTGAAGTATGTTTTAGCCTCACCAGTGACTATGGAAGTCAAGATGGAGCATGCACATAGGGCCTTACTTTGACATCCCTTTGATCCTAAAACTAGGCCCCGTCAGGTTATTATGAAATTCACCAACTACAGAGTGAAGGAACAGGTGCTTAGGCATGCCTGGCAGAAAAAGAATTTTCCTACAATGGCTCACGTCTTTTCCTTGATCAAGATTACCCCACAGACATCCAGAAACAGCACTTATAATATGTGGACTTGATTAAAGCTTTACGAATGGAAAAGATCAAGGTACAAACTCGGAACCCTGCAAATCTGAGAATTTTCTGGGAGGGCAGGATACAGAGATACCATACTCCAGAGGAAGCCTTAGGAGCCTTGAAGGAGAGGGGACTTTCAATGCAACCCAGGAAACCTGCTTAGGACACCCTGCCAAAACCACAGAGGAGTGAATGATTAGTAGTCCGCAGATCCCAGCTCTGGGAAGATCCACAGCTGCCCAGATCATGTCCTTGATGAAGGCCTTGCTCCAGACCTTACCTGGCTGGAAAACCACCTTAGAGAATCTGAGACCAGACACCTGAAGAGAGCTCAGTATGTACATTTGCTTGTGGGTTATAACACCCTTTTTCTACATAGCCATTTGGTCTCTGGTGACAGGAATTGCTGACTGGATCTACCAAGATGCATTCCCAGCAGTCGAGACAGAGCCGTGACTCTGTTATTGGGGACTTTTTCCATGTATTATGTTTATTCTCATGTAAGCCCCCCCTTATTTTGAGGGTGGCTTATTGCTCACATTAGGGCCCCCTTCCCCTTCCCCAGGGCTTAGGATTTTGTTTTAGGTGCCCTGTGGGGAGTATAATTTCTGCTAGCCACCTCTTGGGGGCAGCAGAGATAGGGACAATATATATAGAGGGAGCCGAGAAAGTTCTGGAGGCTTTTGGGGAAGAGAGATTGATGGGCACAGCAGTAGGGTAGTCAGAAGGGTGGGGTTCCCCCCCTTAGGTGGTGCTGGCATGCTTCAGTGGTGATGCACCGGGTCTGTGGGTGGGCATTCCGAGGGAGGTAATTGCGAAACAGTTTGCAGTCATATGGGTCATGGGCCCTGGGCGGGGCTAGTTGGAGAGATCAGTCAGGGAGCTTGTAGGGCAAGGTAGAGTAGGACCCCTGGGGGCGGCTTAGGCACATTTGAGTGGAGTGGTTTCCTGGGCCTTCGGGGCTGCAGTATTTTCTTTAGTTAGTTTTTGTTTACCAGGTAAGGTGTCGTAGCCACAAAGTATGACTATTTTCAGACACGACCCGGGAGGTTACAATACAAAATTGGCAGACAAAACAAATAACAGGAATAGTTCAGAGGTAATCAACCATACAAGGAAAAATCTACATGCTATTCTATGATGTAAACAGTATTGCTAATATGACAGAGACAATGGCAGGAAAATACACAATAGTACAAAATATAATAAGCATACAATCATAGTGCAGTAGAGTTTTAACACATAATCCATGGTAAGTGCTACATATAACAGTAACAAGAGGTCAGAGTAAAACTGACATTTTGAGAGATGAAGAAGGGGATGCTAAGCACCCTATGAGGGTTTAAAACAGGAACATATGGCATGTTTGACAAGGAGAATGTGATACATCTTTTTAAAAGCAGTATGACTAGGTGCAGAGTGAACATCAAGAGGAAGGGAATTCCAATATTTTGGGGCCAGGCAGGAGAAAGCTGAGGTTCCTTTTAGGGTTCTGCACCTAGGGGTGTATAGTAGAGAGAGTTCAGTAGAGCGGAGGCCATAGGTGGGGGACAGAGGCACCAGCATGCCTGCAAGAGAGGTAGGTAGATTAGTTCTGATGATGTTGTCCAGCAGAGTACCAAGGGCAAGGAGTCCATTGGCAGATGGAGAAGGCCATCTAAGGTCTGCATATAGCAAGCAATGGTGCTTCAAACATGGGGAAGCCAAGGCATAACGACAGATACTATTGTACATTGTATCCCACTTACTTAGGGTGGTTTTCAAAGTGCTTATGTAGGTGACAGCACCATATGCAATGGATGGAAGTAGGATACCCCTAGCAATAGCCAGTCTAGCTGAGGGGGTAAGCATCCAACTAGTCCTGTAGGCTATTCCAAGTTTGGAGTTTACTGACTTGCAAATGTCGATGATGTGTTGCTCAAAGTTGAGAGTTTCATCAAGCAGGACACCTAAATACGTGAATGAGGTTACTTTCGTAAGGGGGGGAGCCATTTGCACAGGAGACATTGAAAAGGCTGCAGTTTGTTCTAAGTTTGGTTGCAGATCTGAAGAGCATGCCCTGAGTTTTACTTATGTTTAGGATGAGCCTTTTGTTGTGGATCCATTCTTGCATTATGAGAAATGCCGATGCTAGTCGACTGTTTATTTCTTCTACATTTGCAGAGGAGGTGTAGAGCACCAGATCATCTGCATACAAGATTGTTGAGCACCAAGGGGTGTTAGAAGATATGTCATTTATAAAAATGGAGAAGAGAAGAGAAGAGGCACCAAGTTGGAGCCTTGAGGAACACCAACATTGATAGGCGCAGAGTCTGACACCGCAGGGTTACATTTTACCTGTTGTCTTCTATTGCTTAAGTAGCTCTGGAACCAGTTTGTGGCTTTTTCCGAGAAACCAGTGAAGCTAAGGCAATCAAGCAGAAGAGGGTGATCTACAAGATCAAACGCCTTTGAGAGGCCGATAAACACTGCACCAATCATGAGACCTTGATCCTTAGCAGTAAGGGCATCATTTGTGAATTGTATCAGAGCAGTAGAGGTGCTATGCCCCTTGCGGAAACCATGTTGAGTAGGTGATAGATGGGTACATTTAGAGAGGAACTCAGTGACCTGTATAGCTACTAATTTCTCGAGTATTTTTTTTAGTACTGACAGAATGGCAATGGGCCTATCATTAGCTATGTCCTTCTTGTCACCTTTCTTAAAGACTGGGGTGACTTTTGATCATTTCCATATGTCTGGAACATGACCATGGCAGAGAGACAGTGTAAAGATTTTAGCCAATGGGGCCCCAATAAAAGGAGCAGCCAGCTTCAGGAGTTTAGGCTCTAGGTAGTTGGAGCCTACACTAGTACTATCAGAGATTGAGTTAAAAAGTTTTAGAACATCAGTATTCGGAATAGCCTTAAAATAGAAGGGCAGATGTAAGAGCAAGTTTGTGTGAGTAACAGGTGTCAGGATGCGATTTGCTGTGAAAGAGGCAGTGTATCTGGTGAGATCAGTAAAGTATTTGTTGAAAGAATTTGCAGTGGTGGTGGGGTCATTACAGTGCATACCATTGAGGATCATATCATTCGTGTGTTGAGACTGGTTTGAGCCCAGGAAGGATTTTATATGTGTCCAGAAATTCTTCGGGTCTCCAGCAGCTTCCAGCAATAGACCTTTGCAGTATGAGCTTTTGGCAAGCCTGATTTGTTTTTTGCACATATTGCGCTACTTTCTGTAAGTGTCATGTTCACTTTGCTGACCCAAGGTTTTGTAGCGGTTCCAACTTTTGTCACGTGCCTGAAGGGAGGCGAGAAGTTCCTTGTGCAGCCACCTAGTCTGTTTGGCCCTAATGCATTGATTCTGTTTAGGTGTGTGTATGTTCTGAAGGGATAAGAATATAGAAAGAAAGAGACTGAGAGCAGATTCAATGTCTCGGGACTGGATAATAGGGATCCAGTTTACAGAAGAAATATCATGTAGAAAGCTTGCTTGATCAAGTGTGGAAAAACCCCAGAAGGTGATGTAACGTGGCAAGGGGGCTGGAATCACCAATGTTCCCCATATGCAAAACACAGAGGAATGGTCACTTATAGAATCAGAAAGCACAACTGAGGCAGTAATTATATCAGGTTGATTTGTGAGTATCCAGTCTATAAGTGTTCCAGCAGCAGGTGACTGGCTCAGCCTGGTGGAATCTTCAATTACCTGGTGCATGTTAAATCCATGTACTAGAGATAGCAGTGCACTTTTATTTTTCCCCAGCCAATTTAGGTTGAGGTCGCCAAGAATAATAAGTTAATTTTGGCCAGCTGCAGCGGTAGAGTACTCAAGTAGTTTGGAGTATCCTAGTTGACCTACTTTAGGAGGATTGTAGACACATTTTAAGTGAATCTTTTTGGTTCCAAGAAGAATCAGGGTATGTAAAAACTCGAATTTACAGGCAACCAAATATTGCATTAGGGACATATTTAGGTGGCTTTTGAAATACAGCGCAACTCCACCTCCCCTCTTTCCAGATAGTCTGTCTCCTAGAAATAGGAAATAGAAAGAGAGCAAGAAGAGTCAGGAGTGGAGGGCTTTAGACAAGTTTCAGTCAGACAGAGAATGTCAGGTTCATATATGGCTATCCATGCCTCAAGTTTAGTGAAGTTACAGAAAAGGCTTCTAATGTTTAAGTGTGCTATATGAAGACCTTTCATATTTAACCAGTCCATATTCGGAGAGGCAGTGGGTAACTGGGGACCAGGGTTTGTTTCGATGTCCCCAGATAATAACAAGGCTAGGAGCACAAGGTACCATCGTTTCCATGGGAAAAGAGGTGGTACCAGTAGCATGTTCTGCCAGAGAGGTTTAGAGGTAAAGTCAGCAGCCAAGTATAAGAGATGCCTAATGAGTAATAGAGGAGTCACACCATGCTGCTTGATCTGTGACACAAGTAGGTTCGAGTAGGTAAAGTCAGATAGAGCAGAGGCCAGTTTAGCACTGCCAGGAGAACATGGTCTAGCAGTGAGAAAAGCCAGTAAAAAGAGAGCAAGGCTCAGTGTCAGCAGGGGCAGTATTCTTTCAGCCATTGCTATCATGGAAGATTTTGTGGACAGAGGCGAGTAGCAGGGCTTTGAAAAGAAACATCATATAAGATGTAGCAGATAATGTCACGTATTTCTAGATGGAGATAAACTTGAGAGCAAATGTGCAACCCTGTGAGTGGGATTGCTTTTAAAAGGGGCGGTAAGAGAGTGGGTCAAGTCAGGTATTGAAGACAGAAAGGCCAATAGCCATAAGAATATGCAGCAGTGGAGTGACCAATTGACTGCTAGGCTGAGGAGAGGGGTGGAGCAAGGGTCTATTTAATACTGTGAGGAGGTGGGGAAGGGAGGATGGGTAAAAATTCAATCCAGAACACAGCACAGAAAGATATTTCCCCATGATCGGGGAGCAGGAAGTGCCAGGAGTTGGAAATTCAGCCAAGAAGAAGAAACTGCCAGTCAGTGCCTGGCTCCTCCACAGGGCATCCAGTCAAAACAGCGGCATTCAAAACCATGAGTTTTGGAGGTCCGGTGCATACCTGAATCTGTCCCGGGGTTGGTTGGGTGGTCTGTTAGATGCGACCGGCTTGGAGAGCACTGGGGTCACAGCGGCAGCTTGGGAAGCCCCACAGATGGGCTATCTGTGGAAAAAGAGGGAAAAGGCAGATGATTAAATAGAGCTAGAGTAGAATAGCAAGCTAAGTAGGGGGCAGGCAATGGGGAAAGAAAGCACAAGGTAAAGAGGTAGCAAATGCAGGGCAATTAATTAGAGATAGAATAGGAGTTAATGGGGGGGCGTTCTGTGCTTTGGTGCTGGGACATATGAGGAGGACAACAGCAGCAGCAGGAGGGGGTGCAAGAAGAGGGTTTGTAGGTAAGGCAGAGAAGAAATGAAGCTGTTTAGAGAGATAGCATAGCAAGTGAGGAGGAAAAATTAAATAATTAGCAGAGTGACTAGCGAAGGACAGGAGACAGGGTTTGGCAGTAGAAGCAGAAATGGAAAAATGCAGCAATCTTACACAGTAGCTAGGTCTAAGCAGTCAAAAATCAGCTACTAAACAATGCAGTTTGTCCAGCACTAGTCTCACAGCAGCAAATAACACTGAGAGGCTAGACTAGAGGCTTATAATAGACTAGCTAAACTGGCAGGTAAAGTAAGACCAATTGATGCATAACATAAGTAATTACATTTACAAAAATTCAGTCCAGAACACAGCACAGAAAGAGATTTCTCTGTGATCAGGGAGCAGGGAGTGCCAGGAATTGGAAATTCAACCGAGGAGCAGAAACTGCCAGTCAGTGCCTGGCTCCTCCACTGGGCGTCCAGTCAAGACAGAGGCATTCAAAACCACGAGTTTTGGAGGTCCAGTGCATACCTGAATCTGTCCAGAGGTCAGTCAGGTGATCTGTTAGCTGTAGCTGGCTCAGAGAGCACTAGAGCCACAGCAGCAGCTTGGGAAGCCCGCAGATGGGCTGTCTGTATCTGTCCAGGGGTCAGTCAGGTGGTCTGTTAGCTGCGGCCAGCTCAGAGAGCACCGGGGCCACGGTGGCAGCTTGGAAAGCCTGCAGATTGGCTGTCTGAATCTGTCCAAGGGTTGATCGGGTGGTTTGTTAGCTGCAGCCAGCTCAGGGAGCACTGAAACCACAGCGGCAGCTTGGGAAGCCCGCAGATGGGCTGTCTGAATCTGTCCGGGGGGGGTCAGTCGGGTGGCCAGTTAGCTGTGGCCGGCTCGGAGAGTGCTGGGGCCACAGCAGTACCTTAGGAAGCCCACAGATGGGCTGTAGCAGGGCATCTGCAGGGATTTGAGGCTGGTGGGAGCAGTCCGGGAGTTAAAGTGATGGTGCTGAGTGCTTGTCTTTACTCTTATGGGGCCAGCATGGAGGAACAGATCCAGAGGCCTTGGGCTAGACCCCAGGGTGGACCTTCAGGCTTGGGGTTAGAGTCCCCTGTTTTCTCCTGTGGGCCTTTTAGGCTGCTACTCAGCTTGGACAATGCAGATTTAAATTTAAAGAATGGTGCCACTGTAACTGCTGGAACTGGAGCAATCACTCCAGGGAAAGAATCAGATGCTGAAAACAAAGGATTAGAGAGGTAGAAAAATCCAGGGACCAGGTGGATTCAGGCACAAGGACTGGGTCCATGTTGTGAGGCGGGAGGAAAGGCAGCTAAGGAATTAGCAGGCTGCAAGTCTAGCACCCCATTAGTGATGGATTAGTTCAGGGAGTGGCTTGAAAGAGCTTAGTGTTTCTCCGTTTTAGACAGTGCTTGAGAGAAGAGACTGAGAGGAGCACTAAAGAATAGCTTGAAAAGAGCCTGGTTTCAGTGAGCGAAGCTCAAGGTTTTAGGTACTTACCAGTGCCAGAGTGTTGGTTGGAGCATCACTTTCCAGTATCATTTGGAAAAAGTATTTGTTCCTTTGTAAAGAGCTGCTGCTGAATGTTTGTGATTGTAGAAAATCTTACTGCCCCGAAAGTATTGTGTCTCCCCCAAGAAGCAGCTGTACAAAGCTTTAGCCCCATGGAGCTGTGGTTTAATTTTTTCCATTAAGCACATGGGACCCCTGAGCCCTGTATAATCAATAGGGACTCATAAGAATAAAATCTGATTTGTTGGGAGAGATTCTGGAGTCATTGTTTGATTTATTTTTAATGATGTTTAATGAAATCCCACTCCTTAGTTTTAAAAGTATCTGCTAGTCTTATTCAAGGGCCTCAAAGTAGTTCCAGTTTGATTCTGCACCCTCCTGCTTCTGGGACTGGTGGGGGAAAAGGAACTGTATCGAAAAATTAATTCTGTGGTCCTCCATCGAATGCCACTGGGGAGAATCGGTCCAGCTCCTGAATCTTTGAGATTGAAAGAGAAGACATCTTAAAGTAAGAAATATTTATTCCATGAGCTATGTAGAGAGAAGTGCTGGTGAGATTCTGTAGGTGGGTCCCCCTTTCCCCAGAACACCAGGCTCCTAGACATTTGGGAAGGGGGGCTACATGTGGGGGCTCGTCCGGGATCTTCTTGCACCCCAGTGGTGATGGGAAAGTGCCCAAAACCCAGAGCAGGGGTGCTGGTGGGACCATTTCACAATGATTAGGCCATGTGGCACAGTAAAAAATGTGGGTGGTGGCATGGGATTTTAGGCCTGAAAGGATGGTTAGGCTTCAGCTCTCTCTATTGGTGCCTGCATGTGACTGGTGGGTCACATGTTGCTTCCCTGCTTGCTGATTGGCTGGAACCATCTGGAGAAGAAAACAGTTTTGTGAGTTTAGTGGCATTTTGCAGAGATGATCGGAGAGAGAGAGAGAGAGAGAGAGAGAGAGAGAGAGAGAGAGAGAGAGAGAGAGAGAGAGAGAGAGATAGCTGCTGAAAACTGTAGGAGAACTGAAAATTAGAGGCCTGATTTGCAAAAAAGAAAATAAGACCAATTTTATTTGCCCCATCTTTGCTGGAAAACTGTAGAAAAAGAGAGAGTTTGGGAAGCGATCATATGAACCCGCATTACAGAATGGCAGGCAGAGGGTTCAAAGCAGAAGATATTTCTCCCCCAGAGGAGCAGATAGCCACGGTTCCTGCCATGCTCCTGGCTTGGCTGTGGAATGCAGGAGGAAGAGGACAGTCCAATGAACATTGTGTGAGATGTGGTTACAGTGGAGAAGGCTGCCTGTCTGCTCGATCTGCTCCAGTTCTGCCCCTGGAGGGATTTTTGATCACACCCCACCAGTTTTCCACTGGGGATATCCCCCTAGTATTTCAGAGGGGCCTCCATCTTTGTGGTCACAGAGAAGTGTGGAGGCTGGGGCCATGGAGAGGCTCTACCTATGGGATCACACCCTGGAGGAGGATAAGAAGCCCAGAGACCCTTCTTTAGAAGAGGTGATGGAGGCAGTAGAAGAAGAGGGTAGTGCTGAGTTGACAAAGTCATGGGGTGACAAAGAGCATAGCCATCTGCCCCATTCCTCGCCACTAGCTGCCTGCTATCCCTGTGGCAGAGGGAGGGGCAGGGATCTTAGAAGTTGGGTGACCCTTGGGTGACCCTCAGGGCTTCCCCATCATGGCCCCTGTCCGGCGGCAGCCCTCCGGCCCTGTCTGTGAAATTGGAGGCCTCAGCATCCATTAAGACCAGAGCTGTAATCAAGCTGGAAGTTCCTGGTGCTGAGCCTGGTGTAACAATTGAGAGAGAGGAGAGCCTGGTGGAGGATGAGGACTTTGAAGATGCTGATTGGTAAAAGGTTCCAGTTCTGAGATTATGAAATCTACCGAGCCATTCCCAAGCCTTTGCATCAACCTGTGATTACTTTGGTTGACTGCACCCCATACCTACCAATCCGTGCCAAAGCCATTCGGATCAAGATGGATGGTCTAAATCACAGGGATCCTCTGAACATTGCTTACCGAAAGGGGGACCTGGCTGGAACCAGGCATGGCCCATAGAACCAGTGTTAGAGACCTGCTTGAATGGAGACAAGCAGAAAGATGGGTCAGGAGGAGGATCCACATTGAATAGCCTGCTTTGGACTATCCATATGTTTTGGAGAGCATGTGTGATATAATCAAGGAGATGAGGAAATAATGGGTGTATAAGGAACAACTCGAGAAGCTGAAGCACCAGCCTGAGCATGAAGGTTGGCCATCCCAGGAACTGTTCCAAAAGGCACAGGCTATGTGCCATACTGTGCCTTGGTCTGGACTAACTTTATTCAAGAAATTTGCATTGATACAGGACCTTGCAGGATGTCGGGTGAAGTATTATATTGCGGCAAGAGATTCCTCTGGAGACATCACCACCAAGCCAGATACAGACTTTTAGTTTCCTCCTGCCATTTGAGCTCTTAGAGACTTATGGACTGTGCCAGGATGACTGCTCATCGGAGCAGGTTACGGTAACAGGCTGTGATGATGGATTATCAACTGTTTGATAGTAATAATTCCTAGTAACAACAAATTACTTTAATTCTAAAAATTCTAAATTGAAATGATTGTTATTACATTTTGCCATTGCTGTAATCATGTGAGGGTGAATGTAGGTGGAGAGTGTATGTGTGTATGAATGGAGAATGTAGTGTAAAAATGCTACTGTTGCTTGATCGTTTTGCAGCCCGGTGGAAGGTATAATTAAGGGCTAAAGGGATACTTGCAACACAAATCTACCTCAACTGTGTATATAAATGCTTAATCAAAAATGATTCAGTGATTTAGAAATGTTTTGCAATGGTTTCCTTAAAAATTTGATAATGTTTAGAACCTCCTGGCACAGGTAAGGTAGGGTTTAGTTTAAGATGTTAGTGGTGTCAGGGAGGGATTCCCTTGGGTCCACTTTCACAGGCACTTTTGCTGGCAGTCCAGGGAGTGCGCATACTTGGTCCGCTGGCGGGGGTGTCTGTGTGGGCCCTCTGCCATCATTCCTAGGAGGAAATGATTTATTTGGTGGGGAGAGAGTTTAAGCCCCCCTCATTTTGAGGGGGACTTATTGCTCACCTTAGGGCTCCCTTCCCCAGGGCTTAGGGTTTTGTTTTAGTACCCTGTGGGGAGTGAATTTTCTGCTAGCCACCTCTTGGGGGCAGCAGAGATAGGGACAATATGTATATAGAGGGAACAAAGAAAGTTCTGGAGCTTTTTGGCGGAGACAGAGAGATTGATGGGCACAGCAGTAGGGCAGTCAGAACGGTGGGGGTTCCCCCCTTAGGCAATGCTGGCATGCTTCACTGGTGAAGCGCCAGATCCCTGGGTGGGCATTCCGAGGCAGGTCATCATGAGGCAGTTTGTGGTCATGTGGATCATGGGCTCTGGGGTGGGCTGGTTGGAGAGATCAGTCAGGAAGCTTGGAAGGCGAGGTAGAGTAGGACCCATGGGGGTGGCATAGGCCCTTATTTGAGTGGAGTGGTTTCCTGGGCCATCAGGCTGCAGTAGGCTGTGGGAGGGCCTCTGAAGGGATTTGGGGTTGGTGGTAGCAGTCCCAGTCTGTTCCCTGTGTGGCAGGGTAGCCAGGAGTTAAAGTGATGGTGCTGAGTGACTGCCGTTAATCTTATGGGGCCTGTGTGGAGGGGCAGGTCCCAAGCCTTTGGGTTAGAGCCCCAGGGTGAGCCTTCAGGCTTGGGATTAGAGTCACCTGTTTTCCCCTCTGGGCCTTTTAGGCTGCTACTCAGCTTGGGCAATGCAGATCTAAATTTAAAGAATGGTGCCACTGTAACTGCTGGAACTGAAGCAATGACTCCAGGGAAAGAATCATATGCTGAAGACAAAGGATTAGAGAGGTAGGAAAATCCGGAGACCAGGTGGGTCCAGGCACAAGGACTGGGGCCAAATTGTGAGGCAGCAGGAAAGGCAGCTGAGGAATTAGCAGGCTGCAAGTGTAGCACCCTGTTATTGATGGATTAGTTCAGGGGGTGGCTTGCAGGAGCTTATTGCTTCTCTGTTTTGGACAGTGCTCGAGAGAAGAGACTGAGAGCAGCACTGGGGAATAGCCTGTAAAAGGAAAAAACATACCACTGCCAGCTCAGTGCAAGAGGTTTGGAAATGTCTTTTGGTTCCCCCAACGAGCATAGAGAATGTTTACTTACAAATACATTCTCCTCTTTTGGAAGTTGTTTACACTTTTTTCTGTTTTCTCTCACTCCTGGTTACCTCTCTACCTGGTTAAACTACTTCTCTCCCTTCTCCCACCCCTGCCTCTGCCCACACCCCTCCCTTACCCAGCCATCTGGCAGACCCCCTACTCTACCCTTGCCTACCACCTGACCCACACCCAGCCTGCCTCTTACACCAGTGACCACTAAGAGTCACTATTTCCACCCTGTTTCTGACCCAAATATAGCCTGCTGCAAGCCACCTAGTACCTGGATCCCTGTGCTCGGCCAGGTCTAAGCCCAACTGCCCTGCCAGGGTCTTGAACCCTGTACCCTGTCCGCCAGAGTCCAAGACAGTACCACTACTCCAAAGTGGTATCTACACTTTCTGTGGGGCTATTAAAACATTTGTAATCTCCCAACCCTGCTTTACCAGGGCACTATGATTGGTCACCTCTTCCCCAAATCTGGCAAAATGCCTCCATCTATAACCCTAGTACTATTGTGTTCTTCATTTACTATCCCTTCCACCTCCCCTCTAACTTCCTACCCTTCACCACCACCCCACGGCTATTCTGACACACCCTACTTTGCCCCTGTAAGTCCCTGCTTCCCTCCCACCTATCTCCTGGTCCCATTACCCCACACCCCCTTCCTCCCCTGTCTATTCCTTTGGTTGCCTCCTGGCCCCTCTCTCCCTCTCCAGAACTTTCTCCCTCCATACAGCCCCGCCTACTGCCGCCTCCAACCAATGGATGGCTAAATCCTGGTCCCTCCGTGTGCTACACTGCCACCTTACCATTGCTCTACTCCTTCTGGCGGCAGGGGATATACACGCTAACCCTGGCCCAACCCCAACTCCACGCCCAGTCCACCCCATACCAAACCCCTCTGCCTAGGCAAACTCCGCCACTCATCCTGGCTCCTTCCCCCGAGGCTTGCATCTTCTCCATCTGAATATTCGTAGCCTAGCCCCAAAGCTCGATCAGCTCCAGGTCCTTGCCGCCCACCACGTCCCTGACATAATCATCATATCTGAGACATGGCTAAACCCTAGCCTACCAGATAATAACATCGCTATTCCTGGGTTCAACATCACACGGCAAGACCGGCCCTTCAGAGGCAGTGGGGTGGCCATCTACATCAAGTCAACCCTCCACCTCACTGTCTCTATTACAAAAACTGTACCCAAAGCTTACGAGCTCCTAATGGTAAAACTGTCCCCTCCCTCCTCATTACCTGTCTTTGTGGCGGGTATTTACTGCTGCCCAGGCACGCCAACCACTACAGTCACCGACCTTCTGGGCCAGCTCTCTGCTCATGCCCAGTCGGGTGAACTATACACTATGGGTGACTTTAATCACAACTGGCTAGCACCCGCTTTTAACAAAACCCAAACTGAGTTAACCGCTCTTAACCTCAGCCAAACCATTACAGAACCTACCCGCTCAAACCTTAAGACCAGTAATCACTCACTCCTAGACTGGGCGCTTACCTCCCACCCTCACCGCGTCATCTGCTCAGGCCTCCTCCCTGATTCCATTAGCGACCACCACCTAATATACCTGGTCCGCAAAATCCACAGAGTTAAATACCCTCCCAAATTTATATTCCAACGCTCATACAAATCCCTCAACCTCTCCCCCTTCCTTGGGTAGTCTTTATCACTCCAATTGGGTCCCTTTGCCCTCAATGCCCCCCCTCGTTCACATCACCGCATGCTTTACTGTTCCCTGTCCCTACCTTCTCTGAATAACTGGCGCCTAATTCATAACATTAAATTCGCTTCTAACTTCTGGCTCGGCACCCTCCCTCCCTACCTCATATCCTCCCTACCTTCCCCACCTACCCCCTTGCACGCCCTCAGGTCAGCTGACACTAGGCTACTATTCATCCCTCACCGAAGGACCACTGCTGGCCAATCAGCATTCTCCTACCTCCTCCCTAAACTCTGGAACGGCCTGCCGGCCCAGATCCGCCATTCCTCATCCAAACTCTCCCTTTCCTCTGCCCTCTCTAACTTCCTTGCACCCAACTGCAACTGCCCTGACCACTCCCCTGATAGCTCCTCTTCCCCCGTTCCCCCTTGTGCCTGACCAGCGGCCCGGCCTTCGCCTAGTTGTCTGGCTTATACTCTTCTCTATGCACTTACACTCTCACTCTTACTCACACTTCGCACTCCCAGTTGTTCCCCTCTCCCCCCTCTCCTAATTCAACCTGCGCTCCCCAGCCCCATTCCCTCCCACCTCACCTTACCTTCCCCCTTCACTCCTAACGTTTATTAGTCCCTCCTTCCCTACCCCACCACCTCACTCTCCAAATCCTCCTGTCAACTTGATGTATCTCATTGCAGCTCAAATTCTTCTACTGGCACTCAAGTTCTGCTACTGCCACCCTTGTCCTGATACTAGCACTTATGTAATTCATGCTTTGCCTATGTGTACCCATGTTTTGTATACCCTGTCCTTGATGATTATGTTCTGTTCTGTTCCTGCCTCATCGTATAACCATGATATGTATACTCTATCCCTGCTGATCCTGTGCTGTACTGTTCTCCCTATGCAACATGTTCAAATGTAATCCCTCCCAACTATGTACATTTTCTGTATTGCGCTATTGCTAATGTCAACCTCTGTATGTATACCTGCCTACTCTGTAAAACCCCCCCCCCCCCAGGTCGCACCGTGAGACGAGCATCTTTTTGCTCAGTGTGCCTTTCCTGGTGAAACATTTTCAATAAATAAATAAATAAATTTTTGGCCTGGTTGGCCATTACCTTATTACTGGTATTCAGAACATGGTTTGGAATGGAAATAATATACTGTGCTTTTTTCTCCTTGCTGGGGGGGTGTTACAGGTTAAATCAGGGATCTTTTCTACTGTTGGTTTATTGTGTAAGCCACCACGAGTACCACACCTATTTACTTTTTGACATATAATGTTAATGGGCTTACCCATCTAGATAAATAGTGTAAAGTTATAACCTATTTAAGAAAATCTGCTGTGGACTTCATCCTATTGCAAGAAACAACCTATTAGACTTGGAACATCAGAAACTGGCAAAATGTGGCTACAGTCAGGTCCACTACTCCTCTTATAAAGCAAGGTGGAGGAGAGGAGTGGCTATCCTGGTTCCAAACAGAGTTCCATTTACCGTTACATCAGTGTACACTGATTAGGAGGGTAGGTATGTTATTTTAGTGGGTATTTATGAGGGGCAAGTGCTTATGTTAGCATCCATTTATACCCCTCCTGGGGAAAATTATGGATTCTAGAGACGACTTCTGTCCCTTATAGTTGACAAAGGGGAAGGTAAACTTATTTGTGGGGGAGACCTTAATTTGACTATGACTCCACAGATCGCTCGTACCTCTCAGATTCCGAGAAAGGAGCACCTTGTGGCCAAAAAAGTAAAAACTCTGCTTGTTGAATTGGGTTTGGTAGACGCCTGGAGGTGCATTCATGGACTGTCAAAAGGTTATACATTTTCCTCAGCAGCCCATAAGATGTACTCCAGACTAGATCTTCTTTTAATATCTAGGGAGCACTCAAATAACCTACATACCTGTGAAATACTGTAGGTCTAATGGTTATCTCAGACCATGCCCCAGTCCATTTACAAGTTATCTTGCAAACCCATAAAAAAGAAAATTTTTGGAGACTTGGGGCCCGATTCGCACCTATTGCCAGTGTGCCACAGACCCTGTGCCCAATTCCCTATCATGCAAGGTCCCGGCAGCAAAGTCCTGCAGCTTGTAGCAACCCTAGCAGTGTGCCAAGCAGAGGATGCATCTGGACAGGTTGCCGCAAGCCTGCAGCACTGTTACTAAGCAGTCCCTGGCAGTCTAGTGGCCTCCTCCAAACCCTGATCCCACGTTATAATAAATAAAATATCCCAGGGGGTCTAGCAGATTGCCCTAGCCCTGATCCCCTGCTATAATAAATAAACTATCCCTGGCGGTCTAGTGAACCACCCCAGACCCGATCTCCGTTACAATAAATAAAATATCCCTGGTGGTTTAGTAGATGGTCCCAGCCCTGATCCCCTATTATAATAAATTAAACTATCCCCGGTGATCTAGCAGCCCCCCACCAAGCTCCGATCGCTTGTAATGTAAATTAAAACAGCCCTGATGGTCTAGCGGAATGCCCCAGCCCAGATCCCCTGTTATAATAAATTAAAATAACTGTGGTGATCTAGTGGCCCCTCTTCCAAGCCCTGATTCCCTGTTATGTAAATTAAAACAGCCCTGGTGGTCTAGCGGACTGCACCAGCCCTGATCCCCCATTATAATAAATAAAATATCCCTGTGGTCTAGTGGACCCCCCCCCACCTGACAGGCAGTACCCTACCACCCACTTCCCCCATCCAAAAACAAGCTGGTGACAGGCACAGCCCACTGCTCACCACCACAACCAGCTGTCTACTGAGCTCTGAATGAGCGCATACTGTATTCAGTATGCACTCAGTGACTGACAGCTGTCCAGCGAATGGCTGGTGTAAATGTACTTTGAAGAATGTCCTCTGGGGCTGTTTCAGAATTGCACTTTGATGATCTGGCAGTCGCCCTTCCAGAATAGGGCGCAACTGCTGCTGTAAACCTCCTTGCACCATGTCGCAGGGGGTTTATGGCATAAATGGTGGCATAAGTCCACTTTGGCACAAGCAGCCTGTGACATGTTGCAGGCTGCTTTGCAGAATCCTAAATGTCACAACTCATGGCGTAAAGTGTTACTTGCGCCATTCTGGTTGGCGAAAGTCACCTTGCACCATGTGTAACATTTATAGAATATGGCCCCCTGAGTCCATTTCTCTGAGATGAGGATGGTCTGAAAAAGAGACAGAAATAGTGTAAATCAAAACTCAAATGAAAAATATACACAGTACTGCAAAGGCAAATTCAAATATACAGTATATACTGTATGCAATTACATAAAAGCCTAAATGAACTAATTCATAATTCATAATGAGAGAATCCAAAGGGTGAGCTAAAGGAAAAATGGGAAATGGGAGGGGGAACATTATAAAAGTTATAAATCAAGTATAAGATAATATGGAAAGAGGGGGGCAGGCGGGCTGAATAGTAACCTGGACATGGATTACAAAAAAGGCTTTAAATTCCAGCAGTCATTTAGACCCATGGGCTTGACTGTTTCCAGCAGAAAAATCCAATAGCACTCCTGTTTTAAAAGGAGAGTTTTCCTGTCTCCTCCGTATTTTGGGTAAGGTACATGTTCAAGTCCTGCAAAATTAACATCCTTCTGATTAGATCTGTGGAATTCTGCAAAGTGGGTTCCTACTGGAGTGTCAAGTCATGCATTAATTATCGACCTGACATGCTCTTTGTATTTATTTATTTAGGGATTCGGATCATACCTTTGAGCTCAGAGCTCTTTTACAAAGGTTCCATGTCAAACAGTGACAATGACAACAATAACAAACAGTTTATATACAATACTCGAATAGTAGGTAGCTAGTATACAATAAGGTTACAATGTCATTCATAGTACCAATGGTGATAGTACAGCGTCAAGAGCATTCAACTAGGGTAAAGCAAAGTGTTTGTATAACAAAGGAAATAAGTGTGACACCTAATGTGAGAGTCCGAGAGAGTCAAGGGAAGAGGAGGGGAGACTGGGGGAGAGTGGTCGACAAAGAAGTGGCTTTGTCTAGGAGTTTGGGAGGTAGTGGTAGTAGGTTGCTGTAAGGTTGATCCAGGGAAAAGGTACAGGGGAGAGGAGAGGAGAGGAGAGAGAGGAGAGGAGAGGAGGAAGACAGAGGGATAGGGCAAGGGGAAGAGGGGGTAAAAGGAAGGGAAGGAGAGTGTGGGTGAGTGGGTATTATGGGTGTTAGAGCCCTAGTGGTAGTCACAAACTGTCCTAGTAAGAAGGTATTGCCTTAGGCCATTTTTGAATTGTGAGATGCATTGGGAGTTTAGAATGTGCACTGAGATTTCATTGAGCCATTGAGGGGTCCTTTAGCCGAAAGCACGCTGTCCCTGCACAGTTCGACGGAAAGGTGTTGATAGGGCCCCCTTCATCCTGCCTCTGGTGGTATAGCTGGTAGCACTTGGTGTTAAGATGCTAGAAATGCATGGGGGGGGGGTTACCCATTAGCACCTTTTTTTCAAGGAGACATGTTTGGAATATAATCCTGTTCTTTAGTGGCAGCCAATTGGTTTGCTTGTATAAGGAACAGGAGTGGGTATTTCGATCTGCAGCCATTGTGAGCCTACATGTCTTGTTGAGGGCAATGTGAATCCTTTTTAGTGCAGTGTCTGTTGCTGCGCTGCAGACCACCAATCCATAGTCAATGGTAGAAAGGATGGAGCTGGAGACTGAGAGACGGAGGGCATCTGGAGTGAGATACTTTTTATGCCTATAGAGTACACCCAGCTTGGTGTTCACTGCCTTTACTACTGTGTCAATGTGTTGGGTGAAGGTGAGGGAGTCATCAATGGTGACCCCCAGGCACTTGAAGGAGTGAACTTGTTCTAGCAGCTCACTGACTTTATTGGAGATGGTGAGGGGAGGGTGCTTCTTTTTGTGCTGTGGGTTGGCTGTGAGCATCACCTTGGTCTTTTTGTAGTTTAATAGAAGTTTATGGCTACAGAACCAGTCTTCCAGCTTGTAGAAGGATGCCTGCAGCTTGGAGTGGAGGGTGACTGTTGATGAACTGCTGGTGAGAAGTACAGCGTTGTCTGCATAATGTGTCCGTTTAGTGTCACAGGCTTCAAGAAGATTATTTAGGAAGAGGCTGAATAGTAAGGGCCCCAGTATTGACCCCTGTGGGACCCCTAAAGATACCTCGTTGGAGCTAGATACTGTGTGCCCAATTTTTACACATTGGCTTCTGTGTGTTAGGTAGTCCTTGAATCAACAGACAGCAGTGGTTGCAATCCCCAGGTTCTGTAGTTTAGTCAGAAGGAGAGAGTGATTGACAATGTTGAAGGCTTTGGTGAGGTCTATGAAGACTGACCCCACCAGTTTTCTTTCATCTAGTGCCTTGTGCAAGTAGTCAGTGTAGTCCAGCAAGGCAGTGGAGGTACTATGATTCTGCCTGAAGCCATGTTGGTTGGGACATAATAGGTTGTATTTGTTGAGGTAATCTGTAAGTTGGGCAGCCACAATCTTTTCCAGGGCTTTAGATAAGGGAGAGAGGATGGATATTGGCCTATAATTGGCTGCACATGTCATGTCACTGTTCTTGTGCCCCGGCGTCACAAGAGCCTGTTTCCAGATCCCAGGGAATTGTGCAAGAGCCAGCGATTTGTGAAATAGTTTTGTAACTAGCACAATAATGACATCCAGTGTTAAGGACAGGAATTTCATATCGACTCCATCACTCCCCATTCTGGTCTTGCCTAGTATTTTTTTTTTGTGTTTGTAAGCCTCCTTCACTGACACTTTTTTGAAGTAGAAGGCAGGGGTTGAGCCCCCTTGAGGCATGCAGTTGGTTTGTTCCCCAGCAGGGTGCAGGTATTCGGGGGGGTAGCACTCCAGTCAGGTCAGTAAATGCTGTGTTGAGAGAATTCGCGATTTGCCGTGGGTCAGTAATCATGGCGTTGCTGATGTTGAGCGAGTGGGGGATCTTCTTCTCATCCTTCCCAAGAAGGTTTTTTGATGTTCCCAAAAACTATTTCTGTTGCCCCAAGTTTTATTAAGCTGCTCCTTGTGGAAGTTGGCCTTTGCTTGGTGGATAAGGTTGGTGCAGTGGTTTCTTGCAGCTCAATAGCATTGGAAGTTGTGTTTGCTGCGAGAGGACCTGGCTTTTTTCCCAAAGGTTGTCCCTTTCCTTCATCTGGGTGAGGAGATCCCCTGTGATCCAGCCATTAACTTGACCCAGAATTTTTCTTTTCCTCAGTGGTGCAAATATATCACAAATGTTGTTGAAGCCCTCTATAAAGAAACTTAGGGCCTGGCGCATGATCGATGGAGGACCAGTCATGCTGGGGAGGGCAGAAGAGAAGGCCCCAAACTTGCCCTTCCCCAGGACCCTACTATTAATGATAATAGGCGGGGGCTTGCTCAAGTTTGTTTGACCATGTGAAAGTGACTGGGGAGTGATCACTTAAGGTGTCAGGCAGGACCTTAAGCTCAGGGATCTGAGAAGGGGAACTCGAGAGGAGCCAATCAAGGAGGGTGTCTTTTCCTGTTTTGTGGTTCTGCCTTGTTGGGCTGTCTACGAGTTAGGTCAGGTTGGAAGTAGTGACCATGTCCTTGAAAGGCGTGGATTTCTTGTGCTCCCAGTTGATGTTAAAGTCACCTGTTATGAGAAGCTCTGTGCCCTTAGGAAGGGTAGCAATTGTAGCTAGTATTTTTGGAAGGCCATCCCTGGCTTTAGAGTGTGGAAGATAAACCGAGGCTAAGATTAGAGATTTGCCGTGCCATCTGACCTGTGCTTTTATTTCTAGTAGTTCATGATCATCCTCGACCCTGGTAACAGGGAGGACCGAGCAGCATAGGTAATCCCTGGCATAGATAAGGACTCCTCCACCTCTCTTGCCACACCTGTCTTTTCTGAATGTTTGATATCCCAGGAGCATCACTTCATTGTCTTTTATCTTGCTTGACAGCCAGGTCTCTGTCAGACAGAGAATGTCAGGTACACAGTGGGACATCCATGCTTGGAGTAGGTCAAGCTTTGCTGTGAGGTTGCAGATGTTCAGTGCAGCTACTTTCAGGCCTTTACTCGTGTTTCCCCCTGCATTTGACACTGGTGGTGGGCCTGGACTGGCATGGGTGTTACCTGATAGAAGAAGAAGCATGAGTATTATTTTCCTGGCTGAGAGTTTTATTCTAATGGTGGAGCGTATCTTGTGCCTCCTGCTCTTGCAATGGGGAGGTGAGCATTCACCAGGGTGATCTTCATGGGCATGAAAATGGTAATGTTGATAACAATGGCAGGTGTCGGGGGGCCCCGGGCTAGCAGGCGGGATGCAGGTGGTGGAAAGCTGGAGCTCCCTCAACACAGTTGGCATTGGGGTGCCATAGAGTCCATTTTTGTCAAGAGCAGGTTCTTGCAGGGGTGGTAGTGGTTCAGCCTGAGGAGTTAGAATCTTGAATTTGTTGTTTTAGCGGGCGCACTGTACATCCAATATACAATAAGCCGCAAGTGCACCATAAGGCATACACACAAAATGTGGTGTCACAAGTGATGCATCCCCTTTATTTCAACAGATAAATCTTTTATTTTAGGGTGTTCAAACCTTTTACCTGTATGGACATATCTGCATATGTTACACCTAGTGCACCTAAAAAAACCTTAGGTTTTTCTGAGAACCACCCCATCCAGTTATTTGATCTTCTTTTAAACTTGCTGTGTACCAGCTTATCCCCCAGATTTTTAGATCTCCTAAAATAAACTCAGTTTCAAACCTACCACGATCCCTACATTTTTGTCTGAATGTAAAATAGGTCAATTTCTAAATACGCTATTCCCCACTCTATTGCCATTTCATTATATATACAGGAGTGCACCGAAGTGTGTCTTCGTGTTTCAGTTTGGGGTGGCCACCCTGCCGTGTGCACCCTTCCCTTTCGTGAGTTTGCAGTGCTTATGTTGGACTTGTACAATGCAAGGAAAAGCAGGATTTTATTGCTGCAGATAGTTGCATGATTGAGCCAAGTCACGCTGTTGATGAGGAATAATCTCGAAGGGTTGCGCATTACCAGTCTGTGACATCTGAAGCAGGAGGGACCCATAGTCAGTACACCATATCCTGGTACAGCACATTGGAGAGAAACACAAATTCACCAAGAGAGTGGTGAAAATGTGGGGTGAGAAGCCTGCCTTGGTGTGGAGGGGGGGGCAGCGTGGGATCCTTCAGTGGTAGACTGGATAGTCTGAGATACATGAGAAAACCTTAATGGGGCAGAGGACATATTGTCTTTGTCACATTGTTGCAGGCTCCCTATCCCTGTGTCTTTTGAGCCTTACCAGATTTAACTGAGTTTGTGTTACCACTTAGACCCAGGCCCTATCCCCTATGTTGACTAGCCCCCTCCCCCCATCAAAATCTCCCCATGCCTCAGATACCCCTTCCATGTACAGACAACTGGAACAAAACATTTTAATCCCCTTCCATATGCAGACACATCCTCACAACAAAAGTATCCCCATTCCCTCCCATATGGAGACTCTCCCAGGCTGCCAGGTAAACTATGAGTACATCCTCCAGTCACCTTGTGTGCTCCCTGACCTTATCTTGCTGACTGCTGAAATGGTCCACAGCTCTTGTTTCTACTCTCTAATAACTGCACAGCACATGTCTGTGTATAGTGTCAGAGAGTACAGCAGCTGTCACATGGCTGCAGCATTCAGCGTACGAGCCACTCCATTCTGGATTTAAGAGAAAGCATAGCACAGAAACAGTGTTAGTTAGGGTGCAGAATGATCTCCTCGGGGTGAGAGATAGAGGAGAGTGGTCAGTTCTCGTTCTCCTTGATCTCTCATCAGCTTTTGACACCATAGACCACATGGTGCTTCTTGATCGCCTTGGAGGGCTTGGTGGACTCACCGGCAAACTCATCAGCTGGTTTGAATCCTATCTGTCGGGTAGGAAGCAACAGGTAGTGATGGGGAATTTCTCCTCTGGCCTGATGCTCCTGACCTGCGGAGTCCTTCAGGGCTCGATCTAGTCACCCATGCTGTTTGCGGTGTACATGCTGCACCTTGATGATATTATTAGGCGTTACAGTCTGGGTTTTTACTGCTATGCAGATGATACCCAGCTGTATATGTCCTTTGCCTCTGGAACATCGGACACTGTGGATGTGCTAAATAAATGCTTATCTGAGATCCAGGACTGGATGTCCTCTAACTGTCTGCGGCTCAACCCAGACAAGATGGAGGTGCCAGTGATTGAGCCAGGTCATCAGCGGGATATGGCCACCACCGGAGCAGGAACAGGGTTGTTCCTGGGTGCCATCTCATTGGTGGCAGCCAATAAGGTGCAAAATCTGGTCGTTATCCTTGATGATGGACTGACACTTGATGCTCAAGTGTCTTCCATCGTCGGAAATGGTTTTTACCATTTGAGGAATGTCACCCAGATTAAATCCCTAATCCCACCTGATGACCTGTCCTCACTGGTACACACCTTTGTAACATCCAGACTTGACTACAGTAACACTCTCTACTTCAGGATCAGTGGAGGTAACCTCCACCGGCTGCAGTTGGTGCAGAATGCTGCAGCCAGGTTGTTAATGGGCCTTCCTAGGTTCGTACATATAACTCACTGCATGAATTGCGCTGGCTGCCAGTCAGGTGGAGGATTGCCTTCAAGGTGGGCTTGCTCACCTACAAGGCCCTATACGGGTCAGGTCCTGGTTACTTGTCAGACCTTCTGACATCTGCCTGCCCAGTGCGCTCACTTAGCTCTTCCACGGAGTGCTTCCTCACAGTTCCAAGGGCATGGCTTAAGACATTCGGAAGCTGTGCATTTGAGGACACCAGGCCCGTCCCCTGGAACTCATTGCTGCGATCTCTAAGGGAAGCTCCCTCTGTGGAGAGATTTAAATGAGGACTAAAAGCGCATCTGTTTAAACAAGCTTTTAACTTGTAAATCAACATTTTAAAGTGGGGTTTTAGAGTTTTGTTTAATATTTATTATGTATGTGTTTTAAACTGACTTTGACTTAATTATTGAACTGTTCTGTTTTGAAATTTCCACCTCTATGTAAAGTGCCCAGAGCCTCTGGGATTGAATGCTAAATAAATAAAGTTTACTTACTTACTTACTAGCAAAACTAGCCTGAGGGAAACCTGGCAACCAAACAAAATACTCTGCCAAACTTGGAACAATTACTGGAGTCAGCTGGGCAACTCGAGATGGGAGGGATCTGGGATAAGGAAAAGCAAATCTTAAAACAGACAACTTCAGTTTGCCTATCGATTCAGACACCCTCTTCGGCTCTTCTTCAACACTTTGGCCAAAGACACTTCAGGTTAATTGTATGGGGATCTAGCAGCCTAAAATGGGAGTAAGAGACATTTCTTCACCACCCCTTGCCCATTCCAGTCAATCCTAACCTCCTTCATCCTCCCCTGTTCCTCCAGTCAGTTTAAAACAATTCAGCACCTGTCACAGTGATAGGAGCTGGATTTTTTTATTATAAAAAAATTGGGAAGGGTGGTGGAAAGTGACTGGGGTGGGTAAAGGGCTGTCTATAAAACTAGCACTAGCTACCTGAAAAGGACTGGCGTGCTATTTTTGTAAATTATTTGTAGTGACCCAGTTCAATTGGGACAAATCAAAGGTAAAAGTGTTGCATTTCAGCACATTCCTCAAATACAAATTCAGTATGTGCTCATCCTTAGTAAGGGATGGAGAACAGATAAAAAATTTAATTATGGCCAGATTACATGTTTTTAGCAAACCCAAAATTCCCCCAAACCCAAACTGACCTTAAATTCCATCCCAAACAGCTCCTCTCACTACATATTAAATAAAGGGTACTGTAGACATTGGATTGGATTTCATAAGAGCTTGCGCTCTACACTTGTGGTACTTTGGTGCTTACAGAAATTTCATTCATTTGTAGCATTATATAGTAAATGTGTGCAAGCAGGATCCAGTAAAACAGCATGCAAGTGAACATTCAGCATTGACATATTACTCAATAACGCATGACAGGGTCTGTGTCGTGATGGGATAATGTCACGGCTCGGGTGGCTAGACACAAAGCCACAGGCAGAGTGTGTCCAATATTTGAGAAGTGACATTATCCCACACAGACACACCCTGGAGTGCATTATTGCTGTAGTACAATAGTTTGTTTAAAAAGCTTAAAGAAAAGAAACATGTTACACTTTGTAGGTGTTTTTAAAATGTATATTTAAAAGAAATATTATTGGGTTATCTCTGGTCACTAGGTGGTGCTCTTGCATGAAACTGGCTTTATTTCTGTGAGTTTTGGAATGCTGATTGTCAAACACATACACCCCCCAACACACACACATACACACATGTTCTCTGTTTTGTCTCTGTATCTTCCCAGTCCCAATGCCTGCTCTGCTTCTCTGGGACTGGGAAAAGATGTTTTAGTTTTCTTTCACAATCACACTGTTTGCAGGTGTTAACAGAGGTGAGTGGCAGCTGAGCGTGTGACAGAATGACAGGGGACAGGTACATGAAGCCACTCGCAGCGCAAATCTTTTTTTTTTTTATTATTATTATTTAGCTCTTGTTTATCGGGTAAGCACACTAGACAAAGAATGCCTATTTTCAGGTGCAACCCAGGAGGTTACAAGGTAAATTTACAAACAGTGTAACAACAACAACAAGGAAGTGATATACAGGCAGTGAACAGTGTAAACAAGATTAAAAGTAAGTACAGCTTTATTTCTGTAGCGCCCAATCCCAGAGGCTCTGAATGCTGTACAATGAACTACATCAATAGATTAAAATAACAAACAAAAACAATATGACATTGTCATGAAACAACCTCAAAATAAAATACTGAATAATAAATAGGCTAATAATGACAGTAAGTTCTACATACAACAATGTTGACAGTAAACAGCCGACAAATTAAAGTACATCGAATGCCTCTCTGAAAAGGTGGAATTTCAGACCCCTTTTAAAGGCTTCCAATGAGGGGGCCCTCCCTCAAGGAACTTAGAAGTTAGTACCACAACATGGGTCTGGCAACTGTGAAGGTTCTGTCACCGGAGGAGTTCAGCCAAACCATGGGAACCACTAGGAGGCCCACCTCAGAGAAACGGAAAGGGCAGGAGGTCTGGTGAGGAGTCAAGAGGTCACACAGCTAGCTAGGGCCAGCCCGTGTAGGTCCTAATAGGTCAGCAAGTTGACCTTGAAGGAGATTTGCCACCTCACCAGCAGCCAGTGCAGGTCATGCAGGATCGTGGTCACATGATAGAACCTCGGAAGGCTGTTGAGTAACCTAGCCGCAGCGTTCTGCATTTGCAGCAGGTGATACAGGACCCCTCCATTGAGCCCAATGTATAGGACATTGCAGTAATCCAGTCTGGATGTTACAAAATCTTATATCAGTGAGGGCAAGTCATCAGGCAGGATAAAAGTTTGGCTGGGGTGATATTCTAAGACGGTGAAAAACACTTCAGACAATGGATGACATCTGAGCCTCTAATATCAATATGCTATCCAGGATAATGCCAAGACTCTTCACCTTAGCAGAGGCAGCAAAGGAGGAAGAACCAAACATTAGTCCAGTCCCTTCCTCCATCATCTCAGCTCCCCACTGATGGCCAGGCTAAACACCAGTACCTCCATCTTGTCTGGGTTAAGCCTTAGCCAGCTGGAGAACATCCACTCCTGTATTTTAGCCAGGCAGGAATTCAGGACAGAGACTGCACCCTGTGTCCCAGGTTCAAATGACATATACAGTTGGTGCGATCTGCACAGCAGTGGAAACTCACCCTGTAATGTGTAATAATGTCGCCCAGAGGTAGCATGCACACCGAAAACAACATGGGTGAGAGAATCAAGCCCATACCTCTCAATCTCCTGCCTCATAAATCAGGGACAAGACTTAAAATAATCAGGGACAAAGGTTTAAAATCAGGGACACACCTTAACAAATGGTGATATCCATGCAGGAAGCTGGTAGAATAAGTGGTGTAGTGTAAAATGCATTTTCTAAGGCAGAACACATCTGCAACATTGATGTCTGACATTATGTTATGCTTACAACCCCCACTGTTTGGTCAGGGAAACACAATTTGTAGGCGGGACAGAGTAAAGGTTTGAGGTAAAATCAGGGACGTCCCTGAAGATCAGGGACAGTTGAGAGGTATGATCAAGCCCTGTTGAACTCCATATGACAGGGGCTGCTGGCAGGAGGAATAACTCATCATAACCATCCACTGCATCCAATCAGTAAGAAAGGACTCAAACCATCTGACAGTACCAGTGAGTCCAAAGTCTTCTCCAAGGCACACAACAACACACCGTGGTTCACGGTGTCAAATGCTGAGGAAGGGTCAAGTAGAATGAGAATCGACCACTCACCTCTATCTTTCGTCCTAAGGAGATCATTATGTACCCTGACTAGTGCAGTCTCCATACAGTGCCTGAACCTGAATCCAGACTGGAGGAGCTCATAGATGTCAAATGCTGTGAGATGAGCCTTCAGCTGCAAGGCCACTACTTTCTCACTAACCTTACCCAAAATGTATTTATTTATTTGTTGAAATGTTTCACCAGGAGGGCTCACTGAACAACAAGTTGCTCGTCTCAAGGTGCGACCTGGAGGATGGGGTGTACATGAGGATAGACTACAGAGATTGATACAATATCATAATATACACATTTGGAATGGCATACAATTAAGAAACAAGTAGACAACATGATTATACAAATGATATTCAAGGGGAAGAGAAGCAAAGGGGGAAGCTAGCAGGCAGTGCATTAATTAGAATACAACAGTTAGGTCTAAGGTGAAGTGGTATACAACCGGGCAGTCAGTACAATAAGCTTTGGTACAATCGGAAGTGCAAATTAAATACAAGTGCATTTTAGATTTAGTGGCAACCAGCTTAATGCAGAGGAGTGCAGTGGAGGAAGAGGGAGGTGAAGGTATAAAAGAGAGGAAGAAGGGGAGGGGAAGTGGGAGGCATACCGAGAAATGACCCTTCAGGGTTCTGAGAACCTGCCAGGGGCAGAACAAGGTGAAGATAGAGGGTGAGGAGAGAAGATAGATAGGTGGGGGGCAAGAGGGAGGTAGATAGAGAGTTGGGGGGCAGGAGGGAGGTAGGGAGAGAAGGTTGGTAGCAGAAGAGGGGGCTAGAGGAAGTGGCAATAATATTAGAGGAGTGAGAGATTTGGGGTGAATACACTGGAGTAGAATTTTGGGAGGAAGTTAAGGTGGATTAAAGTAAGAGCAGCTAGAGGTGAGGTAGTTGTGTAAGGTACATCCAAGGGAGGAGAAGGAGTGGCGTATTTGAGAGGGAAGGGAGTTCCAGACTTTAGGGATGTGATAGGAAAAACCAGACTGCCTGATTATTGTGGAGCAGTGGGGGGCGCCAAAATACAAATGTAAGTAAATCTGAGGGAGTGGGAGGGTGAGGTTGTGGCTGAGAGGGATGTGGTGAGATAAGGAGGGAGTTCACCAAGCCAATATTTTGAGGTGAGTTTGGTACAATGGGAGAGGTGCCTGTTAGCATGCAGGGGAAAGGACAGGGCATGATAGAAATCACAATGATGAGTCTGAGAGGGAGCATCAAGAGCAAAGCGACAGAAGGAGTTGGGAGGACTTTGGAGCGGCACTATAGACTACATCGCAGTAGTCAAAGATGTGGAGTATCATCTTCTGGACAAGTTCACGCCTTGCCATAGGAGGGATGCAGCTACGGTTCCTATGTAAGGCACCAAGCTTGGGGTGCAGTTTTTTCAAGATGGCGTCAATATGTCCAGAGAAGGTGAGGTGTTGGTCCAGAAAACCCCAAGGTATCTGAAAGAGGCAGTGTCATAATCAAAGATATCACATGTCCCTTATTTCACGCTGTGCAAAAAATGTGATATTAAGACATTGGCTTGACCAAAACATCCCCACTTTCTTTCACCGAGTGGTTCCGGGAAATACTGTTCACCTTACAAGCCGAACACATCATCACTAATCTTTCTCATAGAATTTCCACTTACCAGAAAATATGGGAACCCCTATACATGTTATTAACTTTATAAGGTTTTTTTTTTTAATCTTCCTTACGCTTTCCTGCTCGACAGGGTCCCCCTTGGTTAGCTTTGTTTCTGACTATCTGGGTGCCCTTTGAATTTCTTTACCTATGCATTTAGGTAATGCCCTAATCTCTCAGTTCCCTAATTAATATTTGTGTTTTAAGTAGGGTGGGTTCCCCTGGTGGTGGGGAGGAGGGTGGGCTCGGAAGGTGGGGGGCATTTGCAGGGTTGTGTATTCATTACTACCATATTCTTTTTTCTCCTTCAGGTTTTTACTGTATTGTTGAGATAGGCTCAGTATATTCACTATGTTACCCCGCATTTTGATTATGGGTACATTACTGTGGGTGGGTACTGGTAAAGAGGGCGGGGGGGGTTTATGTTGATGTGATTTGGTTTCTTGCTTTTTGTTTTGACTTGTAATTATTGTTATGATTGTTGTTTTTGTTCTTGCTCTTTTATTCTTGAAAAGTTTAATAAAGAATATTAACTCTGAAAGAGGCGGTGTCCTCTAGTATTGTCCCATCCAGGGTGTGGAAAGAGGGCAGGCCAAAGAGCCTTGAGAGTCTCTGCCTAGTGCCAAAGGTCATGGAGACTGCCTTCTTGGCATTAAGAAAGAGCTGATGGGATGCACACCAGAGCTGAACCTGGTGGAAGTCATACTGCAGGGTGGTTGCAACATCAGCTGGGCATTTGCCGGAGGTATACAAGACAGTATCGTCAGTGTACATGTGGACAGAGGAAGAGGGGGAGCAGACTGATGGCAGGTTGATTAGGAAGATAGATAAAAGAATGGGACCAAGCACAGAGCCCTCTGGGACCCCTGTGGTGATAGGAAGGGAAGGGGAGATGGAATCCTGCACCATGTCAGATTTCGTTCTGCCTATGAGGTAGGCTGTAAACCAGGTTGTGTTGGGTGTGGACAGACCGGCTTCCGAGAAGGAGTCAAAAAGGAGGGCATGGGAGGCAGTGTTGAATGCCTTGGTGAGGTTGACAAAGATGGCTGGTGTGATGAGGCCATTATCCATCCCGGTAAGGATGGAGTCAGTGAGCCTGAGTAGGGAGGTGGTGGTTGAGTGATTTTTTCTGAAATCCAGATTGGAATGGGGGAAAAAAGGAGGAGTCAGTTAGAAAGGTGGTGAGTTGGGAGAGAACCAAGTGTTCTTGGAGCTTAACGAGGGTGGGAAGGATAGAGATAGAACAAAAGTTTCCAGGAGAAGTAGAGTCACCACTCTTGGGAAGAGGGAGGACCACGGCATGTATCCAGGACATTGGGACAGATGAAAACGAGAAAGAGAGGTTTAGGATTAAGGAGAAAGGATAGGCAATAGCTGGGACTGAGAGGTAGAGGAGCTTTTGGTTAAGGTCATCGGGTGAGGAGCCTTTAGAAGGGTTAAGAGAAAGAAGGGCTTTTAGTGTTTCATCGTGGTGACTGCTGAGAAGGAGAAGGAGGAGATGGCAGGAGGAGGAAGGGTGCCTAAGGAGGGGGATGCGAGAAAGGGGAGGGACTTTCGGAGAGCTGAGGTGCACAAGGTATCATAGGAGTTAAATTCCTTGGCCACTAGGCAGGGGTTGGATACAAGGGAGTTATTTACTGTAAGCACGTGGGGGGGGGATGAGACAGGGGGGAGAAGAGGGCTTGGACCACTTTCCAGATTTGGAGGGAGTGCTGATATTAGAGAGAAAGCTGATCTAAAATACTTGGACTTGGCTAGTCTAGTTGCTTTAGTGCAATAATTTCTTAGCATGCAGTACTTTGCATAATCAGTGGGGAGTTGGGATGCCTTTTGCTTTGTCACACGCCCTGAGGCAGGCCAGCAGTTCTGGGGTTATCCAGGGAAGATGGTTGCTGTGAACTCTAGTTCATTTGAAAGAGGAAAATTTATTCCAGGTTGTAAGGAATTTTTCTTTAAAGTAGGCGAGGGCATGGTCGACAGAGGGGGCAGAGGTGAGAGGGGCTCAATCAGAGAGAGCAAGATCTTATATTAGTGGGTCAAGGTCCAAGGAGTTGAAGGAATGAAGTTGCAGGATGTTATGTGGGGGTTTGGGCCTGTGGACCTTTCTAACCAGGAAAATGGGATGGTGATCACTGAGGGCATCTGGTAGGGTACCAGATTTAATGACTCTATGGGAGTGAGAGGGGAGTGCCCTGTCTATCAGGGAATGGTTTTGTATTTTAGGATTCAGGTGAGTGGGTTCTTGGATGAGTTGGGCATGATTTTGGGCTGTTATGTCATTATGAGTCTTAGATGTGGAGGAAGACAACCAGTTGAAAGTCACCCAATAAATATAACTCACCTGTGTGAGAGAAGGAAGTTATGGAGGTAACAAGTTCTGAAGCGACAGTGGGCTGGATGTCGGGGCAGCAGTAGATGCCTGCTATGATACATAGATACATAGACACTGTAGGCAGATAAGGTCCTATGGCACACCCAGTCTGCCCATTTGAGCTTGTAAGTTCACTTTATGCTTTCCTAGAAGTCTGTTGCCCCTTACCCCTGACCTCCAGAATTCCCTTATGTCTATCCCATGCATTCATAAATCTCATGATTGTTTCAGCCCCCGCCACTTCCTCTGGCAGGGTGTTCCACTTGTCCACCACCCATTCTGCGAAGAAAGTCTTCCTCACGTTTCCTCTGAATCACCCTCCCTCCAACTTCATCCCATGCCCTCTAGTCCTGGAGCATCTTTTTCGCTGGAAAATAGTGTATTCCTGCACCCTGTTTCTCCCTGTAAGGTACTTGTATGTCTCTATCATATCCCCTCTTTCCCTCCTCTCCTCCGGGGAGTACATATTCAAGCCCTTCAACCTGTCCTCATTGGACTTGTGATGCAATCCCTGTACCATCTTTGTTGCCCTCCTCTGAACCTTCTCTACCCTATGTCCTTACATAGGTAAAGTCTCCAGAACTGTACACTGTACTCCAGATGGGGCCTCACTAGTGTCTTGTAGAGTGGAATTATGACCTCCCTTTGGTGATGCCCTTGCCTATGTATCCTAGCATCCTATTTGCTTTACCTGCTGCTTTGTCACACTGTTTCCCTACCTTGAGGTCATCAGAGATGATAACTCCAAGGTCCCTTTCCTGCTTGGTGCATGCTATTTCCTCACCCCCAACTAATATTTTGTTACAGGGTTTTTGTGCCCCATATGCATTATCTTGCACTTCTTTGCATTGAATTTCAACTGCCAAATCCTTGACCATTCTTCAAGCTTCTGCAGGTCCCTCCTCATTCGGTCTACACCCTCTGGCATGTCCACTCTGTTACAGAGTTTCGTGTCATCAGTGAACAGGGAAATTCTGCCTTCTAGGCCCTGCGCAATGTCACTAATGAAGACGTTGAATAGGACCAGTCCCAGTACTGATCCCTGTGGTACCCCACTGGTCACTCTTCCCTCTGTGGAGTGACAGCCATTTACCATCACCCTCTGTGTCCTGCCTCCCAGCCAATTACCTGCCCACTGCACTACTGTCCTGCCCACTCCCATATTCCCCAGTTTGTTTAATAGCCTTCTATGTGGCACAGTGTCAAAGGCCTTGCTGAAGTCCAGATAGGCCACGGCCATTGCCCACCCCTGATCCACCTCCCTTATCACCCAGTCAACAAATTCAGTGAGGTTGGTCTGACATGACCTCCCCCCAGTGAAACCATGCTGCCTTGGGTCCTGAAGTCCGTTGGCAACCAGATGTTCCACCAATCTCTCCTTTAGTAGTGCTTCCATGATCTTCCCCACTACCGAGGTCAGGCTGACTGGTCTGTAGTTCCCCGCTTCCTCTTTTTTCCTGCTTTTGTATAAGGGGACTACATCTGCTGACCTCCAGTCCCCTGTTTCCAGTGATCAGTTAAACAGGATTGCCAGAGGTTCAGCCACCACTTCTGTTAGTTCCTTTAGGACTCTGGGGTGCACCCCATCTGGTCCCATTGCTTTATTAACTTTTATTCCTTCCAATTCTTTCAGGACCCTTTCCTGCATTAAGGGACTTGTGTCCATTTCTGTGCCATTCCCACCCCTTGTACTCCCTTCAGGCCCATTAATCTCCTATTCCTCAGTAAAGACTGAGCAGAAATACCTGCTCAGTATGTCAGCTTTACTGTTGTCATCCTCCACGTGGCCCCCAGCCTCCCCCTTCAGTCTCACTATCTCTCCCTTTGCCTTTCTTTTTTCACTTATGTACCTGTAAAAGGTTTTGTCCCCTCTACCCACTGATTTTGCAATGTGCTCTTCTGTCTGAGCTTTGGCTTCCCTTACTGACCTCCCTGCCTCCCTTTGCTTTTTCTGGTAGTTCCTCCTATCCCCTTCTGCCTGTGTCTTTTTGTATTGCCTGAATGCAATCTTTTTGGTTTTCACTTTCTCTGCTGCCTCCTTGGAAAACCATAATGGCCTCCTCTTTTTTTCCCTTGCCAACTTGCTTAATGCATAATTCTGTTGCTCTTGTAATGCCCACTGTTCCTCAACCTGATTCCCTCCCCATTCCTATTAATGCCTCTTTCAAGCATCTCCCCATTTTCCCAAAGTCTGCCCCCCTACAGTCAGGATACATATTTTTATGTGGATTGGTTCTGCTCCTTCTGTGATTTCAAACCACAGTGACCAGTGATTACTGTTCCCCAGGTGCTCCCCTACAGTTACCTCCATCCCACTGTCCCCGTTTGTGAGCATGAAGTCCAGTATTACCTTCTGCCGAGTTGGTTCCATGACCAGTTGCTTGAGGAAGGCACCTTGAAGGGAGTCCAGGATAAATCTGCTCCTGGTTGTTGCTGTTGTTGAGAGGCTCCAGTACATGTCTGGAATATTGAAGTTTCCAACCAGCACCACCTCACCCTTGTCTGCCATCCTTGGATGGCTAGCATCAGCTCCCTATCTGTTTCTTCCTCCTGGGCTGGCGGCGTGTAGACCACCCCTGTGTGGATGGCTGACCCCATTTTCCTTTCTATCTTAACCCACAGTATCTCTCCCCCATTTTGTTCCTTCTGGATCTCTGTGGCCTTTATGCCATCTTTCACATAAAGTGCCACTCCTCCGCCCTTTCTGCCTGCCATGTCTCTTCTGAATATGTTGTAGCTGGGTATGGCCATCTCCCAGTAGTGGTTATCATTACACCAGGTTTCTGTGATGGCCATGATGTCCAGGTCCAACTGCACCATGACAGACTCCAGATCCTCCATCTTGTTGCTAAGACTCCTGGCATTGGCATACATGGCTTTCCATGATTTGAACTCCCTGGACTGTTTAGCTATTCTATTCCAGCCCCTTCCCTGGTTGTCCTTTATCCATGGTCCTCCCTGCTGTCTACCCTTCTGTTGAATTTTACCCCCTTTTTGCCTATCCACCTCTTGGGTGCTTATCTCCATCTTTTGCACACTGTTTTGTAGAGATAGCCACTCCTCCTGTTCACTGGTTCCACTGCTAGCTGCGGGGGTGGGCAAATAGGTACCCTCTTTGCTGGTCTGCCACCCTCCTTGGCTAGTTTAAATGCTTGTCCATGTAGCATTTAAACTTATCATTGAGTGCTTGAATTCCCCTCCAGGATGGATGCAGACCATCAGGCTGAACAAGCCTCCTTCCCTCCAGGTGGTTCCCCAGTCACCAAATGAATCCAAACCCTTACTCAAGCACCAGTTCTTCAACCATGAGTTAAAGTCCCTGGTGTGTGGGCCCCTACGCTCTCCCATGCCTCTCACAGGTAGTACTTCCGAGAAGGTGACAGAAGTAGCTGCTTGCTTGAGACCCCTCCCCAGTTTCCTAAACTCTTCCTGAACTTGCTTAGACTCCCCATATGCCAGGTCATTAGTACCTAGGTGGATAATAACATCAAGCTCACCCTCCCGTCTTGCCTTCCCGGTGATCCCCAGGATCTTCCTCCCAACCATCCATGCTATGGCACCTGGTAGGCACCTCAGCTCCCTGTTCTACCCCTCTTGTGTTCCTAGTTGGATCCCTCTTATGACAGAGTTCCCCACCAGGATTCACTTCCTCCTCCTCTGGGGTCCACTGCTCTCCCCACTGAGGTCACCTCCCTAGTTGACCTCCATATCCTTCCCTTCCACTTCTCTGGGTACCTCTGTTTGGTTGTCCCAGTTTGCCAGTGCAGCATATGAGTTCTGGAGTGGAACAGGATTTGGGATGTGCCTCTGCCTGACTGCCCTAACCCTCCCCAAGCCCACCGTCATCCAAGTGCTCCTCGTTTTTGGCATCCTTTGAGGCAGTGGCATTAGACTGGGTGGTCTCTGGAAAGGGGCAAAGGTACTCCTGACCCAGCTGACTTCCACTTTGAGTCTGGCTACCTCATCCCACAGTCCAGAGAGATGCCTGCAGACAGGGCAGCACCTCAGCGTCCAGAAGGTCTGCCTGAATACGGCTGCCCCTCATCCACTGCATTGCACCACTCCCCACATTATACTGCACTTATACTGTTATTCCAGTACTTGTCTGTTACTGAAGCTCTCCTAGTTCCCTCTTTATTAATTTACTGTCCTGAAAATCCTCCCACTGATCCTCAGATACCTTTTTTAAAGAAGGAAAACAAAACCAAAAAACAGACAAAAAAATGAGTCAAAACACTTGTGCCGAGGGTGGTCTCCCTTGCCCTTATGCCACTCCTACTCCACAACCCCTGCTGTTCCCTGTGCTTAGCTCCTGTCAGTCAGATTTAACAAGGCATATAATTAAGAGTGGGGGGCAGGGGAGGGAGCGTGGGCGAAAATTTGCAGCGAGTAACGACAGTACCACTACAAGCACACCAAACTAGGTTTTAAATTTTCAACAGCCTAAAAACAATTCTAAGTAAACACAGCAAAGAAATAACAGTACCACTAAAAGCCCACAAATCTAAGTACAAAACAAAAACAGCAACGAGCAGTTACTGCACTGAAATTAATCTGGATCCTTCCCCTTCTGGCTTCTTCTGAGACCTTTATGAAGATCTTTATGAAGGTCAGGATGGAGAATCGCAGGGCAATCAGGATGGAGATGGGCAGAAGGTGCCTGCCTGGTGCCATGGCTTGGAGGGACAGGAAGCACATCCTCAGGATCACGAGAACAGCTGCAAGGGAGTCTGAGCTGGATGTCATTGTCCATCTAGGGACAAATGACTTGGCTCATCATGAGATCAGAGCAGTGCAGGAGGACATTGCAGAGTTGGGGAGGGGCCTAAGACAAGTAGCACACACAGTATCCTTCTCAGAGGTGCTGCCTGTCAATGGCATGGGGGAGGTGAGGGTAATTAGCACCATGCAGTTTAATGAATGGTTTAAAAAATGGTGTGGAGCACAGAGGTTTGGCTTCACTGGGGACTGGGGTTCCACCTGGAGGGACACCAGCCTATACTGGCAGGATGGTCTGCATCTGTCCAGGAAGGGAACAAGTCTTTTGAGCAATCGGTTTAAATGCTTCATTGGCAAGCTTTTAAACTAGTTAGAGGGGAGGCACTGATAAGCAGCAGGAAAATCCCAGCCTCTCCTACAAAACAGGGTACTAAATGAGAAAAGACCGAGGTAGAAAGGTCAGTGGGGGATGCTGCAACAGAAGGTAAAGCCATCAAAAAATGGAGAGCAATGAGTACCAATGCCTGTAGTCTGGGTAACAAGCTTCCTGAATTAGTGGCCTTGATGGAGGAGGAACATCTGGATATCGTGGCAGTCACAGAAACATGGTACACACAAAACCATGACTGGGACATAAACATACCAGGATACACTATCTACAGGAGGGACAGGGAGGGTAAAAGAGAGGAGGAGGAGCTCTTTACATAAGGAAGGAATAAAAGCAACAGAACAAAGGGTAAACAGGGAGGAGAAGAAGCACTGTGGGTAAATTTGGAGACAGGCAATGGCACCACAATCCGTGACAGGGTTTAGAGTACAGATCTCTTCTCAGGGGAGGAAATGGACAAGGAAATGATAGAAAGTATACTTAGAATGGCAGAAAAAGGGAGATATTGCTGATGGGTGATCTGAATATGCCAGATGTTAACTGGAGTGCAGTTGCAGCAGCCACTTCAAAAGAGTGGGGTTATTCTAGATGCCCTACAGGGGGCATGCCTTAGACAACTAGTATTGGAGCCCACTCAAGAGGGAGCAATCTTAGACCTGGTTCTCTCAAATGGAGATGGAGAGAGGATCACAGATATAGAAGTGGGTAGCCATCTGGGAACTAGCGACCATTGAACAGTATAGTTCACAAAAACCAGCAATAGAGTCAAGCCATACAAAGGCAAACGTACTGGACTTTAGGAGGGCTGACTTTGCCAAAATGGGTGAGTGCCTAAGGAATGCACTAGCAAATGGGCAGGAAAGAGGGGTGGAAGAACAATGGGGAATAATAAAAACTGCCACAGAGGTAACGAGCCTTTGTGTGAAGCAAATAAACAAACCAAACGATGTAAGAAACCACTATGGTTCTCAAAGGAAGTGGCAGTGAAGGTTCAAGAGAAAAAGAAAGCATTCAGGAAGTACAAGGAATCGCAGAAGGAGCAGGACAGAGAACTGTATCAGTTAAAGCAAAAGGAGGCTGGGAAGGCAGTCAAACAGCAAAGGCCCAAACCGAGAGAAAGATAGCCAACTCAGTTAAGAAGGGGGATAAAACCTTTTATAGGTACATCAGGGAGCGAAGGAAGACCAAGGGAGGGATAGTGAGGGCTTAATAAAGGGAGGAGGGTGGGCAGAGGAGACTGTGAAAAGGTAGAGATACTAAACAAATATTTTTGCTCAGTATTTACAAATGAAGAGGGGGAGGTACCTAAAACAAACGGTAGAAACACTCTGGATACAGAAGTTGATACCAGCCCATTTACAGAAGAAAGGGTTCTGAAAGAACTCTTAAAACTGAAGGTGGACAAAGCAATGGGGCCTGATGGGATTCATCCCAGAATTCTAAAAGAACTAAGGGTAGAACTAGTGACACCACTGACTACCCTTTTAACAAATCATGGGAGGATGGGGTGGTACCCGAGGACTGGAGGAGGGCAGATGGATTCCTTCACAAAAGTGGGAGCAAGGCAGAAGCAGGAAACTACAGACCTGTTAGTTTAATCTCAGTGATAGGGAAAATGATGGAATCACTTCTGAAGGAAAGAATTGTCGAGTATCTAGAGGCCAGAGGGCACAGGACCCTAGGCAGCATGGATTCACAGCGGAAGGTCATGCCAGACGAATCTGATAGATTTATTTGACTGGGTGACCAAAGTAGTAGATCAGGGAGGGGCTGTGGACATGATCTACCTAGACTTTAGCAAGACATTTGACACAGTCCCACAGAAAAGATTAATATGCAAGTTAGCCAGCCTGGGAGTTGGTCCCAAGATGACAGCCTGGGAAAAGAATTGGCTGGAGAATAGGACACAAAGAGTAAGAGTAAATGGAGTCCACTCAGAAGAAAGGGGGGTTACTAGTGGGCTACCGCAGGGTTCAGTATTAGACTGATCCCTCTCAATGTCTTTATGTTTAACATTGCAGAGGGACTGGAAGTAAAGTATGTCTCTTTGCAGATGACACAAAGATCTGCAACAGAGTTGATGCACAGGGTGGTGTGGAAAGGATGAGAAGGGACTTGACAAGGTTACAGGAATGGTCAAATGTATGGCAGCTTAGATTCAATGCTAAGAAGTGCAAGGTAATGCACCTGGGAAACAAAAACCCAGGGGAAGAGTACACAATGGGGGGTGAGATACTAACAACAACAAAAATGGAAAGGGACCTGGAGATAGTCATATCAGATGACCTAAAGGTGGACAAGCAATGTGAGAGGGCAGCAAGGAGGGCTGGGGGGATACTGGGATGCATAAGGAGAGGCATCACCAGTAGAAAACAGGAAGTTATTATCCCTCTGTACAGACAGCTGGTGAGACCCCATCTGGAGTACTCATGCAGTTCTGGAGACCCAGTCTCCGCAAAGACATAGACAGGATGGAAGCTGTCCAGAGGAGGGCACTAAAAATGGTGCAGGGTCTGCACCGGAAGACATATAGAAGAGAGATGAAAGGAGCTTAATATGTATAGCCTCGAGGAAAGGAGGGAGAGGGGGACATGGATAGAAACATTCAAGTACCTCAAGGGAATCAACAAAGTCCAAGAGGGTAGCATCTTTCAAAAAGAGGTGTGCAAGAACAAGACGTACAATTTGAAGATAGAGGGGCAGCCTAGAGGTAATTTAAGGAACTATTTTTTTCACAGAGAGGGTTGTGGATGCATGGAACGCCTTCGGAGGAAGGTTGTGGAGTCAAAACAGTGGTGGAATTCAAGCATGCATGGGACAGTCATAAGGCCATTCTAGGGGTTGGGGGTAGGAAGAAGTAGGCTGCTGGTTAACTAGGATCTGCAGCTTATCCAGTAGGTAGGGAAATGGGCAGACTGGGTGGGCCAAGCGGTCCTTATCTGCCATCAAATTCTATGTTTCTATGTTTCTATGTTAAGGGCAGGGCAATTCTAATGGGAAGGACTTCATAAGCAGCAGGGCGGGAGGCTGAGAAAATGGTGGAGTATATTAGTGAGGACAGTACATACCTAGCTACACCACCACCTCTGCCAGCCCTGTCCTGCCTAGAGATGGAGTAGCTGAGGATGGAGATAGAGTGGTCGGGGATCTTGTTGTTGAGCCAAGTTTCTGTTATAATTATAATATCTGGTGTAGGTGAGATAACCATTGTTTGCAAAAGGTCAGTCTTTGATATCAGGCTACAGATGTTCAGGTGTATGATTTTCAGTCCAGTAGCTGAGACAGAGAGCAGCCACCAGCTTTCTTAAAGCAATGAGGTGATTTAATAAAGTACACTGAATTGAATTCTTAATTTTGGGGCCTGTGTAAGTAAGTAGAAGTCAGTGTTTTGGTTCTCTGTTTTGGGGGTTGACTTTACTTAGTGTAACTTTTATTTGCCATGGAGGAAATCTAGCTGGGAGAATATTTGCAGTCATTTGTGACTAGACCTGTTACTTACTGTAAACTCTGTGAAACAGGTGTCTGAAAGGAAGGAAGGCACTCACCGTGGTGGTGGGTCAGAGTTGTAGTTGATTGTTTCTGGAGGGCATGAGCTTAGTCCTACCCACCTTGACCCTCACCCCACCCGCCCCAAGCACATCATTTCCTTTATATCAGGGGTTCTGACATCACTTTCCCAAAAGTGTAAAGGACATACACCTGTTCATACCCTTAACAGCACAGCACATTGAATAGGGGGTAAACACACGCACACTCACATGCACTAAAAACAAAAACAACAACAAAAAATCTTAAACAGAAAGGGAGACAGACATGTGAGGAATGCTGCAATGCACTGGCTGTGGAGCAGCAGTCTTCCGGGAGACATTCTGGAGGCTGCGTTGCTGCCCTATTTGCATGTACCTCTCTGGTCTGAGGGAGGAGGTTGCTTGTCTCCATGCTGACCTAGTGATGATTTAGGAAACCTCCTCCCCCACCCAGGTACACCTGGATATTGGGGCAGTCACAGAGACATGGTACACAGAAAACCATGACTGGGATGTCAACATACCAGGGTGCACAAACTACAGGAGGGACAGGGAGGGTAAAAGAGGAGGAAGAGGAGTTCTCTACATAAGGGAAGGAATCAAAGCAACAGAACTGAAGGGTAAACAGGGAGGGAAGGAGGCACTGTGGGTCACCCTGGAGACAGAAATTGGCACTACAATCCACACACAGGTTGTTTACAGACCCCTGTCTCAGGGAGAGGCAATGGACAAGGAAATGATAGAAGGAATCCTAAGAATGGCAGAAAAAGGACAGATATTGTTGATGGGGGACCTGAATATGCCAGATGTAACTGGAGCACCTTTACTGCAGCCACATCCAAGAGCAGGGCCATTCTCGATGCCCTACAGGTGGCATGCCTCAGACAGCTAGTGTTGGAACCCACTCGGAAGGGAGCAATCTCAGACCTGGTACTCTCAAACAGGGATGGAGAGAGGATCTCAGATTTAGAAGTGGGTAGCCATCTGGGAACAAGTGACTGCCAAACAGTGTGGTTTACAATAAACACAGCTGTAGAGTCAAACCATACAAAAGCAAGGGTGTTGGACTTTAGGAGGGCTGACTTTGGCAAAATGGGAGAGTGCCTCAGAAAAGCACTAGCAAAGAGGCAAGAAGGAGGGGTGGAAGAACAATGGGGAAACTCAAAACTGCCATCACAGAGGCAACAAGCTTTTATGTAAAGCAAATCAACAAAACAAAACAAAGGAAAAAGCCACTATGGTTCACAAAAGAGGTGGCAGGAAAGGTTAAAGGGGAACTGTCATCAACAGGATTTCTTAATGCCTGAAAGCCCATAAAAAGTTAGTTTGATTGAGCCATTGTGTTTATCTGTGAGTCTTTGCAGTCCAGAGTTATTCATAAGTAAATCACCCTGTAATTAAGGGCTGGTGGCAGCCATGTTTTGGACTACTGACAGGAAATGATGTCACCTAGAGTCTAGGTCCTCCTTTGATTGTATTTAATCCAACAGGTTAAATAGGAAATCGACTGTTTCATTAAGTGTGTTTTAAGGTGTCATGACAACACTTTCTACATCTGTAACAGTTGTTTTGTATGTATATTGAAACTAGTGAGTTATCACCTTTATATTTCAAACTGTTAGTAAAAATAATATATCTTCAGGATTGCTTTAACTTCTAGGATATACAGTACTGCTAGCTGAACATGTCAGTACAGATTTCTGGGGCTGCCACAGTACCACCTTCTGTCTTTTTCCATTCCCTCTCTTACAGCCTTTTCTCTTACAATTTTGTGTGTGACTTGGGTCTACAAGATGCAAATGTAGCTACATACCTCACTGGCCTGGCAACATGGCCTCCCTGTGCTCCCTCAATACACCCGGGAACAAGCTGTTACTCAGTGTGGCTTTCCTGGACAAAGACAGTAAAAACAATCCAAGCATGTGTTAAGATTCTGAAAATATGCTCTTTGTAGCCAGATTTGACTTGAAAAGAAAAAAATAGGACATGATTACTATAGATGGACAACATTGTTAAAACATGCATAATCTGAAATGCATTATTAAAAGAGTATTTTACTTATTTTGATGAAGTTGAAAGTGTAACAGTTTCTTATTGAAATGCTTTGGCTGGAATGGGGTTTTGTAATTACAACACATTCTACATTTATAATGTTTGTTTTGTATGTGCAATGAAACTAGTGAGTTACCACCTTTACATTTCAAACTGTTAGTAAAAATAAGGGAAAGGGGAAATTGTTTAACCAGGAAAGGCACACTAAGCTAAAGCTTGTTTCCAGGTGCGACCTGGGAACACAAGGAAGTGAAGTGACTTGCTCAGAGTCAGACATTATGCAGGTGGGGGCTGTGGGATTCAAACTCAGGTCTCCAGGTTTGTAGCTCAGTGCCTTTAACCACTGCGCTATATTGCCTCCTAATAATCTAATAGAATTCTGTCATTGTTATGGTAGAAAATCCCACTCCATCCAAAGTATTTCAGTAAGAAACTGTTATACTTTTAACTTCATCAAAAGAAGTAAAATACTCTTTAATTAATGGTGATCATTTTTTACATATAGATAAAGACACTTTTATCTCCAGTTACAACCTCCTTGTTGATATGTGTGGTTACAACCACAAGGTTGTAATCAACATCTGTCAATCAAGCATCACCACAGAACGCTACAGAAACTGGTGTGTAGTTTCACTCTGGGTGGGCTGAACATCTTGCCCAACATGGTGGCTCAATTACTGAGCACTGGTACCAGCACTCAGGCTTTGCCACATGCTAAGACAAGTAGGATTTAAAATATTTTTAAATATCTATCTAGTTGATTCTGCCTTGAAAATGAAAAAATCAATCTGGTTGATCTTGCTGCTCATACCCTTCGAGCACGTCTTACACTATGCAGCAATGCTGATGGGCCGCGACTTTCCAGAATGTTGTTACAACTATAATGTGAAAAAAAGAAAAGAAGAAAAAAAAGGGAGAGGCAGGCAGTGTGTGTGTGTGTGTGTGTGTGTCTATCTCTGACAGAAGTGCTGTGCTAACTCAACTGTGCAGAAAGGGAAAAACATATTGCCATTAATTAAATAAAATAATATATGGGTGTGTGTGTAAAAAACATAATTTTACACACACACTCAGTGTGCAATGCTTTTATAAATCCCTCAGGGTTTATGTTGTATCCCACACCTTGGGTATGTGTACAACTCTGGTTACACCCACCCACCCATATATTATTCGATATTTTAATAATGCATTTCAGGTTATGCATGTTTTAACAGTGCTGTCCATCTATGTGTTTTTCCAATTATTAAACAAGTAAATGTGTCCTGTTTTTTTTCTTTTCAAGTCAAATCTGAATAGAAAAAGTATAATATTTTCAGAATCTTAACATATGCTCAAAACCCATTCTGCTGGATGAACAAAGCTTGTTCACAGCTGTACTGCCAGCTGATAATCAAAAGCTACACATTTCAAGGCTGGCCACATGCTGCCAGGCCAGTAGGTATGTAGCCACATTTGCATCTTATAGACCTGAGTTCACACCTGAAACTGTAAGAGAAAAGGCTGCAAGACAGGGAACATAAAAAGACAGAAGTTGGTGCTATGGCAGTCACAGAAATCTGTACTGACATGAACACAGCCAGGGTTTAGAAATCCTGATATGGGGCCCCAATACCTGTTGGCACCACAGAGCCAGCCTTGAGATGCGTAGTTTTTGATGATCAGCTGGCAGTATAGCCTAAAGGTTAAAGCAATCCTGAAGATGGACAATTTTTACTAACAGTTTGAATCATAAAAATGATAACTTACTAGTTTCAATGCACATACAAAACAATTATTAGAGATGTAGAAAGTGTTGTAATGACATCTTAAAACACACTTAATAAAACAGTTGATTTCCTGGTTAACCTGTTGGATTAAATACAGTAAAAGAAGGACCGAGATCCTCTGTGACATCATTTTCCGTGAGGGGCTCAAAACATATGGCTGCCACCAGCCCTTAATTACAGGTGATTTTAATATGAATAACTCTGGACTGGAAACACTCACAGATAAACACAATGGCTCAATTTAATTAGCTTTTTATGGGCTTTCAGACATTAATAAATCATGTTGATAACAGTTCCCCTTTAAGGATAAAAGGATAGCATTCAGGAAATATAAGGAAACACATAATGAGCAGGACAGAGGACTATATCAGTTAAAGCAGAAGGAGGCAGAGAAGGCAGTCAGAATAGCAAAGGCCCAAACTGAGGAAAAGATAGCCAACTCTGTTAGGAAGGGGGGATAAAACCTTTTATAGGTACATTAGGGAGTGAAGAAAGACCAAGGGAGGGCTACTGAGGCTTAATAAAAGGGAGGGAATGTGGGCAGTGGGTGACAGTGAAAAAGCAGGGATACTGACAAATACTGCTGCTCAGTATTCACAAAAGAAGAGGAGGAGGAGGTACCTAAACTAATCAATAGAAACACTCTGGGAAGGGGGGGGGGGTTGATACGAGTCCATTCACAGAAGAAAGGGTTCTGAAAGAACTCTTAAAATTGAAGGTGGACAAAGCAATGGGGCCTGACGGGATTCACATCAGAATTCTGAAAGAACTAAGGGGAGAACTCGTGACACCACTGATTACCCTCTTTAACAAATCATGGGAGGATGGGATGGTACCAGAGGACTGGAGGAGGGTAGATGTGATTCCACTTCACAAAAGTGGGAGCAAGGCACAGGCAGGAAACTATAGACCTGTTAGTTTGACCTCAGTGGTAGGCAAAATGATGGAATCACTTCTGAAGGAAAGAATTGTTGAGTACCTAGAGGCAAGCTGGGCACAGGACCCAAGGCAGCATGGATTCACAGTGGGAAGGTCATGTCAGAAGAATCTAATAGATTTCTTTGACTATGTGACCAAAGTAGTAGACTAGGGAGGGGCTGTGGACATGGCCTACCTAGACTTTAGCAAGGCATTTGGCACAGTCCCACACAAAAGATTAATAAACAAGTTAGCCAGCCTGGGAGTGGGTCCCAAGGTGGTAGCCTGGGTAAAAAATTGGCTGGAAAACAGGACACAGAGAGTAATAGTAAACGGAGTCTACTCAGAAGAAAAGGGGGTTACTAGCGGGGTACCACAGGGTTCAGTACTGAGACCAGTCCTCTTTAATGTCTTTATAAGTGACATTGTAGGTGGACTGGAAGGAAAAGTATATCTCTTTGTAGACGACACAAAGATCTGCAACAGGGTTGATACACAAGGTGGGGTGGAAAGGATGAGAAGGGACTTGGCAAGGTTGGAGAGATGGCCAAATGTATGGCAGCTTAGATTCAATGCAAAAAAGAGCAAAGTAATGCACCTGGGAAACAAAAATCCAGGGGAAGAGTACACAGTGTGGTGGGGGGGGGAGATACTAACAACAACAAAAATGGAAAGGGACCTGGGGTAGTCATATCAGATGACCTAAAGATGGGCAAACAATGTGAGAAGGCAGTATGGAGGGCTGGGGGGATACTGGGATGCATAGGGAGAGGCATCACCAGTAGAAAACAAGAAGTTTTTATCCCTCTGTACAGGCAGTTGGTGAGACCCCATCTGGAGTATTGCATGCAGTTCTGGAGACCCCATCTTCGCAAGGACATAGAAAGGATGGAGGCTTTCCAGAGGAGGGCAACTAAAATGGTGCAGGGTCTACACCAGAAGCCATACAAAGAGAGAGTGAGGGAGCTTAGCATGTGTACCCTGGAGGAAAGGATGGAGAGGGGGGACAGGATAGAAACTTTCAAGTACCTCAAGGGAATCAACAAAGTCAGAGAGGGTAGCATATTTCAGAAAAAGAGATGTGCCAGTACAAGGGGGAACAATTTGAGGATAGAGGGGGGACAGCTCAGAGGTGATGTGAGGAAGTATTTTTTCATGGAGAGGGTTGTAGATGCATGGCATGGCCTTCCTGAGGAGGTCGTAGAGACAAAAACAGTGTGGGAATTCAAGAATGCATGGGACAGACATAAGGCAATTCTAGTGGTAGGTAGGAGGAAGTAGGCTGTTGGTTAACTAGGATCTGCAACTTATCCATTAGGTAGAGAAATGGGCAAACTAGGTGGGCCAAACGGTCCTTATCTCTTCACATTTTATGTTTCTATTAGGGAGGGCTGGAGGGGCTTGATAGTTTGGCATGTGGGAGGTGGAGGTGACATAGGAGGGATTAGGGGCATTTGGGCCAGGGTTAGGATGAATGTTACCTGATGTGAGTAGGAGGAGGGCAATAATGAGGAAGTGGAGTTTGGGGCATTTGTGGCATGTCAGGGATTTAAGAGATGTTATGGTGGGGTGGGGGCTAGGTGTGCAGGTGATTAGGAGGTGGAGGAAATCAAAGTAGCTAGGTACTGAGAGAAGAGAAGGGAAGGTTTGAGACCAGTCTATAGTTCACTAAGCAGTTTGGGTCCAGATATATTTTTTTCAAAAGTGGCTTCACAAGCGGCTCTTTCAGGGCACCAGGGAATACTCCCTTCGAGAGGAAGCACTGGACTATCTCAGTGAACACTTGACCTATGGCCTGCACATAGCCCACAAAGAGATGTGTTGGGACTGGGTCCAGTTCACAGCATGTGGGCCACAGCTTCATAATTATCCCACTGACCTCTTCCACCCCCATTGACCTAAATGCACTCCAAGAATTAGGGTTATTTCTGTTAACTTCTGACCCAGTACCATGCAGCTGCCATAGCCCCACTGGAGAGATACCCAACCTAATGGAGGACACTGTCAGTGAAGAACAGAGCAAATTCTTCACACCTATCAAATGACAGAGCTTTGACTGGCTGGAGACAGGCAGGATGGAGTCACCTATCTGCAGTCCAGAAGAGTTGGGCCAATCTGTTCTTTCCTGCAGCAATCTCCCTGGACAGGAGCTCTGCCTTCTTATGGGAGATTTCCCTTTGATACTCACTATAGTGAGTTCTCAAACCCCATTTGTCCCCCTCAGTTCCAGATCTCCTCCAGCATGGTTGCAACCTCCAACCCCTAGTCTTCAGCTCCCTGAGCTCCCCATTGAATCATGGGGATCTCTTTGTCATAGATGGACAGGTGTTACAGAATTGAGAGCCAAGGTGATGGCCCAGTTATAGTCCATCATCGCTTTCCCTGGTCCTGTCTCACAAATAGTCAACACACCCAGTAGGTCCATTACCGTCTGAAGTCCAACTGGAGTCAGTTCCCTTAAAGGGTGGTGGCAGACCATCTCCACAGGGGGAGGACTCTCAGGGGTGCCCCAAATGAGAACCTCATCATGCAGTGATTTGACCATAAAACTGGATCAATCTCAAGGTTATAAATCTTAAGACCCTGTGAGAATACCAAGTCGAAGGTGTGACTGTGAGTATGGGTCGACTCGCAGAAGCAACATCTTGTGACAGGCCCAGCAAATCCACTGTCTGGAGGAAGTCTTCATCAAACTGTGAGAGTTCATTGTTGATCCAAGCAACGAAGTCACCCAGAACCAGCCATGTGGGCATCGCCAGTACTCTCTCAGCGATGAAGTCTGCCACTTCTTACAGAAATTCCTTCTGGTGCCCTGGAGGCCAGTACATAAGATGGATTCTGAAACCTGCACCTGGAACCCCTCTAATGGCCACACATTCAAATGACGAGGTAGGCACCACTGGGTGCACTGAGAAGTACAGATTAGATCTAAAACAGATGGCCACACCCCCCACCCCTGTTGTCCCTCCTCTGGCAGTGCACAACAGAGAATCTGGCCCCAACCAGTGCTTCTAAAAGTGGTCCAGCGTCATCACTCAACTAGGTCTCTGTAATGCAAACCACATCAACCACAGATATCAAGTCCACTACAATTGCGGTCTTGTTCCTTATCAACCAGGAACTGCAAAGCGCTTCCCGAATGGCCGGCCCAGTGACATGGGGGGCTGAGGCATCATGCCTTACCTCCTACCATGCCAGCGACCTGTGTTTGCAGTACGAATGGGTCGCCAGGGGTCGGACGGGATGGGAGAGGATTGAGTGTCCGGAGAACAGCTCTCCTGCCCCGGGGAGGGGTGGGACTGGAGATCAGTGTATGCCTGGCCCCTAGCGGTAGCTGGAAGCTAGCACACTGATCCCACAAGATGGAGGCGAAGACAAAGCAGGCTCCTGGTGTGCAATGTGCGGAAGTGCGCGTGGCTCGGCCATTGGTGTCATTTCACACCTAGTCCCGCACTCAGGGATTGGGAGAAACCAGAGGCAGAAAATACTGTGGACCGGCAGGATGATCCTGGCCTTCCGAAGGTGCCACACCTGACCAGCTGGCACCTCAAGCCAGAGGTGAGTACCAGTGGACGCTGGGGTGATGAGGCTGGGGGGAGGCTGAGGAAGGGGGCCGGGCTATGAAAAGTGAAAGAAATGAGTAAAAATAAATAAATAAATAAGCACTGCCCGAATGGGATGGGTAGAAACTGCTGGCCTAACCGCTGCCTGCCTACTCGGCCCAGTAGGGGCCATGGGTATGGAAACCAGTCATATAGACTTTGATGGCAGATAAGGACCGCTAGGCCCATCCAGTTTGCCCATTTCCCAACCTACTGGATAAGCTGCAGATCCTAGTTAACCAACAGCCCACTTTCTCCTATCCCCCACTAGAATTGCCTTATGTCTGTCCCATGCACTCTTGAATTCCCACACTGTTTTTGACCCCACTACCTCCTCATGAAAGCCATTCCATACTTCCATCACCCTCTCTGTGAAAAAATACTTCCTCACGTTGCCCCTAGGCTATCCCCCCTCTATCTTCAAATTGTGCCCCCCTGTTCTTGCACATCTCTTTTTCTGAAAGATGCTACACTCTTGGACTCTGTTGATTCCCTTGAAGTACTTGAAAGTTTCTATCCTGTCCCCCCTCTCCCTCCTTTCCTCAAGTGTATACACATTAAGCTCCTTTAGTCTCTTTTTGTATGGCTTCTGGTGCAGACCCTGCACCATTTTAGTTGTCCTCCTCTGGACCACCTCCATCCTGTTTATGTCCTTGCAGAGATGGGGTCTCCAGAACTGCATGCAGTATTCCAGATGGGGTCTCACTAACTGCCTGTACAGAGGGATAACAACTTCCTGTTTTCTACTTGTGATGCCTCTCCCTATGCATCCCAGAATCCCCCAGCCCTCCTTACTACCTTCTCACATTGCTTGTCTACTTTTAGGTCATCTGATATGACTACCCCCAGGTCCCTTTCCATTTTTGTTGTTGTTAGTATCCCCCCCCCCAATGTGTACTCTTCCCCTGGATTTTTGTTTCCCAGGTGCATTACTTTGCATTTCTTTGTACTGAGTCTAAGCTGCCATACATTTGACCATTCCTCCTACCTTTCCAAGTCCCTTCTCATCCTCCTCACCCCCCCCCGTGTATCACCCCAGTAGCAGATCTTTGTGACATCTACAAAGAGGCATACTTTTCCTTCCAGCCCCTCCGCAATGTCACCTATAAAGACATTAAAGAGGACCGGTACCAGCACTGAACACTGCGGTACCTCGCTAGTAATCTTCCTTTCTTCAGAGTGGACTCCATTTACTATTACCCTCTGTGTTCTGCAGTCCAGCCAATTTTTTATCCAGGCTACCACTCTGGGACCCATTCCCAAGCTAGCTAACATGTTTATTAATCTTTTCTGTGGGACTGTGTCAAATGCCTTGCTAATGTTTAGGTAGGCCATATCCACAGCTCCACCCAGGTCTACTACTTTGGTCACCCAGATAAAAAAATCTATTAGATTCGTCTGACATGACCGTCCCATTGTGAATCCATGTTGCCTTGGGTCCTGTGCCCCGCTGGCCTCCAGGTACTAAACAATTCATTCTTTCAGAAGTGATTCCATCATTTTTCCCTACCACTGAGGTCAAACTAACAGGTCTATAGTTTTCTGCCTCTGCCTTGCTCCCACTTTTGTGAAGTGGAATCACATCCACCCTCCTCCAGTCCTCAGGTACCACACCATCCTCCCATGATTTGTTAAAAGAATAGTATGGGCTGGCCCAGTGGAGCTGAGGATTGAGGCACTGGATGCCACACCTCGCGCCACACCAGTGACCTGGGTTTGGGAATGAGCCTGGGCCGCTGGGGGTCGGCAGGGGGAATAGAGGATTGAGTGTCCAGAGGACAGCTCTGTGGATAACAGGGTATTAGTTTACCTGCTCTCTGACTACCCTCTAGCGGTGGCTGGTGGGCAATATGGGTCAGAAGGCTCAGAAGCCAACTTGCTTTCATCAGAGGGAAGGGAAGGGATAAAATGGAAAATGACCGGGGCTCCATGGACCCATGATGGCCAGACAGTTCCAGCGAAGTCTGTCCCCCACCACCAGATTTGACATACCAGGTGGTGGAGGATCACCAGCACCCCCCCCACACCTGGCTCTGCCACAGTGGAGGAATCCACAGTCGAACCTCGGGGGGGGGCAGGTGAGCTGGGGGTCGGACTGGAGGATGTACCCTCTCTGAAGGGGGGATTCATAGCCCTGTGGAGCCCGTGGTGTAAGGAGGGTAAAAAGTAAAAAAAAAAAGGATAGTCAGTGGTGTCACTAGTTCTCCTCTAAGTTCTTTTAGAATTCTTAGGTGAATCCCATCAGGCCCCATTGCTTTGTCCACCTTGAGTTTTAGGAGTTCTTTCAGGACCCTTTCTTCTGTGAATGGACTGGTATTGACCCCCCTATCCAGAGTGCTTCTATTGTTTTGTTTAGGTACCTCCCCCTCCTCTTCTTTTGTGACTACTGAGCAAAAGTATTCATTCAGTATGTCTGCCTTTTCACTGTCACCCTCTGCCCAGCCCCCTTCCCTTTTATTAAGCCTCACTATCCCTCCCTTGGTCTTTCTTCACTCCCTCATGTACCTATAAAAGGTTTTATCCCCCTTCTTAACTGAGTTGGTCATCTTTTCCTTGGTTTGGGCCTTTGCTATTCTGACTGCCTTCCCCGCTTCCTTCCGCTTTAACTGATACAGTTCTCTGTCCTGCTCCTTCTGTGTTTCCTTATATTTCCTGAATGCTATCTTTTTCTCCCTAACCTTCCCCACCACTTCTTTTGAGAACCATAGTATTTTTTTTTCTTTGTTTTGTTTTCTTTATTTGCTTCACACAAAGGCTTGTTGCCTCTGTAATGGCAGTTTACTAACCTCTCTCAAGTTCTTTTTTTTTCAATTTCTTTTTGTTTCAAGTTATCTCCACACAATTACAAAATAATTTTGATATATACTTGTTAAATCTTGTGATCTACATTCAGTGCAAGTCAGTCAGAACAGGCAATTAAGTTTTAAGGGTAGAGTAAAATAGAATATACGTCAGCTGGTTAAAAAATTAAATTGTATCACTGGAAAAGGTCCATCTCCATGTTTCCCCCTCTCAAAATAGTATTCCCAAAAATAAGTTTTAGGCCCCCGTAACCCATTAGGCAAAATTAAAACATTTAATTTGTCCATAGTAACCACTAGAGCTCCATGCCCAGGTTATCTTCAAGGGCAGAAGGTGGGTTCAACCATGGAACAGTAGTGGACCCAGCCCTGCCACTTCTGCATGTGAGATAAACCCTTACCCCACAATTCTACATTAAAGCGCTCTGATGCATAGATCTCTGACATGATTTTTCTCCATTCCTCTATTGTTGGAATCTGAAGTGACATCCAACATCAAGTAATTGCCTTTTTGGCTGCTAAAAGGCAAACTGGCAGTAAAGTATCCCCCTAGAAGGAGCATGGTCCGGGAGAATCCCCAGTAGGAATTGTTTGGCTTTAAGTTCAATAGGTTCATTAAACAATATTGATAGCTCAATTTGGAGAGAAAGCAAATAGGGCATAAGGTAGGGGCAGAGCCAAAAAACATGATCTAGGGTGGCGACCCAACATCCACAGACTCTCCAACAATACCCATATTGCTGAGGGAGGAATTTGAGAAGAATCGCCGGGGTCCAAAAAAATCAGGAAAGGCACCTCAATGTGAACTCCCTCCTTTGGGGGGACACCGTTGACTTCAACTCGGTCAGTGCTGAGCACGATCATGTTTCCATGGAAATTCCTAGGTTGAGATCCTTATTCCATTCACAGAGGATGGTTGCAGTAGATTCTAGCTTTTCATTTCTCAGCTCTCTATAGATTAAACCTATTATATGTGACCCCAGGTTGCCCTTGGTTGCCTCGATAAATAGTGTTAGTAGATTGGAGGTAGGGAATGGAATTTTAGGCTGGATAGTTCTATTACGAAGAATATGGTTGTGAATTTGAAAGTATCGAAACAAATCAGAGTTTCTAAGTGAGAATTGGGACTGTAGCTTTTCAAAGTGAATAATGTCCTGTGGGGGAGAGGAATTGAAATACATGTGAGAGGCCAAGTCCCCTCCATGAGGTAAAAGCATGGTCCATGAAGTTAGGTACAAAAATTTTGTCTTGGGATATAAGTTTACAATATTCATAAGCCTTAAGAATAGGGCCTACTCTTCTCATCCGTTTCCAAAGCTTAAAAGTTTGAGATGTAATATTTGCTAGGTCTGAGGCCGAGACTGATCTCTCGTCTGAAGAAAACAATATCCTCTTGATATCAAAGAGATCATTTAGGTGAAATTCTATATTTTTTCCAGGGGAGCAGTATGACTCAGTCAACCACCGTATCAATGTCCTTAAAAAGGCTGCTTGGGCATATAGACCAAAATCTGGTAGATTGAGACCGCCGTGGGACAATGATAACTTTAAAATGGAAAGCCTGATTCTTGAGCAATTTTTACCCCACAGGAAGCTTGGAATCAGTCTATCCCAGGATTTAAAGTACTATTTTGAAGGGAGGACAGGGATAGTTTGCAGTAAACATAATATCCAAGGGAGAATGTTAGTACGGACGATCTCGATTTTTTTGATGAAACGGAAAGAACCCTGTCGCCCATCGATCCAAATCAGATGGGATCCGTAGCATCTGGGGTTCATAATTAATTATCTCCAGTACACTGAGATCCAGTGGAACTTGGAGACCTAAGTATTTTATTTTAGTAGACAACCACCTGAATAGGTAGGCCTTCTTCAATTGTTGAGTCTGGACAAAATTAAATGTAAGGATTTCAGTTCTGGTTATATTTACTTTAAAGCCAGATATATTTTCAAAGACAGACACAATTCTCCACGTGGCAGGCATGGACTGCGAAGGAGTCACCAAGGTCAACAACACATCGTTGGCAAACATGCTTATTTTGTACTCTTGTTGGCCAGTTGGTATCCCCTCGACCTGGGGAGTATTATGGAGGACAGATGCCAAGGGTTCGAGAAATAAAGTGAAGAGATATGGAGACAAGGGGCATCCCTTATGTGTCCCTCTGCCTGGGGGGAGGGATAACGAACCACTGGTGCGAATATAAGCTCGTGGAGATTTATATAAATTAACTAGATTTATTATAAATGAAAAGGGGAAATGGAAAGCTCCCAAGGTATCCCAGAGAAAAGGCCACGAAACATGATCGAAAGCCTTTTCTGCTTCTAGACTAATAAAAACAGAAGGGATTTGTCGAGTACGTACATATTCCTCCAGGACCAGGGCTCATTGAATGTTATCAGATGTATTTCTATTTTTAATAAAATCTGATTGATCAGGGTGTATGATTTGAGGGATAATAAGTTCTAGTCTAGATGCCAATATGGCCATATAAATTTTATATCTACATTAAGAATAGGTATGGGGCGATAGGATCTCGGTTCTGAGGGATCCTTGTTTGGCTTGGGAATAGGGGCAATCATAGCAAAATCCCAGGATGGGGGAGACAGGCCACCCTGAGAAATATCATTAAATAATGAGTGCAGTTTTGAGGTAAGCTCTTTAAGAAATTTCTTGTACCACTCTGAGGTGTAGCCATCTGGCCCAGGACACCATCCTGATTTAAGATTTTTAATCGTATCCTCTACCTCTAAGGTTGAGATAGGAGATGTCAATGTTTTGATTTGAAGGAGAGACAAAGTAGGAAGGCTAGCTCTTTCCAGGAATTGTTTCGCTATAGTTCGCCTATAGGGCGGGCTCGGAGCATATAATTTAGAATAGAAGTGGGAAAAGGCCTGTTGGATATAACTGTCCAAGTGATGTATTTTCCCTGTAGAGAGATTTTTAAGTTTAAGAATAGTGGCAGAACTTTTCCGCACCCTTAATTTGTACACCAATTTCTTAGTACCTCGGGGGCCGCCCTCATGCGCAGATTGACAGAGGTAATATAGAGATTGCTGTATCTTGTTATCGATAATCCATTGTAGGGCCACCTTGGTATCTCTAATTTGTTTCTGGAGATCAGTGTCTCCTTCTTGGTATAGCATCTGGTAGTCTAGTAGAAGACCTGACAACCTTTGGTATTCAGCCTCTCTTTCTCTGTACTTTTTAGAAGAATATGCTATAATTTCCCCTCTGAAGGTGGCTTTCATCGCATCCCATTGCATTGATTCTGGAACATTCGGATCTGCATTCTCCAGGAAAAAAGGGGAAGTCTGGATGAAATATTCTTCTGGAATTCCCTGTCCCCTAAAATGGATGGGTTTAATCTCCAAAGGGATTTCCTCCTCTCCCTTCCCATATCTAGTTTTAAGATCAGACGGTGGTGGTCGGATAACAGCTTAGGGCCGATGATAATATCCTGAACTGTTGATAGATGTTCACATGTGGTCATAAAATAGTCTAGTCTAGAGTAAGATTTAAATCTGAGGGAATAGTAAGTAAAGCCCAGAGCAGAGGGAAATATGTGTCTCCACACATCAACCAAACCCAAATGTTCAATGGCGTTTTTGAATTGTTTGGTTGTGGACGTATTTCTATGTTTTTGCGGGATGGAACAGTCCATGTGGGGAGTTATTGTTAAATTCAAATCACCACCCATAATCACCTGACCCTGAAGTAGGTCGAGTAGGGAGGATATAAAGCCCCTGAACGTGGGGAACTTTGTTTGTGGGGGGAAGTATACATTGGCCAGTGTTACCTGTTTGCTGCATAATAATCCCCTGATAATTACAAAGCGACCCTGGGCATCAATATGTGTTTGCTGTGTCTCCATAGGCATATTCTGGGGAATTAGAATTGCCACCCCTCTCCTTCTTCCTCTAGGGTGCGACGAGGCCACCACCCAGTATTTCTTACACCAATTTAATTTAAGATGTTTAGATTCTGAGAGGTGCGTCTCCTGGAGTAAAATAAGATCTGAGGTTTTTTTTTACAAAGAATTGCATTAAATGTGCTCTTTTAATAGGATCATGGAGATCATTAATATTGTGTGATATAATTTTAACTGGGTTGACTGACATTCTTCCCTTGGAGAACTGACATTCTTCCCCCCCCCCCGGAGGACATATAGGAATTCAACTGGACCAAGCTCCCCCATGTAGCCGAACCAGACTCCAGAGGAGAAGGCTTCAACTGACCTGAATTTCGCAAATTATTCAATAAAGCATGTTTTAAAAATATATTTTCTGTGTACATGTGGTTTTTTAACCCCCTCCCAACTTTTAGCTTCTCTAACTAACAAACTCACATGAGTAACCTTTTCGTGGAATAGCCTAAAAATAACTTGATGACCAAAAACCAGGTCAGTAGGCACTTTTTGCCTTGGAATAGTAATGGTAAAAAGAGCAATTATTAATCCATATAAAATAAAACTCTTAAAGGTAGAACTTTTATAAACTATTTTCAAACATGTTAAAACTATGCACAGTCTGACTCCCATTTGGGAGGTGCTCATATGGCGCTCCCCCTGAAACATCCTGTCCTGCGGTCCTCTAGGGATAGGAGAGGAATGTGGGGCTTTAAAACCAGACTCAGAAATAAATATTCCTAGGATCAGGAACAGAGCCCCAAAAGGAGTGAATAGAAAACCACTCCATGGTGGAAACGGTTGTGCCGAGGCCATTGTAAAACCCGCTTCATCTTGGAGGCACACCGCCTGTTAGTGAAACCTTTAGGCCAACATAGTAGAAAGTGTGGAGTCTTACTCAAACAATAGTACTTAGCATTAAAGAGTAGGGTTAGTGTCAGGAGAAGGGCCCCACCCCTCCTATATGAGATAATGGCCCCCATACACAACTTGGGAGCCATCTTTTTCATTTTTTTTGTAAATTAAAAGATTTAGGCTCATTAGTGGGACCTCTCCAAAACCTAGCCCCAGAGTAAAACTGGAGTAATCCCAATTTCCCCCACAGCCCTGAAGTTTGAGTCTACACTCAATGAATCAAAGTCTGAGTGTATTGGGGGAGGGTCAAATTAATCCCTGAGTCCTGATACTGCTCGAAGAGTGTAGGGATTGTGGCAGAGCTCCTCTAGGCCACTACTGAGCCCACAGGAGTTACTTGTGGTGGTAACCAATCGAGGACCTGCTAGTTACTATTAGGGTCGGCCAAAGCCAGCAGAAGACTGGAAGTCCCAGACCCACTCCCCATCAGGAATAACCTACCCCTGGGCCACCTTCCCCGAATAGCAAGGGGAGCACTCTCTATTGCCCGTATCAGGGAAAGGGCCTAAGGGGCTTCAGAGGAGGTAAGGTCCAACTCTCGTAGTGAAAGGGGTGGGGCTCATTATTCCAGGCAACTCTGGTTAATGGGAATTCACCAACCCTTTTGAGCAAACATAAGTCAAGAATTCAGCTTCAGGATAAACCCCTTGGAGGCCAATGTAGTGACCAGATTGTTAATTTGTCACTTAAACTATTTAGGAAACTTATCCCCTCCCCCCGATTCACCTTCCCAGCTCCCCCATAGGTTGTTGTCCTTTCATTCTTGTCCCCAATTGAAATATGGTTGGAAATTATATTGTCCAAGTTTCATAACAGATCAGAATAAAGGACAGTTTTCAAATCAGGAAGCAAGACACTCTAGCAGGCAGAATAAAAGTTTCATTAGCATCGAGAGTCCAGCATTGTTATATCCATCCTTCTGGAAGAGAAGATCAGAAAATGCCTCTCCCTGTGATGGGAAAAGCTTGGGGAGTCTGCCCCAGGGCATGGGTAGGAGAGTGGGAACCCCAGAGAGGGACAAACAAACCATGAGGGCACAAGAAACAGGAGGCCATAGTCCTCGAATAGTGTTACCCCCCAGCTTGGGAAGATCCCTACCATCTGGGAGCTCACAACAGTCCAATGACAACCCATAGCTGAATTTATCTTAAAAGAAATGTATTTAGCTGCCTGAACCAGGTGAAGATGCACTCCTCTCTCAGACCCCTGGCGTCCCCCCCAGTATCCCCACCCCACTAGGCAGGAAACCACACCAAGCCCTAAACAATAGGGTAAACAGTACCTCAGAGATCTTCAGGGAGGCATGGTAGGGTTGCAATATTGCTGTAAATGCTTGAGAATCTCTGCAATTGGTGTATTTGTGACTTGGGGCAAATTAGAACGCTCCAATGAATTAAACTGTTTCTGGCATAGTCACACCATCTCAGCTGTCTTCTCCATGATGATTCCTCTAAGCAGGAGGTCGGATGTGGCCTCTGTAGCTGAGGTGTCTGTTTGCTGCCCTGTTGACAAGGTAACCACAAGTTTGGCAGGGTAAGGGGTTCGAAATCTGATTTTGTGAGATTGAAGAATGGGAAATAAAGGGCTGTATTCCCTCTGTTGCTGCTGGGTGCAGGGAGCATAATCATTATCGAACAGAAGTCTCTGTTGGCTTCACATTACTTTGCCCTTCTGCCAAGCTTTGTTTAGGAGGGTTTCTTTGATCTGGTAGCTTAGGAGGCACACCACAAAAGAACGGGGTCTGGCTTCAGGGCGGGTAGGCTTTGGACCCAACACATGATGGGCCCTCTCTGCGTCAAGCTGAAAATCTGGGTCCAGTTCGAGTGATAAATGAAGAAAATAATCTGCAAATGCCCTTGAGTCATTTCCCTCTTCCCCCTCTGGAAGTCCAAAAATTCTTACATTTCTTCTTCTACCCCTGTTTTCCAAGTCTTCCTGCCTAATGGAGATTGCTAGTTGTTCAGCCACAAGAGAACAAACTGTTTCTTCAAGCTCATCTAATCTGGAGGCGTTCAGGGAAATCAGGTGGTCTGCCTCAGCGACTCTGCTCTGTAAGCTATTTGTATCATTTCAGATTCCTTTTAATGATTCACGGACCTCTCACAGAAGTCCATGATCACTTGCAGGATAGTTTCAGGGTCAGTTTCAGGGGCCTTTGTCCCTTGGGTTAGCAGATAACATTTTTTATCCAAGCTCCGAGTAGGCTTAGGCTGGGCCTCCCTCATCCGACTCAGGATCCTCTGCTTCTGAAAGTTCTCTGACGGGCTGAAATCTATTGCGATGCTCTTTGGTCATGCTTTTAGTATTCGGAGCACAGCAATTAGATAGTTGTGGGACAAAGTCGCCTATTTTATTTTTAGATTAAGGTTTAGTTTGTGTTCTTTTCATTTAATTCAGGCGGGAGCATCGCGCAACACATCTTCACCTGGGCATAACCGGAACCAGAAGTCCCACCTCTCTCAAGTTCTCATTTTAATTTTTTTATTTATTTAAACACTTGATAACCAGGAAAGGCACACTGAGCCAAGACTCATTTCTAGGTGCAACCCGGAGAAGGAGGAAAGGGATATAAAGCAGAAAATATGTAATAGATACATGAGATAAATATACAGCTGCATAAGTTATACAGCGAAGTACTGTACATTCAGATGGACTATATACAAATAGTATCATACAATTCTGAGGATTAGATTACTATCCACAAAAAAAACCATTTGGCATGAGGTTGGACCTGTGAGTGGGTAGGAGCAGGTGCAGGTGGGGAGTGGAAGTTGTCGGATTTGGTATTTGAAGCAGTTGTGAGAGGGTAAGTTTCTTAGGAGAGGTGGAAGTTGGTTCTATAAAGAGGGGGTCTGTGGGTGAAGGCGGATTTGCCATTGGACGAGGAAGGTTTGGGGAGGGAGAAAGAACAGAAGTACCTTGAGGGCAGTGAGTATGGGGAAATGGCAGCTGGTGTTAGCCTCTCTGCCAGGAAAGGGGGGAGTAAGTCAAACCAGAATTTGGATATGAAGCAACGAAGGGATAGGGGAGGTATCCTGAGGATAAAAAGGAGAGTGCAGTGGTGGGTTCTGAGAGGGGAATTTGTGGCAAAGCAGTAGACAGCATAGAGAAGGGAGTCGAGCCTGGATAACGATACACTATGTCAGCCTAGTTGAAGATGGGAGTGATCATTTCTGCTAATAATATGCATCTAACAGGTAGTGGGAGGGCATCACAATTTCTGTATAGTAGGCCTAGCTTAGAGCGGAGCTCTGATGTGATGGCATCGATGTGATTCGAGAAATTTAACTGCGGGTTGAACTATACTCCTAGATATTTGTATGTAGAGACAGCATTTAGTGGGGTCCTGTCTAGGGAGGTGAGTTTTTTTTTTTTTATTTCTTTTTTATCCCTCCTGATTGCCCCATTGTTCTAATCCTTCAGGCTTACTCATGTTACCCACCCTGACACACTGAATCTGCCCCTAGAGTGCCCATTGGTGACTCCTACCTTCTTCTCACCTTCCGTGGAGCACCTTGCACAGCGGGGTCTGCCAGTGGTGTTGGTTACCATTTTTCTGTGCTTCCCATCCATCCCCCTGAGGACGCCAGCTCAGGCAGGAACGTGCTGATGCACACCTGCCAAGTGCCTAACAGCGTCCTCCCTTCCCCGGCTCGCCCCATGTAGAAGCTGCAAGTGCTCCGATAGTAGTTGCTTCCACCGGCCCCCGTGGACATCGAGTGCATTAGCAACCCTGGTAACCCACCCTGAAGGAGGAGAGTATCCATTGGGATGCTCAATTCTCCTTCCCCCTGCTGGCTCCCAACAACCCGAGTCTGTGCTCGAACCCGGGTCGCCGGTGTGATGCGAGGTGTGGCATCTAGTGCCTCAACTCTCAGCGCCACCATGCTGGCCCAGGAGGCAAGTTTTTGAGCCACGGAAACAGTTTTGGATGAGTTTTTTTTTAGATGGTTTGCGTGAAACCAAGACCGCATGTTGTGATAATTGTGTCACATTTCACCCCAGGTTGCCTCCTGGCCACTCTCCCCATTATCACTCCTCGTTCCCTTCCATCTAACCACCCACTTTCTCATGATGCCCACTGCCAGGATCGGAAAAAGAGGAGGGAGTAGAAGCGCTATCTTATTTACATGCTACTGTAGCATTGTGCTCCTCAAAATGAGAGGGAGAGAGAAAGCCGCTCATAAATACACAGATGACTGAAAGCGCGTGGCTCACAGCACAACAGCAGTTAAAAAAATTAAATAAACTACAGTCTGGACAATTTTATTACTTGCCACTTAGCATGCTGCTTTGTATAATGAGTTTATGTGGGGGTTTAGTGTAGAATGGTATGGTATATTGTTGTGGTGAAGGCAGGCTGCCGGGGGGGGGGGGGTGCAGTGTTTTCTTTACTTTTGATGTAGTCATGTGTGCTGGACCTTGATACAGTGATGCTGTGCTGGGATAACATCACTGTTCAAGGAGGCCACTGACCAATCAGAAGCCTAGAAATCTTTCCTGCTGTTGTATAATACTTGTTTACAAACAGTGATAAAGCCAATTCACCCTAATAAACCATCAGTCCTATACCATACAGCTGTAAATATGTTAAGCTCTGATAGGATGTACTATTCATATGCCTTTTCAAAATGCACTTTCAGACAGAACAACTTTTTCATATTACAGCTTAAAAGGACACAAAAATGAGACTTAGCCATATTTGGAACCAGTTAATTTGTTCATTAAAGCTAGCTAGGGTTTACTAGGCAGTGCTTTTTAGCTTTCCTAGAAAACATGATTTGTTAATCTTTATAATATTAGAGGGATTAACTAAGAGGGCACCACATTTTTATAGTACATGGTTAAAACTTATTGTGCATAGAAAAAGGTGGCTTTCAAAATCTTGTTGTAGGACAGTTCAAAGATCACAGAAAGTTGTTGTAGCTCATTGTGACATTACAACAAAACTATGACAACTTTCCCCCTTAACCTACCACCTGAATGGAGGAAACAGTGCGCTGCAGAAAAAAAATGCAAGAAAGCATGGCAGTACTGCTTAGCGAGCACTTCACTGAGACAGTTTGGACACAGATTGCCGTAGTCGGCTCCATGTTGCTAAACTGTATGAATTTGTCAGTTTTGGTTTTTATTAAAATAACTGCCACTAAAAATGTGTGTAGGGTTGGGAGTGGAGAACTGCTGCCAAGAATCTTTGTAGGGTCGGGAGCGCAGTGGGACCACACCAAGCCGACTGAGCTGCTGGGACCAAGTGGGACTGAGAACACAAGGTATGAAACCTTGTGAAATAATAATTATTTTAGGATTCGGGGAACCATATACTATATAAAACAATGCATGAGTGACCATACACACAAGACTCTGTTTCCATCTTGGGGGATGTAATGCTGTCATAGAGACCTCTCGAGCTTCGCTCTTGAGGTCTATATGACATCATCATATCCCCTCGATGGAAACACAGCCTTGTTATGTATGGTTACCCATACACTATTCTATATTTCTTTCATTAAGTGCACTACATACTGATGCATTCCTTAAAATCTGCCAGGAAGCCTTCGCCATGAAAAAGTTACCATATACAACAAACCAAAAAGAAACTAGCAGGCACCGGACTCTCCTCTGCTTTGCCTTCTACATTTTTATACTAGGCCTAATTTTTAGCTGACAGAGTTGAAGCTGGCTTTGGGGTTTCTTTTTACCAGCTTTGAAGTTCCCCTATAATATTTCATTCCACACTCTACAACATTCCATTTAGAAGCCGATCTCCCACCTCTTTTAATTTATTTCATTTAGTTATTTATTTGTGTTCTGCAGAAGACACTAACTAGTTCTTAGTCATCCTTTAAGAAGCCACATGATTTCTTAATTTTCCATTGTAGTTTATTTTTCCTTCTCCCTGGACTTACACACATTAGCGGGATAACACCACAAACACACACACACACTTACCAACTAATTATAAATACATATTGGCGCAATATCATCATTGATACTAGAATGGCTTCGTGAGAACCAGTGGAGCCAGAAATGGGACCTAGGTTAACTTTCACAAATGTAACGTGTTCCACATTTTCAGGCAACAAACAGTTGCGCAGACCAGAAGCAACTCTACCAGCGGTGCTGAAGATCTTCTCAGAGTGGACACTGGTCAGAGGACCCAGTGGTAGCACTCTCTATAAAAAATGGTACCCATGCTTGTCTACACTTTTCAAAAATGCCCCTTTTCCTTGTTCTTGCCCCAGAAATTCAGACCTCTTAAATATAAATGCAAGGAGTCAATTATGGCTGCCCCCAGCATGAAGTGAGGAACCATGAGTTTGCAACAGATGGCCAGGGTAGTTTTTTTTTTTGTATAATATGATATCTTTATGATATTTTATCCTTTAAAAGACATACATGTAACAAACACACTATGACATCATCGTTTTATAGCCTTATAAACTTCAAAGTTAGAAAAAAGGAACAATTGAAATACCCTTTCATTCTACAAAACCTGACTCTGCGTAGTAATATTAATAAATGACAGCAGACCTGTCTTTCAATTAATTTAATTATAAAAACCTGCATCGTAACAATATCTGGCCATGGGTATGCCTGTATCTGCTGGAACTCCCTGCAATGCATATTTATTATATAATGCCCTCTCGCAACAGTTGTACCTATTTAATACACTGGAACTCTTTTCTGACAGACCTTTATACTATTAAAATAAAAAAAATATTTAGATACTTGTTTGACCAGGAAAGGCACTCTAAGCTATGGTAGCTTGCTTCTAGATGCGTCGGGATTACATGGCCCTGCTTACTGACAGGAAGAATGTTGGCAGAACACCAGGGAACCCTTCCTACTCTTTATTGTTAAGTGCCATAGGATCTTTAACTTCCACCTGGACAGTGACCAGAGATGGGCAGAAAGGATTTTACTCATTGCCCCTCATTTTACACCCCCGTAACATGACCCCCCAGTTGTGCTGTTCCACATGGAGACAGCAGGGATGCCAGGCCACCAAGCTGGTAAAACTGCAACCTCAAACCCAGACTGAACACTAATTCCACAGCATATTCGAGGTCCCAGGCCAGATCTGACCAGCACTGTAACCACAGTTTGTAAGGTTGCTATACAGCAGGAGATTCAGACCACAGGACTTCTCGCTTTTGTAAAGCAACCTGGATATCAATCCTGTTCTCCAGACTCTCTCCTGGGTTGTAGTGGTATATGGGTTGGTGCATGTTCTGGGTTGGGAAATGTGGTATATGGGGGAGTGCATGCACTGGGTTGGGAGCAGGGTACTGAGGTATGGTCTGTGGTGATGGTCTAACGTTACATTGTATGGTGGCGGGTGCATGCATGATGGGATCCAGGGATGAGATGCTGAACCTAACACTAACCAGACTTATAAAGAGACCTGCTGAGTTGCCAAGGGCCCTGGCTGGACCTACCGTACTAGTACGATGATGGTCACTGATCCTGTCATCCAGGCCTGTCACTGATACCTGCACTTCTGGCCATCATGTCCCACTAGGCCACCTGCTTGATTCACAGCTGGGTTTTAGATCCTGTCTCTGCCACGATGGGCTCATCGAATCTGGGCCCAAGCTCAAGACAGCCCTCAAGTCTCATGGACTCCCATCAATCGGGCTGTTGTTTACTCTCCCCATTTTTCCCCAGGGTTTTCTCACCACTAGGTCTCACCAACACACTCTCTGACTTGGCTTTCTGGCCCACTTGTTAACATGAGCATGAGAAATAAGGGTACCATCAACCAGCCTTTTGAGGAGAGGGGTGCACCTACATGGCACATTTGTTTATATCTGCTTCTATTTTGCTTGTTTTTGGGCAATAAACCATACAACAATTGGATTACTTGCTGGTGGATGGTGCCCTTATTTCTTGTGCTCTTGGATTACCTCGATGAGATGCACATCAGTGTGTGGAGCTGTCTTCATGTTTTCCACTTGTTACCATGGCTCACAGGGAGAAGCTCACCAACTACAGAGCTACCTCCCCCTGGGGCATCCAAATTCAGTCCGAGAACCAGAGTGGGGGAAAAAGTCAGGGCTCAAAGTCCCAGGGTTGATTCGAACTGGCTTCCTTCCCTGCTGGCTTCACACCTCTCAGAATCTGTGGAGATCACTGCTACAGGTGTGGGTACATGTATCTCAGGGACTTGGTGCCACTCTACTATTAATAGAGTGTAGGCATGGGGGGCAGGGAATTACTGACAACCAGACAATAAAATCCAGTCACCAGGCCAGTCACACTCAGGTGACAGGAACAGCGGGGATGGCAATTGGATTAAAGTTTCATTCTCTCCCCTGATTCTCTCAGACAGCTCAAACTTCTTCTTTTATTTAAGTAGCTGTTTACTGAGAAGTTTTATGTTACAACAAACAGACATACAACAACACCCTGTCCCCGTTCACAATAGGCGTTATGAACTATATCTGTGCTCAGTGGGCATGCAAAAAGTTGCAGCTCTCACATAGCAGGTTTAGACTTAGGGGTCCAAGGTTATCTTCTAGAAGAAAAAGATAAGAAAGAACAAGATGTTAATATTACAGGTACCGAGAAAAATCCACTTCTTCATTTAACCCTATTGGTACCACTGAACCCAACATCATAATCCATTTTGTTTCTTTTTGTGGCAGGGTTTTAACCCTATCACCACCTCTGGGGTTTCTGCATACATGTTCAAGTATTGTAAAGTTAAAACCCTCAGGTTTACTATTGCGGTTTTTCCAGGAAGTGGGTCCCAATTGCAATGTGGTTGCTACCATTAATTATTGCCTGTATGTGCTCCTGGACCCTTTGTTTAGCTGGCCTTGTGGTTCTACCCACACAATAACATGGGCAGGTACACCAACACATATACACCACAAATGGTGTTGTGCAAGTTATGAAATCCTTGATTTCAAATGTTTTTTCCATCCTTGTAAAAAACTTTGCCTACTTTTGCGCATATTGGCATATGTTGCACCTGCCACATTTGTGGAGTCAGTTTTGTTTGGTTATAAACCAGTTACTCCCACTTTGTATGCTTTTTGTTGAAACAAAGTGGCTCTTGGTAATCCTATCACCAATACTTCTCCCCTGGAGAAGGTGATTCTTGGTTTATTTGAAATTTGTTTTTTTAATACAGGGTCTGATAAAAGTATTGACCAGAATTTATGGACTAGCCCTCTTACTGTCCCTGCAAGGGGGTTAAATTCTGTAAAAAAAAATGTTACTGTGTCTTTATCATCAGGTGTAATACTCTCAGCTACATTCATATCCACTCTTTCCCTTCTAGGAGTCAAAAAGTCATCTCTTCTAAGTTTCTGGACCTTTTCAAAGGCCTCATTTAGCATGTTTTCAGTGTAATCCCTGTACAGTAATCTTTGCCTAAGTGTTGTGGCCTGTTCTAGGAACACTTGCTCATTTCAACAATTTCTTTTATGTCTGATCAATTCCCCGTAGGGTAATGATGTGACCAGTTCTCTTAGCATACAGAATGTTATTTGCTACTGTGTCTTTCCTAAATCCACTGGTGCTGATAATTTTCCCTAGTGTACCCCACAGTTCTAGATCTAAAAAATTGATCTTGTTATTATTTGATTCAAAAGTAAATTGTAGGCCCATGTCATTGTTCTTGAGGTACTGGATGAATTCTGATATTGTTTCCATATCCCCTCTCCAAATAACAATGACATCATCAATAAATCTGTACCAGGTGTCAATAGATCTCCAAACACTTTTATTGTTCTCATTGTTATTGTTCTTATTGTAAATGAATTTATTTTCAAACTGCCTCATGAACAGGTTGGTGTATGATGGGGTAAAATACGTTCCATTGCTGTCCCACAGATCTGCAGAAAGAATTCTTTGTTAAACATAAAATAGCTATATGTTAGGACAAACCCTATCCCCCCCCCCTTAGGAATTGTATTGCAATTTCACCTTGATTTTGGAAACAGGCATCTACTGCATCTAAACCAAAGTCATGTCTTATCGAGGTATACAAACTGCTAACATCAATTGTGATCCAACTACAGTCTATATCTGAGATTTTTCCCTCCGGGTTGTTAAGCAAGTCCATACTGTCTCTAAGATACACATTTAACAGGCAGCCTTGTGGCTGCAAAAAAACTATCTATGAAGTTGCATAGTTTATGCATTAGTGAGCCTATCCCTGACTCAATTGGCCTGCCAGGTGGATCCACTAAACTCCTGCGCACATTGGGCAAAATATAAAACATTGGAATTAATGGATAATCCATTCAAATGTAATCCACTTCATTATTTGTTACCCAGCCACATTTTAATCCTAATTCTAAAAGTTTGTACAATTCTGCTTGATATTTCACAGTAGGGTCCCCTTAAAAGTTTTAGGTAATTTTTCTTGTCATTTAACAAAGAGAGACATTTACCAGTATACACTGCCTTCCCCATCAGAAACACATTCCCTCATTTATCTGATTTCTTAATTGCAATACCTTTAAGAAGGGTGAAGACTAGGTTTGCTGGCATAAAGCAACTAGCTTTACCTGAGCTCTTTTCTTCTAGGGTTTGCTTGAAAGGACAGAGCAATGAGCAACATTAACAGAGCAAGGAGAAACATTAAGGCTTCTTTTGGCTAAGCATAGTTACTGTTGTGTTGCTATTGTGTTTCGTGCTTACAGGTTTTATTACTGTTTTGTGCTTACAGGTTATACAGTTTACTGTTTTATTTTTCTCTGATTTAAATTATTTTTTGACGGGTATATTTTCTGCTACATTGTTACAGAGTGTGCTTACAAGTCTGTTACTGTTTTGTGCTTACAGATTACTACGTTATTTTTATCAGATTCAAATTGTTTTTATTTTTTATTTTTGTAAGGTATATTTTCTGTTAAATTGTTACATGTTGTGCTTACAGCTTTTGTTACTGTTAAGTGCTTACAGGTTTTACAGCTTATTGCTTTATTTTTCTCTGATTGAAATTGTTTTTTGCTGGGTATATTTTCTGCTATATTGTTACAGGGTGTGCTTACATGTTTGTTACTGTTTTGTGCTTACAGGTTACTGCTTTATCTTTCTCTGATTCACATTGTTGTTTTTTTTTGCAAGGTATATTTTCTGTTAAATTGTTACAGGTTGTGCTTACAGCTTTTGTTACTGTTAAGTGCTTACAAGTTTTACAGTTCATTGCTTTATTTTTCTCTGATTGAAATTGTTTTTGGCTGGGTACATTTTCTGCTAAATTGTTACAGGGTGTGCTTACATGTTTGTTACTGTTTTTTGCTTACAGGTTACTGCTTTATGTTTTTCTGATTCACATTGGTTTTTTTTTTGCAAGGTATATTTTCTGTTAAATTGTTACAGGTTGTGCTTATAGGTTTAGTTACTGTTTTGTGCTTACATGTTTTACATTTTGATCTATCTTTAGACTAAGCAAAGTTGCTGTTTTGTTACTATTTTGTTTTGTGCTTACAAGTTTTTGTTTTGTGCTTAATGGTATTGCAGTCTATTGCTCACATTGAAGGAGCTAATTGCTTTTCTTCCACAGCTATTACAGGGGATTAGTAGTGTAACTGTGGGGTGGAGCTGACAAAGACTTAGAACCTTCCAACAGAAGGAAGATTTAAAAGGTCAGGTTAGGTGGTTTGTTGTGGTTCTGGCATAACGCACCTAGCTTCACCTGAGCTCTTTTCTTCCAGGGTTTGCTTGAAAGGATAGACCAAGGAGCAACATTAACAGAGCAATGAGAATCATTTAGGCTTCTTTTGGCTAAGCAGATTTGCTGTTGTGTTACTATTATGTTTTGTGCTTACAGGTTGTACAGCGTACTGCTTTATTTTTCTCTGATTGAAATGATTTTTTGCAGGGTATATTTTCTTTTAAATAGTTGTGCAGGTTGTAATGTTGAAAGGAAGGAAAACACTCACTGGGGTGGTGGGTCAGAGCTGTAGCTGATTGTTCCTGGAGGGCACAGGCTTGGTCCTGCCAACCCTGCCCTCAATCCACCCACCCCCAAGTGCATCATTTCCTTTATACCAGAGGTTCTGACATCACTCCCCCAAAAGGGCAAAGGACAAACACCTGTCATAACCTTAACAGCCCTGCACACTACATAGGGTTAGACACACGCACACACTCACACACACTAACAAAAAAGACAACAAACAAACAACTAAACAGGAAGGGAGAGAGTCATGTGGGAAGTGGTGCAATGCATTGGCTGTGGGGTGGCAGTTTTTTGGGAGACGTTCTAGGGGCTGCAATGCTACTCTATTTGCAGATACCTCTCTGGTCTGAGGGAGGAGATTGCCTATCTCCATGCTGACCTGGCGAGGAATCAGAAAACCTCCTCCCCTACCCAGAGACCACCAGGACTACTACTGCTGCTGCCTCAGAGGTTGCCAAGAAAAAGGAGCAGTTGGACCACAGTGGGCTCAGAAAGGGTGAGGGTGGTGGATCAGAGGCACATCCCTCCAGTTGTAGCCCTCCACAATTCATATGCTGTTCTGGTGGAGCTTGGTTCCTCTATGGAGGCACCTGCAGTGGAGACCAAGGAGGATGCTGGGAACCTCCACAAAGGAGACCCAGAGGAGGGTGCCATGAGACCCCACAGGGGAAGGAAACAACTCCTGATGGGGGACTCAATCATTAAGAGGGTAGAACTGGGGGAAGGGGAGGGAAGGGGAGAGGGAGGTAAGTTGTCTGCCTGATGACATGGCTGGGAGGGACAGGAAGTGAATCCTCAGCATCACAGGAACAGTGGCATGGGGAGGGAGTTGGACATCATTGTCCATCTAGGGACAAATTACCTGGTTGAGAATGGGATCAGAGTAGTGTAGGAGGAGTTTGTAGAGTTGGAGAGGGGCCTTAAACAAATAGCATGCATGGCAACCTTCTCAGAGGTGCTGACTGCCTATGGCATGGGTGAGGCTATGGTACTCCACACCATGGAATTCAATGAATGGTTGAAAAAGTGGTGCAGAGCTCAGGGTTTTGGCTTCATTGGGGACTGGGGGTCCACCTGGAGGGATGTAGGCCTATACTGACACGACGGTCTTCATCTATCCGGGAGGGGAACTAGGATCTTAGGTAATAGGTTTAAACGCGTCATTGGCGTTATTTAAACCAGCCAAGGCACTTGAAAAAAGCATGGAAATCCCAGCCCCCCACAAAACAGGGTAGTTAGTGAGGTAAACGCTAATGTAGAGAAGTTGATAGGGTGCAGGACAGGGGTCAATGGAGAAAAAGGCAAAGACAGTAAGGCCAGGGATGGGGCTAAAAGGGTTAAGGCTATCACACAATGGAGGGTGATGAGTACCAATGCACATAGTCTGGGTAACAAGCTCCCTGAGCTAGTGGCCTTGATAGAAGAGGGACACCTGGATATTGTGGCAGTCACAGAAACATGGTACACAGAGAACCATTACTGGGATGTCAACATACCAGGGTACACAATCTACAGGAGGGACAGGGAGGGTAAAATGGGAGGAGGAACATCTCTCTATGTAAGGGAAGGGATCAAAGCAATGGAACTAAAGAGTAAACAGTAGGGGAGAGGAGGCACTGTGGTCACCCTGGTGACAGGAAATGGCACCACAATCCGTACAGGGGTTGTATACAGACTCCCATCTCAGGGGGAGGAAATGGACAAGGAAATGATAGAAGGTATCATTAGAATGGCAGAAAGGGGAAGATATTGTTGATGGCGGACCTGATTATGCCAGATGTAAATTGGAGCACCTTTGCTGCAGCCACATCCAAGAGCAGGATAATTCACGATGCCCTACAGGGGGCATGCCTCAGACAACTAGTGTTGGAACCCATTCAGGAGGGAGCAATCTTAGACCTGGTACTCTCAAATGTGGATGGAGAGAGGATCTCAGATTTAGAAGTGGGTAGCTGTCTGGGATCAAATGACCACCAAACAGTGTGGTTCACGATAAACACAGCCAATAGAGTCAAGTCACACAAAGGAGAGGGTATTGGATTTTAGAAGGGCTGACTTTGTCAAAATGGGGAAGAGCCTTAAAAAAGCACCAGCAAATGGGCTAGAAGGTGGGGTATAGGAACAATGCGGAAAAATCAAAGCTGCCATCACAGAGGCAAGAAGCCTTTGTGTGAAGCAAATAAACAAAGCAAAAAGGAGGAAAAAAACATTGTGGTTCTCAAAAAAGGTGACGGGGAAGGTTAGGGAGAAAAGGATAGCATTCGGGAAGTATAAGGAAACACAGAAGGAGCAGGACAGAGAACTGTACCAGTTAAAGCACAAGGAAGTGGGGAAGGAAGTTAGAATAGCAAAGGCCCAAACAGAGGAAAATATAGCCAACTCAGTTAAGAAGGGGGATAAAACCTTTTATAGATACATTAGGGAGCGAAGAAAGGCCAGGAGAGGGATAGTGAGGCTTAATAAAAGGAAGGGGGTGGGCAGAGTGTGACAATGACAAAGCAGAGATACTGAACAAATACTCCTGCTCAGTATTCACAAAAGAAAAGAAGGCGGAGGTACCTAAACCAAATAATAGAAGCACACTGGATAGGGGGGTCAATGCCAGTCCATTCACAAAAGAAAGGGTCCTAAAAGAACTCCTAAAACTGAAGGTGGGCAAAGCAATGGGACCTGATGGAATTCACTCCCGAATTCTTAAAGAACTAAGGGGAGAACTAGTGGCACCACTGACTACTGTTTTTAATAAATCATGGGAGGCTGGTGTGATACCTAAGGACTGGAGGAGGACAGATGTGATTCCCCTTCACAAAAGTGGGAGCAAGGCAGAGGCAGGAGACTACAGACCTGTTAGTTTGACCTCAGTGGTAGGGGAAAATGATGTAATCACTTCTGAAAGAAAGAACTGTTGAGTACCTAGAGGCAAGCGGGGCACAGAACCCAAGGCAGCATGGATTCACAGCAGGAAGATCATGTCAGACATATCTAATAGATTTCTTTGACTGGGTGACCAAAGTAGTAGACCAGGGAGGGGCAGTGAACATGGCCTACCTAGACTTTAGCAAGGCATTTGACATAGTCCCACACAAAAGATTAATAAACAAATTAGCCAGCCTGGGAGTGGGTCCCAGGGTGGTAACCTGGGTAGAAAATTGGCTGGACAACAGGACACAAAGGGTAATAGTAAATGGAGTCCACTCAAAAGAAAGGAAGGATTCTAGTGGGGTACCGCAGGGTTCAGTACTGGGACCGGTCCTCTTTAATGTCTTTATAGGTGACACTGCAGAGGGACTGGAAGGAAAAGTATGCCTCTTTGCAGACGATACAAAGATCTGCAACAGGGTTGATACACAAGGTGGGGTGAAAAGGATGAGAAGGGACTTGGCAAGGTTGGAGGAATGGTCAAAAGTATGGCAGCTTAGATTCAATGCAAAGAAGTGCAAAGTAATGCACCTGGGAAACAAAATCCCAAGGGAAGGGTACACAGTGGGGGGAGGTATTAATGACAACAAAAATGGAAAGGGACCCGGTTGTAGTCATATCAGACAGTCTAAAGGTAGGCAAGCAATGTGAGAAGGCAGTAAGGAGGGCTGGGGGGGATACTGGGATGCATAGGGAGAGGCATCACCAGTAGAAAACAAGAAGTTGTTATCCCTCTGTACAGACAGTTGGTGAGACCCTATCTGGAGTACTGCATGCAGTTCTGGAGATCCCATCTCTGCAAGAACATAGACAGGATGGAGGCAGTCCAGAGAAGAGCAATTAAAATGGTGCAGGGTCTGCACCAGAAGCCATATGAAGAGAGACTAAAACAGTTTAACATGTATACCCCTGAGGAAAGGAGGGAGAGGAGGGACATGATAGAAACTTTCAAGTACCTCAAGGAAGTCAACAAAGTCCAAGAGGGTAGCATCTTTCAGAAAAAAAGAGATGTGCATGAACAATGGGGCACAATTTGAAGATGGGGGGAGCAACTCAGGGGCAATATAAGGAAGTATATTTTCACGGAGAGGGTTGTGGATGCACAGAATGGCATTGCTGAGGAGGTCATGGGGTCAAAAACAATGGGGGAATTTAAGAATTCATGGGACAGACATAAGGCAAATCTAGTGGGAGGTAGGAGGATGTAGGCTGTTGGTAAAACTAGGATCTGCAGCTTATCCAGTAAGTAGGGAAATGGGCAGACTGGGTGAGCCAAGCAGTCCTTAGCTGCCATCAAAGTCTGTGTTTCTATATAAGATTCTCTAACTCCTTCAGAGTTCTGCATTCATCTTGACTCAGGCTGTTAGAATAACTGGTTTATTGGTGATTGCACTACCTAACAGAGGCAATATAGCACAGTGGGTTAAGCCTCTGAGTTGCAGATCTGGAGACCTATGTTTGAATCCCACAGCAGCCTAAATGCATACTGTGTGATCCTAAGCAAGTCACTTAACTTCCTTGTGCTACCAGGTCATATCTGGAAACAAGCTTACTGTGCTATTCCTGATTAAACAATGTTCCCTTTCCCTAACAATTTCATCAATGAGACATTTTTCAAAAACTGAAATTGCAGGACTAAATACCTGGGAACAAAATAATGATTTTGGTTTAAACTGTTGTCTCATTTGACCAGTGTTCTGTGGTATGCCACTTGAACTGAGTCCCTCTGTTTCTTGAAGTAGGGCACTTACATCAGTGTTGTCGATAATGTTTGTATACAACTCCTTTTCTTTCCAAAGGTTTTGTTCAACATCAATTAAAGTATCTATGGGGAGACATCCTGGGAATTAAGTAAGTTAGCCATTTCTACCTCTTCTTCTTGCAGGACTATGTTCATATCCTGTTCCTTATCTTGAGGTTTGTTTAGCAAAACAATATTTCAGTTTAATTTTTCTTATCAGTTTGAATATGTCCACTCTCAACTTAAACAGATTAGGTTCAGTTGTGGGTATAACCCTTAATGTTGTTGGCATTAACCCTTTTAAAAATACTTACTTTTGTGCTTCTATAAGTACCCGATCTGTAAGGTTTATGATTTCTGTTCTTTGTTCATTAGGTTCCACTGAGAGGTGCTGGCGTTTACGTTTGGCTATCCTTCCCCTACATGTTTTTTTGGAATAGCTCCCTTATTTTGGGGGTCCTTTTCTTTGTTCTGGTTGTCCACTGTTTTTCCTTTCTCTAAAAACCCCCGTTGAAGTAGGTACACTTGTCCCTGAGGCTTGTTCTAAGTTACTGCACTCAGGTTGGCTTTTGGTTTTATCTTCCAGAAAACTCACGTTTTTCTTTTCTTTGTGTTGATTTTTATTCCAAGTGTTTCTTCTGCTTGACCTGGATCGTCCCCTGCTCCCCAACCAATCACTCCACTCCCAAACAAACACTTCACCCCTACTAAAGTCTCCAAGGTCTCTATTCAGTTTTGTTCTCGTCTTTGAGATTAAATCTTTCTCATGATTATTTCTTTCTTGCAGTAAAATTTATTCATGTTTTCAAAGTCCTTCTCACCTCGAAAACGTGTAAGCTTATTCTGGATCAGCTTTATTTCTTTGTTTATTTCCTCCTGCAGCATAACATCTTTTTTTATTACAGCTTGCAACCAACTATTGCACAGGTTGCAGCAGCTTCTTCCCACTCTGTTTTGAAGTCCTCGTTGTTGAATCTGGTTTTTGGTGTTTTGTCTAAATCCCCAATTCTAAGTACGTCTTGAGTGAGATTTTGTTATAATAATAATTCAGATCCTTTAAGCGTAGTCACTCTAACTCTACAAAAAGCTCCTTTAGAATTGGGTTTCCGAGGTCTGCTCCTTCTTTGTTGAAAATTGTATGTTTATTTTTCTCCCAGCATTTATTTACCTCCTCTGTGTCTTCCAGACAGTCAAGACTCTCTTCCTCTTCAGAGCTTGATTCTGGACTGCTCTCGATTGGTAAAATCAGAGTTGCACTCAAATTGGGTAAGCCTCTTTGCTTTATAAGTTTCCCCAAATAGCTCAGGAAGGAGAGAGGAGTAAATAAATTATGATTGTCCACAGTCTCTGCTTGTTCCTCCTCCAACACACAGAGTGTTGATTCTGGCAGCACTTGAAAATGGCAGACAGTACAAAAGTATCCCGTGCGCTCAGGAATAATGGCGGTGCTGAGATTATGCTGCCAACTTCATAGAAACACAAAAGAAAAAAACTCAACACTCATGGAACAGTTCGGTGCAAGCTTAGTGTAAGTTTATTGTGGCATTGGCCCAGACAAAGCCCTTCAGCCCCAGCACTTCAAACCTTTGCAGGATCTTCCTCAGAGGTCTGAGAAAATGACAAACACTCCTTCCATTTATCCTATTCCACTGGGTAGCCCCCAATCCCAAGCCCAAAGCCCAGACCACCCTCCGCAGGCGCCTCCGCCCTGGTGGGCTGAAGAAACTTAAGGCACTCCTCACCCAGATAGACTGGTCCCCCATTCAGCAGGCAACCAACATTGATACTGCCCTCACCTTTTTCACCCACACCTTCAACATGGCCTGTGATCTCTTTGCACCCTTAACCAAAACCCGGTCCAAAAAACAGAACGCACCCTGGGTTAGCCCAGCCCTCCTACAATTACTTAGAAACCGGGATAACCTCTGGCACCTTGCCACTGAAACAGGTCGTCTGTCTGATAGGCAAGCATACAATGCAGCCCGAAATAAATGCTCATGGGCCATCAGGAAAGCCAAGGCAGACCATTACCAGGCCTCTCTTACCTCCTCCTGGGGCTCAGCCCGGACCTTCTGGGATAATATTAAGCAACTCAATGGTAAAGCTTGCTCCCCTGCCCCATCCCAGCTCACTAGAAATGGCACAACCTCCACCGAGCCTGCCACCATAGCTAACTGGTTCAACACCACTTTCACTGACCTTAGCTCAGTCCTCCCTAGTAATTTCTTTGACCCTCCCCCAGCCAAACTCCCCTGTCCTCCAGCACCCCAGCTTCCTCCTGAAATATTTCCACCCAGGAAGCCAGACCCATCCTAATCAAAGCTCTCAATGGCAACAATCCCGCAGTGACTCACTGGACCCCAGCATCCTCAGGCTGGTGCTAGATGAAGTCCTTGCACCCTCACAAGCCTAATTAACCAGTCACTCTGCCTGGGACAATTCCCCACAGCTTGGAAAGCAGCCATTATCACACCTATTCATAAGGAGGCGACAGGTCATCGCCAACAACTACCGCCAATCTCCATCCTCCTCCCTCTCTAAAGCCCTGGAGAAAGTGGTGGCCATTCAAATCACTGATTATCTGGCTAAGCATAACATCTTATGCCCAGAGCAACATGGCTTCCATACGGGTCACAGTACCAGCACTGCCCTTATTGAATTCTCCAACTTCCTACACTCCTCCTTGGATACCAGCTCCTAGCTGGTGCAGTGTTCATTGACCTCTCAAAGGCTTTCGACACTGTCTCCCATCCACTGCTGCTGAATGCACTCTGCCTCACTGGTCTCTCGGCTGGCCCCTGGCATGGTGTGCTAGCTATCTTGACACTCGATCCCAGTGTGTCAAGATTAATAGCACACTCTCCGACACCCGTCCCATTCTCTCTGGGGTCCCCCAAGGTTCCATCCTGGGCCCCCTTCTCTTCTCGCTGTATCTGAACACCCTGCCCAGTGCATGCTCTGGCAAAATTCTGCTGTGTGCAGACGACGCTGTCCTTTTTGCCACCCACCGTAATCCCATCTCCCTACAGGACTCCCTACAGCAGTCTTTCAACAGTGCCGAGGCTTGGTTTAAGGAGCACAGACTCGTCATCAATCTTAAGAAAACCAAAACTATGCTCTTTTCACACCCCCAAAACAAAGCTAGCAACCACCCACTCTATATCCTTCCAAGCACCAACCAACCACTGGAACAAGTCTGCTCCTACAAATACCTTGGGGTTACCTTCGATTCAGCCCTCACATTTCACAACCACATCAACGCCCTAACATCCACCACCAACACACGGCTTGGCATCCTATTCTGCCATAAAACCTGCCTTCCACCAAATGCTCTCCGGCTAGCTGTTACATCGTCCGTTCTGTCCCTTGTAGACTATGGTCTACCAGTATACGGTGCTGCCGACACTGCTGCACTCAACAAAATTCACCTAACCCTGAATAAAGTGTGCAGATTGATTACTGGTGCCCCCAGGCTCACACACACCTGTCAGCTATACGTCGATGCTAACCTGCTTACCCTGGATGAACGGCTCCGATACCAGACCTGTCTCCTCACCAAAAAAACCCTACTCGGACTCTCCCCCCCTGGGGTAACGGCATCCATCCACCAGAGCCCTCCCACCATTGCAACACGGTCTTCCTACAAGACCACTCTAAAGGTCCCCAGAACGAGAACCAGCTGTGGCCAGAGGTCCTTCAGCTATAGAGCCCCAACCTGGTTTAACTCCTCCCTGCCACCATCACCAATGCCATCACCATCTCCACATTCAAAACCGCACTGAACCACATCTTCAGCACTCGTGAACTGCTCCTGTCTCTGAACATAGCCTCCACCTCTTTCTCTTGACAATGCCCCCCGGGCAGCTCTCCACCCAACCATCCCCTCCACCACTTCCCTGTACACCATGCCTAGGTTTAACCTGGCCAGTGCCAGCTGTTTTCAATTTTTATCTACCAGAATGCTCACTTGATACTGACTTGTGTAATACCTGTTATCAATTACATGTACCCTGTACCCAATTATATTTGTCTGACCACTATGTGACGTGGCACCTCTGGTGAATGCCTATTGATTTTTTGCAAATCTTTGCTATGTAACCGAAACGCAGTGTATGTCTTTATGTGACGAAGTACCTTTGGAAACGAGCCTCTGGCTCAAAGGTTGTAAACTGATTCTTAAATAAATAAAATAAATAAATAAAATTTAAACACATCACATAAAGCAGTATTAACCCACCAGTATAAAAGTGCAACATTAAATTTTACAAAAATTAGTAAAAAAACATACAAAAGATTTCATTGTATTGCATCATTCATTATCCAAGGTACAATATTCTTTCATTTGTTACTCAATTCCAGTTAATTACCTCATTTGAATAAATTTACTATATCATATGTCACCATGGATTTATACAATAACATTGAAGCATTGGCTGAGGTTATAGGCAGTTAACTCTAAATTGAAAAATATGCTGTATATATATATATATATATATATATATATATATATATATATATATATAGAGAGAGAGAGAGAGAGAGAGAGAGTTTTCAATAGGAGAAGAGGAAGGACTTGTGACTTAGAAGAGAGTATGGTGTGCTGGGGTGATATTCAAAAAGGCTTGTAGGAGAAGTAATAATAAAGGTGCATTTTTTAAAAGTGGGAGAAATTTCATGAAGATATATCCGAAGGTGCTGATAATTTCTCCTGGTGTACCCCACAGTTCCAGATCTAAAAATTTGATCTTGTTTTTATTTGATTCAAAAGTAAACGGTAGGACCATGTCATTGTTATTGGTACCAACAGGGGTAAATGAAGAAGTGGATTTTCCTCTGTACCTGTAATATTAACACCTTGTTCTCCCTTTTCTTTTTCTTTTAGGATATTACAAGTTGGGTGAGTGGGAGGCTGCAATGGGTGGTGGTGAGAGGGGAGCTCTCAACTCCAAGGACGGTGATGAGTGGGGTGCCACAGGGCTGTGTGTTGGGGCCAGTATTATTTGGGCTCTTCATATCAGACATTGCACACAGGGTGGTGAGCAAGGTAAGTCTGTTTGCTGATGACACCAAAATCAGAGCAGTGGTGGATGGAGAGAAGGGATGGAAGCAGCTGCAGGGGGACCTAAACAAGCTAAAGAAGTGGTCAGAGAGGTGGCAGCTGGGGTTCATGCAAAGAAGTGTAAGGTTATGCACTTTGGGGTGAAGAACCCAAGGAGAGAATACTGACTGGGGGGGTTAAGCTGGGGATCACTGAGGAGAAGGACCTAGGGGTAATGATAACAGAGGCCATGAACAACACTGCCCAGTGCAGGAGAGCAGCTGCAAAAGCAAACAAAATCCTGGGGTGCATATCAAGGGGGGTTTTGTCCAGGCAAAGACAGGTGATCTTGCCCCTCTACAGGTCACTGGTAATGCCACAGAGTATTGTGTGCAGTTTTGGAGGCCATACCTAAAGCATGATATCAGGCTACTGGAGGGGGTGCAGAGGAGGTCAACAATGATGATATGTGGAATGGAAGGGCGAGACTATGACAGCAGGCTGGGAGACCTGAATATGTACTCCCTGGAGAATAGAAGGGACAGGCGGGACATGATAGAGACATTCAAATATCTGAGGGAAATCAATAAGGAGGGGGCAGATGGGGCCTTTAAGCTAAGTAGGGGGAGGGTCACCAGGGGTCATGGGCTAAGAATAGAGGGGGGAAGATTTAGGAGGGAAATGAGGAGACACTATTTCACATAGAGGGTGGTAGCAAAATGGAGCGCACTACCAGAATGGGTGATATCATGTAAATCTGTGGACAGCTTCAAAAAGGCATGGGACAGGGAACAGGGGAGAGTGAGGGTGGGGAGGTGGGGGTGGCAGTGGGATGACAAAGGGGAAGGGCAGCTGCAAAAGAGGGGTGCTAGCTGCACACTCGAGCAGACTTAGCTAGACTGGGTGTTCTGTTTCTGCTGGCACATTCGTATGTTCTTATGTTTGTATAATCTTGGACCCCATAAGTCTGAACCTGCTATGTGAGAGCTGAAACTTTTTGTATGCCCACTGAGCACAGATGTAGTTCATAACACTTATTGTGAACTGGGGCAGGGTAACTCTGTATATGCCAAATAAGTTTGCTTGTTCTACGATGCCCATCTATGTCATACCAGATTCATTCCCTTTGGAGATATCTTAACAAAATGTCTCCCACTTTTAAAAAATACACCTTTATTATTACTTTCTAAATAATACCTCCTACAAGTCGTTTTGAATATCCCCTGAACGGTGGAGTAAAAACAAAGAATGGATGTTGCCATATTTGAAGTTTAATTAATTTCAAACCTCCTGGAATGTTTTATTTCCTTATCTCTAACCATGGTTCTAACCCCCTAGCACACCATACTCCCTGCTAAGTCACAAGTCCTTCCTCTTCTCCTATTGAAAACTCTCTCTATATACTGTATACAGTATATGTTTTGATTTAGAGTTAACTGTCTACAACCTCAGTCTACGCTTCAATGTTATTGTATAAATCCATAGTGACATATGATATAGTAAATTTATTCAAATGAAGTAATTAACTGGAACTGAGTAACAAATGAAAGAATATTGTACCTTGGATAATGAATAATGCAATACAATGAAATCTTGTATGTTTTTTTACTAATTTTTGTAAAATTTTATGTTACACTTTTACACTGGTGGGTTAATACTGCTTTATGTGATGTGTTTAAATGGAAGGAGTTTTTGTCATTTCCTCAGCCCCACACCCTGAAGAAGATCCTGCAAACGGTTGAAGTGCTGGGGCTGAAGGGCTTTGTCTGGGCCAATGCCACAATAAACTTGCACTAAGCTTGCACCAAATTGTTCCACGAGTGCTGAGTTTTTTTCTTTTGTGTACCTAATAAAAACACAGAGGCAAGCATCCATAATCTGCACATTAAAAATAACCATTATCCTTGATTTGGCAGATGCGGATGTGTACCTCAATGCTAACAGAGGGCACCACAGGGTCAAAGAGCAAATAAAGTATAAAATAGCAATTCTGCACAATGCTGGCTAGTTTTATCTCTTACTCTGGCAGTGTTTCAAATGGTCACCCCATATACTGAGTTTTCTAGAGACTTTCAGATAGTCTTCAACCATAGTAGTAGCACCATATGAACATCCGAATCTGCCAGCTGAAACAGGCCTTGTGGTCTATCAAATGTGCTCGAATGTGCAGCTAGCACCCTTACACTGCAGCTGCCCCCTCCCCCTTTACAGTTACCCTCCCCTACATACACACTCTATCCCATCCTCCTTTACTTTGGATAACACTGGAAGAACCATCGACTTTATCAATATCATGTAGCCCTGACCAAATGTCACCATCATCATTTTTTCTGTTGGATGTTTTTTTTTCCCTGCTAGCAGTGAGGTATAGGAGCGTCCATACTCAACAGGTTGGGAAATAGTATCCATCATGTTATCCCACACTTTTTCAATAATTAGATCTTTATACCTGCTAAGGTCTTTGACACCACAGGGTAGGAAGGATTCCCAGTCTAGCCTTAAATCAAGGGGCCAACATCGTGAGCAGAATACAATTATTGATTCTAACATCATCAATATTCTGGGGTCCATTTCTGGGATGTAGTTAGTTTTTTAACAAAAGAAACAGCATTACCTTCCTCAAGAAATGTTGCCTTCTAATATTAGGGGGATTACTTGACTCAGACTAGCAATTTGTATACTCATTTCCAAAGTGGCTTCCTCAAACTGCTGAAGAACATGGCATGACAGTGCCATCAGGGTTCACTGGCTCAGACTGAGGGACACATCCCCTTTCCCAAGTGAGTGGTCCATTGTGTACTGATGCACTGCTTTACACTGCTCAAGAAACTGCTGTACTACGCAAAAGGTGGAATCCACCTGGTGACCACCTGCTGCTTTAGCTGATGTTGTAGAAGGTCATTGCCCTCCTGCAGCTGCCACAATCTTCTGCATTCTTTGACAGAATGACTAAAATGTCTACATATTTTGCATGCAACATTCAATGCATTCTGAACACTTCTGTCATTTCAAAGGAAATCACGTACTATGAGTAGGGATGTGCGGAGTTGCCAAACCTTGCTGCGTGGAAAAATTTGCAAAGTTTGTCACCTTCACAGAGTGCCAAGTTTGTGAAGTTTTTGGCAGGCAAAGTGGCACTTTTTCAGGCAAAGTTAAGGTGAAGTTAAGGTGAAGTTGCAACTTCTTGTTAACTTCGCCATAACTTTGCCTCAAAAAGTGTCATTTCCTAAGGGAAAACTCAATGAGGGGTGGCAAAGTGGTGAAATTGGTAATTCACAAAGTTATTCGTGAAAGCGAATTTTGCAACTTTGCCCGTGAAGTACAACTTTGCAACATCTCTAACTGTGAGAGTGAGGGTATCAGCAAAGCATGACATGTGCATACTGTATATCCTCCTTCCTTCCCAGTATGCAAGCTTGCCACATTATCAGATGCCAAAAACTTTGGAGAAAGGCCACGAGGAGTAAACCATTCAGCAGACTGTATCCTTAGTTCCTGTAAGAGGTTCACTGCGGTATGATCTTTGAATTCAAAACAAGTAATACGCAAAGCAGCCTGCTCCTCAAATTTCATTGTTGAGTTTGAGGTGGAAGATGAGGCAGAAGCATTGTGAAAGGATGCCCAGCGACCAATGACAGTCATGTAGGCCAGTGTTTGGCAGCTAGTGCAATATCATTGTCACATATATTGGTGGCACTATTGCAAGCTGCAAAGCTTGTGTCACTTTAGCATATAATTTCCAGTACACATTTAGTACTGCTTTTGAGACAAAATTTTTTCTGGATGGTATTTATATTGTGAAACTGCAATCCACATTACTTGCTTAAACCCAACAGACTCAACAAACATAAAGCGATGCATGTCAAGAACTATAATTTCTAGTATTTTCTTATTTAATTTGTGGGCTACTGGATGACTGTGAACATATTTACATGCCCTCTGAAATGGTGCTTGCATGGTTAACTGTTTGGGTTTTGGGCGTGGTTTGTTGTGAGTGGAATGGACAGTAGCTAATAGGGGGAACTGTCAGATGCAAAAGTGCCTGATGGTGATGGTGACAGGGATGAAAGATCACTTTTTTGCTTTTTTTGACTAAATGGAGCTAAAAAATAGTTGGCTATGCCACCACTTGTGATAATGAACAAACTACTTCTACGTCACTTTCACCTACCTCATCTTCTGTCTCACCAGCCGCTGATTTACTATCTCTACTACTGCATGCAATTGCCTTTAAGTGTCTTATTAAAGTGGATGTGATTTTCCTGTCTTCTTCTGCTGACACTGGTTTTATGGAAAGTCATATTGCATGACAAGCCTTATGGAGCTAATATAGTAGTAGTTCCATACTCGAGAAGCAGCCTTCTTTTATGTTTCTATGTTTCTTAGTTTTACCTCCTGGCACAGATACCTGCTGTTGTTTTCATCAGTTATACTATCATTTTCGGGGACATCTTCTTCTTTATGTAAAATAATGTTAACAGGTGAGACAGTACTCTCCTTGCCAGCTGCAATTTTGTTGGCCTTCCTTGATGCCCTATTGCCAGGATTTCCGATGGGACCTTGGTCCTGCACCACAACAATGTAAGAAGAATCAGGTGACTCAGACAGCAGCACATTGGGCAAAAAGTTACTACCACTGCTGTTATTGTCTCTGCTGGAGTCTGACTCATGAGATGACTGAGATAGTGGAGTACCTTCAAAAGTAATCACACTCAAGTGGCAATATCCTTTCAATGAAGCTCCTTATTGTTCAGTCCTGACTGGAACCAGTTCCCATTCAAAGACAAAGAAATGTTCAGGCTGACATCATAAATTCCATTTGGTGCATAAAATGCTTTTATTTATCTTCTTTTAATATTAGTCAGACTGAATTCTTGGTATTTCAAAAAGCCATATATTTTTCTATTTTCAGCATTTCAAGATTTTAAATCTCTTTTTCAGGGAAGATAGTTATAATAAATATAATGCACTCATTTAATACTTAATTACATTCATTAATTATGAAGCATTTTTTTCTTGAAAGGTTTAATACATTGAAAGAGTGGATAACTCTCCCAATTTACCTTATAACTTAAGCACCAAGTTGTTGCACCTGTTTCACCTATCTTTAAATAGTATTCATCTTTGAATTTTCTGTGTAAAAATAGTCAATATTTAAATTACCATTTCATAATAATTCTAAATCAATCTATGGTCTGTAGTCTTGTATTTAAAATTACAGGCATTCTACAACAAGTAAAGAGCTATTTAACTCTCCAAAAAATCTTTCTCAACCTCACACCCAAAAAATGTGCTTGTTTTTGTAAACTTTATTTTATGGTGCTTTCCCTTTAAACCCAGTTCACTCATGGTGTGGTTTAAAAAATTAATTTACAGCCCACCTATCTATGTTTTGCTTTGTGACTCAGTCATAAGCACATTGTGCAAAACATTGCCACCAATGCTGTTATTGTCTATGCTGGAATCTGACTAATGAGATGATTGAGATAGTGGAGTACTGAAAGCATAATTAGTCATTCTTTCAGTGCTGCTGCAGGTGATACCCCCAAATAACCTTGCATTTTTTTTAAATAGCAGTGCGTCTGCTGCTTTCGCCCTTTAGAACTTTTCTTTATATTTCCATTGCTTGATTGCCGTGGACCACTTGCAGTGAAAGGGGACGTGTAGTTTCTGGTGTCACTCGTAGAATACGAATTACTATTTGTTTTTGTTTTTTTTCTGAGAAAGTCAGTTCAGCTGTGGCACTGTTGGGACGGTGGCTGCTTGTAGCACTAATTGATTTACCACCTTGCTCCTTTTTTGACTTTTATTGGCAAACGTTCCAACAATTGTCTATTGTTACTCTTCCTGTTCTGATTTTTGTCCATGTTTTTCTAAATGGTAACTGACAGAGACAAAGAAATATTTTTGGCCAAAGAGGCAGGCTAGCCAAACATGATTATGGCACACTGGCAAAGAGACTTCTGCTTTGCTTTATTTACCTCCTAAATATATTTTCAGGATTTACCAAATCCGGCATTTATTGATTAGTTGGTTTGATACTGCATCATGGACTAATAACTAAGGAGACTTTCTCCAAACTCTCACAACCTTGGCATGACAACCATGTTCAGTGTTCCAAATCACATCCGCTCTGTATACCAAACTTTTCCAAGATAATACGGGGCAATCCCATTACAAACTCAGACTCACCCAGTTTTGTATATTACATATTTTTTATTTCATACCCGTGAAACTAGCCAAGATGGGGAAACTGGCCTCTTCCCTGTGCTCCAGGTGTGGGCAGGTGGAGGGGTCCTTACTTCACATTTTGTGGGACGGCCCTAAGAGTGCCTCTCTATGGGACAAGATAAAGCACAAAGTTGACTCCCTTCTCGGTCTGACCACTTTATGTCAGAAATCTGCATCATCGGTGATTATTCTGCAGTTAGGGTCAAAGAGTGAAGATACTACTTGTCTATGATTTCCCTCTCAGTGAAAAGAGTGGTTCTCCTCGATTGGAAAGACCAACTGGACATTCCTTACACTGAGTGGCTTAATGAGCTGTTGAGCAGTCTTTGAATGGAGAAAATGATAGCCAGTTTCCGTACCAGGATAGCTGGGTACAAGAAAAAATTGGGATAAACTGTATACTCTGTTTTCACTCTAATCTTCCATTGGAGCATAATTTGGCTTTACTTCCCTCTAACTGTCCTACTAACATAGAAACAGAGAAACATAGAATTTGACAGCAGATAAGGACCGTTTGGTCCACCTAGTCTGCCCATTTCCCTACCTAATGGATAAGCTGCAGATCCTAGTTAACCAATAGCCTACTTCCTCCCACCCCCCACTAGAATTGCTTTATGTCTGTCCCATGCATTCTTGAATTCCCCCACTGTTTTTGACCCCACTACCTCCTCATGAAAGCCATTACATGCTTCCTTCACCCTCTCTGTGAAAAATTACTTCCTCACATTACTTCTGAGCCGTCCCCCCTCTATCTTCAAATTGTGCCCCCTTGTTTTTGCACATCTCTTTTTCTGAAAGATGCTATCCTCTTGGACTTTGTTGATTCCCTTGAGGTATTTGAAAGTTTCTATCATGTTCCCCCTCTCCTTCCTTTCCTCGAGACTATATATCTTTAGTTCCTTTAGTCTTACTTCATATGTCTTCTGATACAGACCCTGCATCATTTTGGTAGCCCTCTTCTGGACAGCCTCCACCCTGTCTATGTCTTTGCGGGGATGGGATCTCCAGAACTGTACACAGTACTCCAGATGTGGTCTTACCAACTGTCTGTACAGAGGGTCAACAACTTCTTGTTTTCTACTGGTGATGCCGCTCCCTATGCAGTACTACTTATTATTGTATTGCTTTCTCATATTAGATGTCTGATATGTGTCCCTTTCTTTGTTTATTGATGCTGTTTTTTAGTTTCCATTAGGTAGACTTGTACTTTTGATGTTTAAAATCTACCATTGGCGGGGCGGGGGAGGGGTATGTCGTAGTTGTTGTTAACTTGTTTGCCTTATGGTTGTTGTATTTTAACATGTGTTGTGTGGGCATATATAAACTTTAATAAAGTATCTTACATTTTTTTTTTTAAAAGAGGCATCTGCTTTGCAGGATATCCAATGTCATTTTTTTTAACAGCAGTATGATTTGGAAACACACAAGAATAACTGAGTCCAAAATTAAATGTTATGTGAAAAAAGTGGTTAGCTAGCCCAGCAGAATTACAGTATGCTAGCCAAAGGGCTTCTGCTTTGCAGTATGGCTAAAACATTTTGTTTTTATAAACAGCAGGATGATTTTGAAAACACACAAGACTCTGAGTTAAAAATAATTAGGCCAAAGTGGCTGGCTAGCTCAGCAGGCTTACAGTGTACCAGATAAGGAGCTCCTGCTTTGAAGGATGGCTGAGTCAATTTTTTTTTAAAACAGTAGGATGATTTGGAAAAGCACACAAATCTTTAAGTTCAAAATTATTTATTTTTTTTTTTTCACAAAAGTGGCTGGCTAGTCACATACTTGACAAGGGGCTTCTGCTATGCAGGATAGCATAGACAGCTTTTGAAATAGCAGGATCATGTTTTTCACATTAAAACATACACTGGACAAGTACACAGTATAGCTCACTGTCTGGCCACATGCACAGATACAGAGGTGCACACACACACTCACTGTTACCTATTTCACTTTTTTTGTCAGTGTGTGTTACCCTTTTTTTGTTTCCTCTTTTTTTTGCACAGGCTCCAGCAGCAGTGACACAGTCCGAGACCCCTCCTCCACACACCCTGTCTCTCCCCACAAGGTCTCTCTCTCTTTTCTCCCCTTGCATTTTACTTTGTTTTATTGATTCTTGTTTTTTGCATTTCTTCTTGTTCCTGTGGCACAGGCTGTGTGAGGCCCAACCACCGCACCCTCACACTGTCTCTTTTTTCTCACCCACACTGTCTCTCTCCATTGTCTTTTACTTTTTCAGGGCTAATCTGCATAGTAGACTAGTTCCTTTCGGGCTCAAAGTCAGGAAGTATTTTGCAGCTGTCCTACTGAAATGCATTGGGGGACTGAGAGACACCTTTTTATGTCTGTCTGTGAGTGAGTGTTGTGCCTGCTATTGCTTCTTGCAGCTGTTTGTAATGCTTTGCAAACTTTCTATTGGCTGCAGAGGAGGAGAGTGCATGCGAACCACTGAGCAAGTGGGCTACTTTCGTGAATGTGAAGTGGACCTAGGATATATATCTGAAGAAGTCCTCAGGTTATTAAGCATAGCCCCCTCCAACTGTGATGACAAGAATGACAATAAATGAGCTCAGCGAGGAAGTGCTAATAAACTCTTTGTTTACACAACTTCATGAATGGAAAGCTAACCTTTTGAAATTGCCTATATAAAATTGAGAGTTTTCATTATACTAAATTATTGCAATACAAAGGGACAAGGAATAGCATAGCTCTGGCACTATTTGATGCGTGTAAGAAGTAGGAAGGTATCTCTCCCAGTCTCTCTGTATAATGAAAAAACAGCCATGTTTCCATTCAGTTCAAGTAGCCTGGCTTTGGACTGGGAAAACTAAAGGGGTGAGGGAGATAAGTTGCTGAAGCAAGAGGGGGGCCAGGGTGAGGCTATTTGCTAAACAACACTTAACCACAGAGCCAGAGAGTAGGGCTACCCAGCAGCTGAATAAAGACCCTTGAGCTAGGTCTCGTTGAAAAAGTATTTAATAATTAATCAAGAGATTCATAAAATACAAAACAGCAGCACCCCCATGTGCAAACATTTCACATCACACTGAAGCTTTATCAATGCACTTAACCAACATGACCTTCACATACACTGTACCCCAAATTATACAATGGCAAGAAAAAATCCTGGACTCTGATTGGTCAGTCTTGGGCTGAACCCATGATGTTATCCCAGTACAATGTCACAGGTCTAGTCTCAGCCTCACTGTGAACCTGGAGATGAGCTATATGATGAGCTAGATGACCTCTTTTTTTGTATCTCCTCTTAAGAAACAAAAATATTTTCCACACTAAAAAACATTCTTTAAAATTATTTTTTTATTTATTATATAACAACGAGCCATTGTATAATAGCAATAATTCCCTCCAGGTTGTGTGTCATTTGCATTAACATCATGCCTCAGTTGTTGGACGCACTCAGCCTGCGGCCTTGTGCCCAACCACCTGAGGCGTGACGTTATCCCAGCACGACAGACACCCTGTCGGGCATTATTGCTGAAGTGTTTTACATAGCACAGGAGTTCCATATTGGATGCTCAGGAAATGTAGAATAGAATAACATTTCTGGTGCCCAGCCTGGCCTTAGAGGGAATAAAAAACATCTGGCCCCCCTGAGTCTGTCCCCCTCCTCCAAAATCCTGACAGATCCAGTGTCCAGCTTGACCTAGCAGGGAGTAAAAAATCTGGCCCTCTCCCCCTCCACATCACTGATTTGTCCAATACCCAATCCAGCCCATTAGGGAATAAAGAAAACAACATATGTCCCCCTCTCCCCAACTGACTGATGGGGCCGGTATGCAACTCAGCCTGTCAGGTAATGAAAACATATGCCCCATCCCACCAACAACCTGACAGATCCAGTGCCCATCACAGGAAAAAAAAACATCTGTTCCCCTCCCCAAACTGCCTGCATGGGTCTGATGCATAACCTGACAAATCAGGGAGTAAAAACAATCTGTCCCTCTCCCTGTAATTACATGATGGGTCCCATGCCCAACCTGTCCTGTGTATTAAGCCAAACTGAGGAAAGGAGGAACAGCAGCAAAGCAGTGATCAGAAGTGCTTTCCTCATGCGCCTACACTCAGGCCACACTGAGGAGCTCAAACACTGCATGGGAGGCTTAGGGTCGCTGCTGCACTACCGCTGCCACCAGCCTGCTCAGGCATCTCCCCCTCCTCTAGCGCACAGCACATTAGCATGGAAGACTGGACTAAGGGGAACTGATAGTGCACACTTCCAAGGCTGTGACCCCAAGTGCCAGTGATCACAGCTCCACTACCCAACTCTTCCACTCTTGCTCTTTCCTTCTCTCGGACCTCAGTCTCAGCCCTGCACTGTTCCTAATAAGCATATATGAATCACACTGCCATGCACAGTTCAACCCAGTCTGCTGCTCAGCAGAATGATCCAGTGCCCAGCCTGGCCCGCCAGGGAATAAAACTACCTGATGGGTCCAATACCAAACCCAGCAGGGAATAAAACTACCTGATGGGTCCAATACCAAACCAGCCAGGGAATAAAACTACCTGATGGGTCCAATACCAAACCCAGCAGGGAATAAAACTACCTGATGGGTCCAATACCAAACCCAGCAGGGAATAAAACTACCTGATGGGTCCAATACCAAACCCGCAAGGGAATAAAACTACCTGATGGGTCCAATACCAAACCCAGCAGGGAATAAAACTACCTGATGGGTCCAATACCAAACCCAGCAGGGAATAAAACAAATCTATAACCCTTCCCCAGCTACCTAACGGATCCAGTGCCCAACACTATATGTTAGAGAATAAAAAAATCTGTCTCTTCTGCTACTCTACCCAACTACCTGATGGTCCAGGGCCATACCAGGACCATCGGGGAATTCAAAATTGGTGATATAGGGGGCTGTAAGTGAGTTTGATGCCGGGGACTAAGATTAATTGCCTGGTGTTGGGTGGACTTGAACCACTATGAACGGTGTAGGGAGCATTACTGAAAAGCAGTGCCGCTGCATCAAAGCACACCCCGTGGACACAGCATACAAAAAAATCTGTAAAATTGATGTTAGATGTGGTCCTGGTACAACTACAATTATAACAGTGAGACTGGTGAGACAGTAAGGCCTGCTACAAAAATAAACAAAGATAACAACATAAAAAAAGCAAGAACAGCCTTGTTGGCATCAGCCAAATCTTGTTCGTTATTTTCCTTTTTAGGTTCTTAATGGTTTTTTAGTCTTTCTCATTCCTGTGCCACAGGCTGGGGGGCCCAGTTCCTCCACCCCTACACTGACTCTCTCTCCCTTGTCTTTTTCTTTTCTTTCTTGACTTTTTGTTTTCTTAATTTTTTTACAGCCCTCCTTGTTCCAACTTCCCACTCTGGCCCACTGTGGGGCCCTAAAGAAAAACCAGTGGCAGCCACATGTTTCCCCTCAGTCACAACTCCCTCCCCATTGGCATTTCTCCCTGAATGTTGCCAAGCAACAGCACAATCCCCTTATATTCACCGGGTTCGTGCATGCACAAAACAGTACAAGCTGGCGGAACGCACACTACTCCGAGGGCCTCTTAACTCCCCTTCAATCTCCCAAGCCAGTAACATGACAGGTATGCAGGCTAGAAGGCCAGGGAGCAAACAAATGAAGGAAAAAAAATGTTGACAGTCTGAGTTTCACAGGCAGTGTGCAGCTCGGGTCTTGCCAAAATCGAGCTGCATGAGTTCTGACTGGCTTGGTTTGAGGAGAATGGCTTTGATCCATTCCTCCATGCTAGTGATACATTTCTCTGCAACAGTGACCAGAATAAGAGATATTTTTTGTACTTACAATAATAACATATATATATTTATATACAGTATATTTTTTTGTTTGTTTGTTTAATTTTAGTCTTTGGTAACTGGGTAAGACCCACTAGGCATAAGTGCCTGTTTTCAGGGGCGACCAGGGAGCACTGGGCGGTTAAGTGACTTGCTCAGTCACACAGTATGCAAGTGGAGGTTGTGAGAATCAAACTCAGGTCTGGTCTGCTGGATGTATCAAGCTCATTCACACCTCATTCCTCTAACCTCTAGGCATATGGTCAGAAGGGACTCTAGGGCCATGATTTTTGTTTTACTTTCCCTTTATTCTCCTGCTTTCCATGGCAGCCATTTTTACCCCTAGTAACCTCTCAGCCTCATCCCACCATCTCTGCTGCTTATCCCCACCACCTGTAACCACAGATTTACCAATCTGTGGTGTGGTCTTTGGGGGCCTGGCCTACCCCCATGGGGCAGCCAAATTCTTGGTGGTAGGGTGGGTAGTCAGCATACTGGGGCCTGAAATACTGAGCCTCATGCTACGGTGTTAGGGTTTGTTTTTAGGGCTTCTGCTCTCTCTGCCCACAGGACACTGACATCTAGTGGCTCAGTAGTGCGTCTGCATGCAATGCATGCTCACTGCAGAAGGATCCATTAGCATTTGTCACTCACCAGTGCTCCAGCTCAGCATGCACCACCACCTGTGATCACTCAGGTGGTGACTGTGTAGTGGAGTCTGCTTCCTTCCTGCCCTGGAGGAGATGAAGAGCATCCACCTCCTCCCAGCCCACCCCCACTGAGATAGGCTCATTCCCGAACTAGGGTTGCCAGCATTGCTACTACTGCACAGATGGGCTGGCTCTCTAGGTCCATCATGTCCACACCCCCGCTTTAAAAGCAGGGATGAATAAGTATGCTGTGCAAACATCTACTAATCTAAAGGGGTTCCCTACTAACTGTGCTACCCAGGGTATCCAGTGATTCTTTTGGTAAGCATAAGAGTGTCCAGCTTACCTCAAAGGCCTGTATTGTCTTTACATCCACTGTCTGTTGGTAGGCTGCTCTGTAACTCACCATCCTCTGGGAGAAGAAGTGTTTCCCAACGTTACCCTAAATTTATTGCCACAGAGTTTAAGGGCATTGTCTGATGTCCTGCAGGAGCACCCAGACCAAACATCACTCTGTTTTGATATTTTTCAATATCCTTGAGAATGGCAAAAACAAATAATTTCCTCTGTCAGTCTTGTTTTTTCAAATGTAAACATGTAGAGGGCCACAAGACTCTTCTCATAGCTTATGTCTTACATCCTCCTGCTTATTTGGGTAGCACTGCATTATACCCTGTTTACTACCTCAATATCCATTCTCTATTGAGGATCCCAGAACAGCACACTACACTCCAGGTGGGGCCTGACCAGGGATTTGTAAAGAGGGAGCATAGCTTCCCCTGCCCTGCTAGTCACACCCCTTTGTTTTGATGCCCCAGACTGACCAGGGCCTTGTAAAGTGGGAGGATAGCTTCCCCTGCCCTAGCTGGTCACCCCACTTTTGATGCATCAGCCTGACCAGGGCCTTGTAAAGAGGGAGGATAGCTTCCCCTACCCTGCTGGTCACCCTCCCCTTGATGTACCTGAGCATTCTGCTGGTCATCTTGACAGCAGTTACACACTGCTTGTCATGCTTTATCCACTTGTGTCCATTACAATCCCCATGTCATATGCCTCCTCCTCCACTGCACTAAAAGGAGCTCATTAAAGTATGTCAGTCCTACCTCTGTTTTTTTTCTCCAAAGTGTAGCAATTTGCATTTAGCCACACTGAATCTGAGACTCCAGGAGGCTGACCAATCACCCAACTTTTTCAGGTCCTCCTGAAGTTCACCCCAATCATCAAGGGAGTCCACCCCCTGGCCAGCTTAGTGTCATCTCCAAACTTAAGCAACCTGCTGGACACTCCCAGCTTCCAGAACATTGATGAAAATGTTGAACAGCAGTGGCCACAGCACTGATTCTTGAGGGATGGTGCTAAGTACCCTTCCTCCAATTAGAGAAGTGCAAATCCACCACAGCCCTCCATTGCTTGCCCCCAGATCATGCTGTCATAGGCCCCACTGAAGTCCTGTGAGAGGTTGTCTACAGCTTGGCCCCTGTAGAGATTCCCTCCTGTAACAAAAGATTCTTCAGTAAACTGTGTACTTAAAATACCAAAATCCCCAATCGCATCCTCTAGCTGATCTCAGTATTTTTCCATGTTATTACTTGCCAAAAATTTGTGTGGTTAGCTTTCTGCACATTGCATTCTCTCCATAATTTCCCTGAATATCTTTAATCATAACTTTCACAATAAAACCAGTGTTTTATACACTCTAGCAGCAACTTCCCAGGTGAATTCCCACCAGAGTTCTAGCTTGGTGACGTGATGTACTATTGTACATTAGTCCCAACTGGTCCACTGTTCAGTGGGAAGCACTGTACTATATTAAATGTTCTTCGCCATTTCAGTTGATACTTTCAGTATCCTTGCATATTTGGATAGATTTTTAGAGTATTATAGAGTCTGGTGTTTAGACGCCTTGTGGATTTTTCTTGAATTGTTTCTGTGACCAGATTGACAAAGGAATAATTTCCTTTTTGTGCCCATAGCTGTTATTGTAGAAGATAGCTTCTCACCTGAAAATATCTGTATCTCTCTCTATAATCTCTGTTATATAGTTTTACCAGATTTCCCCATTTTCAATGTTTCATGCCTTTCCTATTTTCAGAATACATTGTCAGTTCTGTTGGGGTCACAATTTGGATTAAAGTGTGACTGAATTTTGATTTGAACCAACAGTATAAGTAGGAGCCAAAATACATTGTCTCGCAAATGAAAATGTTTTATTATTTACAAATCTCTAGCATATTTTAAATCTCAGAAGGTAACTATATCCTTTTTTGGCTTAATACTTTTATTACATCAAGTTAATGCAGCCAGTAGCATTTGGTAAAATTGATGTAACCCCTAGGTGCTGCTATCCCAAGGGCTACTACCCCTGCCTGTTTGACTACGGACAGGTTGAGGTGCCTAGGTCCTATGGTGGGTGCCTCCACCCAGAGGTCAGTGTTTGTACTGGTTAGACTAACTTGGTCATAGCCCTCTGGGACACTGAGACCCCCTTTTATCCCCTCTAGGGGCTCACACAGTACACCGGAGTTACAGCCCCAATACCCCACATTTACACACTGTTCACTCATATAGATACCACTTACCCTTCAGACTGATTCAGCAGCACGTCTCTGAGAACCCCCAGTAAAGTAAGGTTAATCAACATACACAGCAAAACGCAATACTGTTTCCATAAGTACCACCATCACAGACAGTATATAGTATAACAACAACAAATCTGATTTATTTAGGGGACAGTAACATGGGAGGGGGAAATCAGGTTAATTAGTGGCATTAAATCACAGTACTGTGCACACATACAGGATCTGAAAAGTCACACTCTGGGTACTCAGGTTGGGGGGGGGGCTAGCCAGGTCCATTGCCCAGGGTTGGCCAGCAGGTGCAGATGGATAGGGCACTGTAGAAGAAAATATATGCACAACACCCAATTCTAATCCGGAACCGGAGGGCTCAGTCCATGAAACAGTGAAACAACAAGAATTAGATGACACACTTGTGATTGGAAAACAAGCTGCAGGGGAATACCCTGATTTGTACTTACAACACCCAAGCTGAGGATCAGATGGAAAATGTCCCTCTGGATTGCCAGAAGAGCAGGGCGTGAGGACAAGGTCCTTGTGACTGGATCCCACTGCAGTTAATAGCAAACGGATGTAGTCCGAATTAAGCTGGGGTTTACTTCCAGCTTCAGCACACAATTCACTGTACAGAGGATTTGAAATAGTGATTCCCCACAAGCACTACGCACATTTATATGTAAAAGGAAAGCACTAACCAGGCAGGCTGCTCCTTGATACCGATTGCAATTACTGCAAAATACCCGGGAGCACACACAGCAGCTTCAGTTTCTGACAGACCGAGCGTGATTCAGACATTTCTCCAGTCTTCTACCGGGTGAGCCTGGTTTCCACACTTTTAGTGCTTCTTTCTCCTCACAACTCGGATTCAGCCCAAACCGATGCTCACAAAGGCTGTAGACTGAAACTCAGGTCCTCACACGCGCTTCCCGCGCGAAGCTATACACTGCAGAAGCACACAGCTCCTTCTCTCTTCACTGCCACAACTGATCTGATTTTTCCAGTCACAGAGCAGAGCATTTCCTTTAGCTCCACACTATTCTGTTGGCTGATTCAGCTGTCACTCACAATAGGACTCCCTCTGTTGGTAGAAAAAGGCACCAAGGTCAAAACTACATTTCCCAGAGTCACTGCCCATACAATCCCCTTGTGGCTGGCTCAAATTAAGAGTCCAAGTTCTGATTCGTCCACAGGCTCCATTTTAGGGCTCCAATTGGCCCAGCAGTTTAGGTCCAAAATGGAGAGGTAACACACACAGAGTCCCAGCTGCAATAAAAGCAGGTTAGACAAACTACAATTTTGCTAATGCTTTAAAAGATTACAGGCAAACAGTTACAACTTTCAGATGGGCTCCCTTTGTACCTTCAGCAACTGCAAAATGGAGCGATTGCTCCACAGCTTGGGTGGGATTCGAGCATTAAATGCACAGTCCCCCCATACAAACTAATTAAGTCTGCAAGCAGACAGCTCTTAAAGAGACAGTACGTGGAGGCTCAAATAGCACTCACTTGCAACCACAGTTAAGCAGCTCAGATGCCGAACACAACCCAGGCTTGGAGCATTCAGGCAAGCTCCTGGAAGACTTTTGGGAACCCCCATTTGCAGGAGGATTACACCGAGATGACTCCTCCGACTTCCATGCAATTTTCTCACTACTAAATGACCAAATTAAACAGCAGTTCTGGTCATTCTTTATCAGTAAATGCCCCTTAACTGCAGGTGTGTGTGTTTTACCAAATAGCCAAATTGGCATAAAAAACAAAATAATTTTTTTTATTGAGTTGTTAAATTATTAGTTTTTATCTCTCTTTTTCGTAATTCTGCATAAGTTAGCTTGCTTCAGCAGGAAGTGACGCCAGCTTCAGAACAGCTTTGGTTCATGAATGGAGGTGCACCCGCTGCAAGCCTCATGTGCAGTGTTTTCTCCCTGTATGTACAAACCTTGTCTCAGTACTTGCAGTCTTCATAGAAACATAGAATCATAGATTTTCACAGCAGATAAGGCCCACTTGGCCCACCTAGTCTACCCATTTCATTACCTATTGGATAAGCTGCAAATCCCAGTTAACCAACAGCCTGCTTCCTCCTACCCCCCCATCATAATTGTCTTATGTCTGTCCCTTGCATTCTTGAATTCCCCCACTGTTTTTGACCCCACAACCTCCCCAGGAAGGCTGTTCCATGCGTCCACCACCCTCTCTGTGAAACAATTCTTCCTCACGCTGCCCCTGAGCCATTCCCCCTCTATCTTCAAACTGTGCCCCCTTGTTCTTGCACATCTCTTTTTCTGAAAGATGCTACCCTCTTGGACTTTGTTGATTCCCTTAAGGTACTTGAAAGTTTCTGTCATGTCCCTCCTCTCCCTCTTTTCCTCGAGGGTATACATATAAAGCTTCTTTAGTCTCTCTTCATATGGTTTCTGGTGCAGACCATGCACCATTTTAGTTTCCCTCCTCTGGGCTGCCTCCATCCTGTCTGTGTCCTTGCGGAGATGGGGTCTCCAGAACTGCATGCAGTACTCCAGATGGGGTCTCACCAATTGTCTGTACAGAGGGATGACAACTTCCTGTTTTCCACTAGTGGTGCCTCTCCCTATGCATCCCAGTATCCCCCCCCAGCCCTCCTTACTGCCTTCTCACATTGCCTGCCTATCTTTAGGTCATCTGATATAACTACCCCCAGGTCCCTTTCTATTTTTGTTGTTGTTAGTACCTCCCCCCATTGTGTACTCTTCCACTGGGTTCTTGTTTCCCAGGTGCATTACTTTGCACTTCTTTGCACTGAATCTAAGATGCCATACTTTAGACCATTCCTCCAACCTTGCCAAGTTCCTTCTCATCCTTTCCACCCCCTCCTTGTGTATCAACCCTGCTGCAGATCTTTGTGTCATCTGTGAAGAGGCATACTTTTCCTTTCAGTCCCTCTGCAGTGTCACTTATAAAGACATTAAAGAGGACCAGCCCCAATACTGAACCCTGCGGTACCCTGCTAGTAACCCCCCTTTCATCGGAGTGGACTCCGTTACTATTACCCTCTTCGTCCAGCCAGTTTTTACCCAGGCTACCACCCTTGTACCCACTCCCAGAATGGCTAACTTGTTTATTAATCTTTTCTATGGGACTGTGTCAAATGCCTTGCCAAAGTCTAGGTAGGCCATGTTCACAGCCCCTCCGTAGTGTACTGCTTTGGTCACCCAGTTAAAGAAATCTATTAGATTCATCTGACATGACCTTCCCATTGTGAATCCATGCTGCCTTGGGTCCCGTGCCCCACTGGCCTCTAAGTACTCAAAAATTATTTCTTTCAGAAGAGATTCCATCATTTTCTATACCACTGAGGTCAAACAGGTCTGTAGTTTCCTGCCTCTGCCTTGCTCCCACTTTTGTGAAGTGGAATTACATTCACCCTTCTCCAGTCCTCAGGTACCACCCCATCCTCCCATGATTAGTTAAAGAGGGTAGTCAGTGGTGTCACTAGTTCTCCCCTTAGTTCTTTCAGAATTCTGGGGTGAATCCCGTCAGGCCCCATTGCTTTGTCCACTTTGAGTTTCAGGAGTTCTTTCAGGACCCTTTCTTCTGTGAATGGACTGGTACTGACCTCCTCCCCCCCCCCCACATCCAGAGTGCTTTTATTGTTTGGTTTAGGTACCTCCCCCTCCTCTTCTTTTGTGAATACTGACAAGGTATTCATTCAGTATCTCTGCCTTTTCACTGTCACCCTCTGCCCACCCCCCACCTCCCTTTATTAAGCCTCACTATCCCTCCCTTGGTCTTTCTTCGCTCACTAATGTACCTATAAAAGGTTTTATCTCCTTTCTTAACTGAGTTGGCTAACTTTTCCTCAGTTCGTGCCTTTGCTATTCTAACTGCCTTTCCTACTTCCTTCTGCTTTAACTGATAGAGTTCTCTTTCCTGGTTCTTCTGTGAGTCCTTATACTTTCTGAATGCTATCTTTTTCTCCATAACCTTCCCCACCACCTTTTTTGAGTGTTTTTTCCTTCTTTTTGTTGTGTTTATTTGCTTCACACAAAGGCTTGTTGCCTCTATCATGGTAGCTTTGATTTTGCCCCATTGTTCCTCTATCCCTCCTTCCTGCTGTTTTGCTAGTGCATTCCTTAGGCACTCTTCCATTCTGCAAAGTCAGCCCTCCTAAAGTCCAGTACCCTTGCTTTTGTATGGCTTGATTCTATGGCTGTGTTTATTGTGAACCACACTGTCTGGTGGTTGCTTGTTCCCAGATGGCTACCCACTTCTAAATCTGAGATCCTCTCACCGTCCCCATTTCAGAGTACCAGGTCTAAGACTGCTCCCTACCGAGTGGGTTCCGACACTAGCTATCAGAGGCATGCCCCCGTAGTGCATCAAGAATGATTCTATTCTTGGATGTGGATGTGGCTGCAGCAAATGTGTTCTAGTTAACATCTGGCATATTCAGGTCCACCATCAACAATATTTTTTTTTTATTTTATTTATTTCAATCTAGGATTACAATACCTTTGAGCCGAGGCTCTTTTACAAAGGTTCCATGTCAGCGTGAGCAACAGTCATCATTTTTAGTTACAAACATACAGTCACTGACTTACAGACATGTAATAACCAGTACAAAGACTTGAGCTATGAGCAAGACACGGGGGTCAGTGGGGGAGAAGGAGGGTAGGGATGGAGGGGGGGTAGGAGGTGCAGGGGTAAGGGGGAGTACAGGAGGTGGTTGGGGGCAGGGGCAGGACAACATCTCCCTTTTATCTGCCATTCTAAGGATGCCTCCTAGCATTTTCTTGTTCATGTCCTCCCCCTGAGATGGAGGTCTGTATATAACCCCTGTGCGGACTGTGGTGCCATTTCCTGTCTCCAAGGTGACTCACAGTGCCTCCTCTCCTCCATGTTTACCCTTTAGTTCCATTGCTTTGATCCCTTCCCTTATGCAGAGAGCTACTCCTCCTCCTCCTCTTTTACCATCCCTGTCCCTCCTGTAGATTGTGTATCCTGGTATGTTAACATTCCAGTCATAGTTCTCTGTGTATCAGGTTTCTGTGACTGCTACAATATCCAGGTGTCCCTCTTCCATCAAGGCCACTAGTTCAGAAAGCTTGTTACCCCAACTACGGGCATTGGTACTCATCGCCCTCCATTTTTTAATGGCCTTACCACTTTTATCCCCATTCCTGTACTTACTGCCTTTGCCTTTTTCTTCATTTACCCTTGCCCTCTATTGACCTCTCTACCTTGGTGTTAATCTTGCTAACTACCCTGTTTTGTGGGGCGAGGCTGGGAGTTCCCTGCTCTTTTTCAGTGCCCCCCCCCCCCCGGTTAGTTTAAAAGCTTGCCAATCATGCATTTAAACCTATCACCTAGGATCCTGGTTTCCCTCCCGGACAGATGCAGTCCATCGTGCCAGTATAATCCTGTATCCTCCATGTGGACCCCAGTCCCCAGTGAAGCTAAAACCCTGTGCTCCACACCAGTTTTTCAACCATTCATTGAATCCCATGGTGTGGAGTACCCTAGCCTCACCCATGCCATAGACAGGCAGCACCTCCGAGAAGGTTACTCTGCGTGCTACTTGTCTAAGACCCCTCCCCAACTCCACAAACTCCTCCTGCACAGCTCTGATCCCATTCCCAGCTAGGTCATTTGTCCCTAGGTGGACAATGACATCCAGCTCCCTCTCTCGTGCAGCTTCTCCCACAATCCTGAAGATTCACTCCCTGTCCCTCCATGCCATAGCGCCAGATAGGCCCCTTAGCTTCCTCTCCCCACCCTCCTCCAGTTCTACCCCCTAACAATTGAGCCCCCCAGCAGGAGTTGTTTCCTTCCCCCATGGGATCCCATGCCACCCTCCTTTGGGTATCCTTTGTTGAGGTTCCCAGCATCCTCCTTGTTCTCCATGGTAGGTGCCTCCATAGAGGAACAACGCTCCACCAGAAAGTCATATGAATTGTGTGTGATGCACAAATACATTACGCATAAATTTAGTTTAGTTGCCATATTGGTACTTGTAAGAACAGATCCAGAAGCAAATGGTTTGATACCTTTTATTGGACCAACACAGATGTTACAAAAGAACAAAGTACCTAAGCTTTCGGATCCACCAAGTTCTTCCCTGGAAGCTTAGTCTGAAAGTTTAGGCACTTTGTTCTTTTTGTAACATCTATGTTGGTCCCAAAAAAGTATCAAACCACTTGCTTCTGATGAGCTGTAAAAGCATGTTTACTACAAGATTTTGTTACTGGCTTAATATGCAAGTTCATTTCAGTTCTCATGTTGATGTTCTGCATGCCATTGCCTTTCAGTGCGGGTATGCTGCAAAGATATGTTTATTCTGTGAAAAGACAATTTTGCTAGCCTACCCAATAGTAATTGTTACATGGATAATGGTTTTGTGTGCAGGACATGTCTTGCTGTCATACCAATGTGTAAAATAATATTACCAGACACATCTACTCCATTCTGGCATACTCTGTGAGTTTTTGTTTAAATCATTTAACCTATTCCTCTGTTCCATAATGCAGTTTCCCTTTTATTCTTCATTCTGTTCATGCCTGTAATAACAGAAAATATTCAGTCTTGTATTGCTGTGCATTTGTTTTCTGCTGTTAGTGCTGCTGTGTTTTGGAATGCAGTATATGGATTCCTTCACAGTGGCAGGAAGTGACATCTCTGCTCCAGACTGCTAGTTTTTTTGGTCAGTTCTATTTCTGCACATTTATCTGGCTCTGGGGATGTACTCCTTAGTCAACCCAGTCACAGAGGACCCCCCCCCCCCACCAGACAGCTGTTTGCTATCAAATGCTTACTGGCTTTTACATCATTCCCCTCAAATGTAGGGTGGACAGTGAAGAGGCCATCAGGGACCTACAGAAGGACCTCCAAAGGCTAGAAAAATGGTACAAAATCTGGCAGTTGATGTATATTGCGAAGACGTGCAAAGTGATGCACTTGGGTAAGGGCAACCCGAGGACAGAATACTGGCTTTGATGGAGTTCAGCTCTATACCACCCATGAAGAAACAGACCTAGGAGTTATTATCGTGGATACCCTTAATACCCTTAGGCTGCCGACGACAAGATATCTTGTCCTAAAAACCTATGCGTTCTAAATCTTCCGGCAGCCTAAGGGTTAAACAATCCAGCCAGTCCAAGAGAGCATACAGTAAGGCCAACAAAATGTTGGGATGTGTAGGAAGAGGCTTTGACAGTAGGAACAGAGAAGTGATCCTTCTGCTTTACAGGTCTCTGCTGAGACCCCATCTGTTATACTGTGTTCAGTTTTGGAGTCCTCACCTTAGGAAAGACAGGGACAGACTAGAGGTGGTTCAGTGGAGGATGACTAAAACAAGCATTTGTCAATGCCGAATGTTTGCTTGCTGGCATTGGCATTGGTAGTGTAGGAGTTACAGAGCTGCATAATAGGAATGGCAGTGAAGTATTGAACTGAAGCCAACCCCATCACCACCCTGCAGATAGTGACAGGCATTGGGGTGTGCCTTTGGGTCATCAGGCATAATGGCCATGTCATTTCACCACACCCTACCGTGCAGACACTGACAAGTGTCACGGTGTGCCTTGGGATCTTTGGCCCTTATGCACACCCCATTCCATCCAGAAATATTGTGAGATAGGTGCGGTATAGGAGAATGGGGTGAACTTTGGGGCTGAAGAGTCCAAGGTACACCTTGATGCCTCTCAGTGGCTGCAGGGTGTGGGTGGGGGTGGAATGGTATGAGCATTGCAGGTGACAATCCCAAGTCACAGCCCTGATGCCTGTCATTCTCTACAGAGTGGGATGTTATGGTCGGAAACCCTAACACCTCAGGCATTCGTTGGTATTTTCACTTCAAATTTTCAACATGGGTTTTTTGTGACCCCCACCTCATGAACAGTGGCAATATCAGTTTGTTAGTCGAAAGCTGCTTTTGCACAGCGACTACGGCATTTGTCACCACAGGTGCAAAAACACATTCTGAACAGGATGTGAAAAATGACAGCTGTACTGTTCATTGGGAGGTGTAAAAAATGGCAATGTTGAAAATCTGCAGTGAAAATATTAAAAAACTGGTGAAGTCACGAGCGTGCGTAGAAACTGTGCAACGTGCACCCGTAATGTAATTAATTTGGGAATTGTTTACAGCAGATTGTCAACACAGGCATTTTGGGACCTCCGGTCATGAACAGTGTCACTGTGATTTTCTTTATCTGTCCCGAACAATGATTTCCCTGAGCGACCATGCATTTCTGTCTGAAGTGTGAAAACACATTTCAGCCATGTTGGAAAAATGACAGCTGTACTGTTCAGAAGGAAGTGTGGAAAATGCCACTGGTGAAAATCTGACTGAAAATATTACAAATTCATGAACTCTAAGGGTGCGTGGAAACTGCGCAATGCTCACTGTAATACAGTCATTTTAGGAATTTTTTCACCAAATTTTCAACATAGCCATTTTAAGACCTCTGCTCATGAACAGTATCACTGTGATTTTCTTAATGTGTCCCATACATTGATTTTGCACACCGACTGCGCCATTGTACGCTACATGGGCAGAAACATGTTTTGGGTGAGATGTGAAAAATGGCAGCTGTACTGCTCATAAGGAGGTGTAGTAAAATGGCAATGTTGAAAATCTGGAGTGAAAATATTGAAAATTTGCGAACTTATGAGCGTGCGTAGGATCAGTGCAACAAACGCTCGTAAAACAGTCATTTTTGGGAATTTTTTTACTAAATTTTTAACATAGCCATTTTAACACTTCTGCTCATGAACAGTGTCACTGTGATTTTCTTAATGTGTCCCATACATTGAGTTCGCACACCGACTGCGCCATTGTGCACTACATGCGCGGAAACACATTTGAGAAGTGAGAATGACAGCTGTACTGCTCATAAGGAGATGGTAAATGGCAATGTTGAAAATCTGAGGAAAATATTGAAAATTCAGCGAACTTATGAGCGCATGTAGGAACAATGCAACGATGCTCGTAAAATAGTCATTTTGGGAATTTTTTCACCAAATTTTTAACATAGCCATTTTAACACCTCTGCTCATGAACAGTGTCACTGTGATTTTCTTAATGTGTCCCGAACATTGATTTCGCACACCGACTGCGCCATTGTGTGCTACATGCGCGGAAACACATTTTGGGTGAGATGTGAAAAATGACAGCTGTACTACTCATAAGAAAGTGTGGTCAAATGGCAATGTTGAAAATCTGGAGTGAAAATATTGAAAATTCATGAACCTATGAGCGTGCGTAGGAACAGCGCAACGCACGCTCGTAAAACAGTCATTTTTAGGAATTATTTCACCAAATTTTCAACATAGGCTTTTTGAGAGCCCACCTTATGAACACTGGCACTGTCACTTCATTAATCAGTCCTGAAAGATGATTTTGCGCAGTGACCGCGAAATCATTCTTCGGGCTCGATTAACGCCGTGACAGTGACAGAATTCATGAGGAGGGGTCCCAAAAACCCCATGTTGAAAATTTAATGCCCAAATTCCAAAAATGCCTGAGATATGCAGCAAACTTGAAAAAACCCTATTCATTACATTATACAGCTTACCGGCATTTCCTCAGTTCGCAGTCGGCTTTGAAGAGTGCAGACATGTTCCCCGTCCACCAAGATCGTCGCGTCAAGCTCCAGAGGTAAGTATGGAGTGAGATGGGGTGGGAGAGGCAGGGCGAGGGTGGGGCGCCGGTGGGGGAGGGGGCAGGGAGACTGGCGAGGGACCATTTTTGTGTTTCATGTTTTTTTTAATTACAACGCTGACGCTTGCCTGGCTGGGGCCCAGCATGGCAATTACACGATGCAGGACATTTGCCACGCTGGGCTGGGCTCCCAGCATGGCAGCTGTAAAGCTTTGGGGGGGTAGTGGAACTGACGGGGATTGGGCACCCCCGTCGGCCATTCCGACTGTTGCCACGCTGGGGTGGGCTCCCAGCGTGCACTCAGTAATCTTTGGGGACTGTGGAGCCAACTGGGGATTGGGCACCACAGTCGGCCAAACACATTGTTGCCACGCTGGGGTGGGCTCCCAGCGTGGCACCTGGAAGACTGGTTGGGGGAGGGGGGAGAGCACTTCAGTGAGCACTTCCCTCATCTGATCGTGCTCACTGAGGCGGCTCTCTCCCTTTCAACTGTAAGCCACTGCATTCTCGAGTGCTGTCATAGACAGCTGCAGCATGCACTGGGCAACTGTGGCCACACCTGCAAACACACGGAGGGAATTGGAAGAGGGGGGTGCCACACCTCCAGAAACTCAGATGATGGCACTATGTTTCTTGCATATGTATGCAAGAAAATATAATGATACAAGGGCTTCAGGAACTCTTGTATGAGTATCAACTGAAGGCACTGGACATGTATTCCTGGGGTTGGGGGGGGTGATATGACTGAGACATTCAAGTTTATGAGAGGCTTAAATAAGGTGCCATGTTCAGAACTGTTCAACAGGATACTGCACTCTAACACTATTGTACGGGGGACACTTCAAGAGGGACTTAAGGAAACACTACTTCACTGAAAAGGTGGTGGAGCCATGAAACAGGTTGCCAGCTGACGTGGTGGAAGCTGTCTGTTGCAGTGTTCAAGCATGGGTGGGACAGAGCAAGGGCTTTGCGGGTTTCTGTGGGAATTGGGAATGACACAAAACCCAGTGTGTGGGGGTGGGGGGAATAGGACCGAGACCATTAGTGGACTCGAGCAGAATTGGCAAACTAGATGGACCAATGGTCTCCTTCTGCTGTTGCTTTCTATGTTTCTGTGTTTCTAAATGTGAGTGACCATGGTCAAAATGCAGTGGATGCAGGAGGATTTGTAATACGTGTGGTTCACTTTTTACTATGATGGAACATGAGCCAGCAAAGAAGAGAAGTAAAGTTGGTGGTGACTTTCGTAAAAGAGAAATTCTAGAGGTAAAGTAATGCTTTCTGTGCTTACAACTGACTCAGAAGTGGTTGACAGTAAACAACATTGACTTCTTTATAATTTGACTGTTCAGTAGCATGCATAACATGTGCTGTTTGGTATTTTGAACAAGCGCCAACAAGAAGCATTTCTCAGGGATTCTGGCAGTGCAAAAGGAGGCTACCAGCCCCAGAACAATACAGGGAAGCAAAATCTGCACTTAGAAGCATGTAAGAATTAAACAAAGGCACAAATAGCCAAATCAAAAGGATTTGTTCCACACAGTTTGGAGGACACTAGGGTCTGGCTCTTCATCCACCAACTGGTCTTCATCAGGGTGTGAGGTCTTCATCTGTTGCTGCTGTTATTTAAATACAATAGTTAAAGACACAGTAACACATTTCATCACCTAAAGTACACTGTTCTATACAAAAAATTAAAAAAGTGTGAGGCAATTTAATTAATTAATTTCAAAAGATTTACCAGGAAAGGCATACTGAGCCAAAATACTTGTTTTCAGGTGAGTCCTGGAGAGGGGGAAATGAGGACAATACAGCAATAAGTTACAACAATTGGGTAAACAAATGAAAAATATAAGTTAATTAAGTAAAATGAACGTGATGAGCTAGTTAGAGCATCTGAAGAACAACAAGTGAAAACAAGTAATATTACTGCAAATTGAAACACAGTCTGAGTGTGAACAAGGCATTGCAAGACACAGTATCAAAGTTCAGATGGCAGCAATTTGAAGGGCGAATGTAGCGCTGTTGCTGCTTCATTCAGCAGGGAAGGATGGAGGAAACTGGGGGGCAGGGGAAATTAATTAGGGTAGGAGCAGGGGCAGTGTGGGAAGGGGATTATACTGTGACAAAATACAACACAGGTTCAGAAGCAACTGTAGGAGTAAGTAGTGAATTCACAGAGGAGACTTTTGAGTGAGCGGGAGGAAGGAGCAGAATGAATAGTAATGTGAAGGGAGCAACATATACCAAATATACCAAAGCAGTGTATCTACTGTGCATTACACGACTCTGCAGTAATTATTTTCCTGTATTACTCTGCTTTATTTGCAGTATATATAGGTTTCTTACATTGTGTATATTTCTACACATAAAAAAGTAAAACAGACAAAAAACAAAACAAAAGGGCTCATATGATCTAAACTACACTTGCAAGTCTTGTGATACCTAAAGATAGCTTCAATTAGTTATCTTTTTTGCATTTAGTAGCCATAAATTTTATGTTATCGTTATGTAACCTACTTCAGGAATTTGGGGTCACTCAGCCAGCAAGAATTCACACATGCACAGGAGAAAATGTTCCTTTCCAAATGCACAAAGCTCATAGTGTCACTCAGATATAAAAACATCTCATGCGTACAGGAGGGATTTTTTTCCTGCTCAATGCACAATCTGAAATAGAACAAAACAGAAATAAAAATGTGAGAAAACAGAGTTAAAAACAATATTAATAACAATTACTACAAATTTACATGTTTCACTCATCAACCTACTATATTTACAGAAGGGCACAAACTTAACATTCTCATTTAGCCCATGTGGCTGAACTGCATCTAAAGTCACCATCCATTCTGCCTCTTGCTGTAAAAAATGTCTGAGCCCATCATCGCCCCTTCTAGTGGGCGGTATGTGTTCCAGGCCCATAAAAGACAGCACGGATGGATCAGACTTGTGTGCATTTCGAGAGTGAGCACCCAGGGCATTGTATTTATGTCCATGGGCAATTGCTCTAATGTGATCCTGTATGCCCACTTTCAAAGGACGTATGGTGCAACCCACATACAGTAGTAGTTGCAGTGGCATGATACAATGTACTGTACTAACAAAACAAAACAAACTAACAAAAAAAAAAGAGCGCACACAGCTTATAATGCAGCAATTATTTTATTAAAAAACACCAGGGGGCACTAACAGCCTTTCTCAGCCCATTAAGTGGCTGGAAGTCAGAATATTACTCAGGTTGTCAGCCTTTTTAAAGTGACCCTGGGTGCTTCTACAGCCTCTTTGGCAAGAATACTATCTCCATGTAAAATTGGTCAGTACATGTAAACAAGGCCACCCACCCTCCCTGACAGATTATTATATTCAGTGTAGAGGGTAATTCACTCATTACCTTCTTGTGACTTGGGCCTGGGAATTAGGAGGGTGTGTCTCTCTATACCCTTAACCATTTCATAGGCAGTGACAGGGACATCCTCACTGTAACTCCTCTGTCTGAATCTGGCTATCATTTCAGTTGCCTGACTTTAGTTGGTTCAAACTATTTCTATGAACTCTTATCATTTGGTTATAAGGAATGGATTCCACTGGCCTTTTGGGATGAGCACTAGTCACGTGGAGTACAGAGTTTGCAGTAGTGGCTTTCAATGTCCTGATATGGTCACTGTCAGACCTGACATGCACTGAGAACAATATCAAAGAAATGGCAATTTTTTTGTCATATTCAAAAGTAAAGTTTAAGCTCTCATTACTGTTGTTGAGATACGTCATGAACTGTTGTCACTTACCCTCGGTGCCAAGCCAGATACAGGCAATGTCATTGATATATTGGTACCATGCCACAGTGTTGTTCAGGAACATATTTTGTTCCGTCTGAAACACAACCCTCTCCTTGCACAGGCCCATGAAAAGATTTACATATGAAGGGGCCACAGAGGCCCCCATAGCTGTTCCAGACTTTTGTCTGAGAACTCCCCATTGACCATGAAATAATTTCTGTGGAGAATATACTGAAGGGCTTAGAGGTGGAGAGCAGTGGGAATGTTGTTCCCAGTGTGTGGTTTGTGCAGAAAATGGTCCACTGCCTCCATGCCTTCCCAGTGTCTGATACATGCACACAGACTGACAACATCAACAGTGATCCAATAAGAGTGGCCACCCACATCCAGGTTTTCAAGCTTGTTCAATAGACCCCATGTGTCCCTGGTGTAGGATTTAAGGCCCCGAACAAAAGGTTGTAAAAAGAAGTCCACAAATTGTGAAATATTTTGGGAGAAAGATTCCACACCAGAGATTCCGGTCTACCCTGTGTGTCCAATAGATCGTTGTGGATCTTGGGGAGTATGCATATTGCTGGGGTCACAGGGAATTCCACCTTTAAAAAGGCAGCTTCTTCCTCCGTAACCCATTCCTGATCCAGTGCTACTTAAAATAATTCAAATAGCACTATCGGATTTTTGCTGGTAGAGTCATTTGGTAGTTTCTCATAGTTAGTAGCCAAATTTAACAAATTATAAACCTTTTGGACATAGTCTGTCTTCTGCATTACTACTATAGTCCCTCCCTTGTCTGTGGGTTTTATTACCATCCATTTTAGCTCAGTGAGCTGATTCAAAGCCGCCATTTCAGACAAGGGTATGTTTCTATGTTTATTGCTGAAGTAGCCCCAGAATACTTTTTCTGTTTCTGCAATCATAACCTTTACAAAAGCATTAATTGTGACATTGTTTGCCTGTGGGCAGAAGTTTGATTTTGTCTTGAATCTACCCTGCTTGCCAACAATGCTAACAAAGTCTGTGTCGATATTAAAAGTTCCACTAACCCAATGTTTGGTCTCTGCCCGCAGTTCATCACTACTATATTGATCAGTTGCCTCTCCACTGACTATGGCTTCACGGTATAGCATTGTGTGGGCCACAATGCTGAAGGAAGTGACCCAAGAGAGAGATTTGGGCATCATAATAACTAACGACTTAAACTTTGTGAAACATTGTCACACCATTAAACAGAGGGACAATGGAGTATTTTATTTATTTTATTTATTTATTTAGTTAAACATCAGTTTAGAAACCTTTGAGCCAGAGGCTCATTTACAAAGGTACCTCGTCACAAAACTTGACTAATTGACTAATATCATAAGACACATTACAAGAAGAGATAGGGATGTGTGGTAGTTCCTGTGTACGTGTCCTTGGTCAGGCCGTATCTTGAGTACTGTGCCCAATTATAGGCACCAGGGACTAAAAAGTTAGTTAGCCTCAATCAATATCTGCAGTTTACTGTCCAAATATGACAATCTTAAGGTCTGGGTCACCCAGTGCAGACCAGATGTGCTATCCATGGTGGAGACCTGGCTTACCCCCTACGACCCCCAATACTGCTATATCCCTGCCCGGATACATCCTCTTTAGGCAAGACAGGATAGGCAAAAGAGGCAGAGGGTGTGTTGTCTACCTCAATGATACCCTTCAGGGGCATGCCCTACCTAGCATGGACATGGAAAAATACCCAGACCCTGGTCATCAGATTACTCTTAGGCTCCAGTAGAAATGCACTCACCATAGTCTCTGTCTACATCCCCCCTTGAAACCAGGCCAGTGGGATCAATTTGGCCACAGAATACCTCTCCAAACTACAACATAATGCCAAAGTGGTGCTTCTAGGGGACTTTAATGTTAATTGGCTGGCCTCTGAAGCTGACCCCTACAAGAACGCTATCTCTTCCATCAATGCAGCACAAATGGTAGACTCCCCCACTAGGATAAACTACCAGACCGGCTCCAGTACTTTGATCGATTGGATAATCAGCAATCGCCCAGATAGAATATCTAGTACCACAGTCCTTCCTGACTCGATGAATGACTATTCCCCTGTCCTCTGCCTATAGTTGAACAAAGCACCTAAGCTACCTGCTAATATAGCAATACATTGAGTACTAAAGAGAGGGCAGCTCAAGCACCATGAGGCCTCCCTCCTGCAAACAGACTTGACCCCTATTGATGTGTCACAGAATTTAGACCAAGCCCTGGAGTATTTCATTGCTATATTCAATGCGGCCTGTGATATATATGCCCCTATCAAAAAATGTAAGTTAAAAAGTGCAAACAACCTATGGATTTCCTCCTCCCTCTTAAATCTCATGGCCATTAGAGATAACTTCTGGCATTGCGCTAGAGCCACCGGCATGCCTGCTGACTTTCAGAGATACAGAGCTGTTAGGAATGCTTGCACTCATGCAGTCCACCTTGCTAAAATCTGTCATTTCAAGGAGGAACTCTCAAGTTCCTGGGGAGATGGTAGGAAATTTTGGAATAACATCAAAGATCTCATGAGTAAAAACAGTAGAGCATCTCCCGCTATGCTGAAGGTGAGTGAAGTAGTCACCCAGGACCCTAAGCACATCATCGACACTTTCAACCTGGCATTCTCTGACCTTAGTGGTATACTTCCACCTGTCTTTTTCAACAACCCAACCAACACTGTCGAGCCCAGTATATATGACACCCATCAGGGCCACACACACTCTTTTACGTTAAAACAGTCACCCTGTAGGATGCAAAAAAGTACCTTCAGAGGGTGCTCTGTAAATCTAGGTTCAGTAGTGACTCACTTGACATTAAACTCATTAGCTTAACTCTCGATGAGGTCCTATCGCCACTAACAAAAATACTAAACTTGTCAGTGTGCCTTGGCCAGTTCCCACAACAGTGGAAAGCTGCTGTGGTTTCAGCAGTTCACAAAAGTGGGAACCGAGCCCTGCACACAAATTATTGCCCGATTTCAATCCTCCCCCCATAGAAGACACTGGAATGCACTGTGATGGATCAACTTGTCAAATACCTTGAGCAGTACCTGATTCAATGCACACAACAGCATGGTTTCCGCAAGGCACATAGCATCACAACTGCCCTGCTGGAATACACTACCTACATACATAACGCACTTGACCGTGGTCAGCTGGTGGGGGCAATATATATCAACCTCACTAAAGTATTTGATAGAGTTAATCACACCATCCTGATAAACTCCCTTTATTTATCTATTTATTTATCCCTTTATTTACACGAGAAAGGGTCCTGAAGGAACTGGAAGCAATAAGAGTCGATAAAGCAATGGGGGCAGATGGGGTGTACCCCAGGGTCCTTAAAGAACTAAGAGAGGTGGTGGCTGAACCTCTGGCTATCCTGTTTAGCCGATCACTGGAAACAGGGGAGGTACCCAAAGACTGGAGGACAGCAGATGTAGTCCCTTATACAAAAGTGGGAACAAAGAGGAAGCAGGGAACTACAGACCAGTCAGCCTCACCTCGTAGTGGGAAGATCATGGAAGCACTACTGAAGGAGAGATTGGTGGAACATCTGGTTGTCAATGGACTACAGGACCCAAGGCAGCATGGTTTCACCAGGGGAGGTCATGTCAGACCAACCTTATTGAATTTTTGACTGGGTGACTAGGGAGGTGGATCAGGGAGGGCAGTGGACATGGCCTATCTGGACTTCAGCAGGCCTTGACACTGTGCCACATAGAAGACTATTACACAAACTGGGGAATATGGGTGTGGGCAGGACAGTAGTGTGGTGGGTAGGTAACTGGCTGGGTGGCAGGACACAGAGGGTGGTGGTAAATGGCTGTCACTCCACAGAGGGAAGAGTGACCAGTGGGGTACCACAGGGATCAGTGCTGGACCGGTCCTATTCAACATCTTCATCAGTGACGGGTGCAGGACCTAGAAGGCAGAATTTCACTGTTCGCTGATGACACAAAGCTCTGTAACAGAGTAGACACACCAGAGGGTGTAGACAGAATGAGAAGGACCTGCAGAAACTTGAAGAATGGTCAGGGGTTTGGCAGTTGAAATTCAATGCAAAGAAATGCAAGATAATGCATATGGGGCACAAAAACCCTGGCACAATATATCAGTTGGTGGGTGAGGATATAGCATGCACCAAGCAGGAAAGGGATCTTGGGGTTATCATCTCTGATGACCTCAAGGTAGGGAAACAGTGTGACAAGGCAGCAGGTAAAGCAAATAGGATGCTGGGATGTATAGGCAGGGGCATCACCAGCAGGAAAAGGGAGGTCATAAATCGCTATACAAGACACTAGTGAGGCCCCACCTGGAGTACAGTGTACGGTTCTGGAGACCATACCTACGTAAGGACATAGACAGGGTAGAGAAGGTTCAGAGGAGGGCAACAAAGATGGTGCATGGATTGCATCACAAGTCCTATGAAGACAGGTTGAAGGAACTGAACATGTACTCCCTGGAGGAGAGGAGGAGAGGGGATATGATAGAGACATACAAGTATCTTACAGGGAGGAACAGGGTGCAGGAAAACACTATTTTAAGCGAAAAAGATGTTCCAGGACTAGAGGGCATGGGATGAAGTTGGAGGGAGGACGATTCAGAGAAACATAAGAAAGAATTTCTTCACAGAACGGGTGGTGGACAAGTGGAACACCCTGCCAGAGAAAGTGGTGGGGCTGAAACAATCACGGATTTAAGAATGCATGGATAGACATAAAGGAATTCTTGAGGTTAGGGGTAAGGGGCAACAGACTTCTAGGAAAACAAACTGAACTTACAAGCTCAAATGGGCAGACTGGGTGGGCCATAGGCCCTTATCTGCCGACACTGTCTATGTATCTATGTATCTATGAGGCTGGCCTATCCTATGATGCGGTGGGTTGGTTTAGAAGCTACCTCTGCTGCAAGTCCCAACAAGTTAAAATAAATGGCGTCCTATCTGACAGTCAGCAAGTGCTATCTGGTGTCCCACAAGGTTCAGTCCTGGGCCCCTTACTTTTTAGTCTCTTCCTAAATACCCTCTGCCTGGCATGCTCCAATAACATACTGCTATATGCGGATGACGCCGTCATTTTTATTGATCATTCTGACCCCATCCCACTTGAATTACAATTTCAGAATAGCTTCTCAGATATTGAGTCCTGGTTCACTAAACATAAACTGCTAATGAATTATAAGAAGACTAAAGCCATGCCCTTCACCAGCCCCCACAACAAATACAAATCCCATCAGCTATCCATTTTGAATAATGCAGGCTCCCCTCTTGAACAAATCCTGACCTTCAAGTACCTTGGGATCACACTGGACACTTCACTGTCCTACGTTACCTATACAGATCTTGTTGCAAGGGCAGTAAATACCAGGTTAGGGCTGTTATACAGGCATAGGAACTGTATGACCCCAGAATTCCTTCTGCTTGCAGTAACATGTTCAGTTCTGTCTCTTATTGACTATAGCTTAGTTGTCTATGGAGCAGTGACTGACACCATGCTCAAAAGGATTTGCACAGCACTAAACAGGGCATGCAGGTTGATTACTGGGGCACACAGACTAACACATACCAGTGATCTGTATGCACAGTCGAGCTGGTTAAACCGGAAAGGCAGAATAAATTATCAGACCTGCCTTCTAGTAAAGAAAATTAGTCTTGGACAGTCCCCCTCATCACCCAGAAATATCTAATCCCCACATCAAACCCTCACCAAACTTGGGGCGTGTTAAAACAGGTGTATCATGTTTCTTTTTGCTGCACCTCCCAGGCTCAGCGATCCTTCTCATATAGGGTGCCCAGATGGCTAAACGACCTCCCATTGGCTATTCGGGATGAGTCTAGGGTAGGCCCTTTTAGCTCATTTGCTCCTGGTGGCCATTTTGGGCCTGATCTAGCAATAGATAGTTCTGACGCCATATGGCGTCTATGGAAACATATGTGTTAAAGGGCAACTTAGACAGCATCTCTCTGCACTTAGTAGCTGTGACTGTCGCCCATAGGTTACCCACACCTATATTGATATGCACTCTCTCCCCTTTCTCCTCCCTCTCCCCCCTTGATACCAGATACAACCTCATTCAACTCTCACTAGAAGCCCCCTACCCTTCCTCCTCTCTCCCCCTCCTCTCTCCACCTAGCTTTAGCCACCCTACTCCCACCCCTCCATTCCTCCCACTCCCCTTGCCTCTACCACTTCCTCCCTGCAACTTAGACAGTGACATTGTTCCTCCCTCTGCCTACCTCTCCCCTCCCCATTCTTCCTCCTCCCTCCCCAACAAAGCCTATCCCTGACTGCTTATGTCCTCCAACTGCCCTCCCCAACAATGCCTACCTCAGGCTGCTTGTGTCCTCCAACTGTTTCCCCCTGACCACTATATATTGTTCTAATTTGAGTATTCAACTGTTAGCTTTTATTCTGAATGTATTGTTATGACTGTTTCCCAGACTTCTTAAGTGTACTTATTGTTAATTTTTTTGAATATTTGTCCAGTTTGTTATATACCCTCGTATTAATCCATTCTGATGTGGAACCTTTGTCACAGAGCCGCTGGCTCAAAGGAATTGTAATCCGAGAGTTAAATAAATAAATAAAACAATGACCAAAGCAATTGAGGGTGTCCAGCAGAGAGCAACGAGGATAATAAGGGACCCCAAGGGTCTTACATATGAGGATAGATTTATTTATTTAGTTTTTTTTTACCGGGTAAGTGCACTAGACAAGAAACTTTGTCTATTTTCAGGCACGACCCAGGAGAGTTACATACAGAGATACAGTTATATACAGAGTTGTATACAGAGGCAATAGCAAGTCAGGAGACAAATAACATCACATGATTTAGTGCAAGGAAACTAGACTATAATAGATATCTCAGGTATTGCTGCATCACGGTTGGCGAGGCAGTTGCAAATAGGGCAAACAATAACTGAGGAAGAAATCATACAAAGCGTGTTCTAGTGCAGGGGTTAGCAGCATATTGGATCAATATGGCAACAGATCAGATAGTGCAGGTCCCCCTGAGAAACAGGTGGTCACAACCAGATAGATTAAGCCTTCCCACATAAGAATGTGGCATACATATAAGGAAAGTGCTTTAGATTTGGGAGAGCTATACTAGGCGGGTGCTCCAGTGATTTGGGTGCATGTGCATTTATCAGTGCCCATGAGGTAGGCACGTAGCTCATTTTTGAACACCTGGTGTGATTTGGAGAGCCTAATAGATGAGGGCAGATGCTGAAAAGGCTTATTCGCCCATTTTTGTGGCACATTTAGGTATACTAAGGCAAGTCTTTTCTGCCGACTTGAGTGGATAAGCTTGTTTTGCTTGATGTAACAGGCAGACCAGCACCTCTGGTGTGCCAGATCTGATGATGGAATCAATTGTACATCCTGCAGTGTAAGCGAAATAAGAGGTAGGGGAGAGCCAGCCTAGACTTCAGTACAATATACACCTGTGGGTCCACCTGGGGACCAATAAGGCAAAGCGGCAGATGTTATTGTAGCAGTTGTCCCATCTTTGTAGTACCCTTTTGTTTGCATCATGGAAGGTCGCTATGCCATAGGTGAGGCTGGGTCTAAGAAATCCCTGTGCGATGGCCTGTTTAGCTGCCCCGTTTAGTGAGGAACAGATTTTGTAGGCCAGCCCAGCTTTATATTTATAGCTTTGCAGGTGGAGGCTACGTGCAGATTAAAGTCAAGTGAGGGGTCCAGTGAGGGGTCCAGAATTATTCCCAAATACCTGAAAGAGCCCACCACCTCCAACAGGGTGTCATCTGTTCCTGAGATTGACAGTGCTGATGGCTGAACTTTGATCCTCGGTGCTGAGCTGAACATCACGGCCATCGTTTGTTTTGGCATTTAGGATTAGCTTGTTGCATGTTAGCCATGTATGTAGGCATTCAAAATTGGTGTTTAGTGTGGAATTTATAGTGGTTACGTCTTTGGCATTTGTGTTCAGTACCATGTCGTCTGCATACAGAATACTAGAGGAGGGCCTAGACATCACTGGTAGATTGTTTATGAACAGCGAGAAAAGCAATAGGCCAAGGATGGATCCTTGAGGCACCCCGATGGTGGTGGTGGTGGTGGAAAGATCAGATTTGTAGTTGTTTATTTGAACGAATTCTGTACATCCAGAGAGGTAGTTGTCAAACCATGAGATAGAGTCTTTTGAGAGACCAAGTGTGTCCTGTTTTGATAGAAGCAGGTAGTGGTCCACAAGGTAAAATGCCTTTGTTAAATCCCCGAAGACTGATCCTGTACAGAGGCCCTTGTCCATTGCAGTTTTAACATCGTCTGTAAATTTGATAAGAGCCGTGGTTGTGCTGAGGCTCTTCTTGAAACCATGTTGTGCAGAACAGAGTAAGTTATTCTGTTGTAAGTGTTCAGCCACTTGGGTTGCCACAGTTTTTTTCAAGTAGCTTATTCAGGGCAGATGGTATGGCAATTAGTCAGTAGTTATTCATGTCCTTGGTATCCCCTTTTCTGTGTATTGGTACTGCCCAGGCAATTTTCCAGAGAGACAGGACTGTCTTTGTACTGAGTGAGAGGTTGAAGATCCTGGTGACCGGTGCCGCTCTGGCTAGAGCTGTTATTTTAAGCAACCTTGGTATTAAGCCATCTGGTCCAGCTGATCTGTGAGCCAGGATTTTTCTAAGGAGACTTAGCACTTCCGCTGTGCTAACCTCTCTTAGGTTAAGTGGTGTAGAGGCAGGGGGCATGTCACCAGTAGGTAGAGTATTTGACTGGTTTGTGAGCCTCTCGTAGCTAGAGAGGTTAGTAAAGTGGGAGTTTATTGCATTTGCTATTGTTCTAATATTGTTACAGTTTGCTCCAGCTAATGTCATATCCTATATAGATTGGTTGCTGCCTTGCCCCATGAAGGATTTTGTGTGGTTCCAGAAACCACAGGCGTCCTTGGCCAATGCCAGTAGCAGTTAGTTTGAGTAGGTCCTTTTTGCCAATCGAATGGCTTTCTTACAGACATTATGCAGCCTTCTGTATTCCTCCCAGTCTGCATGTCTGTTTGAATTCTTTGTGGTGATCCAGGTCTTATCTCTGACTTTCATGGTGACTAATAGACCACTATGTACCCATCTCATAGTGGTGCCACATATTCTTCTTCTTTTTAGGGGTATGTGTTTGTTCTGCACCTCCTGCAGGGTGTTTATGAGAAAAACCACTGCAACTTCAACTTCCTTTGTCTGGTAGATTGGGGTCCAACCTATGTTGCTGAGGTCAGCATGAAGGTCTCCACCTAGCTTAGAAAAATCGCGGAACTGAATTTGCTTGAAAGGAAGCTTGGATATATGTGCGCTCCAGACACAAAAAAACAGGGCGTTGTCACTGATGGAGTCAGGAAGTGTTCCATACATCCTTGTATGTTTCACTCTGTTTGTGACTATCCAGTCCAGCACTGCTTTGTGATTGCTTTGTTGCGATATCCTTTTTGGGCACGTAATTAGCTGTGTTAGATGTAGTTTTCCCGGTGCCGCTTCATAAGATCCTGAATGTTTCCCTGTCCAGTCCAGATTGAAATCACCCATTAGTAGAACTTCATTTTGTCCTTTTAGGGAGGCCAGAAAGTCCATGAGGCTAGTTAATCCTGGCAGGCCACTCTTGGGTGAGTTGTAGGCACAGATCAGGTTTACTTTCTTGGTGTTTCCTAGTAACAGGACTACGTGTAGTGCTTCAAGGGTGTTGATTGTATCCATGAGTTGTACAGTAAGTTTTTGGTGTTCCCTGGCAAGGATGGCAACTCCACCTCCTCTTTTGTTGGAGCCACGGTCCTTTCTTAGTAATTTGTAACCCTTAATAGCACATAACGAGTCAAGGATGCTTGGTTTTAGCCACGTTTTGGTTAGTCCAAGTATGTCTGGGGAGTAATGGGGTAGCCATGCTTCTAGTTCATCTAAGTTTGCCATCAGGCTTCTAATGTTCATGTGTGCAACCTTTAGTCTTTGAGTTTGGAACCACTGTGGGATGATAGAGGGATCGGTCCCAAGAGGAAGCCCAGGGTTTGTTTCGATGTCCCCTAACCGTGATAGATATAATAGGTGAAGCCATAGTTCTGCAATGAATTTTTGCAGATGCCTATAGCCCTTTGGTCCTTGGATAGGATGGGCGGTTAAGTAGCTACCTAATTTTGCTGTGCTGATGCTCTTAAAGTACCAGTTATTGACTGAGGTTTGATCCTTATGGGTTATTAGATTAGAGAAAGTGAAAGAGGTCACTTCCTCGTGTCCATTTGCTCCCTCTGGAGAAACTTTTATATGATCTGAGACAATTTCCATCACTATTAATGTGCCCCCTAGCAGACAGCAGACACTTACTGTAGACAGCCTCATTTTCTGCTTCTAATCCCACACTTACAGGGACCAGTAAGGCAGCTCATTGGTTTGTCAAAACTGGCTGTTATTGGGTGTACTGGAGAGTTTGGATCCTAAATTCTACATAGTGACATTCGACTGCACGAATTTACCTGAAGCAGTATCCCTGCTTGGCACGAAGGGGACAAACCAAATAGTGTCATCCCTTGCCGAAATTATATCACCACCACCTATGGAGGCTATGCTCTTACTTATTTGCCTGGCACTAATGTAGTATTTTAGGCACTATTCAGGCATAAGCCTTTTAGTCAGCTTTTAACAGTATTAAATCAGGATAGGCAATTACAGATTAGCTGAGATAAGATAGTCAAAATAACAGACTTATTTAGGAAGGGACGATCTGAGCCTAACTCTAGCAGAAAGTAGACCTAATTTACCATTATGTTATAGTGAGGATTAGTTCCTAAAGCTAGTAAGGGTAAAGTACATTCATTTCAAGATGGGCACAGGCTAGATAGCTGTAATGTCCTAGTCAGTTTATAATAATCTTAATTCCGGATAAGCACAGGCTGGTTAGCTGAAAATACTGCAGTCAGTTCCCCACCTAGCTATAGCAGGAAGTAGAACTAATTTATAGTTATATTACAGAGAAAAGCAGTTCCTAAAGCTGGTCTGCTTATGATAGTCTTATAAAAGGATAAGCACATTGTTATCTGGCAGAGACATTCTACAGGCAATTTCAAGTCTTTCTTCTACAGAAACAATCACAGCCTAGCTTTAGCTAAAGTGCAGCCTATTTGAACTGCAGTCAATCACCAGAACTTACAACAGGAGAAATGCTTGAATCCTAGCTTTAGCTGTAAGGCAGCCTTGTTCTACAGCTCATAACCTCCTAACCGGTATTAACGTTTATTAGAGCCCCTCCTACTCATCCATTGGGCCAATGAGTCCCTAGGTATAGTCAGAGGTCCACCCTCGATGTGGTGTATATAGGTAATGCTCTGGGAATGGGTGGGTGGGAAGTAATAGCAGGACACCCCTGCTTGTGCACTAGATCATTAAATAACAGCATAAAACCAGACAGTTCCAAGAAAAACAAGCATTTGTCAATGCCGAATGTTTGCTGGCTGGTATTTGCATTGGAAATGCAGGAGTTATAGAGATGTAGAATAGGAATGGCAGTGAAGTATGGAACTTCACGCCAACCCCACCTCCACCCTGCAGAGACAGACAGGCATTGGGGTATGCATTTGGGTCATCGCCCTTAACATTCATGCCATTTGACGTCACGTGCAGTATAGAATGGGGTGAACCCTGGGGCTGAAGAGTTCAAGGCACACCTCAGTGCCTGTCACTGACTGCAGGGTGGTGGGGTAGGGGTGGAATGGCATGAGCATTACAGTCAGCAATCCAAAGGCACACCCCTGATGCCTGTCAGTCTGTACAGGGTGGGACGTTATGGTTAGACACCCTAACACCCTGGGTGTTTGTTGGTATTTGCACTACAAATTTTCAACATGGCCTTTTTGTGACCTCCACCTCATGAAAGCATTTGGCACTGTGATTTTGTTAATGTGTCCTGAACTTTGAGTTCCCACAGAGACCGTGCCATTCTGCGTCAAATGCAAGAAAACACAGATCGGGCAGGATGTGAAGAATGACAGATTTTACATCCCATGCAGTAATTGCCCAAGTTAGACCAACATTTAGTGATCTAACTAGTGTTAATCCTGGGAACACTTTTATGGTGCTTGTGCCAAATAATTGGCACAAGCTGCTATGAATTGGTAAACTGCTGCAACTGCGTCTGATCTACTAAAATCAGATGCAGTTGCGGCAAACTCATTTGGTACACTGGGAGAACCTAGGTGTGGTGGCACAGGACTTGACAAAAGCCCTGTGCCACCCTCTAAAAGTCCAGGCCAAGTACTCTAAAGTCAGGACACAGCACAACAAAAATGAATGTGCCACACAGAATGTTCTGTTTTTGAAATGCTGCCATTTTCTTTTGCTTTTTCTGAAGGACCACAAGACAACTGATCAGCTCACCTAAATTCAATAAAAAAAAAGTTAAAGCAATAAAGCAACCAGAACTCCTTCTACTGCACTACATCTGCACTTGAAAAACTGTCAGATTACCCTATATTTAATCTTTTTAAACCTCAACAAAACTGCTCACAGGAACACAGATGCACTGAAACTCACTGCTCACAGGATCCCAGTCACACTTAAACTCTCCTTGGTTTCTCTGGTGATCAACTTCAGCCAAGCACTCTTTGTGTCCCTTTCATTTTCATTGTTTTACCAGTTATACACTACTGACAGGTAAGGCAAATACTCTGTCAGACCAAGTACTCATTGCTGTTTTACTGTCTCACTGCTGGGCTTCAACCATGTCCTCTCTCTCTCGCTCTCTCACTGGCAGCACAGGAAAAAGCAATGAGGGAAGTCATCTCTCTTTATTACCGTACATTGCTCCTAATCTAGTACAGCATTTCATATCACTTATCAGCAGATGGGTTGGGGGGGGGGTGCCACAAACTATAGCAGTAAATAAAACTACAACTATGTATACAACATTAGGACAAAACGTCAAAATCAAGACTCAAACTGCTGAGCAGGACTATTTTAACAAAAAAATCAATATGAAAAATTAAATTTCTACAACTTGAAACATGATTACCTTCATTTGTAACACTTTTTTTTAAAGTACCCATTTTATATGCACAGTAAGAACTCCAGGGTGTACATTGAGCAGACCTATGCATTTAAAGGGGCTGAAGGCACTTGACCTTCGGCCTTGCATCTGACTACACCCTGGGTATGTGGTCAGTTCTTTTCAATGCCCACCCTGTTGTGTTCAACTGCTTACGTAGACGCACCATCGACTGCTTATACATGTCAGTGTTATTGAGCAATATACCACTGGACATTGCTATTGGTAGTATATAGTAGGGCCCATGTAATCGAAAAGTAAACAACGTGCAATTTATTGCATCACCACTGAACTGATATATCAGCTGCTCAGCAGAGCCTTAAGCAGTGTTTTTATGTTCATGGAGGATGTACTGATATATTCCTGGATCATGATCATAAACCAAAATAAACCCCATTTGGCCCCAGTGGCTGTACTTTTGCACTGGCAAAGTTTGTAGAAAGTCAGGCTACGGTCATGGTAAAAAAAATAACTTCAGTTAGCAAAATCATATTCGAAAATCAAAAAGAGGCTTGGATACATTGTGTGTAACAAATGACATCCTGTTGGAACTTTATATACAAGCCCATCTTCAAAGACTGAAATGTTTTACTACTGATAGTGGCAGCATGCCACTATGCTAGGGGGCAGCACATTGTGCTTCCATCTGGCAGACCACAACACATGTGGAAACCACAGCATGTAACACTGTGTCTTGTACAGAACCCTACCAATGAGTCACTCAATTATAAACAATAAAAACTAAGGTGCTTTCATGAGAAATCCCCCAAATAATGATGCAGCCATACAAATTTAAAAATAAAGGTATCCATGACTTACTTTTGTAACAAATGTAGAGCTGTATGTAGGAATGAAAAGGTGTGCAATGCTTGTCAAGATTTCCTCCCCCGTGACCACCGCACAGGCCAAAGTAATTCATAGAACCCACACCAATCCACGTTAAAACACACAGACTTAAATATGCGATAAGAGGCAGTGGTGTGAAGACTGGGAAAAACATGTAATTTCTTTCTTTCTTTCTTTCTTTCTTTCTTTCTTTCTTTCTTTCTTTCTTTCTTTCTTTCCTTGTTTATTAGGTAAGCACCCTAGGCATACAGTTGCCTATTTTCAGCCATGGCCTGGAAGAGTTACAGAACCATTACAGCAATAGCAGCAAGAACATTTTACAGTAAGCAATGGTAAAAGTGACAATTTCAAAATAACATGATGTAATACCTTACACACAGGGCAATAACAGGATCACAAGATAACAAGAAGTTAACATTAATTAACATTTATGAGCACAAGGCTAGGATATCATGATATAATTAACATACAATCAACTGTCCTACGTAGAAACAAACATTTGAAAGAAATGACAGGAAATACTGTCATTAACTGAATTTTTAACAAGCATTTATCAATGCCAAATGTTCGCTTGCAAGTATTTGCATTGGTGTTTGGCATTTAGACAGCCCCCCTCCCCCAGTTGTATCCATGTCCCTTCAGCATCCATATCCCAACAGAGTACCTCTCTGCAACTTCTGTTGCATCTGATCAACATTTCACCCTCATACTTCTTAAGTGTCTGTCTTAGGAACCCTAACGCCCTGGTTGTGCTCAAGGGTACGAACCTGTGAGGAAACTGTGCAACCTGTGCTTGTAACACAGTCATTCAGTGGAATTATTTCACCAAATTTTCAACATAGGCATTTTGTCACCTCTGGTCATGAGCACTGTCACTATGATTTTCTTACTGTGTACTGAACACTGATTTCCTACAGCGACTGTGCTGTTCTGCGATGGAAGTGTGAAAACACATTTCAGCCGAGATGTGAAAAATGACAGCTGTACTGTTCATAAGGAAGTGTGGGAAAATATAAATGTTGAAAATCTGGGTGAAAATATGATGGAATTAGAAGTTACGGTGGCATGGAAACTGCGCAACGTACGCTCGTAAAACAGTCATTTTTTGCAATTTTTGCACCGAATTTTCAACATAGGTATTTTAGGATGTCTGCTCATGAACAGTGTCACTGTTATTTTCTTACTCTGTACCAAACATGATTTCCAACAGCTGCCACGCTATTGCATGCCGGAAGTACGAAAACAAATTTTGGCCAGGATGTTAAAAATGACAGCTGTACTGATCATAAGTAGATGTGGGAAAATGGCAAAGTTGAAAATCTGGAGTGGAAATATTAAAAATTCACGAACTTACGAGTGTGCGTAGAAACTGCACAATGCACACTCATAACACAGCCATTTTATGGACTTCTGCCACCAAATTTTTAAAATAGGCATTTTAGGACCTCTGCTCATAAACAGTGTCACTGTGATTGTCTTACTCTGTAGCAAACACTGATGTCCAGCAGTGACCATGCTATTTTGCGCCGGAAGGGCGAAAACACATTTCGGCCAGGATGTGAAAAATGACAGCTATACTGTTCATAAGGAGGTGTGGAAATATGCCTATGTTGAAAATCTGGAGTGAAAATATTACAAATTCATGAACATACGAATGTGCATGGAAACTGCGCAACACACGCTCGTAAAATAGTCAATTTTGGGAATTTTTTCACCAAATTTGCAACATAGGCTTTTTGAGAGCCCACCTCATGAACACTGACACTGTTTTTTCATTAACTGGCCCCAAAAGGTGACAGCAACATCACCTTTCAGGACCAAATAACGCCATGAGAGTGACTGAATTCATGAGAAGGGGTGTCAAGAACCCCATGTTGAAAATTTGGTGCCAAAAGTAGAAAAAATGGCCGAGATATCCACCTAAGTTGGAAAAACCCTATTTATGCTATTATGCAGCTTACCAGCATTTCCTCAGTTTGTGGTTGGCTTTGAAGAGTGTAGACGTGTTCCTGGTCCACTGAAGATCGTCGCGCCGGGCTCCGGAGGTAAGTATGGGGTGAGGGTGTGTGGGGAGGTGGGTGCACAGAAGGTGGGCTCTGGTTGGGGTGGGGGGGGACAGTGACTCACCGAGGGACCGTTTTCTTCTTTCACAGGACTTAAAAAAAAAAAACGGATGCTTTTGGCACGCTGGGGTGTGCTCCCAGCATGCCACCTACGTGTTTGTTGGGGGAGACTGGAGCCGACGGGGATTGGGCACCCCCACTGGCCATATAGTGTGCATGGGGGGGGAGGCATGATGGGAGCTGCAGCCGATGGGGGATTGGGCACCCCCGGCAGCCACACAGTGTGCTGGGGGGCACATGAGCCGAGGGGGATTGGGCACCCACCTCGACACACAGTGTGGGGCTGGGGAGAACACTAATGAGGAAGGGGGAGGAAATTAGCAGAGGGAGGAAGCGGGAGGGATTTCATGCCAAGCAGTGCATGACAGCAGCTCGGCTGACGTAGGTATGCAAATTGCATAAACGCTTCCACCGCTGATTGCAGCAGACCTTTTCTTCGAAGTGAAGACCAACACAGCCGAACTGCTGTCATACACAGCTTGGCATGTATTGGTCCCCTAGGGTCATGCCTGGTACACTGAACACTGCATTGGCAAGGAGGGTTACACACCTTCAAAAGTCCTACTGTTGCAAGATGTTCCTTTCACATGCACGCATGCGAACATAAAAATGGGCTTTTTATTTCCTGATCTCTGATTGGCTGGTACCCATGCCAGGGGGTACATTAACTTTCAGCAGACGACCAGGAAATAAAAAGTGCCAGCCCAGCCTGCCTCAATACCAGCATGGTACCACTGTGCCACTTTGGATAAATGTTCCACTCAACATGTAAGATTTTTCCTTCAGTAACCGAGTGACCCCCCCCCCTCACTTTAGTAAGTGTGCCCCCACCAGAAGCAATCATTATGAAGTGCACTTGTCAACTAAGTGCCAGACAAAACAGTGGTCTTAACAGTAATTTGCCACACAGTGACCAACTTCTATAATTTTTTCCCCTAAAAAAAAAATAGAAAAAAAGGCTTTTATAACTGAAAGTAGTAATGCTAGCATGTCACATACTTAGTGCTACTCTGAAACAGTCCAGCTCATGTCGACTGCGCCCCTGCTTGCTCACAACACACAAACAAGAAAAAAACAGCACAATTATTGTTGTTTTGAAAACAAAATCACTTTCCTTGACTGATTGGGCTCCTGCTGTGCCCCGCCATATCCACTGCAGTCCACTCCAGTGCATTCACATTTCTTCCTGCAGATCCTGAAGTCGTGAAGTTGCGAATCAACCCCAACCCCCAAAACTAAAGTAATCACTGGTGAAGATCAGTGGCGGAGTAGAAGCGATGCCAGTCACTTGCTCAAATGCAGGACAGGCCATTAAAAAAAAAGAATCAAAGAAAGAAAAAAAGCAGATGACACACTAGACAAACACACAGTGCACTTCACAGAAAACAACTGTGAAACAGTACAGTGCCCTCTACTGGCAAGTATACCTGTAGGGGGACTACTTTACCAGTAAATTGACTTTCTATTCATTTTAGAAATTTTCTATACATTTCTTATTTATTTTTTAAATTGTATAAATACCACATAAGCCTATCACATGTAGCCATTTTCTAAGCACAATAATACCCTCCAGGGTGGGTGGCATGGGCTATACTGGACCTTCCGGGGGCTATAAGGCCCTCTGCCTGTGGCGTCTGGGCTCATTACACCCCTGGGAGGTCCAGTACAGCCCAATACCGCCCACCCTGGGCATATTAGTAACAGCGCTGACATGATTACACTGATTCACAGCCAATATCGAAAATCTGCAAAAACAGCAACAAAAATCCATTAATGTAAGCACCATGACCATACCTGTATAACCCCAGTACTTCGGGGATGGACCCTCTTCCTCGGGGTGTGTGACCGGCACACAGTGAGTGTCTGATTTTAAGTAAACGGCTGTGTGACGTAAGCATCCAGGGCGGACTTTGGAAAAAACACACAGAAGTGCTGTGCTATATAAATATTTGTATTTCTGATCAGATCATAATTCTCACAATGTTGCAGGTACCATGACGTAAAAGTGAAGGTATATAATGGTGCTAGCAACCCAGTTCAACTGCTATTCTCTCCCTTGGTCTTTCTGTCCTATAATCCCCCATTCCTTCCCACCCCTTTTCTTTTTTCCTTCCTTTCCCCTTTCTACCATTTTTCCATTCCTTACTTTCACTAGCTGGCTACAATAATACTAAGTTTATATTTACACACATCTCTAAAGTTATCCCCAACTATCAAGCCTCAGACTTACCAACATGATATGTTGCTACAATTGTCCTATGTTTTGTTGCGTTATTGTCATTGCAGATGGAAATCATACAATCATTCCAGGGGATATGCCTGCTCTGGACAAACAGATGGATTATGCTGTTGCCATGGTTTCTTATGATTTATGCATACATGTACACTATGCATCTGATACATTGATTTTATAATATTGTATTGTAGTCTGTTCAGTATATACACTTTATTATTTTATCTATCTGTTTTGGAGGTGGGAACTATTGTGATTTGGCATAATTTTAATTTGTTTTGTCCCTAGTACCATTATACACCTGCACTCATTCACTCACGTTATTTATTCTCAGTCAGCACACGTACAGGTTTCTATGATGCCATTTTCTATAATTGTGTATCTTTGTAGAGTGCTATTGCACCAGCAGCAGCACGGCACTGCTACCCACATTTGGTTAAAACAGGGAATTGTGTGTTTTTTTACGTCATGGTACCTGCAGCATAGGGAGAATTAAGATCTGCCAGAAATACAGATACTTACATAGCATGGCACTTTTGGTGTTTTTTCAAGGTCCTCCCTGGATGCTTGCACCACACAGACATTTGCTAAAAAGTCAGACACTCACTGTACATCAGCCACACCCCCTGAGGAAGAAGGTCTGCCCTCAAAGCACCGAGGTTATACAGGCACGACTGTGGTGCTTACATTTGTGGATTTTTGCTGCTTTTGCAGGTTTTGCAAATTTTCAGTACTAACTGTGAATCAGTTTAACCATTTCAACACTGTTTTGCACATCTCCACTTTTTTGTAAGCACCTTTGCAACTTGCAAAAAAATATGTTTTTACTGGACAGTTGGAGTGCTCAGCCTCTGTCTTTGCATCAGAGGGGAAAGCCCAGACTGATGGACCACAGTAAGTGGGTCCTGCCCCCTCCACCCCTACCAGGCCAGATCCAAATGACAGAGGGTCTCAGGCTGAATTACACCCTTAGCTGCCCATAACCTTCATTCTCCTGCCTGCCTGCAAGGAAAGCGGGCACCATAGAGGTACCAGAAGTAGTCCCACAGTTCAGAAAAAAAATACATTTCACCTCAGGATTGTCAGCAACAGTCTTTAACTCTCTTTTCTCTCTAAATTCACTCTCTTTCATGAATCTTCTTCTCTGGTGGGGGTGCACTTGCATGATGGCCAGTGTTACGATTCCAGAGAATTTTTGATGTTTAACCTTCTGGTACCAGGAACTATCAGAGCAGGCAGCTCCCCCCAACCTCATGCAACTGATGCAGCTCTTCAGTTATAGCTAGCTGGCTCCTCTCCTTTAGAACTCTGGGGCAGACCAGCTGTCCCAGCCTTCTCAGGGATTCAGAGGTTAACCCTTTCACAGGCCTAGCAGACCTACTGGGGAGGTTGACCTCCCAGTGGGCTACAGTTGTATTCTTTATTATAACATGGTGAGAAAATGTAAACATTCTGATTGACTGAGAGACCACTAAAGGATTATTAGACCATAATTATACTCTTGTACTGCTTTCAGACCCAGAGTTTGTGTGTACCACATCAATCATTACACTTAAAGTGCCAGTCAGACTGCCAGTCACTATTTACAGTTCTGATACTCCCCTTACTATTGAAAGCGACTACTTTATCAATCATACAAAAATTTACTGTTTTACTTGCATTAACATAGTGTGCTTTATTTTTTGCATAGAAATTAAAAAGAAATTTTTCTTGCCCTCTTATAAGTGCAATAAGACACTTCAGGAATGTGTAATTAGGGTGGATAATTGCATTTTGTTCTCAGGTGTTTAAAAGCACTTGTCGCAAGCACCTCATGCCTAACAACACCCTCAAGCCATGCAATTATTCCCCCGTAATTTACATATCCTGGTGTGTCTTATTGCATACTTACAGCACCAGCTACTCGGGGTGCACTGAAGATAAGTGTACTGAAACAATGTAATCATCTACGACTGATTTGCACTGTACTGTTCATTACAATATCAACACAAACAATTTATTGCTATTAGGCTAAGTAAATGAACTTAAAACAGATGTAATATTTAACATATTGAAATGCAGTATGTTTTTATGTAACTTGTTTCGTTCTTATTCATTTGCTACTAATTTTATGTTTCTTTTACTTTGGTGATTCCTTATTATTTATTGTTGTTATCCAGTCTGTGCCATGATCCTAGCAATTACATGCACGATGCTGTTCAACGTTAGTGCTGAAAAACAAAATCACTGTCAGAAATAAATGTAATTGCAGTAGGGAACAAAGTTCCATTGCCTTCAGCCTTAAACAATATACGTGCTAGATTTTATTGAAGGTGAATACTACAATGTTTGTCTTTTTAGTCCTTCAGTATTTGTTCACGGTTTGATGGAAGCAAAGGAGAAGGCAGTTTCAAAATGCATCACAGGCGCAGACTGGCTTGGGAGCATATCACCACCTCCACTGACAGCTCACTTTATAAAACCAGACAAAAGCAAGTAATTGTTCAGTGGTCGAAACATCATCAGTTCTCTGTTTAAATGGAACAAGCAAATGTAAACAGAACAGTGATTATTATCAGTGCTTATTAAATTAAATTGCAACAATATGTGCCTAAATGCCAAATGGAAACAAATCACAGAACTGCCCGTACGTGTGCATGGAAATGTGACTGTCATTAGTTAGGAAACAAATAGGTGATGATCAAAATCTGTGTACACAGGGGATATGCAATGGCATGACTCAAAATATGCAGTTTAGAAACAGAGAAACGTGGACTGTTGGCAGAAAAAAGGCCGATGGTCCGAGTCTACCCACATTATGTTACCTCAATTTATTTTTAATGTGAGGATGAAGGACTATAACTCACAAATGGCAGCCCCACGAGTGAGTTCAGAATGTCCAGCACCATCACAAATGATATCAAACTTCATTTTTTGAGCCTGACAATTGCGCATTAGATTTATACAGCATCACTCTACTAGGAATAGCTTTGTGAATATATAACTGTTTCTATCTGATTTCCGCGGCTATCTTCAGTGCTGTATACTATTATTTTGATGTTATCAGCTTTTATGAAGCATTCTCTCTGATTAGCTTTTTATTCAGTTGTAATGTATATAACTTTCCAGATATCAGTTATGACAACACTGTGACAGGGTGACCCCTGTCATAGTGGACACTCCTGGGATAAATTGAAACAGATGTTAAGACATAGAGAAAGGTTTTGGATTCATGAATTAGATATAATGGTCCTGAAAGGGTTGAATGAAGATCACAAACTCCACACCTTTATTGGTGTTTAGCTATTTGGTTGGTTTTTTGGTTATCATTGACAAATAATTCTGGAATATAATTATGAGTTTGACTGAGTTCATATTGGCTTAGTGTCTTGTATGTAGTATAGGAATCAATTTATAAGGTGAAAATACCAAGAAAAAATCTTGGTCTAATAAAATAATAAATACATGAAAAATCTTTATAGCAGTGGTGGGAGCTGAACATTTTACCAGGTACATTGGCAATATGTGCAGATGCGTATATGTACAAATGACTGCTAAGATTATGTTGATTCAACAAACCCAGGTTAAGAAATTTCTATATAGACAACAGTGGTGCGAGTTGAACATTAACACTGTCTTAAAAATAATATTTTTGTTCTGCTAGCTCTGAGAAGTTTAATATTTGGGATGAATATTGAAGTTTTATATGTCCTAGCAGGACAATTTCTCATCCACAGAACTTAAACAGAGCAATAGGAACAACATTGAATGTGCTGCTCAAGTTCATAGAAACAAGCAGAACAGGAGTAGCAAGTGTCTTAAGATTGGTACTAGCAAGACTCAAAATGATATTTGTTATAACAGTGTTGGATCCCTATACTAAATATAAGCCTGAAAATTAGAGCTACTTATTAAGAGCATTCTATTCTCAATGAAATTTAATCAAAATAACTGAAAGAGAATAGAGAAAAGAATGAGATAAACAAGTTGTCTGTTATAAATTATTTGAAAGACATCGTGGCTGTTTTTTAAAACTTTTTTTTAAAAACATTTCACTTTTCACCTAGTTAATTTGCACTTTAGTATTCTATTAAAATGTGTTATAATGTTTATGTATTTGCTATATTTGGATTAAGTGCAATAGCAGTATAAAGTGTATTGTTACCATGGCAATCAATGATATAAAGGGAATCCTAATTGACCCATGGAATTAGCTCTGATGAAGACATCATACGTCGGAAACGTCAGCTTGCAGTCCATGGTTTCACCACTAAGGTGTATGTCCTAGATGCTAACATGAAAGCAATAATGGCGACCAGTAAGTTTCATGCTGTTAGCGTCTTTTCTCCCTGAGATGGTTTGGCAAGCAGTCTGTCCGTGCACTTTATGGAATTAGGCAATTGAGCCAGAAGACTGCTATATAGACCCTTGGAGTCATTTCTGATGCACCAAGATAAGTGAATGTAACCCTCAGGTGGCGCTATCCCAAGGGCTACTACCCCTGCCTGCCTAACTGCTAACAGGTTGAGGGGCCTAGGTTCTATGGTGGGTGCCTCCACCCAGTGGTCAGGGTTTACAGTAGTTGAACTAACTTGGTCACAGCCCGCTGGGACACTGAGACCCCCTATTATTCCTGCTAGTGACCCACACTGTACACCATGAGTACCTTCACTATTCACACTTACCCCCAGGACTGGTTTGATCAGCTTGACTCTGGAGACCCCCTGTAAAACAAGATGATGCAATACAATAGCCACAGTACAATACTTTAACATAAACGAATGCCTCAGTCAGTGTAACTTTACTGAAACAAACAGATCTGATTTATTTAAGGGGCTGTAACAAGGACAGGGGAAATCAGGTTAATTAGGTTAGATTTATTAATAATCACAGTACTATGCACATGCTCAGAGTACCAAAAGAAAAAATTACTCACCTTAGTAATGTTGTTTCTTCTAATGGAGTCTTGCTATATTATGACAATAGCAGTTAGCCACAGCACTTGAACTGCCCCGGAGAGGAAAGAGTTAACTCCATACAGGATGGAGTTCTGAGTGTGAGCGCTCCTCTTAGAAGCTCTATCTGGCTAGTTTCAAATAGAAACTGTCAGATCTTTACGGAGCCAAACACTCACTAAGAGTCTGTGTGGAAAAAGTAACCTACACTAGCCCAATGGCTACCTATTAGTAACAACAACTACAACAATAACAACAACAACAACCAAAATCACCCCTGACAAGCACTACTAGACCCCCTTCCCCAAAAGACTCAAGTCCGGGAGGCCAGAACCACCTAAACCAATAACAATAAAACCTAATTTCCCAAATCCTAAAAAGAAAAAGGGAAACACCTATAATGGCATGACAACAGTGCTTGCACTAATTTGCCCACACCCTACCCAAGTAGAAGTTCTGAGAGGGGCAGGTTGGGTGGTGAATAATATAGCAAGACTCATTAGAAGAAACAACATTACTAAGGTGAGTAATTTTTTCTTCAAACAACATGAAGTCTTGCTATATTATGACAATAGCAGACTACACAGCAGTACCTCCATGGAGGAGGGACAGAACCTACTTAGGGAATAGGCTCTGAAGCACGGCTGTGCCAAACCGAGCATCTCTCCTGGCCTGGACATCCAGGGAGTAATGCTTGGTGAAAGTGTGAACTGTTTTCCAGGTTGCAGCTTGACAGATTTCCAAAATAGGAATATCTCCTAGCAGCCGCTAGAGATGCAGCTGTACCTCTTTAGAATGGGCCTCAAACCTGAGGGGGTTCTCTCACCCAGTTTTTGGTAGCAAAATTGGATACAAGAGACAATCCACCTGGCAATTGTCCTCTTAGTGGCAGGTTTTCCTTGCCAACCTCACCATAGGTGAGAAAAAGTTGGGTGGATTCGAACCTGTGACCCTTGGTGCGCTCAAATAGTAACTCAATGCCCTCTTAACATCCAAACTGTGCAATCTCCTTTCACCAGAGGAAGAATGCTCAGTGAAAAATACTGGAAGGAGATGGATTGGTTAAGATGGAACCAAACCACTTTAGGCAAAAACTTTCTGTTAGTCCTGAGGACTACCTTATCCCTGTGAAAAGAAATAAAATCATTTTTCTACTGAAAGGGCTTGTAACTCACTTATGCGTCTAGCAGAAGTGATGGCCACTAGAAACATAGTTTTCCAAGTTAAGAACTTAAGGTCTGCCAAGACAGAGGTTCAAAAGGGGTTGCATTAACTGAGCAATGCAACATTGAGGTCCCAGGCAGGGCTGGGTCCCAAAAGGAGGGTTGGTATGAGTAACCCTCAAAAACTTGGAAAACACAGGGTGAGAGGAAAGGGAGGAGGGCTTTCCTGCTGAAATAAAAGCAGAGACAGCTGCCAAATGAACTCTTAAGGTAGCTGGTCTGAGGCCCAGAGAATTAAGATGGACCATGTAGTCCAACAAAATGGGTAAATAGATTCTGGGGCAATATGCTTCCCAGAACACCAGATGGAAAACCTTTTCCACTTGAATTATAAGTGGCTCTAGTGGAAGGCTTCCTAGAGGCCTTTAAAATATCAAGGACACCTTGAGAAAGGTGTAAATCAGCAAATTCTAACTCCTCAAGAGCCAGGCTTTGAGGTTGAGGGATTTGAGGTTCGGATACCATACTCTCCCCTGGGCACAGGTCAGCAGATTGTGAATCCTGGGAAGGCACAGGGGAAGGTGGACTGTTAGTGATAGCAGGAGTGGGTACCAAGGTTGCCTGGCCAGTCTGGTGCAATCAGAATCACCTTGCAATGCTGGGATCTGATTTTACTAACACCTTGAAAAGAAGAGGGAAGGGGGGGAAAGCATACAGAAACTTCCCTTCCCAATCCAAAAGAAGGGCATCCAGGGGGACTGAGCCCATCACTGGGGGCCTGCAACAGAACAGTGGAAGTTGGTGGTTGTCTGGGGCTGCAAAGAGGTTTATCTGAGGGGTGCCCCATCTGGCAAAAACTGTCCCCAGCACTCGAGGATTCAGGGACCATTCGTGATGGCCATGAGAAATCCTGCTGAGGGCATCCGCTAGGACATTGTCCTTCCCTGGCAGATGAACTGCTATTAGAGAAGTGTTCAGGGAGTAAGCCAGAGACCACAACTTCATTGCCTCGGTGCACAAGGCTGACGACCGAGTGCCCCCTTGCTTGTTGATGTACCACATTGTTGTGGTATTGTCTGTTCTGACCTGGACTACTTTGTTCTGGACAGATGCAGAAAAAACTTGAAGAGCTAAAAAGACAGCTCTGAGTTCCAGCAAGTTGATGTGGATCAGAGATTCCTGGGGAGACCACACACCCTGTGTGGAAAGGTCGCCCAGGTGTGCTCCCCACCCCAGGAGGGAGGCATCCGTAGTGAGGGTGAGGGAGTGGGAGATAGGAATGAAGGGAACCCCCAGTCTTAAATTGCTCTTATCTTGCCACCACTGAAGAGCTAGGATCAGGGTTCGGGTCACTGGAACCAGTTTGGTAAGGGGGTCCCTCCTTTGGGACCAAAAAGCCCTCAAATGAAACTGAATGTCTCTCATTTGAAATCTTGCTCCTTGCACTACAGCTGTGGAGGCCATGTGCCCCAGGAGCTGCAAAAAGTGTCTTGCTGGTTGAGAGACCTGCAGGGTGAAAGAGGAGGCCAGGGCAATCAACTTCTCTACCCTTTCCAAGAGGAGGAAGGCCCTGGCCAGCTTTGTGTCCAATTCCGCACCTATGAAAGTAAGTACCTGAACTGGTTCTAGAACTGACTTTGGTAGATTTAGCAGGAACCCCAGGGAGGTGAGAAGCTGCTGGGTGACTTGCAAGTGGGATTTTACCTGTTCTGGAGACTGTCCTACAATGAGCCAGTCGTCCAGGTAAGGAAAAACAGCAACCCCTTGCCTTCTTAAATGAGCCACTGCCACGGCTTGACATTTCGTGAATACCCTTGGAGCAGAGGTAAGACCGAAGGGCATTCGTCCTGAACTGGTAGTGGCCTGAGGGCAGTTCGAACCTGAGGTACTTTCAGGTGAGAAGGCCTGATTAGGACATGAAAATAAGCATCCTTGAGGTCCAGGAGGCTAGCCAGTCCCCTGGTCTCAGTGAGGGCAATATCATTGCCAGAGTTAACATTTTGAACTTTGGTTTCACAAGGTGTTTGTTCAGACATCTAAGTCTAGAATGGGCCATTCTCCTGTCTTTTGGGGTAAGAAAGTATCTGGAGTACAGACCCTGCCCTGGTGTAAAGGAGGAATCCTTTCCACTGCTTTGCAATTTAACAGGGCAGAGACACTCTGCTTCCAGAGCAAGGGTCTCTAGGGGCTTGTAGGAAAGTGTCTGGCCCTCATCTTTGGAAACTGTTTGAAGCTGAGAACCAGACCCTGGCTTACTACTTCCAAGACCCATTTGTCCGGAGTTAGGGACACCCAGTTCCGACTGAAGTAAGCCAACCTGCCCCCTACTGGTACAGGAGAATCGGCCCTGGGCACCCCATCAGGGTGCCTGCTTGGCAGATGCCTTAGGCTGAGGGGTGGGGGACGGCTTACCTGCGCCCCGTCTGCCTCTGCCTCTGAAAAAAACCCTCTGAGCAAAAGCAGAGGAGGCTTGGGATTGATAAAAAGGCCTGTGGAAAGGCCTGCCCCTACCTCTGGGTGTGTGCCTCTGGGGAGTGGCTTGCCGCTCCTTGGCCTGGGCACTTTTGTAGGTAGTTCTGTATTCATCCATCTTTTTCATATAGTTCTCTGTCTGCTCCCCAAACAGAGAATTTCCTACCACAGGAAAATCCATAGCCTTAGACTGAGTGTCCTGTGACAGATTAGTGCACCTGAGCCATGCCAACCTACGGAAAGCTACAGAAGTGGCCATGACCCTAGAGGAAACATCATTAACATCAACAGCAGCATGAAATTGAACTTTAGAGGCTTCAATGCCATCAGCAGCCACCTGTTCCATTCACTAGCCAGCTGGCCATGGGCCTGCTTGGCTAACTGCATAACTGTATCCCATCTAGATTTCTGATATCTAGCCATATAAGCCATATAATTTGCCTGCCTGAGTCCCAAAGAGGCTGCCAATACTGCTTTTTGCCATGGCATCAATCTTCCTAGAATCTTTATCAGGAGGCTGTGAAGTCAGGGAATGTTAGCCTTGTCACAGGCTGCAGCCTGTACCACTCCTACATGACTACACTGCTCAGAAAGGAAGTCTGTATCAGGGCCTGATAGAGTATACCTCCTGTCCATCTTTTATCAACAGGAGGAACAGAATTTGGATTTTTAAAATTGTCATTGTTTGCTTCCTAAATGACTTATGCAAAGGAATAGACAATCTCCTAGACTCTGGAATATCCATCATTTCAACATAATCAGGCTCCTCTTGCTCATCCACAGCCTCTTCTAAGGGAAGCTGGAGGTTTCAGCAACTTTCTTATAAAAATAAAATGAGATGGGGACTCAGACAGCATAGGGGAGATTCTAATGGTCTGTCTGGAGAGATGTCCGTTCAATGGCACATCCAGACCCTCCCAGCCACATACATACTGTTCATAATCCTCCTCCCCCTCCTGTGGTTCATAAAATTCCTCAACATCATACTCTTGAACCACTGGGACCGGACGAACCAACCTTTTGCCAACTGATGGTGGTTCGGACGGTCCCTGAGACAGTGACTGGACAATTTGTATGGCTTTTGCTATCTCTGCAGCAGTTGGAGAGGCAATTTTGGACTCCAGACCTACTGATTTCCTAGATTTTTTTACTGGGGCTGGTTCCACAGAACCAGCTTTTCTTTTGCTCGAGGAAGTCTTGCCCTCGTCCAGAGGACCTCCTCTGGTCCAGTTGGTACTGGACCGGCTGGCCATCCGGTCAGCGGGACTTTTTAGCCTCTGTTCCCTGAGCCTGCCCAATCTTTTTCCAGGGTGGCTGCAGGGAAATTTGCAAATCTGGCAGTCTGACTGAGGTGGTCAAACTCAGACAATAAACACATGTGGTGTGTGGGTGCAGCCTTGGCAAAGGCTTCCCACAAGCATCACAGTGTTGAAACCCAGTGGGCCCGGTTTTTCTTTTAGGTTTCTCAGACATAATGCCAGCCTAACCAAAACATGCCCTTTTAATGGCAGTGCTAGGTAAGACACCCTTATCGGTTCCTAACGCGTGTCACGGTATTTGAAAAAAACAAAATTAAAAGTCCGTTTTTTTTAGAACCGATAAGAACCGGGAACCGCACTCTAAATTCACATACAATGCTTTAAAAGTATTTTAAAAGTAAACCGATCGGTTCAGAACCGAACCGATAAATAACAATTTCCACACAGACTAAAGACCTGTACTTACGGTTACCAGATAGAGCTTTGAACCGAAATGCGGTAAAATAAAACACTTTTCCCGGTTAATTTTAACCGAGAAATACTGATTTTAACCGAGAAATGAACCGAGCTGAAGGAGAGTCTCGGAGCGTACTGTTCAGTGAGGCGGAGTAAAGAATCTGACAGTTTCTATTTGAAACTAGCCAGATAGAGCTTCTAAGAGGAGCGCTCGTTCTCAGAACTCCATCCTGTATGGAGTTAACTCTTTCCTCTCCGGGGCAGTTCAAGTGCTGTGGCTAACTGCTATTGTCATAATATAGCAAGACTTCATGTTGTTTGAATGTCACTTTACTGGGTACCCAGGGTGGTGGGGGGCTAGCCAGGATCAGTGCAGCTGGTTGGGGCCCTGTGATGGAAAAGCACATGCACAATACCCAACTGTAATCCGGAGCCGGTTGGCTCAGTTCATGAAGAAAGAAGGGAAAAGAAATCAGATGGAACACTTGCAATTAGATGATGGCAGGAAGCTACCCTGATTTGTACTCACAAGCTTGATGCTGACAACTGGCACCGAGGGGGTCATGAATTGCCAGATGCCCTCGCACAGCAGGGGGGAAATTCTACAGGCAGGCACACAGCTTCACTCAGCAACAGATTTAGTCTGCCTACATGCACTTCCCTTTCCGTCTACACACACGGGACAAGAAGACTCATTTAGCTGTCCTTCACAAACACTCCACACATTTATATGTAAAGGAAATTACTATACCAGGCAGCTGCTCTCAGGTCCTGATCGTACTTACTGCTAACCCGGGAGTTCACACTGCAGCTTCACTTTCCTGACAGACCGAGCGCGATTAAGCAGTTTCTCCAGTCCTCTGCAGGGTGAGCCTGGTTTCCAATTGTTCAGCCTCTTTTCTACTTGGTAGCTGCGGATTCAGTCTGAATCGCCATGGCAACGTGCCGCCCGACTTTAGGCCTCCACACGCGCTTACTGCACAAAACTCTGCAGTGCAGAAGCTCGGAGTTCCTTCCCCAATCACGGCCACAACTGATCTGCTCTTCCAGACACAAAGCAGGGCATTCCATTCAGGTGCTACCTGGTCCAATTGGTGGACTTCAGTTGTCAATCATTCAAAACTCCCCCTATTGGCGTAAATAAGTGCCAATGTCCAGAACTCCACTTCCCAGAATTGCCAGCTATATTTCTTATGGCCAGCCAGCTCCCAGAGAGTTCTGATCCTGGTTGGTCCACTTAAACTCCATTTTAGATGCCCCTCCTTGTCTGATTGGATCTATTCAGCAGTTCTGATCCAAAATGGAGGGGCAAAACACACAGAGTCCCAGCTGCAAGAAAGGCATGTTAGACAAATTACATTTACACTAATACTCTAAATGATATGGGGCAAACAGTTACATCTCTGATAATTGCTCACTCTGCCCACTTAGCGATGGCAGAAACGGAGCGATTTGTCAGCCGCTCGAGCGGGACTTGAGCACAGAAACACACAGTCCCCCCTGTGAACTAATCATGCCTGCAAGCAGACAGCTCTTAAAGAGGCAGTACCATAGATACATAGATACATAGACAGTGTCAGCAGATAAGGGCCTATGGCCCACCCAGTCTGCCCATTTGAGCTTGTAAGTTCAGTTTATGTTTTCCTAGAAGTCTGTTGCCCCTTACCCCTGACCTCCAGAATTCCTTTATGTCTATCCCATGCATTCTTAAATCCCGTGATTGTTTCAGCCCCCACCACTTCCTCTGGCAGGGTGTTCCACTTGTCCACCACCATTCTGTGAAGAAATTCTTCCTCATATTTCCTCTGAATCGTCCTCCCTCCAACTTCATCCCATGCCCTCTAGTCCTGGAACATCTTTTTCACTTAAAAATAGTGTATTCCTGCACCCTGTTCCTCCCTGTAAGATACTTGTATGTCTCTATCATATCCCCTCTCTCCCCCTCTCCTCCAGGGAGTACATGTTCAGTTCCTTCAACCTGTCTTCATAGGACTTGTGATGCAATCCATGTACCATCTTTGTTGCCCTCCTCTGAACCTTCTCTACCCTGTCTATGTCCTTACGTAGGTATGGTCTCCAGAACTGTACACTGTACTCCAGGTGGGGCCTCACTAGTGTCTTGTATGGCCGGATTATGACCTCCTTTTCCTGCTGGTGATGCCCCTGCCTATACATCCCAGCATCCTATTTGCTTTACCTGCTGCCTTGTCACACTGTTTCCTACCTTGAGGTCATCAGAGATGATAACCCCAAGATCCCTTTCCTGCTTGGTGCATGCTATATTCTCACCCCCAACTGATATATTGTGCCAGGTTTTGTGCCCTATATGCATTATCTTGCACTTCCTTGCATTGAATTTCAACTGCCAAACCCTGACCATTCTTCAAGTTTCTGCAGGTCCCTTCTCATTCTGTCTACACCCTCTGGTGTGTCTACTCTGTTACAGAGCTTTGTGTCATCAGCGAACAGTGAAATTCTGCCTCTAGGTCCTCATGCAATGTCACTGATGAAGATGTTGAATAGGACCGGTCCCAGCACTGATCCCTGTGGTACCCCACTGGTCACTCTTCCTCTGTGGAGTGACACACATTTACCACCACCCTCTGTGTCCTGCCACCCAGCCAGTTACCTCTCACCACACTACTGTCCTGCCCACACCCATATTCCCCAGTTTGTGTAATAGTCTTCTATGTGGCACAGTGTCAAAGGCCTTGCTGAAGTCCAGATAGACCATGTCCACTGCCCTCCACTGAACCACCTCCCTAGTCACCCAGTCAAAAAATTCAATAAGGTTGGTCTGACATGACCTCCCACTGGTGAAACCATGCTGCCTTGGGTCCTGTAGTCCATTGACAACCAGATGTTCCACCAATATCTCCTTCAGTAGTGCTTCCATGATCTTCCCCACTACCGAGGGGTGAGGCTGACTGGTCTGTAGTTCCCTGCTTCCCTTTGTTCCCACTTTTGTATAAGGGGACTACATCTGCTGTCCTCCAGTCTTTGGGGCCTCCCTGTTTCCAGTGATCGCTAAACAGGATAGCCAGAGGTTCAGCCACCACCTCTCTTAGTTCTTTAAGGACCCTGGGTGCACCCCATCTGGCCCCATTGCTTTATCAACTCTTATTACTTCCAGTTCCTTCAGAACCCTTTCGTGTAAAAGGACTTGTGTCCATTTCTGCACCATTCTCACCCCTTGTACTCCCTTCAGACCCATTACCCTCCTCTTCCTCCGTAAAGACTGAGCAGAAATACCTGTTCAATATGTCAGCTTTACTGTTGTCATCCTCCACACGGCCCCCATCCTCCCCCTTCAGTCTCACTATCCCTCCCTTTGTCTTTCTTTTTTCACTTATGTACCTGTAAAAGGTTCTACCCTCTACCCACTGATTTTGCAATGTGTTCTCCTGTCTGAGCTTTGGCTTCCCTTACTGACCTCCCTGCCTCCCTTTGCTTCTCCTGGTACTTCTCTCTATCCCCTTCTGCCTGTGTCTTTTTGTATTGCCTGAATGCACTCAGCCAGCTACTGGAAGACTTTGGGAACCCCCATTTGCAGGGGGGCTACATGAACTAAGGTTTTTTGAGTGCAGTTTGAATACTCAGAGGCTTAAGCTTCTTTTGAACTTGGCGCCAACCAGACACTCTGTGTGTATAAGTAAAATGGTCTAATGTAAGACTTCTAATGTGTGGTTCTGCTACTGCAGCGTGTTTGGACAGCAAGTAAAAAATTCATATTGTCACAAAAAAAGCTGTACTGCTGGTTATTTGAGTGCACTTCAAGCTATGTAAATGCTTAGGCTATACATGTTTCAAATTATAAATTGAAACCCTTTCCCAAGCAGTTTATGTTTAGTATAATGTTCAACATGCTGCTTGGCTGGCTATAACAAAACTAAGAGTACAGTTACAAAATGAGAGGGCAGTTTTAATACAAGAATAACACAAGTTTGTGTCTGCTATTTCTAGACGTTAGCAGCCCTGTTTTAAGATATATTTTGCAGCAGACAGCATGAGGTAATTTGACACTGCAGGAGAGTTTAGGAGAGCACAGAATGTTCTGATCTCTGCTATGACCTTTCCAATATTATAAACAAGTTCATATGTGCTCCAGGAGGCTGCCAAATAACTGTTCTCTATGGAGCAACAGTGGCTCCTAGTGGCTAGTTCTATGTTATGTCTGCTGTTAATCAAAAGGCAATGGGAACATTTTTCAACTTCTAGTGAGCTTATAAAAAGCCCCACCTCAGTGCTGAGAGAGGATAGATAGATAGATAGATAGATAGATAGATAGATGAGTGGTCAGTTGAATACTGACTGAGGAAGGTGGAAGACCTCCTGGCAGTATGTGCTTTCACACTGCTTGATTCATGCTAGGCTGAAGAAAAGCCTTAGAAACTGTTGAAGCTAAGCAGTTGTCTGACTTACCATTTTGTTTTCTGTATATTTTACTTGATGAAAATAAAATGATAAACTCAACCATTTTATGCACCTGACTTGTGGTCTGCCTGAAATTGTGTTAACAAGATATCATATTTTGAAGTTCAGTACCAACATATCACATGTTATCTTATCATTTGCATTGCCACTGCTGTTATATAAATACATTTTTATTTATCATTACTTGTCGAGTGTACTCCTCCAAATGACAAGTGAGACAAAGTTTAGCGTATGTGAAACTTGTGTGTATTCACAATGGTGGTCTGTTTTCACTCTATTTTTTTCTGATATAGATGTTCATATTCCTACTGTCAGTCTGCCCCATTCCATCTGGCTCATCCAGCCCATCACATAACTTCTCTTGAAACTTACCTCAACCTCTCGGCAGTCCCCAATGGCTTGCCTGGTTGGCCATATCCTGCCAGGACTGGCTCCAGATGTGCAGGAGCATGCCCAGTCATCAATATCAGATCTGTGGGAAAGCAGCCATCATTTTGCCTCGGTTGTGGGGTTTTTTAATAGTTATTTCCTCTCTAACCCAGTGACATCACATATCAGATGAAGGAGTACGTGCACCCCCAGCAGCGTCCCTTGCACCACCAACAAATGAAGACACTCCACCCTATACAGCAGCTCCTGCTATGGTGCCACCTGTAGGTCCCCAGGTGATGACTGTGGTGCACAGGATGCTGCTTCCTCTTTCCAGAGAAGAACATGCACTGGGATGCTCTATCCTCATTTCCCAGTCTGCCCCAACAACCCAGGCTCGCTCCTAAACACAGGTCACCAGTGTCACATGTAATGTTGCCACTGCTATGCCAACGAATCAGCTTCACTCTTTGTGTTTTCATGAAACATTTAAATACTGAGAGGTGTCACTTTTTTCCAGACTTCTGTATGAACAAATAACAAAACTTATGTATTCCAAAGCTGGATTCAGTATAACTGCAGTCAGCATACTAACAACTGATTTGCAAACTGAAATCCCTTGTACTGAAATAATGGCCAGTGCTAAAGAATCACATTCAGTATGCATGCAGGCAGAACTGTTCAGATCTCACATCAGAACAGGCCTGGTGAAGCCATATTAGCTTGCCTTGCATAAAGATTTGAATACCCTAAATGCCTTGCACTGGGATTGAAGTTTAAGAGTCCATGTTTGGCTGGTCCATCAACACAGTGATAGGGCTATCACTTGCAATGCTGATGACTCGGATTTGGGAAGAAGCTTGGGCCATCAGGGAGCCAGTTAGCAGAAGAAGCAATGATTGTCCTAGAAGATGCTCTCCTTCAGGGAGGGAGGGTGGGTTGCAATCCCCACTGCTATACTGCCATCTGGGAGACCACAGCTGACATTGCAGTGGGGAAGCTTAGAGGGTGGGAGGACATCCATTGGGTTCCACATGGCATGCTTGCATATGCATGGTTGGGACTCTGTGTATGCCAGCGTCCTGAAGGAGTGTGTAATTAGAACAACCAGTGACAATACCCAGTGTGGTTAGAATGAGCCACAGTGCACTCGAGCCCTGATTCCTGCCACTAGCCTTCACTCCACCATGGGCTTCGCCTGCTTCCACAGTGGCAGAGGAAGGCAATATTGCCAGCTGTGGCCAGGTCCTGCCTCAGGAGGTAAGCCAGGGGCAGGGAGAGGGTAAAAGCTGGAGTTGCAGTAGGGTAGGGATTGGCCCAGCCTGTGGATGGGGGCTGCGCCAGAGAGAAGGTGGGAATAAAGAATCAATTAAAGAAAATGAGTGTATATGTGCAGTTAGAGATTATCTAATTCATTTTTTAGGTCTATACAAAAGATCCTGTCTAAGCAAAATAGTTAGAGGTCTAAGAGGTAATGAACTGGATCATTTATAAAGGGTTTGGTCACTTCAGGTGCTCAGTATACCAGAAAGTCTGTCAGTTCAAACACAAAAACATAGAAACATAGACAATAATGTCAGAAAAAGACCAAAGGTCCATCCAGTCTGCCCGTTGTTCCCTGTCAAACCCTGGGACCTAGTGTTCATTCAGGGTTCTAGCCCTTCCTATCAACCTACTGCTCCCTCCCTGCGTAACCATTAAAACCTTCACTCTGTCCCAGTCGTGCTTGAAACCATTTAAGGTTTTCACACCCACCACATCAGCTGGAAGACTGTTCCATGACTCCACCACCCTTTCTGTAAAATAACACTTTCTCACATCCCTTTTGTACCCCCACAACAGTTTCTACCCATGCCTCCGTGTTCTTGAACCATGACTTGTGCTAAGTAGTCCCTCACAGTTTATACTGTTTATTCCTTTCAGAAACTTGAAGGCCTCTATCACATCTCTTCTCTCTTGTCTGGGCTCCAGCAAGTACAAGTTCAGTGCCTTAAGCCCGTCCTCGTAAGATCTGCCCTCCTGGCCCTGAATCCTCTCAGTCACCCTTCATTGCATTGTCTCTAACCTCTCCTTATCCTTTCTTAAGTGCCTTAGGTGAGGACTTCAGAACTGGCCACAGTACTCCAGGTGTGGCCTCACCAGTGATCTTTCGAGAGGTAGTAATATTTCTTTCCTTCAGCTGTCAGTTCCCCCTCTGATACACCTCAGCATACTCTTTGCCTTACTATAGGCCTTGTTATACTGGTTTGGTTGGTTAAGTGAGCCACTGTCAATGATTCCTAGATCGTAGTGCTCAGCTTTACCCTTCCCATCCAGTACTCTGTCCTGGGGTTCTTGTTCCCTAAGTGTATCACCTTGAACCATTTTGCATTAAATTTTAACTGACAAACCTTAGACTACCTCTCCAGCTTTTGCAAATCATTCTGCATCTGTTTAATATCCTCAGGACTGCCTAACCTACCAGAGAGCTTAGTGTCATTGGAAAAGTGATATAACTAGCCATAGATCATCTCCAGTGTCGCTGATCAACATATTGAAGAGGACAGAATCCACACTCAGCTGAGACACCGTACCGCCCGCCTGAACTGATCCCCGACCACTACATCGGTATCAGGATTCCGGGCTCTCCTGCCTCCTTGCAGAGGCTCCAGAATCCGCAGGGGAAGTGTCAGGGATGTGGCCAACATTAGGCGTGTGTGCCTGAGTGCCTGGTGGTACCGTTCCCTCACTCAGGAGATAGGGGCCTTTTTGTAGTAGTTACACCACTTTCCTCTCCTTCTCTGCAGAGCCTGAGCATGCAATGATGCCAGGGATGTCCATCGCAGCTCTGTGTCCCCACTACTTAGCCCTTCGCATTGCAGTGCCTCCGGTTTCCACCGGGGGCCGCTGCAGTGCTGGGCAGTCCCTGGATCCCTCGCTGAGAGAAGAGATTAGTCATCCGGATGCTTGATCCTCTCTCTCTCTCTCCCCCCCCCCGCCAGCCCCCGGAGGCCAGGGCTTGTTTCCCAACCCGGGTCACCAGCATGGCGAGAGGTGTGGCATCCAGTGCCTCAACCCTCAGCACCACCGGGCCAACCAGAAAGGCATTTCTTTCAGTTTAAAATATACAACATATATAAAGAACAGAATTGTCAACTATAGTAAAATGGAAGATATGGAAAAAATAAGTCACTCTAGATACTTCCCCTAGCTAGTGCAGAATGACTTCGGACACTGCCTTAGATACTACTGTATTTGGATTATTGACAGACCCTTGTAAAAGAAGACTTTTTACAATATACTGCCTGGAGCTCTTTAAAAGTAATATACTGAAGGCCAGATACTATAACCTTACTGATGAGAAAGAAAAAAATGTTATTGCAATAAGCTTGACAATGAAAATCTGTTCCATGTCATATTTGACTGCACTTGGTATACTAGAACTAGACAGGCATGGCTAGTCCTTTATGGAAAACAATACAAATGCAAGAGAGAAATGATCTTTTGCGCACTATGTTTATATCTAAAGATGACTTTATAATAACCAAAGTAGCGGAATATTTAAAGGTTATTAATAAACTACGTTTAAGGCATTTAATATTTAGGGATGGAGTTTTCTGCTCCCCTGATCTTGCAGCTTTGAAGATTGTTGTGTATATAGACTATCTCTGTATTTTGCACCATATATTCGATTTTATTGCAGTGTTATTTATGCATTTTATTCCATGTATTTCATAGAAACATAAAAACACAGAAACATAGAAGGTGACAGCAGATAAGGACCGTGTGACCCACCTAGTCTGCCCCTTTTCCCTACCTACTGCAATACCGTAGACCCTAGTTGATCTGCAGCTTACCCTCTCTTCCCTATTGCGAGAGTACTCTTATGTCTATCCCATGCATTCTTGAATTCCCCTGCCATTTTTGACCCCACCACCTCTGCAGTGAGGCTGTTCCAAGCATCCAGTACTCTTTCTGTGAATAAGTACTTCCTCATGTTGTCCCTCAGCCTATCACCCCTCTAGCCTCCTATCATGCCCCCTTTTTCTTGTACACCTTCTTTTCTGAAAGATGCTACCCTCCTGTACCTTTTTTATAACCCTGAAGTACTTGACTGTCTCTATCATATCCCCATCTCTCTCTCCTCTCCTCGAGGGAATACATATTGAGGTCCTCTAGTCTTTCCTCATATGACTTTTGGTGCAGTTCTTACACCATTTTTGTTGCCCTTCTCTGGACTGCCTCTATTTTGTCCATGATTCAGCCTTCAGAACTGGACACAGTATTCCAGATGAGGTCTCACTAGTGATTTGTACAGTGGCATAACTACCTCATTTTTTTTTTTGCTGGTGATACCTCTTCCTATGCACACTAGCATCACACTGGCTCTCCCCACAGCCTTCTCACATTGTTTGGTTACCTTTAGGTCATTAGATATGATTAACCCAGGTCCCTTTCTTGACTGGTGGCTGTCAGTACCTCTCTCCCCATCTTGTAATCCTCTCTTGGATTTCTGTGCCCAAAATGCATAATTTTGCACTTCTTTGCATTGAATCTTAGCTGCCACACTCTCAACCACTCCTCAAGCATGTTTAGGTCCTTCCTCATTTTTTCCACACCCCTTGGGGTGTCGGCCCTACTGCAGATCTTAGTGTTGTCTGCAAAGAGGCATACCTTCCCCTCCAGCACCTCTGCAATGTCACTTGTGAAGACATTAAAGAAGACTGTCCACAGCACAGATCCCTGTGGTACCCCACTAGTCACCCCCCTCTCCTCAGATTCAATGCCATTTACCACTACCCTCTGTGTCCTGTCACTCAACCAGTTTTTTTTTTTTTTTACTTTATTCCCTTGGATCCAGCCGGGCTTCCCCCAACCCTCTCGACACCACGATCCACCAATCAGGTGCCCCCATGTAGCCTTGGCTATCCCCCCAAGCGGAGATAGGGTGGAGGGAACCCTCATGTCCTTCTTTTCTCATCAGGCACCCCGTTGTGGCCTCATGGGTCAAGTGGTGAAGGGTGTCTCTTCCATCAGTGGAGCTCTGAATTTTCCCTGCATGGCCCTGGTGACACGGTTGCGTCATGACCTCAAGGCATGTACACTGACGTCCTACCATGCTCCCCCCTACATACGGCTTTGGGCTGCTGTACCTCTGGCATCCACCAGAGGTCAGAACAGCCCCAAGCCTTCAAACCCCTTCCCTCCAAGGGGAAACAAGCTGCCCATCAGGCGCTCAAGCTTCCCCTCCGGGCCGGCCCTCCAGCTTCCCTGGCTCATTCCTGAACCTGGGTCGCTGGCACTCAATCAGTTTCTGACACTGTTTACCACCTTGGGGCCCACTCCCAGGATGCCCAACTTATTTACTAACCTCCTATATGGGACAGTGTTGAAGGCCTTGCTGAAATCTAGGTAAGCCACATCCACCGGCCCTCCCTGGTCTACCTCCCTAGTCACACAGTCAAAAAAATCTATTTCTGTAAGATTGTGTAATTGTTTTTATAATGCTCAGTTAAATTGTAATGGTCTTTTGACTGATCAATAAATTATTACTTGACTTGACTATATGGTTAAAGTCCACTCTTCTGAACTCTAGGATTTCAGCTTTCAATTAGGGCTTTCCGGTCCCAAGGTCCAGCTTAAACCAAACAGAGTTATGGTCTCTGGATCCTAGTTACTCCCATACTCACACTCCTCCTACCACCTTCCAGTTGGTGTGAGCACCACATTAAGTATGGCAGCCTTCCTTGTGGGTTCCTTAACCAGCTGCACCAGCAGGCAGTCCTGTAATGTATCCAGCAGGGCCTGATGTATGGTGGTCCTGGCCACTGAAATGTCCCAATCAATATCCGGCAGGTTCAGATCGCCCATCAGTACCTCCTACCCCTTTGCCACTCTGCTTCCTAGTTCCTCCCTGAGCTCCCTATCTCTCCTTTCTCCTTGTCCTAGTGGTCTATATATCACCCCATCTGAAGTTTCTTGCCTGAGGCCACCATGAATGAACCCACAGCAACTCTGATCCCCCATTACTTCCCCTAATATATCCATCCTGCACAGCCTCAATGCCCTCCCTGACATATAGGGTAAGCAGTCCCCTTTACCTTTTCACCTATCCTGCCTAAATATTGTGTAACCTGGGACTGTCGGGTCCCAGTCACTATTCTCTGAGGCCCAAGTTTCTGTAATAGCTACTAGGTCAATCTCTCTGTCTGCCTCCATTGGCTGGAGCTCAGTGATTTTATTTCCTAGACTTCTGGCATTAGGCAGACCCCTTTCATCTAGCTCCTGATCCCCTTTTACTTTTTACTGGTCTTTCTTCCTTCCCTAGTCTTCTTAACTTCTTGTTTTTCATGTTAATTGCAGGCTTTGTGAGCCCTTCCTTCCCTCCCTTCCTTCCTTTCGCCTTGGTCCCTTTGCCTAGCCTAGTTTCAACCTCAGCATTACTTTTACTTACTTACTTTTCACCTATACGTTCCCAGTTTAGGCGGAGCAGTAGCTAGGTTCCACTCTCGGTGTCCCCCACAATCCCCCACAATCAGTTTAATGTCCAATGTTAATGTCACACTTCTGTCCTAGTGGCCCCCTCTCTTGTCAGATGAAGGCTGTCACCCTTGAAGAGCCTCCTGTCCTAGAAGTCCCCCAGTCCCCCACATAGTGGTACCCCTTCTCCTGACACCATCCATTTAACCAACCATTAAACTCCTTGATCTCTTCCCTCCTTACTCTATTGTTCCCCTCACCCTCACTCCACATAGGAAGGACCTCAGAAACGGCCAAAGAGTCCGAGTGCACTTTCAATCTGTCCTCCCAGCCTGAAATATTTTAGCTTCACTGTCACCACAGGCTGGTTCACCAGATTGTTGGTACCCAAGTGTACCAGTTCTCCCATCTCCCCCCTCCCTCTCCATCATCCTCCCTATCCTATCTATATCCCAGATGGCTGATGCACCAGGAAGACACCTTAAAATCCCCCTCCTCTTCCCTTCCCCCTTATTACTCTGGCTTCATTGTTTAAGTGAGTCACACACACACACACACAACCCACCCACCACCCTCTCTATCCCCCTGATTATTGAGTTCCCAACCACTAAGACCCTCCTGGCTGACTTTCTCCTGCTTGCTTTGATTTTATATCCCTTGTTGAAGGAGCACTTTTACTTTCTGGTGCGTCAATACAGGATGCTCAATTTGTGTGACATACAGCTGCTTATCTAAATTCTTACTGTAATTTCAACATGAATGTAACCCTCTAAAACTCATTATTATTTAATTTAATAAGAACAATGACAGTGGATAATTATGTGGTATTAAAATATGCAAATCAGTTATCTGAGCCCAGCTGACATTTAATTAATGCACACTCTGGGAAGGAAACCAGATGTGGAGCTCAAACACTGCGTGGCTCCTCTTGCTGCAGTCAAGGAGGAAAAGGACCATGGGGTCATAATAGATAAGGAACTGAAACAAGAAAAGTAGTGCTTGGTTGCTATCACAAATGCCAGCGAAGAGCCAGCCCAGTGGCATGGAGGGCTGAGGCATCATGCCTTACCTCCTGCCACTCCAGCAACCCGTGTTTGTGGTGCAAGCGGGTCACCAGGGGTTGGTCGAGGTGGGAGAGGTTCGAGCATCCGGAGGACAGCTCTTCTCTCCTGGGGACAGAGGGAAACAGAGACTGGCTTATGTCTGACATCTAGCAGTGACTGGGTGTTGGAGCACCAGGGTCCTGTATGCAGTGAGTAGAGGCAGAGTTGTTGGCCGGTGTGCTGTGGATGGAAACATGCACAGCTCAGCCATTGCTGACACCACACACTCCTCCTCCAGTGGGGCAAAAATTAGAGGAGAAAAGGTCCTGGGCAAGTCGGATGACTGCTGACCCCCACAGGTGCCACTCCCTACATCAGCAGGCACCTCCCTGAACTGGATTCAGTATTGGCGGGTTGAGGGATCCCTGCCGCCCCGCTACCGGGAGGGGGTTAATCCATGGGGGTAGAAGGGAGGTAGCACTGCACGGTTGGGGGCTGGGTCTGGGGGGTCAACATGAATGTGGACCGACCAGGACGGGGAGTAAAGAAAGTAAATAAATAAATAAACGCCAGCAAAATTGGCAGGGAGCATCAAAAAGGAGGTGACCAGCAGAGCAGGGGAAAGTAATACATTTTAAACCCTTCCAAAGAAGCAGGACCGGTTTTCGACCTAATGGCGCTCCAAGCAGAAATACTTGTGGTGCCCCCTACACTGCTTCGCATCGCCCCCTAGCCTCCCTTCTTCTCCATCTCACATCCAAAAAATGATAAGAATTCTATAAATACAAGTGTGATAACAATTATGGTTTTTAGATTGACACTTTTTGCATTTCAAGATGATTTCTGCTTATACGTTCTACTTCAGTGTGCCCCTTCTGTGCTGGCACCCCAAGTGGCTGCTTGGTTCATTTGTGCCTAAAACTGCCTCTTCAAAGAAGTTAGTATTATTCCAGTCGCTAAGGTTATTAAATGGCAATTTATTCCTACTAGGGAAATAACCCCTCAAACCCATCAGCACATTCAAAATGAAATGGTGTCCGTGCTCCCAAACAATGGAACCTGACAACAGAAAAAAATGGCTAAAGTTAATAAAATGAATATAGCAAATAACAGTAGCTGAAAATGACTTATCAGGCCTGTTGCAGATGTGACTCTCAGAGGAAATTGCTTACATTATCTGTAGAACCAGACAGCCCACATACACGTCCCTTAGTCCACATATCAGAGCTCCCATCAATCAGTAAGAGAGGGGAAAACAAACACTTCAATGGAGGAGGTACCGCCCTCTCACTCATGTACAAAGAAAAAAAAACATCTTGACCATGCATAGTCCAACAATACATAGAAACATAGAATATAGAAACATAGATTTTGTCAGCAGAAAAGTACCTGTAGGCCCATCCAGTTTGCCCCCTGCCCCTGCCTATTTCATCATCACTGACCCAGCTGGTCATAGGTGTCACTCCCTCCCCCCATTCCTGTACCTACCGTGTCCCTGTGCCTATCCCATGCATGCTTGAAGCTCTCCACAGCCTTTGCCCCCTCTACTTCCTTTGGTAGGCTGCTCCAGTCATCTGCACCTTTTTTGTGAAGGAGTAGTTCTGTATATCTTTCCTAAACTTTCCTTGTTAGCTTCATTGCATGCCCCCTTGTTCTAGTGCCTTCCTCTCTCTGATATAGACCCTCCACTTGCACCTTGTTCACTCCTGTGAGGTATTTGTAGGTTTCAATTGTCTCCCCTCTCACTCTCCTCTTTCCCAGGGAGTACATGTTGAGTTTCTGCAGCCTTTCCTCATATGGTTTCATTTTGGTTGCCCTCCTCTGTACCGCCTCCATCCTTACAATGTCCTTGTGGAGGTGTAGCCCACAGAGCTAGACACACTACTCCAGGTGGGAGTGAGCAATATAATGGCAGCACCACCTCCCTCCTCCTGCTAGAAATCCCTCTTCCAGTGCACCCCAGCATCCTACTAGCCTTTTCCATTCTTTGTCATCCTGCCCGACTACCTTGAGGTCATCTTGCTTGGTGACAGTAAGCAGCTCCAATCCCCCATTTTATACACATGTAACCACCCCCTGCTACTTGACACAGTTAGCTACCCCTGGCAACCTTAACTGGGCACAGACACTCAGAACACATTTAGAAATGGTACCATCCCTAGCTTCGGGAATGTATACCAGGCTCATTACTCTAAAGATCAAGAGGTGGGGGTGTACAAAAGCAAATTTGACTTATTAGGTATTTACAAAACTAGGTTCTGAGGAGAGAACTTTTCACTAGGGCTATGCTAGACCTCACTTCTCGAGGGGTACCCAGTAACTCCACACAGGAAGCAATAACGTAACTCTCCAAACCATAGTTGAGGTTCTAGAGTGTGGCTTTATTCCAAAAAGATGGTCTCTAAAGCAAGGGTGGATCCCCAAGGTTTATACATCATTGCACTAGGAACTTGCAGAACAACAAATTGACTGTATCTGACAGAAACTCTTTGCATTCCCACACTGTAGGACATTGAACATCTTGCACTTGTATTCCCATCTAGCATACGACATTGAACATTTCTTCCAGTGGCACTGGCCACAACTGAGAACACATTTACTGACAGAACACTTTCACTTTGTGTTCCCATATTGCATAGGACATTTAACATTTCTTTCAGTGGCACTGGCCTCAACTGAAATTGCTTCTAGTGGCACTGGCCATAACTGAACATACATTTTGCTAAAAACTAGCACAACCCACTTCAGGGGGTAAAATCCTCTTCAGACATTGGCCCTATGTCTAAAGTAACCAGGTGTTCTTACTGAACCTGTTAATCCTGAACCGGTTACTCCAGATGGGGGTCTGCCCACCCTTTGCTCCCAAATCCACACCCAGCCATTCTTTCAGAGTTACACCTTAAACATTTGAACACACTTTGGAAAATGCATAATTGAATGAAACTTTGGCATCCAGCATTTAAAACACTACACTGATAGTTACGGTTACCACCTTTTAAGAAGCCCAAAGTGGGACATTTCTTACTGAAACATGATTTTTCGCAGGACAGTAGGTAACCTTGACCAAAGCAACAGACTTGTTTTCTCAATATAATCAGAATTATGGCTAAGTATTGTAGTTTCTTAGCTGCTTCTATTGTTTCTTACCATTTTAAGGTATTTTAGTTAACATGTTATAGTTTTCTGCAATATTTAGTGGAAAGTTAGAAAATATTTTTTCTCCTATAAAGTCAGGACATGTATTTTTCATGTTTTTTTTGTAGGACACAGCTGCCCAAGTCAGGACTGTCCTGCAAAAATCAGGACAGGTGGTAACCCTACTGGTAGTGGAAGAACTAAAGTCCCAAACAATGTGATATAGTCATACCTCTGGACATCACACATTTCAGGCAACTTTAAATGAGAACAGTCTCATACTTCTGAACAGAAAAGTTGTGCATTTCCCTTTTAGCCAGAGAACACAACAGCACAGGCACTTGCTGTCTGCAGCAAAAGTCACATCCTATTCACTGTTAGACATTTCAAAACATCCTGGATCAGAAATTGGATTGTCCCTTAGATCTATCCACTAGCAGTCCTTTTCACCCCTCTGGAGATGAAAATCAGGAGATCCTGCTGTAGACAACGGTTTCCACCACTTCTCTTGTCAAACTGGAGAATATCAGGACTAGGGTGAGAATGCAGGGCCCTCATTCAGAGCCCTCAGCTGAGTAGTTCTCACTTCTCTCACTTCCAACTACAGACTCACACCGAGCCTCGTCTCAAGATTCTAAACTCCCTTCTCACAGCTGGCAAAGGCTTATGCTGCTGCAAAAGTTCCAAATGAGCTCATCACTTTCATCTCAGCTGAAGCCAAGTAAACAAAAGAGTGAGCAGGTGAAAAACCCATTTAACTAGTTAATCACCAGCTGCCTTTCCCTGCCTAGCACTGTAACTCAAGAGATTCTAGTAACCCCAGGGGACTGGGTGGTTACACACAGCCCCTGGTTTCTGCAGCCCTAAGTGCATAACCTTGCACTTTTTGACATTGAAACGCAACAGCCCTCCCTAGACCATTCCTCTAGTTTCCTTAGATCCCTTTGCATTCTTTCCACCCCTTCCTGAGTGCCAGCTCTGTTGCAGATTTTTGTAAGATTCGCAAAGAGACACACTTTCCCCTCAAGTTTCTGCAGTGTTGCTTATGAAGATATTGAAGAGGACCGGTCCCAGTACCAAACACCGTGGCACCCCACTAGTCACTTTTCTACTGCCTGAGTGACTACCATTTACCACCATCCTTTACCTCATATCCCTTAACCATTTTGATACCCAGCTTGTCACTTTCACCTCACTCCCAGGCTGCTTAGTTTCTTAATTAGCTTCCTGTGTGGCACAGTGTCAAAAGCCTTACTGACGTCCAGATAGGCCACATCCACTGCTCTCCCTTAATCCACCTCCCTGGTAACACAATCAAAGAAATCTACAAGACCAGTTTGACATGACCTCCCCTGTGAAACCATGCTGCCTGTGGTCCTGCAGCCCTTTTTGTTTCCAGGTGCTTCATGAGCCTCTCTCTGTTGGTAGTGTCTCCATTAACTTTCTCACCATTGATGTGAGACTGACTGGCCTGTAGTTGCTAGCATCCGACCTACTGCCGCTTTTGTGCAGAGCCCTCCTCCAGTCCTCTGGAACTTCCCCCATCTCCAACTTGGTGCTAAAAAGCACTGCCAGAGGGGCAACCAGCACCGTGCTCAGTTTCTCTAGGATCCTTAGATGAATCCCATCTGGCCCCATTGCCTTATTCTCTTTTAAGGCTTTCAATTCCTTCCAGATCCTCTCCACTGAGAATAGACTTGTTTCCACACTCCCCACCCCCAACTCCAGTGCTTACGTCAGCATGTTGGTTCATACCCCCACCCTCTACCATGAAGACTAAATAGAAGTAATTGTTTAGTATTTCTGCTTCCTCTTGATCTTCCTCTATGCCTCTTCCCCCTGCCCTCCTGATTCTCACTGTCCCTCCCCTTGTTTTCCTCTTCCCCCACATACCTGCAGATGGTCTTGTCCCCTTTTTTGACCTCCTTAGCTATCCTCTCCTACAAAATACAACACAATATACAAAATAAACCCTCACCTTATGCAGTATCAGCGGCTCAGTAGGTAGCACACTCGCCTCCGGGACTGGAATATCAGATGGTTACAGGCCCTACACCAGCTACTTGGAGTAACACCTATAGTGACACTGTAGTGCAATTTGAGAGGGGTGCTGAATAATTAAGGTACCATCCTTCTGATGCAACAATAAGCCCAGGTCCCTTCTGCCCATCTCTGGTCACTGTCCAAGTGGAAGTAAAAGATCCCATGGCATTTATCGATGATAAATGGGAGAGTTGCCCGAGTGTCATGACCCGTATTCCCCCATTAATAAAACTGGTCCATGTAACCCACCTCCCATGACACACCTGGAAACAAGCTACCACAGCTGATCGTGCCTTTCCTGGTCAAAAATTAAATAAATAAACCTTTAGAAGGTGCATGATAAACCCAAGCAGAAATAACTCCCAAATCCCTTCAGCTTAACTGTCAGAAACTACTGATAAAACATTAAAAAAGCAAGACAACAAGCCAACTCTGCAATCCCCCCTCCCCCTGGGGTCAGTCAAAGTCTCTGAAGTTTTTGTGGTCTCAATTAGCCACCATCTCCCAATGCCTCTTCAGTTCAGCTCTCAAATTTTCATGCTGATTTTTGCAACCCCTTTGCCCACATCTTTCAGGTCAGTGAACTAGAAAGCCTTCCCTCCATACTGGATTCATAATCAAGCCAGCAGTAAGAGAGACTGGGCAATGCCCAAAGTCCAGGATCGCTGCTGAACCCCAACAAATTGTTTACATTAGTTCTTGATGGTATAACTCAGGTCAAGAAACGTGGCACAGTCCACTCATCCACCTCCAGAGGTGCTATTTTTCTTATTGCTTGTTAAATAGTCTCCGGTTGTCATACTGTCTGAAATCACAGTGATGGTGTGAGTGTAGTTTGCCACAGTGGGCTTCAACCTGTGGTTCATCCAGTATGCTAATTTATTTATTTGTTTATTAAAGTGTTTCAACAGGAAAAAACATACTGAGCTCAAACAACAAGCTTACAGATGTGTCCTGGGGTGAGGGGAAATTGGGAATATATATAAATACAGTAGCATAAAAATGTAATATCATAGCAGACAGTACAATTGGATTCATTAAACAGATTGTCAGCTAAGAATAAACAAGTGGGCATACAATATGTGCATTATATAAAGTCAGTAGATAGAAGTGTGGATAACATGCAATATATAGTGTAAGGAGGTAGCTCAAAAGTGCAATATACAGCGTCAACAGTTTAGTTGGGCCGGCCCAATGGTGCTGAAGGTTGAGGCGCAGGACGCCACACCTAGTGCCATGCCGGTGACCCGAGTTCGGGAGCGAGCTGGGGCGCCCGGGGTCGGCAGGGGAGGGAGAGGATTGAGGGCCCGCTGGGTTACTCTCCTCTCCCAGGGGCAGGTTCGGGAGTTGTCCAGTGTTCCAGCAGCCCCTATTAGAGATCAGGGGCACTGCAGAAACCCAGACTGCACATATCAGCGTGGCTGACGCCGGCAGGTTTGCCGTGCACCATGGCTTCAGGGGTGCCCATGCAGAGGGGAGGGAGGATGGGAAGTGAGAGACACTACAAGGGGGAAAAAAACCTCGGCCAGGATAGGCAACAGCCCGCAGTGTCCACCAGCCACATGCCCAATGCTGGACCTCCACCACTGCCCCTTCAAACTCCTGTGGGGCTTGAAAGGGGGGCTCCGTGGAAAGTACCATAACAACTTTGAGGTTGGTGGGGGCCACAGCAGGCGGTAGAAGCTGGGGATGAGTCGGGGCCTGAGAGAGTTCCAGTGTCCGAGGGAGATAAAGACAATGGTAAAAACAAAACAAAACAAAAAAAAATCTATTTAGTTGAATACAGCTGTGCAATTACAATGACACCTAATGCAACTTTTAAATCAGTATCTAGATTTAGAGTCTCTGTCAGCCAGCTCTTTACGTTTTTTTAATTTTTTTTTTAACTTTATCTCCACCTCCTGGGGAACTCCTTCCAGCATCCTCTGGGTCTCCCAGTCTCTACCTCCCTCCATGACTTCTAGGTCCTCTCCACTTGTACCACTCAGTACCACCTCCGGTTCTGAACCCCCCTGGAGAGAGGGCTGCCCTATCCACCCAGAGTGCTCTATCTTATAGGGCAAAGTGCCAGGCACACGAGTTGGCCCATGGAGAGGAATTCGGTCTAGATTTTTGGAAGTGTGGGCCTAGGAGGCTGAGGTGCCTTCTTCTATCCCCAGGAGTGGAGTTTTTCTCTTTTTTTAGTTCCTGCCCTCACGGAACGTGGCTAGCAAGGTAACGTTATGCTGTAATTCCGCATCTGCAGTATCGCTATGTCAGGCACCTCTGACCACCGCCAGAGGCCGCTCCAGGAGCGATCACTTCCCTGAAACCCTCCCCGGGAAGAGAGAGCAGTCCTACAGATGCTCTATCTCTTCCTCCTCCTCCTGCCAACCCCTGATGGCCCAAGCTCATTCCCAAACCTGGGTCACCAGTGTAGCGCGAGGTGTGGTGCCATCACCTCAACCCTCAGTGCCACCGGGCTGGCTAGCTCTTTATCTTTTGATGTCTGCTTCGTCAATGTTTTCTGCCAGGCCCACAGTCTGCACATTTGGGGCATACAACTGTTTTCCAATGGTCTCCAGCCAGTACTTGTGTGCCAAATTTTCTTTAACCAAAGTTGAAGTTGCATGCAGTGCCTTCAAAACTCACTTATCAGCTTTCTCCACTGCCCCTTGGAGTGAGTCTATCCATGCGGACTGAGGTTACAACTGTACAAGTATGGACTCCACTTTTTGATCTCTACCGTTTTCAGTATTGCTTGTATGGATGGGATCATTCCCAGTCTCTGAGGACTGCTGTATGCATCTGTTGCTACTGGGCCTGGTCATCTGATGTGAATACTGTGCATGGGTTGGATACGCAGATGCTCAGCCTGTCTTTTTTTAAGGGTACTTAAAAGTATGGCGGAGGAGTCCACGCCTATAGGTGCCAAACTGAATCTAGTAAGAAGGTGAGGAAGGCCCTGACTCTAAAAACAGTTTTGACACAAATGCTTTATTAATGTTTATAACCAGTTTGATATGCCACCTCCTAGTTGTCACTGCTAATGATTTTTGGCCCTGGGGCAACTTCCTCAGGGCCAGTGGTGGTCTGGCTATAAAATAGCTTGCTTGCCCAACTGTTTGACGGTCTCTTGCTTTCTTGTCTTTGTCAAAAAACCTTTTGGGTTATTTGAGCTTTCCTGGCCAGGTCACTTTCTGCAGTTTAAAAGTTGCATAGCCCCATACTGCCCCATAAGTAAGGTCCTCTTGCAAGCAGTTCAGCCTCAAGTGACAGCCAAGCTGCTCCACCATTCGAGTCTGCTGTGAAAGCTGCTTCTGAGAAGTGACTGGATCAGTTCCTTTTGGGTGTCCCAGCATTCCAATATTTAAGCCATTGGTTCCTCAACTGCTTGTTATTCTACCAGATGATGTAGGTGAATATAATCATAAAATAAAAAATCAACTTTAAAATTATTTTTTAATACCTAACACATATTAGCTAATATGTAAACAATATGGGACAGGCAATTACTCTTGCACGCTTTATATAGTGTTATGATGAAAAGACTTGTTTAAGAAACTCAGTCACTGGAAGATGTGACAGATTCCGGTAACACAGCAAACAGTGTGTACTTTTTGCTGGGGGTTGGCCTTCACTGACTACCAAAGGGTTTGGGGAGGACTCTATGAAGGGGCTCTCTTTGATTCATGGTATTGTGGTCCTGTTTTACATGTAAAGCCTGCTGTTTCCTCAGCTGAGTTACTAGAGAAGAAACAAAAGGAGTGAAAAAGAAACAAGCAAGCCTCAACTCATTGTCTTTACTTGAAGAACTGAAAATAAACAATGAGTAATGGTGGTTGTGAAAGTCCCATACTGCAGAAGGAGGCATAGGCACTCTCAAAGGTGGCCAAATATGCAAACTGAAAAATGACAACCATATTCCTTTCATAAATCTGAGACTATTACAGCAGCAGAACAAGCAAGGTAGCAGCATGAACAGGGGCTTATGCTCAGCCCACTGTCGACATGCAGACTCAGGCGTGTAGCCAGGAAATCCAGTTTTGTACACACTATTCACAGCTGCTGCCCACTGCCTTCCACAGTTGTGGGTAGTCCTGTATCATCACCTGCTCTGTAACACATACAGTAACAATACAATTTAAGATGAACAAAATTAAATTTTTCGCTGTAAGATTATATTGCAATTACACCACCCTATTAATTTAGGTTGTAGTTCTCCCACACCAGTCTGGATTCCACATTCTTTTTATTTTTTTTTAATAAAGGTTTTTATCCTCCTTGGCTGGAACCAGGTGAACTATCAGCCCTGTCCTCGTGCACCAACGGCTAGTCACCTACCTTATCTACCTCCTGCTGTCCTCTGATCGGTGGTCCACTGGGGTGTGTCTTGGCACTCCAGCAGGGCTACATCAGTGCCCTGATTCCACCATTTTTTCTCCAGCTTTCTCCCCATACTCCCCAGGGGCTCAGTGACACAGTAGCACATGTGAGTAGAGGCGCGCATTTGCTCTGGAACCAGTGACCTGTTCCACCCTCCCCTGGCCTAGCACAAGTCCCCCACTTGCATGACGCTGCCACCAAGCCTCCACTCAGTGGCAGCCAAGCGTTGGGAAGGCTTCCCCTCCCACTCCTGGAGAGGACAGCTGCCAAGCGGCCATGTCATCCTCTCCACCCCCCCCCCGGCAGACCCCCAGTGACCTAAGCTGATTCCTGAACTCAGGTCACCAGCGTGGGAAGCAGTAAGGTGCACAGCATCTCAGCCCTCTGCAGCACTGGCCAGCTTGGATTCTACATTCCAAGGTTAGACATTTCCTCTCAGCATGGAACTACAGTGTAGTGGAAATGTCTATCTGGCAGGTAGGTTCCATTTCTGTCTGCCTTCTTAGAGCACCTCAGTTCAAGTACTTCCTCAGTTAAACGCTGACTTCCAACAAATAGAACACTGTATTTTAACAGATATTGCAGGTCACCACTTAGAAAGGTGTTTTGTACTGCTGTGTGAAGGATGAAGGTCACTGCAGAGTGTTGCACGTGATCTTTAAGTAACAATTTGAGTGATTAAATCACAGAATTGCAGATTCTATACAGTGTAAGAAAATAAATAAAGAACTCTTGCATTGAAAAAGGTTAAAGTACCAGGGCTGGCATTTTGGCGCAGCTGTAGTGCTACTGCTCACGATGACAGCGACCCAGATTTGGAATGAACCTGGTTTGCTGTGGTCTGACCAAGGGGGGAGGATTATGCATCCCAGAGGACACTCTAGTTCCCCTGGAGGGAGGATCCTTTCTGCCACTACCATCCTGCAGGGGCCAGTAGGGAGCAGTATGCATGCATACATCCTTGCAGCCCTTACATGCGCAGCTCCTGTGGGCAGGGACAGGAAAATGAGAAAAACACAGTGCCCGCCACCTGACAACAAAGGTGTCCCAGTGCCACTGCATCTCCCCTGCCTGACTGGAAAAAGGTTGTCTCCTGACAAGACAAAGAATGTTTGGAGGTGTATCCCCTCCGCTCATCCCTGCTCGTGGGGGGGAGGGGGCAAACTGTGGATCTGTAAATGATGGCACCACAGGCACTCTGTTAGGATCAGGATCAATGGTTGGCCTTGTGGGACCAGAGGGAGTCTGGGGGCAGTGTAGAAGAGGGCAGAAAAAGGAATTACAAAAAAAAAGTTAAATAACCATGTAATGAAATAACTATTTACAGGGTGGTGCTCTGGATGGATGTGAGTGGAAGACTCTAACCTAAATCACTAGGTTAGTATAATTTCCCTTTAGGACTATGTTCTTCCAGAACTGTCTTGATGCCACATTTTGGGGAGTAGAAATTAATGCCCTGTCAATGAGTAAGGGTGGGATTATATACTAATTTGAGACAGCAGTCTGAAGAACTCAGCTGCCAAAAGCACCGTCAACTGAGCTCAAGACTGCTGATCTGTAGAATTTGGAAAATGTATATACTGCAATCTGTGTGGCAACTCTGCATAAATCCTCTATCGAGGCAGAAATCTTCTCCGTCTAGGAGGTTGCCATAGCCCTAGTAGCCAGGGCTATGCCAATCTAATTGTGCACACACTGCATCTTGTTCTAAGTTAGCACTTAAGAATGTACTACCTAGTCATTATCTACATTGTGTTTGCTTGCTGATATGCACTTATCTATTGAAAGTCTTTGCAAAAAACTACATTAATGCAGACATTAGGATTGTAGAACACAAAGCGCACAAAGAAGGGAAATAAAAAACATCAGGGATTTGGGTCTCTGGAGTACTGGGGAATCAGTGGTGGACTCTTACTTGGGGTTGTCAACCATAATGACCACCCCTTCCCCCCAGCTTGTAGCCTCCTGTCCAAAGCACAAGATACAGCTCCAACCTAGTGTCTCATAGTGACAGAGTATGGCCAAAATAATCTGTTGGAGCTTTCTTCATGCAGGGCCCTATGGGCCCTGAATGAAGATATCACATTTGACCTCATCTACTCAGGGAAGGGGGTAGGCATTTGGGTTGACAACCCTAAGTAAGACCCCACCACTGATTCTCCAATACTCCAGGGATCCAAATCCCTGATGTTTTTTATTTCCCTTTTTTGTGCGCTTTGTGTTCTACAATCCTAATGTCTGCATTAACGTTGTTTTTTGCAGAGTTTCCCTTCTTTCTCTGATAATGGAATTATATCCTCATTTGCACAGGTTTTCTTTCAGAACCACACAAAATGAGATGAATACAATGTTGGAGACAGTTCTGACCCAATGCATGGGCTCAGCAGGCCCCGGCAAGCATGTCAATATATAGAAACACAGAATTTGACGGCAGATAAGGACCGCTTGGCCCACCTAGTCTGCCCATTTCCCTACCTGATGGATAAGCTGCAGATTCTAGTTAATCAACAGCTTACTTCATCCTACCTCCCACTAGATACCTTGTGAATGAGGTTCCCTGACCCACCACAGGGTGTGGCATCTGCACCAAAACACTGCTTCATCCCTACCCAGGCCGGGGCTGGTGCTGCATAATGCAGCATCTTTCCCATCAGCCTTGTCCCATTAAACTGACTTATGGAGTTCACACATGAACTCAGATCACTGGCACGGTAAGACAGTGTGTTCCCCAGCGGTGCAACGGACATCCCTGCAAACAACACTACTTAATAAATTCTTTGTTTTTTAATATTTTGACCCCAAACTTTCAACATAGTTTTCTTGCGACCCCACCTCATAAACTCGGTAGGTGAAATCCCTGCAGAAATGCCATTCTGCGCCACAGGTGCGAAAACATGTTTTGGCCAGGATGTGAAAAATGACAGCTGTACTGTTCATGAGGTGGTGTGAAAAAATGGCTATGCTGAAAATTTGGAATCAAAATATTGAAGATTACCAAATTATGCATGTGCTTAGAAAAATGTCAACAAACACTCATAACTTGGCCATTTTTAGGAATTTTTTTTACCAGATTTTCAACATGGCCTTTGTGGGACTCCACCTCATGAACACTGTTGTGAAATGTCATTATTTAGTCCCAAAAGGTGATTTCATGCAGCAACTGCGAAATCATCTTCTGGGCCCAATGAACTAAATGACACTGCCAGTGTTCATGAGGTGGAGTTCCAAAAAGGTTATGCTGAAAATTTAGTAAAAATCATTGCTAAAAATGGCAAAGTTAAGAACATAAGTTCAAAACGCCATTGAAATAAATTATGGGGCACTTACCTTTATTCCTCATTTCACGGTTCAGCTTTGAAGACTGCAGATGTGTCTTGGACAGCACACAACCCCAGCAGGTAGGTATAGGGTAAGGGTGGGTGTGGGGTGGTGGGGCACAGTGAGGAGGGTGGGATGGGAGGAGACAGCGGAACGATGAGGGACGGTTTTCTTTTTCAGGTTAAAAAATACATTGCAGGATGTTTTTTTCTTTTCAGGGACAGAGTAAATAAATAAAACTATTTTGGGATACTGGGGTGGGATCCCCAGTGTCCACACTGCTAGTTCTAAATGCTGACACAGGATTGACCCTCGATGTTGGCGCTTAGTAAAACAACGGTTGGGGGCATCTGACACTAGGTGGGTATCCCGGTGTCAGATTATATCAAAAAGGGATAAATAAATAATAATAAAAAAATAAAAAATAACTAAGTAAATACACTGCCACCAGGGATTGGGGCCCCCGGTGTACAGATAACAGTTTACTGAAACAGCACAGTCAGGATGGTGGGGCTATAAGCACTTTTACACGCAGTGGTCTGTATCAGAATAACCAATACAGACACACTGCAACATTAAATTTTCTGTGTGTACAAGCATTCACCTACCGCAACCAAACTGAGTGCTTCCCTGAAACGCATTCCCTGTTGGCCTGAGTTTGCCAGCTTCTGTTCCGTTCTGCCCTGCAATATAAAATCACTGTACCATTCATGTCTGTGAATAGTAGCACAACAGTTACACCTGTTTCTGCAAATCTGACTGCAGCCCTTATAAATGTTAAAAAAATGATAAGTTCAATGCAGAATTCATTTAGGGAGGATTCTCCCTAATGAATTCTGTTGAAAACATTTATAAAAATCATCCCTGTTGAAATGCAGTAACTTGGGTGCGTGTTACTTGCTTTTTTTTTTGCATAGCTTTGGATGATTTGTGTAATGTTTTCAGCAGAATTCTTTAGGGAAACACCTCCCTTAACAAACTCTGCACTGAAGTTAAATTTTTTTATTGTTAGCCAGGCAGAATGGCTGCCTGAAGTGCCGGTGATTTGCTATGAGACCAAGGGACCCCAGAAGGCAGGAAACACCGCCGAAACACCAGAAGATGCAAGATTCCAAAACGGGTGTTGTGTGTAGAAGCAGCATCGTACCTCAGTGGGCGGAGCGAAACTGGAATGGAGCTATTGTCAGTGACATAAGTAAATGCCATGTAAAAGCAGCTTTTAATGACAGTAGCCCCATCCCTGACCTACAATTCACGACACAGCAGGGGTTGCACTATATGACAGAGCTGTCATTTGTTACTAAACGACAGCTGTGTCATATAACGCAACCAGCTGTTGCCGCAAAAATTCAGTTATCTGTAGAACATTGATTTTTTGAACTGCACATGCTCAGAAATGGAACATTTTCCTTAAATGATTTAAAAACCTCTTATTTCAACTTATAAACCACAAAAGCACGCACCTTGGACCAACCATTATCAAATCTGAACATTTAAGGTTTCAAAGTCTCATCGTTTTTTAGTTATTGGGTGGCAAAAAACATCTTACATATTTCAAAAACTGAGACTTCTACATTTTTTTACACCTCTGTAACTTTGCCCTCACTGAACTGACCTACATGACATTTTCAGGATTGAGAGATCCTGGCAAAAAGGCTGTGCTTTCCAAATTTCACGTAAATTAGTTGAAAGAGGCAACATTATTTAGGTGAGAAAATTGGGGTTTAACATGAAACTGCTTACTCAACCCTAATATACAGGTGCTACCGTGCCTGTATAATGTGACTATTTCAATGTTTTATGAAATACTGCTGCTGCCACTGTCCCCAGAACCCACTTATAAATGAGATGTTACATCTCAAGGGGCTTATACAGGAAGGAAGGAAGGAAGGAAGGAAGGAAGGAAGGAATTTACAAGTAGATAAAGGCCTTATGGTCTATCGAGTCTGCTTGAGTGTGCTGCTAGCAACCCTTATACTGCAGCTGCCCCTCCCTCCCCTGACCCTCCCTCTTACCCTATCCCATCCCCTTTTGAAGCAGTCTACTGTCCTACAGGATACCACTTCTGCAGGCAATGCGTTCCACCCAGACACCACTCTCTCCATAAAAAAGTGTCTTCTTATTTCCCTCCTGAACCTTCCCCCCTCCAATTTGAGATTGTGACCTTGAGTGTCCCTACCCACTGAACTTGAATAGTCCCTCCATGCCTGTCTTGTTTATTCCCTTCATGTACTTGAAGGTTTCAATCATATCCTCCCTGTCTTTCCTCTCCTCCAGTGAGTACATGTTCAGCTCCCTTAGTCTGCTCATGTAAGGTATGTCCCCTAGTCCCTGGATCATCTTTGCTGCCCTGTGCTGCACCCCTTCCAGTTACTTAACATCCCTCTTCAGGTATGGGCACCAGTACTATATGCAGTATTCCATGTGTGGCCTAACCAGTGACCTATGCAATGGCAGGATCACCTCCCCTCTCCTCTCCTTGAAGATATACCCCTGGCAATACAACCCAACATTTTGTAGCCTTTGCAACTGCCTTCCTGCATTGTGCTGAGTTGTTCATGGAGCCATTATAATCACTCCCAGATCCTTCTCCTCCTCTGTCATGGCTAGCTGAACTCCCCCCCCCAAACGGTAGCTCCTTCTTGGGTTTTTTGCCCTGAAATGTAGCACCTTACACTTTTTGGCATTGAACCCCAACTGCCAGGTGTCTGATCAGGTCTCCAGTTTCAAAAGATCCTTCTGCAACCCATGTCACTCTCCTAGGTCATCCACTACTGCTCCCATCTTGGTGTCATCTGCAAACAAACTGATCTTGTTCTTGATGCCCACTGAGATGTCTGATATGAACAACCCAAACAACACTGGTGCCAGCACTGAGCCCTGCGGTACTCCACTTGTCACTGCCTCAAAGATGAGAGCTCCCTTCCCACCATCACCCTCTGCTGCCTTCCCTGTAACCAGTTTACTACCCATCCCACCATTTTTGCCCCTGCACCTGTACCTGCTAGCTTACTACCCAGCCTCCCATGTGGCACCAAGTCAAATGCCTTACTGAAGTCCAGAAACAGGACATCCACTGCATGGTTCTTGTCCAACTGTCTAGTTACCCAGTCATAGTAATCCACCAGGTTGGTCTGACAGGATCTGCCCATGACAAACCTGCCTGATGTCCTGTAGCCCATTGGTCTCCAGAAGGGACACCAGCCTCTCCTTCAGGATTGTCTCCATCAGTTAATCCACGATAGTTGTGAGGCTTACTGGGCTGTAGTTTCCTGATTCACCTTTGGAACCGCTGTTATGGAGGGAGACCACGTGAGCCATTCTCCAGTCCTGAGGTACACTTCCTGAGACCAGGGAGGCATTTAACAGGTCTGCCAAGGGCTCCACCAGGATTTCTGCCAGCTCTCTCAGTACCCTAGGGTTAATGCCATCCAGCCCTGGTGCCTTGTCCACCCTCAGTGCCCTCAGGCCCTCCAGTACCCTGCCCTCTGTGATTCCCCCATCTGTCATGTCCTCCCCACCTGAGCCTGACCTCCCACCCCCCTTGGTAGTGCCCCTCCTTTCTCTGTAGTAAACACTGAGCAAAAGTATTCATTAAGCGCTTCTGCCTGCTTTGCCCCTGTTTTCACCCAACCCCCATCCCTCTTAATCCTTACTATTTTGTCCCTACAACTCCTTTCCTCCCTGATGTACCTGAAGAATTCCTTCTCCCCCTTCTTGATGCCTTGCACCAGCCTGAGCTCCTTAGATGCCTTGGCTGTCCTTACTACCTTTGTCACCTTCTTCGATTCCTTCAGGTAATCCTCTCTGTCCTCCCCTCTCCCTGTTTTTTTGAACCTGCTAAATGCGGCTCTTTTATTTCTTATTTCCTCCATGACCTCCTTGGTCAATCAGCTGGATTTCTTGGCCCTAGCTGTCTTACTCTGGAACCTGATGCAGGTTTTGGTTGCCTTCTCAGTCCCCATTGTTATGACCTCCCACCTCTGGTTAGTATCCATATTAGTTTGGATTCTGGCTAGATACCCTTTAACTACCTCCCCATCCTCCTGAAGTTGGCCCTACTGAAGTCCAACACTCTTGTATCTGTTTCTACTCCCTCCTTACCCATTTTTGATATGAACCACACTGAGTGGTGGTCGTTCCCTGCTAGCGGTTCTTCAACCCCCAGCTCCCTCATAAACTCCCAATTTGCAAGGATGAGGTCTAGGGTGTTCCCTAACCTGGTTGGCTCACTGACCATTTGAGGAAGGAAGGAAGGAAGGAAGGAGGGAGGGAGGAGGAGGAGGAAGGAAGGAAGGAAGGAAGGAAGGAAGGAAGGAACTGCCCAAATGGTCTTATTTGATCCATGCAGAATAAAGATCTAACTAACTAGCAGTCCACAAGGTCTCCCAAAGTACATTGCCCCCAGATCCATCTGCCACCAACCCAAATGTCTCTCTGGTGGGTGTCCATGGTATGTGGCCCAAAAGCTCCAGTGGCTGTCTTCCTAATGACAGCATGGCTTGTCCCTCTCCTTTCGCCCTTTAACTCCAGCCACCTCCTCAACATCAGGCCATATATCTGTCAGCCTTCCAAGACACAATACACTTGTGCACTTATTTTTTATATGTACATTTTATATGTTAGAAATTACAGTGCCACAGGTGTGAAACATTGTAGCATACATGCAGTTTTTTTTTATTGTTTGAATAGTGCACTCATAGACAAGTTCAGTAACATATATTTATTTGTTTAAATTATTTTGGTAACCAGGCAAGCCCACTAGGCATGATGCCTGTTTAATATATAATAGAGTAACAACCCCCCTCCTTACAGAAAATAAGTTGGTTGTTCACAACAGTGAGGCAGTGGGGACTGACACCCTTGCATCATGCCCCAGGTATAGACAAGAAAGGAATTTGATAGAAGAAATATATGGGGTTCTCTCATGGTGCCAAGAGGAGAATTGGCAAGCTGTGAAGTGGGAAAGATAGAGGTGAAGTTGCTTGGTGAACAGCAAAGAACAGGGAGACAGAGAGGAGATCACCAGGTACTCTAGAGGCCCCAAAGGTTGCCGAGGTCTCAGACACCTCAAGGACTTGAGGCATATATGTCTGTTCTGCCTGAGACATTGAAAGCTAGCCAGGGAGGGTCCTCTGGTACTAGAGATAGATCCTTGGGATCTGGGTACTATCTCTGGCAAAATCGCTCAGAGAAGGAAAGTATGTAGAGGAACCACCTGGAGGGTGTGGGAACCCCAGGGGGTTCCAATAAAAATTACCTGATCAGTGGCTGGCTTGTGCAGGGTTCCCCTGAAGACATCAAGGGAGATCCTGGAGAGAAGCATGTGACAGGGTGAGCTTTGTCTGGAATGGATGCCCATGTGTGGGGTGTCCGGGCCCCCCCACCCATTTCTTTTCACTCTTTGTTTCTGTGAGACGGCCGCCCGCACTGGGAATGAAAATGAAATACATTTGCTGTATGCTTGTCTATTTTAGGGTGTCACATTTAATGATTTAATGGAAATAAAAATAAAAGGATATAATGAGTTCCAAAGGTTGGCAGGAGAAGGGAGAAGAGGAGTGTGCCCTCATTCTCCTGTTCCCCTTGCAAAGCCCAGTGGAATCCTTATGGATTTACTATCTTATTAAAACTATCTTTTAAGATGAAACAAAATGGAAACATAAAACTCCCTTAACATAAAACCCCCTTAACCAAGAAAAGAGGAGTTAAATCTAGGCAAGAAAAATTAACATGTATGAACATGTATGTCTTTACTGTTTGATGGGGGACTCTTGAGTATAAGAGGTTTATACTGTCTTTAGTAAAAAGGGGTGGATCACCTGATGGTGATGTCATTCATGAAAGGTATAAAAACCCACCACTTGGAGTAAAAAAGATAGATGGGAGAATCAGTTGAATGTTGACTACCAAGCTAGGAGGATCTCAGAAGTGTGTGCTTGTTTCCACACTGCTCTATTTACAAAGGCTGAAGCTAAGCCTCGGGAAGTTTCAAAATTAGAAAGTTTATTGGATACTGGGCATTGAATAACCTTTTGCTTTCTGTATGTTTATTTTGGTTTTTTTATTTTCTGATTTGAATAAAATAACGCACGTTTGAGTTTTTATGCACCTAACTTCTGGTTTGTTGTGTCTGTTTTATCCCACACCTTCACAAGACACCTCCATAAACTAACCCATGCAGCATTGTCACACCAGAGGACAGCAGATGAGGCTTCAGCAGAACTGAAGGCAGCAAGACAAGGTAGGAGATTCGACGACTCGGTATATAAAGGGATGGAGGAAGGCAAATCCTTTGGCAGTGGTGCTGGTGGCCTGTCCAGCAAAAGGGGTCTTTGTGGGTGGGTTGATTGTTGCCAAGAGTGTGCACATGGTTGTGTGTGGATCTAATCAAATGGGCCCTCATTTGTATTAAGACAAGAGAAGAGTCAGCAGGTGACCATACAGAGGAAGCACTGGACCTCCAATGGTCTCTCCTAGCAGACAACAGAAACAAAGAAACGAAGAATTTTCTGACAGATAAGGACCACTTGGCCCACGTAGTCTGCCCATTTTTCCCTGCCTATAGTATCACAGCAGCTCTTGCTTGACAATGACACAATGAGCTTGATAGAAGGATATAAGCCTTTACAGATTGGTTGTCACTAAAATGATTCTAATGCATAACAGGGAGAGTTGCTAGACACACAAATAGTAGTCAGAAAGAGAATTGTGCCTGCATCAGAATTATGGAGCTTTGGAGATGTATAGCAATTGAATATTGCCAGTCACAAATGCAGTTAGTGGGGAACAAGGATTCCATGGCACAGACACACTCTGGTAGACACGGATAGGGGAAAAGACCATCCATGTAGCATGAGAATGAATGCATAGAAAGGACATACAGTGCTCAGTTAACAACTGAGAATTAGGACAACATGGGAAGTACTGGGGACGAGACAATGTTAAGATGCATCCCTCTTTTTTTCAGTTACTTACAGATATGAACTTGCTTAATGAAAATAGCAAATGTAAAAGAATATAGATATGGTAACAAATTGTATAATATTATTGCAATTGCTCTCAGCCGAGCAAAACTAATTTCTAAAACATATGGGATTATGCTTGGTTATTCACAAATAGACTTCATAAATTAAAAAGTATTTGGCAAAATGACCTACAAGTTCAGTTCTCAGAGGAAAAAATGGGAAGCAATTTGTTACTCATGGAAAATATCTTTTAATAACAGACTAAATGAGATTCAGTACTACATTTTGCATAGACTATCCTACATGCCATGTCTTTTAAATACATTTAATTCAGCTACTTCTTCTGTATGTAACAGACATGGTGAAGAAATGGGTACTTTGAGTCATGTAATGTCGTTATGCAAGAGAATCAACCCTTTCAGCGCTACAATGTTCAAAATGATTAATCTAAATTTAGCCACAATATTAACCAGAGAAGCAGATTTATGCTTGCTTGGAACTCCTACAAAACACAGTTGCTGCTAGGGGTAATCAAAAATCTATAAATATGGTATTAATTAATGTCAGACATTGCATTGCATGATTATGGAACACTCCAGCCTGGGATCCATGGAAAAATATATGATTAGAATGCATGCATCTGGAGAAGAACTATTACCATATGAGCACATAAATCTTCTTCAGAATGCCATAGATCATGGATTAATATAAAAAAAATCAGGTGGCTGATAAAATGAAATTATGAAAATGTTTTGCATGTTGATATTTAAAAATAATGGTTTCTGTAGTCTATATTTACTACCGTTAACTCCACTGTTTATTATCTTTTTAATGTATATACTGGGTATCTGATTCTTTCTTCCAGAAAAAGAAAACCATGCATCCATACAAAAGGCTATGAAGAAAGTCAGCCAACTCAATATCAGCCTGCTGGTGCAGTTGGGATATAGCCTGAGATCCTGGGAGAATTGATGGAGAGCTGCGCAGTGAGCAGAGAAATACAGTAATCTGGAGATAGGATTTAAGGCCTGAACCTCTACCAAGATGTATCAGGATCCTTGGAGCTTTGAAATGAGTGTGGATGAGAAAGGAGATAAGGATATGATAGATGAAATGCAAGGGATGGCTAACAAGGGTGAGGTACTGCTCGTGGGGACTTCAATCTACCAGATGTGGATTAGAAACTAGCTGCTGTAGCATCAGTTAGAAGTAGGGAAATCCTAGACTCCTTGCAGGGGGCATTCCTCAGGCAACTAGTTAAAGAACCCACTCATGACAGGGTGTTACTGGACCTGGTACTGTCAAACAGGGACAGTGTCGCTTACGTCACAGTGGGAAGCCACTTGGGGACCAGTGATCATTGTACAATGTGGTTCAGCATAAGGACAGGGCCAGGACTGAGCCACACTAAAACAAGGGTCCTGGACTTCAGGAGGGCTGATTTCAAGAAAATGGCAGAGTGCCACTGGGAAGTCCTAGCAGGAAAAGGGAATAAAGGTGGGGTAGAGCAAAAAGTGGGCAAGAATAAAGCAGGCAATTCAGAAGGCAACAAACCTCTGTGTCAAGCAGGTTACTAAGAGCAAGAGAAGAAAGAGACCGCTATGGTTCTCCAAGAAAGTAGCTGAGAAGGTAAAGGAAAAGAAGCAGACATTCAAAACGTACAAGACGACACAGAAGGAAGAGGATAGGGAGAGTTATCAGTAGAAACAAAGGGAGGCAGAGAAGGCAGTTAGGAGAGCTAAACCACAAATGGAGGAAAACATTGCCAAATCAACAAAAAAGGGGGATAAAACGTTCTTCAGGTATATAAGCGAAAATAAGAAAAGCAAGGCAGGGATAGTAAGACTAAAAGGGGGGTGTGTGGAAGAGGACCAGAAGAAAACTGAGATACTGTGCAAGTACTTGTGTTCAGCATTCACAAAGGAAGGGGTAGATGATGGGCCACAGATATTGGAGAAGGACATTAAGGGAAGGGAGGCGGACACTAGCCCTTTTACGGAAGAGAGAGAGTCCTCAGAGAACTAGCAAAACTAAAAATAGACAAGGCTATGGGGCCAGACAGAGTTCTCCCTTGGATACTGAAGGAACTAAAAGAGGAACTGTCTGCACCCCTGACGGCCCTGTTCAATCTATCACTGGATACAGGGAAAGTTCCGGGGACTGGAGGAGGGTGGATGTAGTCCCACTGTACAAAAGTGGGAATAGGGAGGAGGCAGGAAACTACTGATCTGTAAGCCTGACTTCGGTGATGGGCAAGGTTATGGAAACTCTACTTAAAAGAAAGGATTAGGGAATACTTTAACACCAGTGGATTGCAGGTTCCAAGACAGCATGGGATCACAGGCGGTAGATCTTGCCAGACAAACTTGATAGAGTTTTTGACTTGGTTATCAGGGAGGAGTGGTGGATGTGGCCTAATTGGATTTCAGTAAGGCCTTCAACATCATTCCACAAAGAAGACTTGTAAACAAGCTAGGCAGCATGGGAGTGGGTCTAAAGATGGCAAAATGGGTACAAAGTTGGCGAAGTAACAGAACTCAGAGTGTGGTGGAAAATGGAGTTCACTCAGAGGAAAGTAAGGTAACCAGTGGGGTGCCACAGGGATCAGTACTGGGATCGGTCCTCTTCAATGTCTTTATTAGCGACATCGCAGAGGGGCTGGAAAGAAAGAAAGGTATGCCTAATCATGGATGACACAACATCTGCAACAGAGTGGACACACGGGGGGAGAAAATGAAGAAAGATCTAGAAAGAAATGGAAGACTGGTCAAGGGTTTGGCAACTGGTCTTCAACCCCCCCCCCCAAAATGTAAAATTATGCACATGGGGCACAGAAACCCAAGGGCAACATGTCATTTTTTTTGGGGGGGGGGTGTTAACAACAACAAAACAGGAAAGATATCTGGGGTCATCATATCTGATGACCTCAAGACAGCAAAGCAGTGTGATAAGGCAGTTGAAAAGGCTAGTAGGATGCTGGGGTGCATAGGGAGGGGTATCACCAGTAGAAAAAGGGAGGTAGTGTTACCCCTATATAGATCAATGGTGAGGCCACACCTGGAGAACTGTCTCCAATTCTGGAGGCCTCATCTCAGGAAGGACATAGACTGGATAGAGGTGGTACAGAGAAGGGCAACCAAAAATGTCGCATGGCTTGCATCAGAAGCCATACAAGGAAGGATTCATGGAATTAAATGTGTACTCACTGGAGGAAAGAAGAGAAAGGGGAGACATTATAGAAACATTCAAATACCTCAAGGGTGTCAATAAGGTGCAGGAGGGTGGCATATTGCATAGAAGGAGATGCTCAAGGACAAGGGGGCATGATATGAAGCTGGAAGGGGGGAAATTAGAAGGGATGTCAGGAAGTATGGGTGGTGGATACCTGGAACAGCCTCCCAACAGAGGTGGTGGGTACCAAAATGGTAACAGGTTTCAAACATGCATGGGATAGACACATGGGGACCTTAGTAACAGGGCTGGTGGGAGGGGATAATGCCGGGAGATCAATTAGGGTCTATGGTAGAACACAAGGTAGGGACTTTAGGGCAGACTACGTGGGCCAAGAGGTCCTCTTCTGCCAACAGTTTCTGTGTTTCTATGTTTAAATGAACTTTTAATGTTTAATCACCAGTAAAGGACAAGTGCTAAGAAACTTTATGGGAATATCCATAGTATCAAAATAAGTGCACAAAGATACTCACAACTTACAGATCACAGAATACTGTTCAGGATACCTAAAAGTATAAAAGTCAAAGAAACAGAATTCAGCAATCGCCTAAAAGTCCCAGATCAAATAAACAGGAAATAAAGTCCAGTGAGATGAAGTCAGACAATATAAAATGATTGTCAAAAGTCCCTGAACTACCTTTCAAAACTCCTCACAAGATTAAAGAGCAAAGGAGAGGGCTGGTTATCCCGTGTAGAAAAAGCAGGGCGTAGTCAGATACTCTGGACTCAGTCAAGTTAATATCATACCCCCCCCCCCACATATAGATATCAATCCACGACACTATGCAGGGAGAGGGTATACTATCACAAATCTTCGCAAGTCCACAAATTGAGAAGTATGTCCTTACACACTGAGGGCTGGATATTCAGACTGCGCTGGGCAGGGGCGCAAGCCTGGGCGCAGCGCAACTGGGTTGCGCCAAGGCATGGACCAGGCAATATTCAACAGTGCTGCGCCGTGGCTCAGCACCATTGAATATGGCACTGAGGGCGCACGCACTACACATGGCGCAGTGGCACTGCACCAGCGCAAGTGGCAGAAGGGAGCAGGGGGATGCACCAGCGCAAATGCGGTTACACTGAGCGCCTCAACCTGCGATATTCAGCACTGGGCATGCAAATGAATCCATTATGCATGCAAGACACGAATGGGGCCATTTACATGGCATTATGGCCCCATTTGCATGCGGTGTGCTGATCCCGGCGACTTGCACCTGGCGCCCTGCTAGGCTGCAGCCATCGGGGACCACCACCCTGCAGATCCAAGGTGGTCCCCACTTCCATTTGCCCGATCACAAGCATAAGTCATATGAAGGTCCCAGGTCGACCTGTGAATACCCTCCCATTGCCTCATTGCCGGCATACCTGCAATGCATATCCCTGGTGGTCCAGTGGAAACCACCACCCCAATGCCCGATCACCGGTGGCAATAGCACAAGGGATCCTGGTGGTCCAGTGGTACCCCTCTTTCAACCCGCCCACTGAGGTCCCTGCCACCCAAGCACCCCCCCCGTCATTGGCGGGTGGCAGCACCCTGCCCGCATGCTGCCCGGCCATGCTCTAAATGACAGTGTACAGTACTGTCTGTACACTTATTGGTCCACCATGTGGACCAATGGACATGCAAACCATACTGTACTATACAGGCTCGATATGTGAATGAACGCGGTTCATTCACATATCAGGCCTGTGTAGTACAGTATGGTCTGCACGCCCATTGGTCCACACAGTGGACCAATAGGTTTACAGACAGTACTGTATGCTGTCATTTGGCGGGCAGCCGGGCGGCATGCAGGTGGGGTGCTGCTGCCCACCGATGACGGGGTGGTGCCGGATGGTGGGGACCTCAGTGGGCAGGTGGGGAGGGGGTACCACTGGACCATCAGGATCCCTTGTGCTATTGCCACCCACGATCGGGCGTTGGAGGTGGTTTCCACTGGACCACCAGGGACATGCATTGCAGGTACGCCCGTGATCAGGCAATGGGGGGGTAATCACAGGTCCACCTGGGACCTTCATATAACTTATGCCCGCGATTGGGCTGGGTATTTGCAGGTCCACCTGGGACCTTCGTAATGTTTATGTCTGTGATCGGGCAAGGGGTGGGGGGCACAATGCTCCCAGGGCAGGGGGCTTGGGGTCCGTGATCTGGATGGGTGAGTGGCCACCCACGGCTGGCGGCTGCCGTATTGTGCACTGCAATATGGTGGCTCACCTGTGGATGGCCTGGACTTGCTCCTGGTTTTATCAGGCACATCTTTGCACCCCCCCGAGTGGTGCAAGGCAGGTTTGTGCCAGTATATGCGCTGCACATCCCAGGCTGAATATCGGGATGTGCCGCATATGCATGGGCACACCCCCCGCACTTGCGCCGCATACATTACTGTTGTGCCCCGGCGCATCAGGAGTTGTGCATCACAATCTGCCCATCTCAATATCACACCAGGGTGCATCGGTGGGTTGAGCATGGTGCATTCCTGTTTCGCCATGTGCAACCCTTTTGAATATCCAGGTCTGAAACTATTATGAATCATGCTCTTTACATTACTAAAGGACTCAAATAAGATAATATATAACATACATTGTGAAGAAAACCCTTTACAGAGTAAAACAGGTTATATTATTACACAAAAGAAAATTATCTTGAGTAAACTATTCAGCCCAGGAACCCATATGTCATGGTAAATGCCAAAATCCCATAAAGGGAACCAAATTCAAAATGCAAATTTATTAAGCCATGTCCTTATAATCAGTTATTAGCCCCTTGGAGTCCTGCTCCAGGGTGCCATCCTCCAATGTAAGCTTACCCAAAAAGCTTTTGGCCACCTCAGGATCTGTAAAAATATGTTTTGTTTTTTTAGGAGAGCTGCAACCGTACAGGAAAGTGCAACTCTACCACTACTCCCTTTTCCATCACGGATTTTTTGACAACTGGGAGCTGTCGCTTCCTGTCCTGAGCCTTAGATGAGAGGTCTGGGAAAAATCCCAACCTACTCCTCATCCAGACTATGTCCTCACAAGCTCTGGAAGGTATTCTCGCCTCTTGACAGGACAAAGCGGCAATAGCAATCAACAGTCATGCTGCTGAGGCCTAGACCACACTGGAACAACAAACGCTCTCACGATCTCATTCCAGCATCTTGGGGTAATGAAGCTAGGTCTGTGAAAATAAGGTGCTCCAAGTTAGACACAAGTCCAGCCAGGGCCCTCCAGCCAAGAAGGGACATCCACAATCCAGACATTACCCTGTCGGACATTATTTTCTAGTGTTTCCACCTTCACTTTCAGAAAAATAACATCTCTCACTAGCATCGTGTTGAACTCCGCCTGCCTTTCCAACCCCTGCTGCAGCTCCCCAATTGCCATCTTATTGTCCACAATCTGTTTAGATCACCCAGTTTTAACTGCACAGCCACCAACCAGCTTGTTGGTTTCTTCTCCAGTGGCTTGAATTTTTTGGAGCATGGTTATTATTTGAGCCATCAAGAAGTCCCCTCCAGGAGTGTCATGTTGGAGAGGCCCAGTCAATTTCCCTGGCATAGCAACTCCTAAAAAAACAGGTATCCACACCTTGTTGGGTTTGTTGTTGTCCCTCCCTGGGGCCCATCACAGTCAAAAACAAGTTAGCAAGACAATAGGAACTATAAGAACTGGAAAAGAAGTTTGTTGTAATGTAAAATCATATGTTATTAAGATCAATGTTGTGGAGCTCTCAGTAGACATGTACATGCTGATGGCCACTTCACAGTACTCCCCTCCCCCGCCCAACAGTTATCTATACCTTTTAAAACACAGTCACAGAGTGCTTGAAGCATATAAAAATAATATTTATTACTCCACTATATTTAAGTATGATACAGGATTATATACACTAGACTATGGGAATACAGTGCACTACAGAAATGGAAAACAAAATATGTGAACAGAAAGAAATCACACAGAATAACCTATGTTCTTCTAGGTAGGTAGTTAAGCTTATCCCAACTGGGTTCTAGTGAGTCTTAGCAGACTGGACAGTGATGGTGTGGCTTCCCAAATCCCAAGATAAGACTGACTTTCATAAGAGAAATATAGGGACAAACAAACCCCTGGGCCCCTTCACCTGCATCATCTGCCCTGCCTCTCATATAATTTTCTGGACAGTTATTTGATCTTTCAGCGCACCTCCAAGAATTTGGACTCCGTCCTATTGTTCCTCCAGATCACAGCCCACCAGGGGCTCAGCTATTTGTTGTTACCTCAAACATAGAGGGCTAGAGTTTCAAAGCATGGCGCAGGGCTTGCAACAAGCCCTGCATGACGACATTAGGTTCTGGCAATACACCAAACCCCTTTATCGCAACTGCACCTGATTCTACAATCTTGGATACAGTTGCAACAGTTTCTATGATTTACGGCAGCTTGTGCCAAATATCTGGTGCAAGCTCTGTGAAAAAGGCCCTCAGGATTGCAGCACTCTAGACCACAAAAAGCTGCTTGAACTTGCATCAGTTGCCGCACAGGACAGAATATCCCACTCGCCAGCCAGGGAATGCCGCCAGTCCTGCGTGCCAAAGGTTCAGCACACCTGGAGCTTGCAGCATCCTCGCCATTTTTAAAATTCTGCCCAGAGTCTTTTAGATCAAATTGCTCAGCTAACCACACCCAAGCAGCTTAAACTCCACAAGAACACAAGAATGCTCACTCAAAAGCCCTTCTAGCTGAATGCCCTTAAGCCTGGGACAGCAGTACAAAACTGCAATTGTCTAATCTCCCCATGCATTCCAAACCTACTTACTTATTTTACAGAGAACATGGGTAATACAATAAAAAACATGTTGTCTGGGTGTCACACTGAGACACCAAATAAGGTCTTGGTGTATCCTGGCTCTGCAGGCATGAGGGTTGGGGGAACAAATTGATGATTCATGGTGGTGAAAAGGAGCTCCTGGTGAGCTTAATGATACCCCTAGACATGGGACGTTCCCTGGAGCATGCCTGCCCACATTCCAGGGCTGCATCATTGAAGGGTGTGTGTATACATCCATTGGAGGTTTTCCTGTGGGGTCTCATCCTCCAGGATTTGATGGAAGCAAGAGTGTTATAACATGTAGCATGACAGGCAACTGAATGTGTACTACCTATCTGTTTCTCCTCTACTAGGATGTTTCCATTTAATTTACCCAGCTAATATGCACTGATTGTTCCACTGTACCAATTGTATTTGTTATTTCTGCTTATTCCTGCATGTATAATCTGATGTTTTTTGCTCTGGAATGTCTGCTAATTATTTTGTCCTGTTTACCATTGTATTCTGTACCTGATTGCTATCATCGCAGTTTATACATTGTACTCTTCTGGGTCATGTCTGAAAATAGGCAGGATTATTGCCTAATGCACTTACCCAGTTACCAAAAGCTAATAAATAAATAAGTTGACACTAGAAAACAGCGTGCAGAGGAGACCAGAGTGTATGTGACCGACTGCAGGTCTGTTGGACATTAGCATACAGACCAAAGAGAGGCTGATATTTTCAAGGGAAGTGGCTAACTCTACAAGGATAGCCCCCATAGATGCTTGTGTTATTGGACAGCACTTGTGTTTGCAAGTGCAAAACGTTCTACTTACAGTGTCTGTTGCTGGCAAGCTAGGAACACTGGTGCAAGTCGGTGGCAACTCTGAAGCAGTGCAGCATGGCAGCAGCCTTCTGTACTGCCTCGATCAGAGACACAAGTGGAGTTAGGCTGGATTTCCTGTTGCTGTTACTAAGGCAGATATATAGACAATGTAGCCATGGGTCCCATATATGCACCGTGCAAACAGAACCAGCTGGAAATGACCAAGTGATATGTGGTTGACTAATGGACTGAATGGTTCTGATGGTACGAAGACTTGAAGAATTGTCCTGCAATTGAGGAAGATACCATGAAGCCTTGCAGCAGAGTGTTGAACATAACTTGAGGGGAAGTGATGACACTATGCTTTTGGACCCCCCCACCCATGCACCATCCATCAGGGATTGCCACAAGGGAGGGGGAGGGGGTCCCGGCGCAATGGAGCTAATTGAAAATGCCAAGGTCAAACACAACACACACTAAGGCACAAAATGAACCACTCTGAATTAAAAAAGCTTGCACAAAATTAATGCAAGCAAGATAGTAGGTTTATTTGGAACCAAAAAGAAACCACAGTAAAAATACCCCAGTGCTTCAAACCTCCTGATTCTTCCTCAAGGGACCTGCAATTGAGGAAGATACCATGAAGCCTTGCAGCAGAGTAATGAACATGATTTGGAAGGGAGTGATGACACTGTGCTTTTGGACTCCCCATGGACCAACCACCAGAGGTTGCCACAAGGGAGTTGGAAACAGCCTAAAATAGAAATAGAAATAGACATTGAGAAAGGGTCTCATACATGCACTGTGCACAGAACGAGATAAAATCAGTCTCATGTCCATGAATGCCAAATACATTTGGGTGGTGGCATTGCAATCATTCACCATGGAAATGCTACCCTGGTCTATAAAAACAAATAAAGGAAAGAAAACTGCATCCTACGTGCACTTAGGCACCTTGCTGCAAGGGATGAGAAAACTGAGACTGAACTAGAAATAGGCATTTTTAGTTAGTTAGCTTTTATTGACCAGGTAAGTACACTAGACAACAATGCACCTATTTTCAGGTGCAACCTGGTTGGCTACATGATTGGCAAAAATGGTAATACATACATTGGTACAGATACAATAAAAACAACTTGGTTAAAAAGGGGGTTAAATCCTTTTATAGATACTTTAGGAAGCGAAGAAAGACTAAGGCAGGGATACTGAGGCTGAATAAAGAGGAGGGTGGTTGGGCAGAGAGGGACAGTGAAAAAGCTGGGATACTGAACAAATACTTCTGCTCAGTATTCACAAAGGAAGAGGAGGGGGAGGTACCTAATCCAGTCAATAAAAGCACTCTGGGTAGAGAGGTTGATATCAGTCCTTTCACAGAAGAAAGGGTTCTGAAAGAACTCTTAAAATTGAAGATGGATAAAACAATGGGGCCTGATGGGACTCACCCCAGAATTCTAAAAGAACCAAGAGGAGAACTAGTGACACCACTGACTACCCTTTTTAACAAATCATAGGAGGATGGTGTGGTACCTGAGGACTGGAGGAGGGCGGATGGGATTCCCCTTCACAAAAGTGGGAGCAAGACACAGGCAGGAAACTACAGACCTATCAATTTGACCTCAGTGGTAGGGAAAATGATGGAATCACTTCTGAAGGAAAGAATTGTTGAGTACCTAGAGGCCAGTGGGGCACAGGACCCAAGGCAGCATGAATTCATAGCAGGAAGGTCATGTCAGATGAATCTAATCTATTTCTTTGACTGGATGACCAAAGTAGTAGACCAGGGAGGGGCTGTGGACATGGCCTACCTAGACTTTAGCAAGGCATTTGACACAGTCCCACACAAAAGATTAATAAACAAATTAGCCAGCCTGGGAGTGGGTCCCAGGGTGGTAGCCTGGGTAAAACACTGCCTGGACAACAGGACACAGAGGGTAATAGTAAACAGAGTCCACAGTGAAGAAATGGGGGTTACTAGTGGGGTACTGCAGGGTTCAGTACTGGGTCAGATCCTCTTTAATGTCTTTATAAGTGACACTGCAGAGGGACTGGAAGGAATAGTATGTCTCTTTGCACACAACACAAAGTTCTGCAACAGGATTGACACACAAGGTGGGGTGGAAAGGATGAGAAGGGACTTGGCAAGGTTGGAGGAATGGTCAAATGTATGGCAGCTTAGATTCAATGCAAAGCAGTGCAAAGTAATGTACCTGGGAAACAAAAACCCAGGGGAAGAGTACACAATGGGGGTGAGATGCTGACAACAACAAAAAATGGAAAGGGACCTGGGGGTAGTTATATCAGATGACCTAAAGGTGGGCAAGCAATGTGAGATGGCAGTAAGGAGGGCTGCGGGGATACTGGGATACATTGGGAGAGGCATCAACAGTAGAAAACAGGAAGTTGTTATCCTTCTGTACAGACAGTTAGTGAGATCACATCAGGAGTACTGCATGCAGTTTTGGAGACCCTATCTCTGCAAAAACATAGACAGGGTGGAGGCTGTCCAGAGGAGGACAACCAAAATGGTGCAGGGTCTGCACCAGAAGACATATGAAGAAAGACTAAAGGAGCTTAATATGTATAGCCTCGAGGAAAGGAGGGAGAAGGGGGACATGATAGAAACTTTCAAGTACCTCAAGGGAATCAACAAAGTCCAAGAAGGTAGCATCTTTCAGAAAAAGAGATGTGCAAGAACAAGAGGGCACAACTTGAAGATAGAGGGGAGGTGGCTCAGAAGTAATGTGAGGAAGTATTTTTTCATGGAGAGGGTTGTAGATGCATGGAACAGCCTTCCTGAGGAGGTCGTGGAATCAAGAACAGTGGGGGAAGCCGGCTTGGTGATGCTGAGGGTTGAGGCGTGGACTTCACACCTCGTGCTATTCTGGCAACCTGAGTTTGGGAGTGAGCTCGGGTGCTGGGGGTCGTCAGGGGGTGGTGAGGATTGAGCGCCCGCAGGGCTGCTCTCCTCCCCGGGGGAAAGATTGGGGAGTCCCAGCATGCCAGTGGCTCCTGGTGGAGACCGGGAGTGCTATAGCACGCAGGGCAGTACGACAGTAGCATGGCCTGATGCAAGGCAGGGTTGCTGTGTGCCGTTGCATCAGGGATGTGCCCATGCAGGAGGGAGAAAGGGGGGGATACAAGCACCAGAGCAAGGAAAAGCCCGGTCAGCAGGAGTAGGTGATGGCACCTGCCCCCATGCCCGCAGCCAAGTCCATCCAGCCTGGCCTCCCAGGTCCCTCCATCTGGGTTCTTACCCACACAGGAAACTGTCTGTGTAGAGCACCCAAGGGAGGGGCAGCCCAGAGGGGTTAAGCTGGGGGTGCCGAGTGTGGTGTCAAGGAGGAGGAGGAGAGGGGAGGTACAGGCAAGGAGGACTTCATGCAGGGCAGGAACAGGCAGGATGCCCGAGAGAGGCCCCTGCTGACCATGACCGGAGAGAAAAAGAAGTGCAATTCTAGTGGGGGTGGGAGGAAGTAGGCTGTTGGTTAACTAGGATCTGCAGCTTATCTGTTAGGTAGGGAAGTGGGCAGACTAGGTGGGCCAAGCGGTCCTTATCTGCCATCAAATTCTATGTTAATGGAGTCTGTGCATTAAAGTGTGGAAACTGTGACCAGACGCATTGTAATGCTGGTGCACAGCTATGCACCCTGAATGCTGGTACAACTACATGCTATGCACAAACGCGAGTACAGGGTGGGCCGAGGCATGGGCATGGCCTACGGACACGTGCAGTGCTATGCAGAGGGACTGCCGGGTGGTCCTAAAATATGTGTCCCCACCCCTTGACCCCACCATATATGGGCATGGGTACCACCCTGTGTATAAAAACAGAAGTAAATACTAGGATGGACAGGGAAAGAACAGGCAGTAACAGGAGACTGCAGTGCTGCACCCATGGTACCTGGCCCAATGGCACAGGATGGGGATGCACAGAGAGGCGTGGAGGTCACTGGGTCTGTGATACCGCCCAGTCACAGTCAAATTTCATAGACAGATAGGTGGCAGCCATGGTGGTGGTGGATATCTGTGTGAACTATGCCATCCTGTATGGTACAGAGTCCCTCAAGGCACCTGCCAAGAAAAAATCCCATCTGTGGCTCGACATTCAGGCCACTGTTAAAGCAGCTGGTCCAGAGGCAAGGACACTGTTGACCATTAAGCATAAGTGCCATGATCTCCAGTTGGCTGTCAAGAGGAAGCAGGCAGCCATCAAACGGACACAGCTAGGTACAAGCAGTGGCCCATCCACACAGGGTCTCAGCCTAACCTCCATTGAGAGGATGGTGGGTGACACACTCACTGACGTCACTCTGCATGGGGAGGAGGAAGGCTTGGGCACAGTGCCAGGTATGCAGTACATTGCAGAGACAAGGGCCAGGAAGTCCTGGATGCCACAGGAATGCTAATTACCGTGTGTTGCACCCTGCAGACCCTGAGATGGTGCCCGACCTCTAAGTGGAGGTTGCACCCACTGTGGAGGGCAAAACACAGCCTAAGACATGCACAGATGGTGTAGGTATGTGTACTCCCCTTCTGTGCCCAGAAGTTCACAATGAAACCCCATGACAGAGAAGTTGTATGTAACAGTGGCCTTTCTCTCACCTCCAGGTACAATGCAGGAGACAGTAGTCATGGTGGACAATGTCTTCACTCAAGGCCACATGCACGAAGACTGTGGAGGAGACACAGGTGGATGTGAAGGACATGGATACGGCAGCTTGTGACGGCTCATATTAGGCCCTGTCCCATGTGTGTTATATAGAAGGAAACCAGAAGCAAGGATCCTATTACTATCTCTATTTATCTTTTCTAACTTTCTATTAGACTGCGCAGACACTACCTCTACTTTACTAATTCCGCTGGGTTCCCTGCTACATAACATAGATGGGGCACAAAAACCCTGGCACAATATATCAGTTGGGGGGTGAGGATATAGCATGCACCAAGCAGGAAAGGGATCTTGGAGTTATCATCTCTGATGACCTCAAGGCAGGGAAACAGTGTGACAAGGCAGTAGGTAAAGCAAATAGGACGCTGGGATGCATAGGCAGGGGCATCACCAGCAGGAAAAGGGAGGTCATAATTCCACTATGCAAGACACTAGTGAGGCCCCACCTGGAGTACAGTGTACAGTTCTGGAGACCATACCTACGTAAGGACATAGACAGGGTAGAGAAGGTTCAGAGGAGGGCAACAAAGATGGTGCATGGATTGCATCACAAGTCCTATGAGGACAGGTTGAAGGCACTGAACATGTACTCCCTGGAGGAGAGGAGGAGAGAGGGATATGATAGAGACATACAAGTATCTTAAGGGAGGAACAGGGTGCAGGAAAACACTATTTTTAAGCGAAAAAGATGTTCCAGGACTAGAGGGCATGGGATGAAGTTGGAGGGAGGACGATTCAGAGGAAACGTGAGGAAGAATTTCTTCACAGAACGGGTGGTGGACAAGTGGAACACCCTGTCAGAGGAAGTGGTGGGGGCTGAAACAATCACGGGATTTAAGAATGCATGGGATAGACATAAAGGAATTCTGGAGGTCAGGGGTAAGGGGCAACAGACTTCCTGGAAAACATAAACTGAACTTACAAACTTAAATGGGCAGACAGGGTGGGCCATAGGCCCTTATCTGCCGACACTGTCTATGTATCTATGTATCTATGAAATGATGGCTGAGACAGGCAGCTAAGACAGTGTGACATCAGACTGATGTAATCTATCACAGTGGTCTAGCCACCTAAGAGATGCATCACAGTGGTTGGCCTAGCAACAAAACGGGTCACATGCCTGGCAAAGAGCAGCTGTGGCTGTAATAATGCTGGTTGTAATGTCACACTAATTGAAGCATCATGCTGTCTGTATAGTCTGATGTCCTGAACTGAATTCATCATTCTGTGCCTGAATCTGTCACAGTGTGTGCCTGAGTTTGTGTCTGTGTGGAGACTCACCTGCAGCCAGTGAGGAGAAGGAGAGAGATTTTCAGCAGAGGACAGGCTGCTTATTTTCTGCTGGAGAGATTCATCTGGAGACGCTAGAAGAGAGATGCTGATATTTTCCAACTAGTTTATTTGTTTTTGTTTAGTGTACAATAAATTGCCACTTGTGTTTTTTCTACAATTTCTCCTGGACTGCTCATGCTTTCTGACCTATAAGCCTCTAAAATATTTTGTGTTAGAGGTATCTGGTTTAGTCACAACTGGTGTTATTCTGAGTCAGAAGCGACACCACATCCAGAAACCTCACCACACAACCACAGACAGCCATCACACATCCACCCCAGCCCTGCATGACCCCCATGATCACAACATGGTCAGTCACCCACTGGTGAACTACAGGGTACAGAGAGCAACACAACACAGCCACACATGTAGGGCCCTTGTGTATGCCCTGCCACCAAATTCACAAGGCCAGGGGACACAGGTTGATTGAGGTGTAAAGACTTTCTACATCTATTGTTAGCTCCATAAATGTATTTTTCCATTCTATGAAATTCAAGTTCCCCAGGACGTCCATAGTGTCTCTAACATAGCTTAGTAATTTGTTTGCTAGATTTTTAAGGAAAAAATCCAGAAATGTGGATAATTTTGCAGTCAAGTAACCTATGCCAGAGACAATAGGACACCAAGGGGATTTTCCCAATTTTTATGCAGTTTTGGTATAATATAAAAAGTTGGAGAGACAGGAAAAGAAAGGTGTGGTCATACTTTTTTTTCTTCTAAATTAACCCAATCATTTTCATGTGATGTTTCCAACAAATCATTTAGTTGTTTATTAAAAATAGCTGTTGGATCACCAATGAGTCTTGTATAATATTTATCATTACTCAATTTCCTCCCTACTTCTAATAGGTACATATCTTTAAACATTAAAACAATGTTCCCTCCCTTATCAGATTTGTTTTATTATCACATATTGTAAAAACTATAAGAGAAGCTAGAAAAAGAATATTTGAACATTTAAAATCAGTATATCAGGTGCCTCAAATTACAGGATTTACACATATGACTACCGAACACAAAGTAGCCTTCTACACAGGCGATTTACTGCTTTATGTGACTCACCCGGAAACCTCCTTCCCTAAATTATTTTACATTTTACAGAAACTGGAAACTCTAGCTGGATATAAACTTAATACAAATAAAACAAAACATATTAGATTTCAATACGACCCAGACCCAGAAACTACTAAATGTTTCCCATTCCATTGGAACGGTAAGAAATCCCGGTATTTAGGGATTATTATACCATAATATCTCTCTTCACTGTATGAAGTGAATTATAACCCACTAACCACAACAATTGAGGCTGACCTACAGATTTGGATCCATCTCCCCCTTTCCTTAGTCCACAGGGTAGAGGCCATTTGGATGAATGTCCTCCCACGATTTCTTTACTTATTTCAAAATATATCGATAGTACCAAACAAAACCAATTTCAAAAATGGGACAAACTAATTTCCAAGTTTTTATGGTAAGAGAAAACACCTAGAAAGGCTCTTAGCCTTTTGCAACTTTCAAAGCAGAGGGGTGACTTGGCCCTTCCTCCCCTTGAAAAATACTCCCAGGCAGCTCACCTATCCCATGTTCTACAGTGGTTACATCAGTAGGCAGATCAGCACTGGAAAGAGCTGGAAATGGGGGAGGAATGGGATCAACTGGATCAAAAGATATTTGGCAGATTTCTTATTAGAAGATGGCAAGAACATGAGGGCGATTTAATATATACGACACATATACTTAACAACCGGAGTAATATTCTCAATATCTCAATAATTAAACAAACAGTCAAAGGCCTATTGAACCCGGCAGATGCCCTGATTTCATACCAGCCAAAATGGACCATATCTTTAAGACATGGAAGAGGCTAGGACTTCAACACATCTACCAGTTCTATGAAGCCGGAACTTTTCTCCCATTTCAGACTCTGAAGCAGAGATATGGGCTTAGACAACAAGATCACTTCAGGTATCTCCAACTTAGACACTACTGCTTGGAAAATGTAGGACTGTCATGGGAGAAAAAGAGTTGCACCCCCTAGTACAGATAATATTAGAAACTCTGGAGGAACCACTGTGGCACATAGTATCTCCTGTATCTATAAGACCATTCAGGCTATTACAACACAAGTACTGCAGAAAATACAAAACAGATGGGAGGAGGAAATGGGGCTGGGGTTTACGGATGAGGACTGGGAGAATAAATATATATATATATATATATATATATATAGTACAACATACAGCTACATCTTCCCACTCCTGGAAAGAATACGGATGGAAGTGTGTCACCCAATACTTCTGAATCCCCCAGATAACAGGGAAATTCAATACCCAACATGGTACCAGTTGGTGGGGATGTGGAGAAGCATGTGCTACACACACATTTTATGGACTTGTCAGGTACTTGCACCGTATTGGCAAGATTTAGAAAAGGCACTTATTGAATTGTTTCCTGCACTGGAGAGACTCACTCCTGAGTGTGCCATCCTTTTGAAGTTTCCAAACCAGATAAAGGACTCCTACACAAAGAAACTGATAACTATATTATTATTGGCAGTTAAAAAATCAATTTCTCAGAAGTGTCTCCAAAATGAGACCCAGACACAAACGGAGTTGGAGGACGTAGTACAGCAGATATATCAAATGGAAAAATTGACAGCAGGTATGTGCACAGAAAAGTTAACTGCTTTTTGGAGTAAATGGTTTATCTGGGTTATGGGACATAGACCAGATATATTACCTTAGTTTATCTGGAGGAAAAGATAACTATAAAAAAGATACTTAGAGTCCCCTACGGAAGATACCACCTTAAGAATGTTCATGTAAACATAACAGTTTAAGATATAATTAACTGCAGCCTCTGTTGTATGATGTATAACTTGATTGTTTATTAAGATCACTCCAGACTGTCATAACTATAAACTGAGCGACATTCCTGTATTGCTCCAAGAAATTAAAAAAATCTAAATTAAAAAAAAAATGATCAGTATATCAGGTAAAACAAGAAAGTGCAGTGGGTCAACATTGTTGGCAACTTCATAATGGGGACACGTCATCCTTTAGATTCATGGTAAAAGATGGAGTATAGCCTTTACCACAGGGTGGCAACAGGGGAAGCAGCTTGGACAGTTAGACATTTGCTGGATTTATGCATTAAATACATTAGCATCATATAGATTAAACAGTAAAATACATTTTTCTGTGTACCTGTAAGCCATTAATGTAAAACCCCATTTAAAGTTTGTGAATTGTGTAAGTGACACTTTGAATGACTGGATGGGTTTATAAAAATATGAACCTTTTTCAATAACTGTTTTGTTGTAGTTATATTTTTATTATTAATATGTAGAATAATGTTGTCACGTAATATTATTTATATGTTGTTGGCATACTAAAATATGGGGCTTAGTCCTGTTAGCAAAGCTCTTCTATGCAATTGGCGTACTGTCCCTTTAAGGAACTAAGTTTGGAAAGGAGTTTTAACTAGTTGACGTACATAATTTTAGAAATTAAATTTATGTAAATTATGGGGTATTTTGGGGTATTTAATGACAGTCCCTCTGTCAATACGTCATCTCTGATGAAGTGATGGTTTGATCATGAAGCGTGAGTGAGAATCTCCACAGACTCTGCACTGTGCACGTTTTTTCAGTTTAATTTTTCGGTTTTTGCTAAAAGCATTTGTAGTGTTTAGAAGTTTTTCTGCTGAAATTGTCATCTGTGAAAGTCTGTGCCACGTTTGTTTTAGAAGACGTTGTATCATATATAGGAGGCAGGCACCCCTCAATTTGAGTGCTGAAGTGATTTCTTTTACTACGGAAGATGGGGGTGAGTTTGGAGATCTTCATCAACCAACGGCATGTGGGGCTCAGCACCAAGATGCACAGATTGGCATACCAAATGCCTTCGAGCACCCACACCTGAAGCAAATTCAGTATTGAAAGAAGAATCAGAATTAACATCTATATAGATCTTTTCATACACATTGCATCCCAAAGCACTTTACAAGCAATAAGGACTGGTTGTGGAGTGATTGTAAATGTGTAGTAGCAGTCATTTCAACCATCAATACCCAAACACACCTTGGACAACTGCACAAACCATTTTTGTGGATACAGGGAATATTGGCCAGGACACCAGGGAAAATCCCCAACTCTTGCAAAAAGTGCCTTGGTTTCTTTTACTTGCATCTTGACACCAACCTGGACAGCACCAGAGATGGGCAACAGGACTGCAGTTTAATGTCTCATCAACATGACATCACACCTTGACAGGTGTGCCATAAACCCAGGCACTCGAGTGCCAGGGTCTATGGGTTGAGCCAAACTCCAGTGAGGGACTAGAATCCACAAATGCTTGGCCCAGAGGTGGATGTGCTACCAACTGGGCCAAGCTGACACCTAGGGATGGGAAATCTGTTGTGAAGCCCCATCCTCAGCACTACAGGAGTCCATTACATAAATGGGCCTAGTCAGGACTAGAGGCTCTTGCTCACCAGGCCACATTGAACAGTTTTCACCCTGGTGATGCAGCTGTTGTTATCATTCAAAAGATTTTACTGGGATAGCCAAGGGGGGAGGCACTGAAAAGGAGCAGGGAAATCCCAGCCTCCCCCCACAAAACATGGTAATTAGTGAGGTAAACGACAAGGTAGAGAAGTTATTAGGGAGCAGGACAGAGGTAAATGTAAAAAAAGGCAAAAGCAGTAAGGACAGGATTGGGGCTAAAAGGGGTAAGGCTATCAAAAAGTGGAGGGTGATGAGTACCAACGCCCGTAGTCTGTTTAACAAGCTCTCTGAACTAGTGGCCTTGATGGAAGAGGGTTGCCTGGATATTGTGGCAGTCACAGAAACATGGCACACAGAGAACCATGACTGGGATGTCAACATACCAGGCTACACAATCTACAGAAGGGACAGGGAGGGTAAAAGAGGAGGAGGAGGAGTAGCTCTCTATGTAAAGGAAGGGATCAAAGCAACAGAACTAAAGAGTAAACAGGGAGCAGATGAGGCACTCTGGGTCACCCTGAGACAGTAAATGGCACCACAATCCGCACGGGATTAGCAGACCCCATCCTCGGGGACATGGACAAGGAAATGATAGAAGGCTTCCTTAGAATGGCAGAAAAGGGAGTTATTGTTGATGAGGGTCCTGAATATCATGTTAACTGCAGCACCTTTGCTGCAGCCACATCCAAGAGCAGGGTCATTCTTGATGCCCTACAGGGGGCATGCCTCAGACAGCTAGTATTGGAACCCACTCGGGAGGGACCAATCTTAGACCTGGTACTCTCAAATGGGGACGGAGAAAGAAACTCAGATTTAGAGGTGGGTAGCCATCTGGGAACGAGCGACCACCAAACAGTGTGGTTCACGATAAACACAGCCATACAATCAAGCCATACAAAAGGAAGAGTATTGGACTTTAGGAGGGCTGACTTTGGGAAAATGAGAGAGTGCCTTAGAAAAGCACTAGCAAACAGGCAAGAAGGAGGGGTGGAGGAACAATGGGGAGTAATCAAAACAGCCATCACAGAGGCAGCAAGTCTTTGTGTAAACAAATCAATAAAACACAACGAAGGAAAACTGCTATGGTTCTCAAAAGAGGTGGCAGGGAAGGTTAAGGAGAAAAGGACAGCATTCAGGAAATATAAGGAAACACAGAAGGAGCAGGACAGAGAACTTTATCAGTTAAAGCAAAAAGAGGCTGGGAAGGCAGTCAGAATAGCAAAGGCCCAAACCGTGGAAAGGATAGCCAATTCTGTTAAGAAGGGGGATAAGACCTTTATAGGTACATTAGGAGGAAGAAAGACTAAAGGAGGGATACTGAGGCTTAATAAAGGGAGGGAATGGGGGTAGAGGGGACAGTGAAAAGCAGGATACTGAACAAATATTTCTGCTCAGTATTCACAAAGGAAAAGGAGGGGAGGTACCTAAACCAAACAAGAGAAACACTTGAAGACGGGGTCGATACCAGTCCATTTACAGAAGAAAGGGTTCTGAAAGAACTAATAAAATTGAAGGTGGACAAAGCAATGGGGCCTGATGGGATTCACCCAAGAATTCTAAAAGAACTAAGGGTAGAACTAGTGACACCCGCTGACTACTCTCTTTAACAAATCATGGAAGGATGGGTGGTACCTGAGGACTGGAGGAGGGCAGATGTGATTCCCCTTCACAAAAGTGGGAGCAGGACAGAGGCAGGAAACTACAGAACAGTTAGTTTGACCTCAGGGGTAGGGAAAATGATGGAATCACTTCTGAAGGAAAGAATTGTTGAGTACCTAGAGGCCAGTGGGGCACAGGACCCAAGGCAGCATGGATTCACGATGGGAAGGTCGTGTCAGACGAATCTAATAGATTTCTTTGACTGGGTGACCAAAGTAGTAGACCAGGGAGGGGCTGTGGACATGGCCTACCTAGATTTTAGCAAGGCATTTGATACAGTCCCACACAAAAGATTAATACACAAGTTCGCCAGCCTTGGAGTGGGCCCCAAGGTGGTAGCCTGGATAAAAAATTGGCTAGACAACAGGACACAAAGGGTAGTAGTAAATGGAGTACAGCAGTGAAGAAAGGAGGGTTATTAGCGGGGTACCGCAGGGTTCAGTACTGGGACTGGTCCTTTTTAATGTATTTATAAGTGACATTGCAGAGGAACTGGAAGGAAAAGTATGTCTCTTTGCAGATGACACAAAGATCTGCAACAGGGTTGATACACAAGATGGAGTGGAAAGGATGAGAAGGGAGAAGGAACTTGGCAGGGTTGGAGGAATGGTCAAATGTATGGCAGCTCAGATTCAATGCAAAGAAGTGCAAGGTAATGAACATGGGAAACAAAACCCAGGGAAGAGTACACAATGGGGGTGAGATACTGACAACAGTAAAAAGTAGAAAGGACCTGCGGGTAATTATATCAGATGACTTAAAGGTGGGCAAGCAATGTGAGAAGGCAGTAAGGAAGGCTGAGGGGATACTGGGATGCATAGGAAGAGGCATCAATAGTAGAAAACAGGAAGTTGTTATCCCTCTGTACAGACAGTTGGTGAGACCCCATCTGGAGTACTGTGTGCAGTTCTGGAGACCCCATCTCCGCAAAGACATAGACAGAGTGGAGGTTGTCCAGAGGAGGGCAACCAAAGACTAGACTAAAGGAGCTTAATATGTATACCCTTGAGGAAAGAAGGGAGAGAGGGGATATGATAGAAACTTTCAAGTACCTCAAGGGAATCAACAAAGTCCAAGAGGGTAGCATCTTTCACAAAAAGAGATGTGCAAAAACAAGGGGGCACAATTTGAAGATAGAGGGGGGATGGCTCAGAGGTAATGTGAGGAAGTATTTTTTCATGAAGAGGGTTGTGGATGCATGGAACAGCCTCCCTGAGGAGGTCGTGGAGTCAAGAATAGTGGGGGAATTCAAGAATGCATGGGACAGACATAAGGCAGTCCTAGTGGGGGGCAGGAGGAAGTAAGCTGTTGGTTAACTAGGATCTGTAGCTTATCTGTTAGGTAGGAAAATGGGCAGACTGAGTGGGCCAAGTGGTCCTTATCTGCCGTCAAATTCTATGTTTCTATGTTTCTATTGTGGGGCATATGTCATGCATGTATGCCATGTTGTGACAGTCATGTGATTTTTAAGAACCAAATTTGTATATGCTGTTTGCTCTTTGCTTTCCCTAAGTCAGTGGAGATGAGACAAGGCAGAAGGCTGGCAAGAGTCTTGGGCCACAGCAAAGGCCTCAAGAAGACAGGCTCAGGGGAAAGGAGATACCCCTACCTATGAACGGTTGGGGAAGCATCCCATGGGCATTTATCTGTATAATTGTACCATGCATTTTTAATATACTGTAATGAACCCCCGCAGGCATGCCTACCCCTGTACTTCTTTCTCCTGAAACAGCAAGGGCTCCTGGAAGATTCTAGGGGAAGGAGGAAGCCCTTGATTCTGGCACCTATTCCTGGACCTGTGGACTGTCAAGTGTGCTGACTGAGAGCCCTAGGCACCAAAGGAAGTGTACCCTAAACTGTGCTCATAAGGAGAGAACTGTGCTGGAGCCTGGCAGATCTGAGGAAGATCTTGTGGTGTCAAGATCTGCTATTCAGGGAAGGGGTGCAAGCTGCACTATCCCAGACCTAGAGTGGTGTGGTCAAACTGCATGAAGAGTTGCTGGTCCTAGTGAGGAGGACAGTGTGATCTGTGTGCTAGCCTGCATGCGAGATGACACTGGAGAGACAGGATGGAGCAGAGAAGCCAAATCCAAGCTGCTGGTCAGGGACTGAAGTGGAACAAAGAGAGGGAACTGGGAGATAAAGCCTGCCTTCATCAGAGATACCCTGGGAGAATGGAGATCTAGCAGCCTGCTGCATAAAGAAAAGTCATCTTTGTCTGTTAACTGTGAATATGCTGCAGGGTAGCCCTGCTTTAAAGAAAAGTTTCTGTTGTTCATCCTGTTTTCAAGTTGCCCATCTGGCCAGATTACAAATATTTTCATTATTCGTCAGTTCATTGACAGAAGTATGTAACAATTTAGAATTAATATTATACGCGGATAACACAGTTGTAACTTGCACAGGTTCTGCTCTTTCCATGATAGGAAAAAAAACTTTAATATGGTTTTAGCTTTATGCATACTTAGTTCATTAAAGGAAAACTGTAATTTTCCCAAATTACCCACCCCCACAAGACTTATCCCCCGATTAGGGGTTTTGCAAATAGAACACCCTTTTCTGTCGATTTTAACTTACTTCATTTAATTTTTGAAAAGTCTGGAGTTCAGAAAAATGGAGCATGCTCTGTGACTCCATTTCATGACAAAGTGCGGTGCCACACCACTCGGCTCTAGTACACTGTGGTGTGCAGTTCTTTCATAGTGGGCAGTTAGTGTGAGTAAGTTAAACTATTTCTCAAGTGACAGGGGGGACTGGATCCCTCCAATATCACAAAAGTATTCAGTTAGTGACTCCCAGGGCCCCATTAAGCCATAAGAGTTGGTGTTTGGACAGGGTCGCCATAGGTTATGGTAGGCCAGGTAGTACCAATAGTGGGTCTTGTATTCCTAAATCTGGTAATACTTTAGTACAGATGGACCATAATCTCATCCAGTAGCAGTCAAGGGTAGGATATGTCCAAAGGATGAGTGTTAGTGTCACCTGCAGGGAGGAACATCACCAGCAGTCACTATGGCCCAAAAGGCCTACCCTATAGAGTTAGGCAGGGGGTCCTATAGGCCCTGTGGAGGATTTTATGTTGTAATGATTTTGCCTGATGTTCATGGGAGACCAAGTATGCATTCGGCCAGACGTAGGTCCACTCCTGAGGAGAAATTGTGATACCTAGCTTGAGTTCCCATTTGGCCCTGGGGCCCACTGGGCGGGAGAACCCATTGTTGGAGGTGTTTGAGTTGGGCCATGAGGTGTTGTGCACCATTCCATGAGGCAATCCACTGATCAAGTACCAGAGGTTGTGGGAGAGTCAGATATTTTGACACCTTATGTTTGAGATCTGTTAGCTGTAAATACCTCCAAAAAGGAGAACGAGAGAAAAGAAACCGAGACTGGAGGTTTTCAAATGAGTAGAAGAGGCCTGTTTGTGGGTCATACATATCCCGCAACATAGTGATGCCCCTGGCTTCTCAGTCTCTCCAATGGATAGGGTGGCACTTAGTAAGCAAATCTGGGGTTTGCCACAGGAGCCTGGAGGGGGCCATCTGAGGGTTCTAACCTATTTGTTTACTGTGTTTTGCCCAAATATGCCTAGTGAAGCATGGACAGGGGAGATAGTAGTATGAAGGGACTGGCCCAGGAATATTAGGGCTGAAGGAGTCGACAAGTGGCCTTGTGCCAGTTCCAGGGAAATGCATCTTGGGACCAGATGTACTAAGTGTGAAGTATAACTGATTACAGCTTGATGCATCAAGGTAAGTGTAGCGAGCTAGTCACTGCCAGTCATTATTTGCTGATATATTTCTGTTATATTTTTTATGTGATTTTGTGTATGTTAAATGCCACAAGAAAATGCCTGTGTTAAAAAAAAGAGGTCATACAGAAATAGAGAATGGATTTTTCAAATGTCTGATATTCATCTGTGACCTAGGAACCAGCTGCTAGCCAGGAAGCTAAATTACACTCCAAAAGAGGTGGAAATGCCTTGTAAACTTAATTGAGGGAAGCAGAAGTAATAACAAGTTTCAGGAGATAAGCCTTTGCACTTCAATGGCAGGATGCTATGGAACCAGGATCTGGGAAACAGCCATTCCTGACAAGATGGTGTAAATTGTCTTATAAGTGTTATATTGTAGGGCAGTGGGACATCAAAGACACCATTTCTGAAATGTTATTAATGTGCCAGGAAGTGGTGATATAAGAACCTAAATAAGGAACAATAATAATTCCCGACAATTCTGGGAAAGCACAAGAGTTACATCTACTGGCATAAAAGTTAAGACCAGACCAGGAATTTTGGCAGACTTTTTAAGGGGCTCTGAAATAGAAGCAAACTCTCTCTTTTCCTGGAGCACTTCAAAGGACACACTTCATGACAAGACACAGAACAAACTGCCAGCAGACACTGAAAGCCAGTGGTTGAAAAGAAGGAAAGGACTTTTCAGGATATCACTTATTCTTCTGGACTTCAATTCACTACGAACTTAAGGTAGAGATTAGATAAAAGTTACAGTGCATTATTCTTGTATATGCCCACTTTTATTTGTGTTATTCTGTGACCAAATGTTTTAATCTTTTAGTTGTAACTGTATGATAATTATTTAGTAAAAACATTTGTTTTTAAGAAACCTGTCTGAGCAAGATTTTTATATTGTGTGTCATTGTGAGACACTTTATTAATAATTTGTGACCAAACTGTTATTGCTAAGAGGTGCCACCATAAGCTACCAGTTGAATAAGGATCTGTAAAGGGAAATCTGGGTAAAGATATGGAGAATACAAGAGCCTCAGGAAAGAGTCTATGGGGATTTGAACCAGGTTATTACATGCCCTGTGGGAGAAGACAAAAACAGGGTCACGAGGCTACCCCGAAGAGTTTGTTATGCCTGGATCTTCTCTTTTTGTGCAACAACCAAGAAGGGTTCTCATTTGGTTACAAGACTTAAGACTGGCATTGCACCCTTATCCAGAGTTAAGAGGGAGCCCTGGGACCTCATGGCGGGTGTTCAGATGTGAACTCATCAAGCACTCTAGGAGGACATGGGGAGGGTATTCCTGTTTTCCCCTTCCCTGTGATGGATTGCACTTAGTGGTGGGCACTGACAGCTCTATGGACCCGACCCCCAGGAGGGGGTTCAAGACAGATCTGGTGCACAGTGGTGGGATACGAGAGATCTGGTGGCACAGTGTTGCTATTCAAGAGATATTGGTGGCACAGGCATAACAGTTGGATTCAAAGCCAGTGTATCAGACTGATAAACTGAAAACAATCCACACACACAATCAAGGCAGAGAATTGAAAAAAAGATTATAATGTGGTTACAGTACAAAGTTCCCTACCTGTTTTTCTTTTTTTTTTTCTGGTGTAAGCTAGTGTAGTAGTAGTTAGGGAAGAAGATGGCTTCCAACTATAATGAATGCACTTCAGAACACCTAAGGCCGTTGTGTCAGGGAAGAGGGGTCCAGTATGAGGGATGAACCAAAAGAAACATTGTGGAGGCTCTAGTTGCAGCCAATGAGCTAGTAACTGCCCAGGACCTCGAGTCATGGCCAGTGACTGAAAAGGACCAGAGCCTGGGCGTGGGGGTGCCAGGGTCCATCGTGGAGTCTAGTCCCAGGGAGGAGGACAGTGACACTAGAAAGCACCTAGAGCCACGGCACCAGGAAAGGTCACCACAGAGCTGGGGCTAGAAGGGATCAGGCTGCAGCTACAGTTAAGTAAATTGGAGCTGGAGCAGGGAAAGTTTAAAGCCCAGCAGCAGAGGGAATTCGAGCAGAGAAGGTTCAAACTGGAACTGCAAGAAAAACAGTGCCAGAGAGAGACCGAGGAAGAGGAAAAACAGCTTTAGAGAGAGGCCAAGGAAAAAGAAAGGCAGTGCCAGAGAGAGGCTGAAGAAAGGCAGCTTCAGAGAGAGGCTGATAGGGAAGAAAATCAGTATCAGAGGGAGTTTGAACTGGAGAAACTGAGACTCCAATGACCAGCACCAGAGAAGGTAAGTGGCAGGGTTGGACCTGAAACTCCAGGGCTGGGGTATAAGTTAAATTCCAAATTAATAGCTGAATTTAAAGAGGGGGAGGAAATGGATGCATTTTTGAATTCATTTGAAAAGGTCTGTATCCAGGCCAAGGTACCCAGGGAGTCCTGGAGCTTCCAGCTATCCACACTGCTTACTGGTAAAGGGTGTGAGATGCTAGGCCAAATGGACAATCAGGACAGTCAGAACTATGAGAAACTTAAAACTGCTTTACTAAAAAAGTATGAACTAACTGCTGAAGAATACAGGGTGAAATTCCATAAGCTCCGAAGAAGCTCTGACATAAGCTATGAGAAACTCACCACAAAGCAACATCAGTTTTTGAATTGTTGGTGGGAAGGAGTAGAAGCAAATCCTGTGGAAAAAATTGAGGAGGTTATGTTACTAGAGCAGTTCTTTTGGGCTTACCCAGCAGAGCTAAAAACCTGGTTAGAGGACCGGGATCCAAAAACAGCGCAGCAAGCTGCTGAGCTCTCGGATCACTATACCAAGAACAGTCCTGCTCTGAGAGGAAGTGGGGAGCAGGTACTGCTGGGCCAAAAGGGACACGCATGCCTTCAGGGCAGCTAAAACCCTCACAGTCTCTGCAGAAAGGGGGAAGCCCCAGGTTACCAAAAAGGGATTTCTTGGAAAAAAAGAATGATGAATATTGGCTTTGTAAACTGCCAGGACATCTTGCTAGACAGTGTCCTAAAAATGTACAGAGTGGGCAAAGTGGCCCTCGAAAGGAGTTGGGTGGTTTGTGTATTCCTGAAAGCAGGCCTGTAAATATGAGGGAGCACATGCATCTGGCTACCATAAAAGGGGTACAAACCCATGGGTTGAGGGACACGGGGGCAGCTCTTACCCTGGTAAAAGGGGATTTGGTTGGGCATGACCAGTTTATACCAAATCAAGTTTATCACTGTGAGGAGATTCACTGGGGAGGAGAAAACTCTGCCACTCACTAGTGTTCTCTTGGACTGGGGTGAGACAGGAGAGACGGTGCAAAAAGTAGCAGTGGCAGACAATCTCACCCTGGATGGGATTATAGGGAACAATCTCCTGAAGGGGGTGGTGCATGTGTGGTTGTTACCCTCAGTCAGAAGGCAAAAGCCACTTGTACTTCCCTAAACCCAATAGAAGCCCCTGTGGAAAGAAATTGGAGGCTGGTTCCCCAGCCTGTGTATCCTGAAATGGAGGGTTGTGAAAGGGAGGTAGTACTTCTCCAAGTAGCCATGCACCAGACAGCTACAGAAAGTTACTCTGAGGAGGAAGAAGTAACAAATGGCCAGAAGGTTAGGGATGGCAGTGACCCTGAATGCCCTGATGCTAGAGCTATGGACCCCAGTTTAGGAACTGAAGGGGACCTGTCCCATGCTTTGGGAAAATGTGAAGATTTGCAGCTGCTCAGGGAACTGACCCTAGTTTGGAGAGGCTGAGGTCTTGTGCAGAATCTGACAGGACACAGGGAGGTGACATAAGACATAGGGTATTTTGGGACAATGGACTGTTGTATACACAGGACATGAGGACAGAGTGAGGGGTAATGGGCAAGCAGCTTGCCGTTCCGCAGGGGTATCATAAGCTGTTGCTCAAAGTTGCCCATGACATCCCCATGTCTGGACATCTGGACATCATGTGCACCATGCAGTGACTGGCCCATATTTTTTTATATTGGCCCAACTTCACCCAGTAGGTGAAGGAATATTGCAGGTCCTGTCACCGGTGCCAACGAATATGAAAGGCAGGCAGTAAAACCAAAGCTACCCTAATTCCCTTGCCCATTGTGGAGGAGCCATTCCAGAGAGTGGGAGTAGATATTATGGGGCCCTTGAATACCCCATGCTCCTCCAGAAAAAGGTTTATCCTGACAGTGGTAGATTATGCTACCCAATACCCAGAAGCAGTTACCATCTCCTCAATTAAGGCACCCAAAGTTGCAGACGCCTTGCTAGGGATTTTCTCCCATGTCAGGTTTCCACAGGAGGTTATCTCTGTTCAAGTGGGTAACTTCATGTCAGATCTGATGAAGTGTTTGTGGGAGAAGTGTGGGGTGGTGCACAGATGCACCACACCTTATCACCCACAAGTCAATGGGCTTGTGGAAGGCTTAATGGTACCCTAAAATCAATACTCCAAGCATTTACTGAACAGCATGCAAGAGACTAGGAGAACTATCTTCCCCACTTGTTCGCATATAGGGAGGTGCCCCAAGAGTCAACAGGGCTCTCCTCTTTCAAACTCTTGTATGGACATAGGGTTTGTGGCCCCCTAGATTTGATCTGGAAAGACTGGGAAAGCAAACACGCCACCCAGAGGACTCCCATAGTGGAGTATGTCCTTAGGTTTAGGGAGAAGCTGAAGTAGATTATGGGGGTCCAAAGCAACCTGTCAGCTGCAGCAGAAACAAAATGTCTGGTACGATCACGGAGCCAGAACTCACACATTCAGTACAGGTCAGGAAGTAATGGTCCTAATTCCAGTCTGGAAGGACAAGCTACAGGCTGAGTGGGCGGAAACAAGCAAGATACTCCAACAGGTAAATGATGTGAACTATATTGTGGAACAGCCTGACAGGAGATATATCCATAGGATGTACCATGTCAACATGATGAAGTCATATGAAAATAGGGCTAACGTGATATTTACAGTGTGTAGTCCTGGTGAGGGGACAGATGAGGAAGACTTCCCTACTGGACTTGCTAGAGGAAAGCAAGCAGGAGTCATCTGTGGAGGCAATCAAATTGTCGCCCCAGTTGACCCTGGAACAATTCCAGGAAGTGAGGGCGGTTTTAGAGGACATTGCCCCTTTGTTTATGGCCAAGCCTGGATGAATCCCCCTAGTGACACATGATGCAGACATGGGGACGCAAGCACCCATCCGACGGTCAGCCTGCCAAGTGTCTGAGGCCATCCTAAAAGACGGTAGGAGGCAGGTGGAGGAAATGCTGGATTTAGGGGTAATCCAGAAAACCCACAGTCCCTGGGCCTTGCCAGTAGTCCTCGTCCCCAAGCTGGATGGCTCTGTTCACTTCTGTGTGGACTATAGTGGACTCAACACAGTCACAAAGTCTGATGCCCACCCAATGCCATGGACAGATGAGCTATTGGACAAGTTGGAAGGGGGGACCTACCTTACCACAATTGACTCAATGAAAGGATACTGGCAGGTGGGGCTTACTGCCAGATCTAGGGAGAGGTCAGTCTTCATCACTCCAATAGAGTTATTCAAATTCAGGGTAATGCCTTTTGGAATGAAGAATGCCCCTGCCACCTGCCAAAGGTTGGTCAATCAGGTGTTGCAGGGTACTGAAGAATATGCAGTGGCTTATCTGGATGATATTGCCATCTTCAGTACCAGCTGGAAAGAACACCTGTCCCATCTGAAGGAAGTGCTGGGCAGAATATAGAGAGCAGGGCTCACTGTCAAGGCTGAAAAGTGCCAGGTGGCTATGGCGGAGGTGGAATATCTAGGCCATGTAGTGGGGCAGGGGCAGCTTCACCCTAATCGAGCACAAATTGAGGCAACAGTGGCATGGCCTATGCGTGAAACCCAGAAGCAGGTTAGGAGCTCCCTAGGGACTGCAGGGCACTATCAAAAGTTTCTATCAAATTACAGTACCCTGGCAGCTCCCCTATCAGGTCTGCTAAAGAAAAGACAGCCCAAAAAGGTAAAGTGGGTGCCAGCCTGTAAATGAGCCTTTGTACGGCTAAAGGAGGCACTGTGCAGTGCCCCTGTGTTGGCCAGTTGAGATTACACTTGGCAGTTTGTAGTACAGATGATGCCTCAGATGTGGGGATTGCAGCAGTCCTCAGTCAGACATCTAATCAGGGAAAAGACCACCCAATCATATATCTGAGCAAAAAGTTACTTCCACAGGAGCAGGCATACTCCTCAGTAGAAAAGTAATGCCTTGCGCTGGCATGGGCCCTGAAGAGATTAGAGCCATATCTATATGGGTGATGCTTCGAGGTACAGACCAATCATAACTCCCTGGTGTAACAAAATCAAATGGGTAAAACAAATGGTCATCTCTTATGGCCAATGACATGACCATTATGCACAGGGCAGGGTCGGCCAGCACAAATGCAGATGGCCTATCTCACCAGTTAGAACAGTAACAGAATTTGTGAAAACCTTACCATGCAGTAGGGGGCGTGTTCCCACAAATTCAGTCTAGGAGGGAGGGATGTGGCAAGCTATCCATTGCCAGTCATTATTTGCTGATATATTTCTGTTTTATTTCTTATGTGATTTTGTGTACGTTAAATGCCACAAGAAAATGCCAGTGTTAAGAAAAAGGGGTCATATAGAAGGAGAAAATGGATTTTTCAAATGTCTCTTATTCATCTGTGACCTAGGAACCAGCTGCTTGCCAGTAAGCTAAATTACACTCCAAAAGGAGTGGAAATGCCTTGTAAACTTAACTGAGGGAAGCAGAGGTGATGGCAAGTTTCAGGAGATAAACCTTTGTACTTCAAAGGCAGGATGCTTTGGAACCAGGATCTGGGAAATAGCCATTCCTGACTGTCTGGTGTGAATTGTCTTACAAGTGTTATATTGTAGGGCAGTGGGACATCAAAGGCACTAATTCTGAAATGTTATTAATGTGCCAGGAAGTGGTGATATAAGAACCTAAATAAGAAACAATAAAATTTCCCTACAATTTTGGGAAAGTGCAAGAGTGACATCTACTGGCCTAAAAGTTAGGATCAGAACAAGAATTTTGGCAGACTATTTAAGGGGCTCTGAAATAGAAATAAACTCTTTTTCCTGGAGCATTTCAAAGGACACACTTCCTGACAAGACACAGAACAAACTGCCGGCAGACACTGAAAGCCAGTGGTTGAAAAAGAAGGAAAGGACTTTTCAGGACTTCACTTATTCTTCTGGACTTCAATTCACTACGAACTTAACGTAGAGGTTAGATAAAAGTTATAGTGTGCTTTTCTTGTAAATGCCCACTTTTATTTGTGTTATTCTGTGACCAAATTTCTAAATCTTTTAGTTGTAACTGTATGATAATTAATTATTTAGTAAAAACATTTGTTTTTAAGAAACCTGCCTGAGCGAGATTTTTATATTGTGTGTCATTGTGGGTCACTTTATTAAAACTGTGTGACCAAACTGTTATTGCTAAGGGGTGCCACCATAAGCTACCAATTGAATAAGGATCTGTACAGGGAAATCTGGGTAAAGATATGGAGATTACAAAAGTCTCAGGGAAGAGTCTGTGGGGATTTGAACCAGGGGACATGACCTCAGGTTGCAAGAAGGGAGGGTCTCTACCAACACCAGAAAGTTTTTCTTCACAGAAAGAGTGGTGGATGCCTGGAATAGCCTGCCCAAAGAGGTTGTGGGGGTCAACACTGTGGGGGGATTCAAAAATACATGAGATAGACACAAGGGAGCCCTGACCATAAAGGGCAACTAGAGTGTCAAATAGGAACAAATGGGCAGACTAGATGGACATAGTGGTCTCCTTCTGCCATCAGCTTTTATGTTTCTGTGTTTCTATGTCATTGAATGCCCTGTGGGAGAAGACAAAACCAGGGTCACAAGGCTACCCCAAAGAGCTTGTAAACCTGGATCTTTCCCCTTTCTACAAAAACAAAGAAGGGTTCACCATTTGGTTACAAGACTGGAGACTGGTATTGCACCCTTATCCAGAGAGAAGAGGGAGCCCTGGGACCTCATGGCGGGTGTTCCGTTGTGAACCAGTGAGCACTCTAGGAGGACACAGGGAGAGTATTCCTGTTTTCCCCCTCCCTGTCACTATAGGCACTGTGAGCTCAGTGGACCTGACCTCCAGGAGTGGGTTTATGACAGTAAGTTCCTGAAATAGCTTCAAGTCAGGCAGCCCAAATCCTCCCTCTTTCCAGTGACATTGTAAAGTCTTAAAGTTTATTTTGGGCAGTTTACCTGCCCAGATGAAGCACACACCATTTTTTCCAGTCCTTTATTTGTAAATAAAGCTGCGTTCTTTTGTTAAACTTTGGCTGGGTATTGACTCCCAAGTTGGCGATGTAAACAGTGGTTTCCTTATGGAGCCCAACAAGAGCCAGGGCTCCTGTGGCATGGTTGATTGGAATGCCCACCACACGTACCCCCGATCCCATTATACTGGACTGCTCCAGTTTACTAAAGGTTGTGGCTGTGCAATGTGCATGGGCCAGGCATGTCATGCCATGGAGTCCATCACAATGTAAAAAAAATATTTTAATTGGTAGTGACCATGGTCAACTATGATGATACCTGCATGTGTAGTAAACAGAAAGTAATTTTTCAAAGCATTTATCTCTCTCTCTCTTTCTTTTCAAAAAGGGGAGAGTGAGGCCATCTTAAATGCTGAGACAGATTCCTGAGTGGAGATTGTGTAGACATGAAGTCAAGTAGATAATGACTCCAGGAGGCCGTTTGGCAGAGGGTATTGTACTCCCCAGGGCATCATGGCATTTGTTGGCTGAGAGAGGACAATGCTAGGAAAGTCAGGCTATGGCTACCTACTGGAGGGATTAAGGAGGTGCCGGACATACTGGACTTCTGGTAGGACAATGGCCATTCCCAAGGATCCCTGGTACTGGTATGAAACAGAAACATAGAAAGATAACGTCAGAAGGAGTCCAAAGGTCCATCAAGTCTGCCCTTGAGATCCCAAGATCCTAGGTGATCCTGGGTCCTAGCTGGTAGATTCTCTTGCAGATTTGATTCTAGTGTACTCATTATCCCAACCCCTTTTGAATACTGATACAGTCCTAGCTTCTACCACCTCTGCAGGTAATTTCTTCCATGGCTCCACAAACCTTCCAAGAAATAATACTTCCTAAGATCCCTCTTGAAACTCCCACCCCTCAGTTTCCATCCATGCCCCCTCATGTTTGAAAAAAACTACAAAGTCAGAGCACACCTTGACACCCCCCCACCCCCAGAGGTAAATGTAACAATAAACATAATTTTTTAGCCTGGATTGGCAATTTACTAATTTGATTTTAGAAGGAGTTGGGGGCTCCTGATATTCATGTCAGGGCCCTGCTATTAAGTCACCCAGCTGCCAATATTGAGGTAGATCACCCATCAGCTGGGTCCATACTGTATACTGCATCTGCCTCAAATGGCTTACCTTTATAGGGTGCATCAACCTAAAATTGATTTAATTAAGGTGTGGTCCCCAGCCAATGTGCAGGCAACTGGTGAGGAGCTAGTTAAATAAGAAAGCCATACTTCTCAATTTACAAACTTTATCCAATGTTAACTGCTAACCCTTGCTCATTCACAAACTATAAATGGGATTCTAAATGAGGGGCGCTACTGTATGGCATACATCAACAAAAACAGCAAAGTTAGAGCACATCCTGCCCCCCCCCCAGGTAAATGTAACATTAAACATATTTTTTTAAGCCTGGATTGGCAACTTACTAAGTTGATTTCAAAAGGAGAGGCAGTCTCTTGGTATTCACGTCAGGGTCCTGCTATAAAGTCACCCAGCTACCAACATTGAGGTAGATCACCCAGCAGCTGGGTCCCTACTCTATATTGCATCTGCCTCAAATGGCTTACCTTCATAGGGTGCATCAGCCTAAAATTGGCTTAATTAAGGTGTATGCAGTATTCCAAATGGGGTCTCATCATAGATCTCTACAGTGGAAGTATCACCTCCCTGTACCTACTGTCGATCCTTTCCCTATGCATCCCAGAATTTTGTTGGCCCTACTATATGCTGCATTGCATTTGCTGGTTTGTTTAAGGGTGTCACTAATAATGACTCATAGATCCCTTTCCTCTTTTGAGTCATTGAGTTTGACCCAGTTTAGCCAATAGGTTGTTCTAGGGTTATTCCTGCTAATATGCATCACTTTACATTTCTTGGCATTAAAGTTCAGCTGCCAGATACTAGACCATTGTTCTAACCTTTTCAAATCATTTTGTATGATTCTCACTGCTTCTTCTCTGTCCACCCTTCCCCCTAATTTAGTGTTGTCTGCGAACAGTGCAATCTTGCCCTGGATACCTACTCCTAAGTCGCTGATGAACACATTAAACAGGATTGGGCCTCAGACCCTACTCGTCATTTCTCCCTCCTCTGACATCTGTCTCCCCATTAACCACCACCCTTTGCCTCCTTCCGTTCAACCAGTTTCCCATCCACTTAACAATGCAGCTTGCTATGCCCAGATCCTCTAGCTTCTTCAGCAAGAGTTTGTGTGGTACACACCCTCACCCCCCCCAAAAAAAGGGGTATATGGAACAATAAATATTATGCACCCTATATAAAGGAAGCCATTTGAGGCGGATGCAGTTTACAGTAGGGACCCAGCTGATGGGTGGTCTACCTCGATGTTGGCAGCTGGGCGACTTCACGGCAGAGCCCTGAGTTGAATAGCAAGAGATCTCCACTCTTTTTGAAATGAAATTAGTAAATTGCCAATACAGGCTAAAAAAGTATGTTTATTGTTACATTTATTGCTACATTTACCCCTTTTTTGGGGGGGGCGTGAGGGTGTGCACTGACTTGTTGTTTTTACTCATGTCTGAACCCTCTCACTGTGTTTGCTCCCACCACCTCCTGTGGCAGACAGTTTCATGTGTCCCCCACCCTTTTCATGAAGAAAAACTTCCTCACATTCCCCTGTACCCTGCCCCATTCCAATTTCATATCATGGTCCCTTATTCTTGTACATCCCCTTTATTGAAATATGTCACCCCTCAGCACCTTGTTTATGCCCTAAAGGTACTTGAATGTCTCTATGAAGTCCCCTCGCTCCCTCTTCTCCTCCAGTGAATACATATTGAGGTCCCTCAGTCTCTCCTCATATGATTTCTGGTGCAAGCCATGTACCATCTTTGTCATCCTTCTCTGGACTGCCTTCACCCTGTCTATGTCCTTTCAAAGATGCAGCCTCCAGAACTGTACACAGTATTCCAGGTGAGGCCTCACCAGTGTTTCATACAGCGGCATCACCACCTCCCTCCTTCAGCTTGTGATACCTCTGCCTATGCACCCAAGCATGCCACTGGCCTTTGCTGCAGCTTTTGTACACTGCTTAGATACCTTTAGGTTGTCAGAAATGATAATCCTCAGATCCCTTTCTTCCTTGGTGACTGTCAGCAACTCCCTCCCCCATCCTGTAGCTCCCCCCCCCCCAAGTTCCTGCATCCCAGGTGCATTATTTTGCACTTTTTGGAACCGAACCTCAGTTGCCACAATTTGGACCAGTTTTCCAGTTTTCTTAGGTTCCTCCTCATTTTCTCCACCCCTTCTGGAGTATTTACCCTGTTGCAGATCTTTCCCTCCAGCCCTTCTGCTATGTCACTGATGTAGACATTAAACAGTACTGGCCCAAGGACTGACTCCTGAGTTACCCCACTTGTTACCCCCTCCCCTCCCTGGATTGGATCCCATTTACCACCACCCTCTGCCTCCTGTCTGTTAGCCAGTTTCTAACCCAGTCTTCTACTTTGTGACCCATGCCCAGACTACCCATCTTGTTTACCAGCCTTTTATGTGCAGCAGTGGCAAAGACCTTGCTGAAATTGAGGTAGGCCACGTTCACCGCTCCCCCTGCCACTGCCCCCCCTTGATTCACCTCCTTTGTAACCCAGTCAAAAAATCTATCAGATTCGTTTGACACGACCGCCCTGCAGTGAATCTATGCTGCCTTGGGTCTTGGGCACCGTTGGATTCCAAGTGCCCCACTATTCTTTCTTTAAGCAGTGCCTCCATGATTTTACCCACTACTGAAGTGAGGCTGACTGGCCTATAGTTTCCCACCTCCTCCATGCTACCTGCTACCATTTTTGTGAAGAGGGACTGTGTTTTTTTGTCATCCTGTAGGCCATGCTTGTCCAAGTAGTCTACTACACCTTGTTTAATCAGGGCCTCCATTTGCCTTCCTAGCACTGATGTGAGGCTGACCAGCCTATAGTTACCAGCCTTTTCCCTGCTACCACCCTTATGCAGAGGCACCACATCGGCTCTATTCCAGTCATTAGATATGACTGCCTTCTGGAGAGAATGGTTAAACAGGTGCACTAAGAGGTTTGCTAACTCACTCACTAACTTGTTAATTATCCTCCAATGTATTCCATCTGGACCAGGAGATTTGTCAATCTTTAAACACTCAAGCACCTCTCTGACTCTGCCTGAGGTAATACTTGGTGTTTCCATTTGTGGCACACCCCTGCTGTGTGCTGTACTGCTGCAGTCAGGCATTGGGCCACTGTGTTCTTTGGTGAACACTGAACAGAAGTATTTGGCCTTCTGCCTGCCTTCTTCCACTATCCTATCCCCATCCCTGATTTTAACTACCCCTCCACCCTTCTTTCTCTTTTCTTGGGATTGGGCAGTACCCCTGCAACCTGTGAATCAGGGATATTGCCAAAGGGGAGGGCTTCAGGCCTCTGAGTTCAGTGGTACAAAGCGCTGCATAAGAAACTGGGGGCAGGCCACTTGTGTGGAAGGGCCCCCCCCCCCCAAGAATAGGATAGGCAGACTATTTTTGTTTATCCTTTGTTTGGGATTTTGTCCTGGGAGAGGCCACACCACAGGGGCCCACACTGATCAATGGTAAACGGGGGACTTAGCACTGACACCCTTGTGCTGATGTGTTAAGCAAGCACTTCTGCCCAGCCATACCATTTCTGAGGACAGAAAGATTTCTTACTTGGGAGAGAGAGTGTAACAACCCGCTCTTTATAGAACGTGATTGTTCATGAAGTGAGTCAATGGGGAATGACACTCTGGCATCATCCCACAGGGTATAGCTGGAGGGAGGAGTTTGATAGAGAAGATATATAGGGTGCACTTAAGGTGCCATTGAGAAAATAGGCAAGCAGTGAAATTGGCATAATAGAGGTGAAGATGCCCAGTAAATAGCAAGGAGCAGGAAACAGACAGGAAGATTCCAGGCACCCTATGGGTTCTGGCGTTGCTGAGATCCCAGACATCTCAAGGACTAAAGGTGTCAATATATGTTGTGTTGAGACCCTGGTAACCAGCTAGGGAGGTACCTCCAGCACTGCAGGCAGATCCCTGGGACCTGGAGGTTCCCTCTTTGAGAGTTGCACATAGAATGAAAGTTTTCAGGGGAGCCACTGGAGGGTGCAGGAACCCCCGGAGGGGTGCCCTTTCAAGGAAAACAACCTGATAGCTGGCTGTCACATGGAGAGTTTCTACAAACACATAAAGGGAGATTCTAGTGGTGGGGGAGTGACTCAAGAGACTGGTTCATGCAGCGACGTCACACTTAAAGATGGCTGGCAAGACTGCAGCAGAACCAAAGGCAATGAAACATGGTAGGAGATTAATCTCTAGGGTATGTGGAGTGAGGTTCAAGAGGGATATGAGAACGTTTTATTTAAAAGAAAGGGTGGTGTAACTGTGGGAAAGTCTGCCAGCCAAGGTGTTGGACACCAAAACCATAAAAGGTTTCAAGCATGGTTGGGACAGTGTGAAGGGCACAGTGGTTACTCAGGGCAGTAGTAGTAGGGTGTGGAAGGGGGTGAATAGTGAGGTCCTGGGATTTGATAGGGAACTATGGGCAGACTCAATAGACCACTGGTCTTTTTCTGCAGTCATTGTCTGTTTCTATGGAGGGATGGAGGAAGCCATGACCCCCAGAAGGGGCGCAATTGGTCTGACCTGCAGGAGAAGGTTTTCATTTGGGCAGGCTGATGGTAATCAAGAGAGTGCACACAGCTGTGTGTGTGGATCTAATCAAGCTGGCCCTCACTTGTATTAAGATAGTAAGAGAGTCAACAGGTGACCATGCAAAGGAAGGCACTGGACCCCCAATGGTCTTCCCTTGTAGACACTGAGCTCGACAGTAGGATATATGCCATCACACTTGATAACCAGTAAATGGATTCTAAGGCATAGTGATGGATAACTGCTAGAGACAGGAATGGTGGTCACAACAATGAGAATTCTGCTAGCATCAGAATCAGTGGTTTCAGGGACATCTAGTAATCGAATGTTGCAAGTCACAAATCCAGTGAGAATTGTGGGGAACATGGATTCCCTGGCACAGCCACACTCTGGCAGAAATGTGGAGGCCTATCCATGTAGAATGAGAATGCATGCAGCTAAAGGATAGAGAATGTTATTATAATTACTAGTTTCAGGTGATTACACTCTGAAATTGAACAGTTATTCTTTTCAGTTACAGCCCCCAGTTATACAAGCATGTGTTAAATTAGGGGGAGGGGGTAACTGTGCATGCTAATCTATCCTGCTACAGTACTTCCTTGCACTAGTCAAACAGTTACACATCTAAAGCACCTAAAATCAAGAAAACTCATTAGCCTTATCACAGTTTTAATTTTAAACTCTTGTTTCTTCTTCTTGTAGCCTAGCTCAGGCATTTTATACACAGCTGTGGTACGGATTTACCATTTTCAGCTCCAACCGCTGCACACTGCTCCCAGCTCCAGACAAGAAACAAAACAGACAGCCATTTGAGCAGCTTTTCTTATGCAGGTATTTTAATTTGTACAAATCAGACTAACACCAACAATTACATAAACTTAATTTATGGGTAACTGTTAAGCTTGTAATTTTTACACACACTTGGTGTGTGATACGATGATAAACAGCTCCACCTTCGGTTGTGTGGTTTAAGTGGTATCACAAGCCTTCAGTGTATAAAAATAACATAATGTATGGTCACTGATAAAAACAGTGGATGTCCTTACTTTTTTTTGGGGGGGGGGGTTCGCCGCTCGCTTCCCGGGACAGCTCTTACCACCGCGGCCATTTTCTGAGGATTGGAGGTCACCAGAACACGCATACAGCTAGTGCAGCACAACAAACTAGCTGACGTAGCTAGTGCAGCACAACAACGTTGTTTGAAGGATGGATTTCCATCCCTGACAATGTTCCACCATAAACTGTAAGACAGTGTCTGATCTTTCATACACAGCAAGGATATTTTTTAACCCTAGAGGTTTCCATGGTAATGAGACCTCTCGCGCTACACTCTCGAGGTCTCCGGTTACCACAGAAACCTCTCAAGTGAAAAATATCCTTGTTGTGTATGAGCAATCATACATTTTCCTTTATGTTACACACAGTTGCCCATACATTATTCCTTATAGATTATCGAGGTCATATCACATTAGTCAATCAGATTGTTTATTTACAGGGCATTACGTGATAACAATGTCATGTATACAAGCCTGAGGAACAGAAAAGACATGTGGAATATGCTAATAAGGGCTTTGGAATATGCAAACAGGGTAGCAGAGGTACTTGGAGTATGCAAGTTAGCACAGTGAGGGGCATTTGGAACATTCTAAAGAGTTTCTGATGTAACATTCACCTGTTCTGTCAGAAACTCAACTGTAAATAGAAATGGCCTCTCCTGCATGGATCCTCGAGCTGTCAGAAACTGGCAATGAAAACAAAGCTCTTTTAAAAATCTTAAGTTTTTGTCTCCTAGTTTGTTAACCTTGATATAATAGTGATAATGGGAGGCATCAGATGGTGTATGAGGGAATAATGGCACAGGGCACTCTAGATAGTGACCCTGGCCTTCGCCCTTGGTCTTTGTCTATGGTACCCAGTGCCAGCATTCCCTCATGCACCCTCTGATACTTCCCTTTATTGCTATAACAACTGAGAATTAAGACAACATAGGAAGTGCTGAGGAAGTGACATGGTTAACATGCATCCCAGCAAGAGGATGTGAAGGAAGACAGCCGAGTGGAATCAGCCTGGTGAAAGGTTTGGGATATAGTCATGGACCCAGGGAGATCTGATGGCAAGCTCTGCAGTGACTAGGGAAAAATACAGTAATCTGGAGATAGGATTTAAGGCCTAAACTTATACCAAGGTGCATTGGGATCCTTGGATCTGTGACATGAGTATAACTGAACTATTATAGTGTAATCATGAGTAAAGGAGCAGGGCTAAGAAGCTTTTGAGTGTATATGGTTTATTACTAACAGAATCAAACAGTCCTTGTGTCCTGAGGCACTCCAGGACTTATTGGGTTCAGAGAGACAACAGATGATGGTTCATGTGAGCTCCCGGAGTACCTAACAATACCCCTAGACACAGGGTGTCCCTGGGCTATGCCCCACCTCATTTTAGGGCTGCAAGTGGGAAGGTTATGCATACATTTGTTGGACTGCACGTAGTTTTTCCTACTTTTCCTGGAAGGGAACACATACTGTAGATATTGTCATTAGTTAATATTAATTGCTAAGGAGCATAGACTCATCTCTAGATTTGTTGGAGGGGGAATGGTCATCTCTAGGTGGCAGCCTATAGGAGTTAATGAAGAAAGATAACAGAGGTATTGGAAATCTCATACAAGTTTGTAGGAAGTGGTACGACAGCATTTCTGTGGGCTCCTGCTTAATTCAACCTTAGTACCAAATATAGCAGCCAGAAAATGTTATCAATTTTTTTACAAGTAGTCTTTACCTTTCTTTGGAAGTATGTTTCTTTTTCCATTCACTTATTAGAAGGTTTTATACCTGATAATATTTAGGTATGACATGAAGAGCAGTACTTTTAACTGGAGAAATATCTAGTTCTCTTCCTCTTTATATTGCATCAGCACCGTGACCTCACTTATTGTGACATTACAAGTTACTAATCTGGGAGCAGGTGACTGGTTCTTTTTGCTCACTTGTCATGTCACAGACAGTGAATTGACAAGGCCGACAATGACTGGAACTAGCCTCAGCCTCCTGGTAGGGAATTGTTCCATGTATCACACCACATACAGTCAGGTCAAAAATCTCCTAATTAGCAAAATGGAAAAGAAAACTGCTTCAGATAACAGAAGTAATAGTTCACTACTTATCAAAGTTAATATTAATTTCAGGTTGTACAGCAGCTCTTTAAATAATGCAGTGCAAAATACAAAAATGGCTCAAGAATGCAAAATACAGCAGTCAGCAAAACAGTTCAGATTCCGATTTTATTATGGGTTTACAAAAAGCTTTTGCCAAATTAAGAGCAGGTTAGAAAATATATGACACAGTCGATAAATTAAATATCCGCATGTTCCTTAAGTGAAACGATAAATGCTCATGCTGCTGATTCTGCCCTGCCCCCACAAAACTCGCTCTTACTTCCCTCCACATGACAAAGTGTTCTAAACTTATACTACTGCTATGCCGTTTATTGCAACTGTTGTCTGCCTGCTCTGCTCTGAATTGATTGTAGCCTTCCTCTTTATTGTTCTTGTCCTGCTATGTTCCTCTGGGCTCTGATTGTAATATTTTGTTTTGACCCTAAAAACTGTCTGTACTGCTGTACCAAAGTTAAATGCTATGTTTTGTAATGTGTTGCTATGCCACTGCTGCGACATAGTTAAATGCTCTGTCTTGTAATGTATGTTGAGGTCATGTATTTCAATATGAACTTCATATGCTCTGCTCTGAAATGTATTGTCACCATGTGCCTTCTGTCACCATGCCTGTAACCCTTTTTTTTATTTTTTTTATTTTTTTATTTATCAAGTCAAGGATTACAAATACCTTTGAGCCAAGGCTCTTTCACAAAGGTTCCACATCAGAGAAATACAAATTATGGGGAACATCAAGACAGACATTACAACAATGTGGACATTGCAAACAGATTACAGATTAATACAATTCAAGGGTAACATTGTAAGCAAGGCAGCCAGAGGCATTTGTCAGAGAAAACAGACAAGAGATAAGAAGTGCCAGAGTCATAGGTTATGCATAAAAACAGGCAAATTCTAGTGCATCTACCCAGTAAACAAAAACGAAATAAATAAATATAATAGTCGTTAAAAATACAATACAATTCACAAAGTACAAATTAAATATGATTAATGGATAAAGGGTCATTAATGGAGCCCACTGACATTCTTATTTGTACAGTAGGCAACAGAGGCAAGAGCACACATCACACATTGTTTAGTGGATGACAGTAAATGAGGAATGATAACTTCACTCACACTTGAAGACCATCTTCCTATCAGAGCAGCTAGCCAGCATCTCCTTGATACCTCATGGACTGGGCATTGTAAAATACAGTTACTCAGTGATGGCTTCATATTAACCCACATAAACATTCAAAAATAATTTTGGAGAAAAGGCAATTATAAACCTCAGTGCTGTCTTGAAATCTCAACTTAGCTAGAGTAATTCTATGTCCCCTAATGGTACAAACATTAAAATATGACTTAATACCCCAAACACTCATTGATTTATACTCTGTCAGTAGTAAGGGCCCAAATATTATTGCTAGGTCACTTTACCTGTCTGTAGCCTGAATTCTGACAGTTACCATCTCTTTCATAAAAGTTAAATTGCTAACCTGCTCCCAGCATATGATTAAACCCTAACCTTTGTAACGTATGACATATTTCCTCACATCACTCTTTATTTGGCATCAATCCACCTTCAGGTTTAATTGCTGGGAACGATATCATCATTGGCATTCTGCTCCCATCCATTTTTAGTATCCGAAACAGACAAGAAACAGCTCTTATCAAGCTCAAAGTATGAAGGGACCGCTGACAAGTCCCCAGAATTAGTAGAGGAACACTAGCACACACTAAAGAAAATTATTCTGCAGGGGCTCAAGAGGAACTGTACTATTATTAACTCCCCATACTTCAGCACCATATAAGATGCTACATTTAAGGGGAAAAAGTCAGCACTAAAACTGATATCAGCTACAGAGGGTTTCTGGTTACAGAAAATGTCAGTTTGTAAGTCAGTGGAATTAGCCTGATGCAATCTATCATACTGCAGTAAACAGTAAGAATAATAAAGGATGTTTCTGGACACTAAGTGCAAATTCAGACCAACCCCACCCACACTTTGGTGTGGGGCTCTTAGTGCTGACTGTTCCTCTTTAAAGTGAAGTACAGTAAAGTAAAACTTTATTTTTAAAGCACCTTTCCAGAGCCAAGGTGCTGAACATATTTAAAATACACAATCACAGCATAAATTAGCAATAAAACATGAAAATACAAATTAATTAAGAACAATCATGGAAGGCTAAAGTGAATAAATATGTTTTTAACATAGATTTAAAACTATAAATAGAACTACTAATAATTAAGCATTAAAGACCTTAAGAGCTGTCTTGAAACAATTTTTGTAAAATGGCTGCAGAAGCTAAAGAATTCCATGAATTTCTTTCTTCTGAGTTTTCTTTTTTTAAATTACTGTGTATTAAAAAGAGAGCAGTGTTACAAGCATTAAACCATGTCAAGTTTAAAAATACACAGTTGCAAGGGTGTTCATAAATATACAAGTTGTGCAATATAAGTCCAAGCCACGAGGTCCCCAGGTAAGTCAGTTTATACAGTAGAACACATAACAGACCCTCCCAGGTATTAGAAACACTCCTTAAATTTATTAAGAATAAGCCCACGACATCATTAAAGAACAAAGTCAACAACCCGTGTCATAAATGCCCCAACTTTGCCATTGCCTCTGAAACTGGGTCCATTTGTTATGCTAATATGCCACTGGACATTCCATTTTATATATTTCATTAAAGACCACCTGCCAGGAGCTTACCAAGGGTTGGGAAGGTGACATCCAGTTTCTAGTAATGGCTTTTTTGCTGCCAGAATGTAAAGGTAGACTGTGCAGCTATGACAGATGCACTAGTTCTGTGGCAGAAGAGATAAAGGCACCACAGATGGACAAATCAAGGGCCCGAAATTCAAATGTTTGCTTGGGTGCTAACGGGTCTTTGCCTACACAAACTGGGGTTTGCACTGGATCCCCATATTCAAAAGAGGCTTTTGTGCAGGCAAAGAGGGTTAGTGCCAGCACAAAACATAATGTATGAGGGCAGGCAAGGGGAGGGGGCATGACCATGAATAGCCATGCTACCCCATATTCAGTGGCTTTGGACTGCGCAAAAGCGTTTACCACAGTCCTTCTGTGCAGCACAAACACCACCAAAAAAACCCTGACTTAATCTGGGCAACCCTAGTTGCTGCCAAAGGTAATGCAGTCACCTAGCTGGTTGGCCGCTGGTTGAGCACACCCACCCCCTGTGGTCCTTGGCACCCCCACTCCAATCGCCAGCCCACACAGAAAGAAAATAATATCCTCAGTTCTAGTGGTACCCCCTACCCTCTGCCTCCAATCACCAGCCTGTAGCATAGGACAATAATATCCCTGGTGCTAGTGGTCTCCCCTCCCCCTTCCCTCCGATCACCAGCCTTTAGTGTAGGATAATAACATCCCTGGTGCAAGTGGTCCCTCCTCCCCCCTCCATCTGATTGCCATCCAATACAGTAAGAAAAATTATATCCCTGGGGCTAGTGGTCCCTCCTCCCCCTTCCTCTGATCGCCATCCCATACTATTAGATAATAATATCCCTGGTGCTAGTAGTCCCCCCCCCGATCACCTTCACATACTGTTAGATAATAATATCCCTGGTGCTAGTGTTCCCCACCTCTGATCGCCAGCCTATAAGGTAAGAAAACTTGCTCACCCCCCACAGCTAGCAGTGGAACCAGTGAACCGGAGGAGTGGCTATCTCTACAAAGCAGTGTGCAAAAGATGGAGATTAGCACCCAAGAGGTGACTCGGCAGGGAAGGGGCAAAATTCAGCAGAAGGGCAGACAGCAAGGAGAACCAGGGATAAAGGACAACCAAGGAAGGGCTGGAGTAGAACAGCGAAACAGTCTAGGGAGGTCAAATCATGGAAAGCCATGTGTGCCAATGCCAGGAGCCTTAGCACCAAGATGGAAGATCTGGAGGCTGCCATGGTGCAGTCAGACCTGGACATTGTGGCCATCACTGAAACCTAATGTAATGATAACCACGACTGGGAGATGGCCATACCTGGCTACAACATATTCAGAAGAGACAGGGCAGGTAGAAAGGGAGGAGGAGTGGCCCTGTATGAGAAAAATGACATAAGGGCCACAGAGATCCAGGAGGAACAAAACGGGGGAGAGATACTGTGAGTTAAGCTGGAAAGGAAAATGGAGCCAGCCATCCACACAGGTGTGGTCTATAGACCACCAGCCCAGGAGGAAGAAACAGATAGTTAGCTGATGATAGCCATCCAAAGGATGGCAGACAAGGGTGAGGTAGTACTGGTTGGAGACTTCAATATTCCAGACGTGGACTGGAGCATCCCAGCAGCAGCATCAACTAAGAGCAGATTTATCCTGGACCCCCTTCAGGGTGCCTTCCTCAAGCAACTGGTCACGGAACCAACTCGGCAGAAGGCAATACTGGACCTTGTGCTCACAAACAGGGACAGTGTGATGGGGTAACAGTGGAGGAGCACCTGGGGAACAGTGACCACCAGTCATTGTGGTTTGAAATCACAGAAAGAGCAGAACCAAACCACACAAAAACACGTATCCTGGATTTTAGGGGGGCAGACTTTGGGAAAATGGGGAGATACTTGAAAGAGGCATTAAGGGGAATGGGGCAGGAATCAGGGGTTGAGGAACAGTGGGCAGTATTTAAAATGGGGATTACAAGAGCAACAGAATTATGCATTAAGCAGGTTAGCAAGAGGAAAAGAAAGAGGATACCATTATGGTTTTCCAAAGAGGTAGCAAAGAAAGTGAAAGCCAAAAGACTGCATTCAGGCACATATAAAAAAGACACAGGCAGAAGGGATAGGGAGAAGTACCAGGAGAAGCAAAGGGAGGCAGTGAGGTCAGTAAGGGAAGCCAAAGCTCAGACAGAAGAACACATTGCAAAATCAGTGGGTAGAGAGGACAAAACCTTTACAGGTACATAAGTGAAAAAGAAAGGCAAAGGGAGGGGTAGTGAGACTGAAGGGGAGGATGGAGGCCGGTGGAGGATGACAACAGTAAAGCTGACACATTGAACAGGTATTTCTGTTAGTCTTTACTGAGGAAGAAGAGGGTAATGGGTCTGAAGGGAGCACAAGGGTGAGAATGGTGCAGAAATGGACACAAGTCCCTTTACTCGAGAAGGGTCCTGAAGGAACTGGAAGTAATAAGAGCTGATAAAGCAATGGGGCCAGATGGGTGCAACTGGGTCCTAAAGAACTAAGAGAGGTGGTGGCTGAACCTCTGGCTATCCTGTTTAGCCGATCACTGGAAACAGGGGAGCTACCCAAAGACTGGAGGACAGCAGATGTAGTCCCCTTATACAAAAGTGGGAACAAAGAGGAAGCGGGAAACTACAGACCAGTCAGCCTCAACTCGGTAGTGGGGAAGATCATGGAAGCACTACTGAAAGAGAGACTGGTGGAACATCTGATTGTCAATAGACTACAGGACCCAAGTCAGCATGGTTTCACCAGGGGGAGGTCATGTCAGACCAACCTCGTTGAATCTTTTGACTGGGTGACTAGGGAGGTGGATCAGGGGTGGGCAGTGGACATGGCCTATCTGGACTTCAGCAAGGCCTTTAACACTGTGCCACATAGAAGACTATTACACAAACTGGGGAATATGGGTGTGGGCGGCAGAACAGTAGTGTGGTGGGTAGGTAACTGGCTGGGTGGCAGGACACAGAGGGTGGTGGTAAATGGCTGTCACTCCACAGAGGGAAAAGTGACCAGTGGGGTACCACAGGGATCAGTGCTAGGACCGGTCCTATTCAACATCTTAATCAGTGACATTGCGCAGGACCTAAAAGGCAGAATTTCACTGTTCGCTGATGACACAAAGCTCTGTAACAGAGTAGACACACCAGAGGGTGTAGACAGAATGAGAAGGGACCTGCAGAAACTTGAAGAATGGTCAGGGGTTTGGCAGTTGAAATTCAATGCAAAGAAGTGCAAGATAATGCATATGGGGCACAAAAACCCTGGCACAATATATCAGTTGGGGGTGAGGATATAGCATGCACAAAGCAGGAAAGGGATCTTGGGGTTATCATCTCTGATGACCTCAAGGTAGGGAAACAGTGTGACAAGGCAGCAGGTAAAGCAAATAGGATGCTGGGATGCATAGGCAGGGGCATCACCAGCAGGAAAAGAGAGGTCATAATTCCACTATACAAGACACTAGTGAGGCCCCACCTAGAGTACAGTGTACAGTTCTGGAGACCTTACCTACGTAAGGGCATAGACAAGGTAGAGAAGGTTCAGAGGAGGGCAACAAAGATGGTACATGGATTGCATCACAAGTCCTATGAGGACAGGTTGAAGGAACTGAATATGTACTCCCTGGAGGAGAAGAGGGAGAGAGGGGATATGATAGAGACATACAAGTATCTTACAGGGTGGAACAGGGTGCAGGAATACACTATTTTTAAGCAAAAAGATGTTCCAGGACTAGAGGGCATGGGATGAGGTTGGAGGGAGGACGATTCAGAGGAAACGTGAGGAAGAGTTTCTTCACAGAACGGGTGGTGGACAAGTGGAACACCCTGCCAGAGGAAGTAGTGGGGGCTGAAACAATCACAGGATTTAAGAATGCATGGGATAGACATAAAGGAATTCTGGAGGTCAGGGCTAAGGGGCAACAGACTTCTAGGGAAACATAAACTGAACTTACAAGCTCAAATGGGCAGACTGGGTGGGCCACAGGCCCTTATCTGCCCACACTGTCTATGTATCTATGAAAATAAAAATCAGTGGTGGTAGTGGTCCCCCCACCCATCGCTAGCCTGTTATGAAAGAAAATAAAAATCCCTGGTGGCAGTGGTGCCTCCCCAATCACCATTACCAGCCTGTAGTGTAGGATAATAATATCCCTAGTACTAGTGGTCCCCCTCTCCCTCCGAACACCATACCATACTGTTAGATAATAATATCCCTGGTGCTAGTGTTAATTCCCCCTCCAATTGCCAGCCCATAATATCAGAAAATAAAAATCCCATGTGGTAGTGGTCCCCCCCCAGACTGTCAGCCCTTAGTGTAGGATAATAACATCCCTAGTGATCCCCCATCCCTCTGATCGCCATCCCACACCGTTAGATAATAATATCCCTGGTGCTAGTGTTCATCCTACTCCGATCACTAGTCCGTAATGTAAGAAAATAAAAATCCCTGGTTGTAGTGGTCCCCCCTGATAGGCAGCCTGTAATGTAAGAAAATAATAAACTCTGGTGGTTGTGGTTCCCCCTCCCGATCACCAGCGCATAGTGTAGGATAATAATATCCCTGGTGCTAGTGGTCCCCCTTCCCTACGATTGCCATCCTGTACTGTTAGATAATAATATCCCTTGTGCTAGTGGTCCCCCCTCCCTCTGGTCACCAGCCTGTACTGTTAAAGAATAATATCTCTGGAGCTAGTGGCCCTTCCAATCACCAGCCCATACTATTAGATAATAACATCAATGGTGCTAATGATTCCCCTTCCCTCCAATCGTCAGCCCATAATGTAGGATAATAATGTTCCTGGTGCTAGTGGCCCCCTTTCCCTCTGATTGCCAGCCCACAGAAACATGGAAAACCCACCCTGGCATCCAGTGGTCCCCCTGGGCACCAATCCACAGTGCTGCAACTCGCAATCCGATAATCTCTGGCATCTAGCAGCACACCACCATGACACTGAACTCCCACTCCCCCCAAGTCACCTTACCAGTCCTCTCAATGCTGCTGGTGCATATGGCAACTGGCACAGCCCTCCTTACACCTCCTCAGCCAGCCACCATATGTCCACGCAGGGAGTGCACCTCTTATTTATAGGACAGCCCTGTCCTATAAATAAGAGGCGCATTCCCTGCCTGGATATAAGGCAGTCAGCCAAGGAGGTGTGAGGGGGGCTGTACCGGTTGCCGTATGCACCCGCAGCACTGAGGGGACTGGTAAGGTAACAGGGGGTTGTTTGGTACTGCAGTAGGGGGGGCCACTAGATGCCAGGGATTATGGCATTGTGAATGGCGGTACCATGGATTGGTGCCCGGGGAAGGACCACTGGATGTCAGGGTGGGTTTTCCGTGTTACTACTGGTTGGCAATCGGAGGAGCGGGGAGGAGGAACTACTAGCACCAGGGATATTATTATTCTACACTACAGGCTGGCGATTGAGGGGGGACCACTAGCACCAAGGATATTATTATCTAACAGTAGGGGCTGGCGTCGGAGGGAGGAGGGGAACCACTAGCACCAGGGATATTATTCTCCAACAGTACAGGATGGCAATCAGAGGGAGGGGGACCATTAGCATCAGGGATATTATTCTCTAACAGTATTGGCTGGCAATCAGAGGGTGAGGGGACCACTAGCCCCATGGATATTATTAACATACACTACGTGCCAGCAATCAGAAAGGAAGGCCACTACCATCAGGGATATCTACACATTTATGGGACTGGGTAATTGAGAGGTGGTACTGCACTAATCTGTCTTACAACCCATGCAAATGAGCAAATAATGGGCATGCAAATGGACCCTTAGCCCTTGCATGCCCAATGGGCTCATTTGCATGGGTCCCTTTGAATATTGTAGATAACGCTCCAGCGCTATCCACTCTGGTGGTGTACTTTGGGATCCATGTCAGGGCAGTGCTGCATGACTTAGCACAGTACCACGATGGTCCTATAGTCATTCAAAAAGTGCTGGTGCGCTGTTAGACTGAATATTGCATCCTCAGGTTCCTAGGCAATCGCAAAGCACAGCACAAGGTTTTACACTGCGCTTTGTGCTTTTTTGGATATCAAGCCCCATGTGTTTTGCTAGCAACAGCTGCTCAGATTGGAGCGCAGTATTGTTCCAAAATGAAGAAGACCTGGACACAACCACAATATATGGGCCTGATCAGTATGATGGCACCTGCAGTTTCTCCAGCAGCACCCAGAATTTGCTGGGAGATATTCGACTAAAATGGCTGGGGTTCAAAAAAATCCGGAATGACATGTCCAGGCAAAATCATGCCAGATTGTGGAAGTTGTAATTCTGAGAGCAGGTAGTGCATACTGTAACCATCCAGAGTAAGGTACTGCAAGGGTCATATGGTTCCATTTTACCAAGATTGAAATAGTGGAGTCCTCTAGACAGTCCTGGGGTCTACAGTAATAATGGCCAATTAGGTGTTCCCAGTGTGTATTCCCCACTGCATCCAGAAATGATTGCAGCAACAGTGGCAGTTGGTCAAGGGAGTGCTGTCCTGTCTTTAGTTTTATGCAAGAGATATGTGCGTATTTGTAGAACCCTAAAGTGCTCGCTCCCCCTCAACCCAAACCAGACCTGCAATTACTCAAAATAGACTATCCCTGCAGGTCCAGAAACTGATAAATGTATGTGAGACCTAGCCATCACCACTTTGCAAAAGTATGGCCAATATGAGGGGGACGAAATTCTGGAACAGATGACAGCACCCTCAAAACATAAAAAATGAGAGCAAGTTTAGGCATCCTGTAAAGGGAAAACCAGAGATGCCATAAAGTGACCATAATCAGCTAATAACAAGGGAGATGAATGATTAGTAAATAGAAGGGGGCTGATGTCATATAGGTCATTCACTGTAAACTCTATATGCTTCCAAGAAGCAGAAATTTGGGAATTAAGCCAGGTATATTATACAGAGGTGTGCTGCTCTGGTATAATTAACCAGGTTGGGAAGGTTAACTCCCCCTTTTGATAGGGGGAGCTGTAGGACTGCGTATCTTATTCACAGTGTGCAGCCTCCCCAGATATAGCATGAAATCAATCTATTCCTTTTTTTTTTTTTTTTTTTTTTTTTTATTTATTGCATTTTGTACATTAAACATACAAATACTTTCATTCTGAACAGGTATAACAACTTGATCGTCTAGAAAGACATGACAAAGGATAGGGACTATCTATTTGGTTGGTACAACATAGGGGGTGACCAAGATTACATATTTCACATCAATACATTAATTTTCAGTTCAGGAGCAATAAGCCGCCAATGTCCTAGTTTTCAGTTTAGAATATTAGCAAAAAAAAAACATTTTCAATCTGACCTTGTAAGGTCTATGTTAGTGATACACAACAGAATTTTAATGAGTCTCCACTCTAGAGCTCCCATAGGCTTGGTGAGTATGTACATATAGCTAGCTAGCTTTATATTCTCAGGAAAAAAATAAAACCCTGCCCTGAAAAAATAAATCACACAGTTATCTGGTGCCTTACAGTAATCTACCAGACCTGTTTATGCCTCTATTAAAAGTATATTAAGGCACTCAGAAAAAGAAAGAGGAGTTCAAGTCTCCAGGGCTTCTTGAGAGGTACTAAATAGCTTAACAAACTAACCTCCAGCTAGACAGGTTACACTCTTATTGTACCCCACCTTAAACATCACCATAACTAGTTACACATTTCAGAAATATATAACATTTATGGGAATGTCCCACCTGCTTGAAAAACTAAATAAGCAATTGTTTTACAAGTTGTTTTTAGAGGAAAATCTGCCTCGATAAAAAAAAGCGGTGAAAGAAAGAGAAAAAAAAAAAAAGAAAATAAGAACCACCAACAGAATGTCTTTTAGAGTCTCAGTTTTCCAGTAGAGCCAGCTTATAAAGAAGGTCCTCATTAATTAAACTTTTAACTTGCAGTTCAGGATTCTTTCAAGAAGAAAAAAGTAACAAGAGTCCCTCTACTATTGGGAACTACTGGCTCGTTAGGAGAATCACAATGCGGGGTATAGAGAAAATCACTTCTGGAAGGGCTTTATTCTTATGAGTGAAAGCTTCAATCTCCATCCAGGTCTTCTTCTTCCACGGAGCATCTCTCTTGCTGTCTTTTGGCAACAATTCTCTCCACACAGGATCTGACTTCTTTCGGGTCCGTGAAGCGGTATGGTCTGCGGCCCTCCGTGAAACAAAGTCGAGCCGGGAAAGCCAGAGTGAATGAGATGCCCAGGTCTCTAAGTCTGTTTTTAACTCCATTGAATGCCTTTCTTCTAATACGTGTAGCATATGCGACATCCGGGAAGAACAAAATACTAGCCTCTTGTATATATATGGAACCCCTGTTTCTTATTGCTCCGAGCAGCATATCTCGTTCTCCCGGGGACTGGAGGGTAAAAAGGACTGTACGAGGATTGTCCATGGCATTCTGGGCTCTCCTGGGAGTGATCCTATAGGCTCTTGTTACTCGGAAATCTGAAAGTCCCGTTAAGTCTTCCAGCCAGTTTTGAAGGTAAGAAAGAAGTGCTTCTCCTTCCGATTCCTCGGGGAGGCTGATTACCCTTACATTTGCGGCCCTAACTGTATTCTCCAGCTGTTCTACTCGAGTACGTAAAGCAGCTTGTTCTTTTAAGGATGTGGCAGTTGCAGCTAGGGCCTTTCCTGCCGTGGCTTCTATCGTCTTTGTATTCTCTCCCATGGCATCCAATCTATGTTCCATGGTAAGAAATTTTTCGGAGAAGCAATCCAGTTTTTGATTCATTTGTTGCACCGTTGTGGTTAAGGCATTTACTGCAGCCTGTAGAGTTTTTAGAGTGACGCCCTCCGAGTCGGAACTCATAGCTTGCATGGGGCCTGCTGCCTCGTCTAGAGGTTTTGAGCTGGGAGCGCGTGGCAAAAAGAAATCTTGCTTAGCGGTTTTATTTTGACCCATCTTCCTTTAATTTTTGAGTCTCTGGATGTAGCAAGTCTTCCTCTATCGAAGTACATGTACAGCTAAGTATTTTCTTTTGTAAAACAAAGCTTTTATTTGAAGTATTAAGCCTTGGATTGGGAGCTCTGGAAAGCTGCTATTGCTGGCTGGGCTGCTGGCTCTGCCCCCCCCGAAATCAATCTATTCCAAGAACTGAAACAGGGTCTTGCTGGAAAGAGGGGCAACATTTGAAAGAGGTAGATGTTCATGCATATGGACTCTATTTTCAAGAAGAAGGGGAAGAGTAAGAGAAGTCCATCTGGACAGGCCCTTTGTGAGAGCTACCATAAGGGGCTTGTAGTTCAAAAACTCCAAACTACTAAGATCTCTTAGGATCAAAAGAGCTGTAGATCAAATATGGACTGTGGTAATAATATAAGTAGGGGAAAATGGGCATACTGGGTGGGCAAAGCGGTCCTTATCTGCCATTAAATTCTGTGTTTCTATGTTTCTATGATCACAGTACTTAGATATTTAAGTTTTGTTCCACGCCAATCTGTAATTCAATTGTGTATATTGTCAATACTGTATACTGCTCCATTTTGTTTCCTTACTGTGATCATTGCAATGTTTTGCTGCTCGACCTTTGGATATCCCACTCCCCGTTTCTCCGAGTCGAACCTGCAAATGAGTCTTGGCTCAGTGTGCCTTTCCCGGTTACCAAAATTTTAAATAAATAAAAATAAATAAATAAATTTAAAAGAAAGCTGCTGGCATAGTACTGGAGATGGGAAAAAAGATATCAAAACCTCTGTTTCAAAAAGGTTAGGCGAAAAGCCTAATAAAACTGTCAAAAGAGTGTAATAATCTTTAGGAGGCTGGGATTTATGGCTTTCCGTTAAACAGCATTAAGAATATATCATCCATGTATAATGGGAATTTATATTCCACCCCCAAAGGTATCACCTTGACCTGGGTTGACTGGCAGAGCACTGTGCTAAGGGCTCAATATAAAGAGCAAAGAACAAGGGGACAAGGGGCATACCTGGCATGTTCCCCATCACAAAAAATCAAAGGGGTATAAGTGCCATTTACTCCAATGTAGGCTGGGAAGTGGTCTGTGTAAATATTTCAAAGTTCCTCTAAAGGGTATCCTGGAAGCCAAAGTCTCACAGGATGTCCCTGAGGAAGGTGCAGGACACCCTGTCAAGTGCATTTTCAACATCCAGACTTAACACTGCCAAAGCAATGGGATCTCATTTTGGCATGTTCAATAAAAAGTAAGGTTCGGCAGATATTATCAGTGATCTGGCATTTCCTGATGAAATCTGACTGATCACTGTGTATAAGTGTGTGAAGAAGCAGCTCCATTCAATGTGCCCTTATGGCAATATACTGTAGAGTTTGTAATTGACATTCAAAATTAAGACTGGGCGGTAGAACAATGTGAAGGTCAGATCTTCATTCAGTTAAGGGATTGCTGAAATACTGGCATCTTTCCATGAGGGAGGGGGAAGAGCACCTTTGTGAACTACTTCAAAGGTTTAATGCAAAACTTGACTGAGTTCAGTTTTGAAGGCTTTACAACATTCTGCCTGATAGCCATGCAGACCAGCTAAGTTTTGAGTTTTAGTATTAGACAACACAATTTGTGGTTCTTCTACCATAATCAGAGCCTTCAGGGTCTCTGTTTGGGTCTTGGTTAACTTTGAGAGGGCTAACCCGGAGAGAATTGGCAGATAGCTGGCAAAGACAGATGTGAGGACGCATGATGGAAAATTTTTTATAAAAAGATTGGAATATCTCAGAGATTCTATTCAAATTATTTGTTAAGCCCCATGTTTTGGGGTCATGTATCTGAGGTATACATGCTGCCTTTTCTGCTGTCAGAACCATTATGCAATGAGTCTCATTTCTCGAGCCCCGCCCTTGTAATACAAGTGCTTTAGAAGAGTGTGGGCCTGAAGGACCCAGAGGTCCAAGATTTCTTGAATCTCTTGCTTTAAGTGTTTAATCCGGTCTGAGATGGCTCAATCTCCATGAAAATACAGTAGCTGCAGTGTGTTCAGTTGCTTGGTTTGGGTATTGTATTTCTCAGTCTGCTGATGTTTCCATCAGGAAACATAGGACACATATGAGCTCTCACCATGGCACACTTTTGAGAGTATCCCATAGGATAGGTGGGGCAATGTCAAGGAATGTGTTTTTAGCCACAATCTTTTGGATACCCTCTTTGTGAAGTTTCTTAAAGTTTGTGTCTCTAAGAAAGATAGTGTTAAATCTCCAGAAACTAGCCTTAGGTCATTTACCTAAATCCATCTTAAGAATCAGAGGTGTGATCTGAAAATAAGCAGGGTGTGCAGGAGAGATCCTGAACACTGTGAAAATGCTCACAGGAAGAGAAAAATAGTATATCAATGAGTAAGTACCATATCGAGGGGAGTTGTAGGAATATGCCCTGGTAGTAGAAAAATGTTCAGCAAACATCTGAGAAGCCTGGTTTCACAAAGTTATGTTTAAGAAATGTTTGTGCTGCCATAGTCTGAGACTTGATTGGGTTTGAGGTATCTAACTCTGAAGAATGTCATGCTGAAGTCTCCTCCCAGGATCAATTGACCTTGAAGTAAATCTTTGCTGAGTTTTCTACAGGATTCCCAGTGCACATTCCAAAGGTTTTTATAATTGAAGTTTATGCTTAAATATTTATATCTCTTAACTACCTTTAATCTATTGTTGTCCATGAACTAAGCAATATTTTTGGCAGTTCACTGCATAAATATTTAAATCTTTGTTTTATTTTGTTAACATTTGCCTCTGAGTTAAGATCTCACAGTCTTAGTCCAACTGACTTAAGAGCTCTCTGTAATCCAATTAGAACCAGAGAAAGTAGCACTGCATCATCAACAGACAGCATTATTGGTATTTTTGTTTGATCAATATTAGGTGTCAGTGCGTGCTTTTATACAAATGTCAAAAAGAAATGGTGCCAGGAGTCAACCTCGCTTGATGCTCCCTACTGGTCACTATTGGGCGAGAAAGCCTTCCATCTCTTCTTAGCTAATCCTGGCTTTGGTGTTATTATGTAGTAACTTAATAATTGTGATGAGTCTTCTTTCCAAGGTACTAGCCATAAGAATTTCCCAGAGAGTGTTTCTATCAGTTGAATCAAATGCGCTTGATAGATCTATGAATACCAACAAAACATTTTAGAGCAAAAATATGGTCTATAGTTGATCTTTTGGTTCAAAATCATTCCTGTAATTCAGACAGGATCCTATTCAGTCTCTCCCAAAACTCTAAATGAGAATGAATATATTGTGTAATTCATTTAATCTGAATGTTTTGGGAAGAAATGGGCCTGTAGCAATCTGGATCCAAATGATTTCCTTAATTATAAAAGTGAGACAATAACCCCAGTATCTCAGTGTTGGAGCAAGATAAGTGAAAAATGTATGTGGAAAATAGGATCAGAAGGATCTCTGCCAATCTACTGCATAAGGCATTAAAAGTTTCTGCAGGTATTTGGTTGATGGCTGAGACTTTTTAAGGAAGCAGTATAGCATAGTGGTCAAGGGCACTAAGCAGCACAATTAGAGACCTGGGTTTGGACCCCATCAGCCCCCACTTACATACTGTGTGGCCCTGAGCAAGTCACTCAACTTCCTTGTGCTCCCTGGTAGCATCTGGAAACAAGTTCTGGCTTAGTGTGCCTTTCCTGGTCAAACAGTTTTTCACTTTCACCTTCACCTTCACATTTTTTCCTGAAGCAAGATATGGGGCCCAATTCCAAGATGGCCTATGCTGGCATAAGGCGAGATACACCAAACCCCATGGCATATCCCATGACTTACGCCATGTGTTACGCCCAGTGGTATTCCAAGTGGTGACTCGTGACATGGTGGATGTGGGCTGCAACATGCATGGTTATGCCACCTGCTATGCTGCAGCCCACAATGCCTGGCACAAGTGCGGGTTATGACAGCAACTTCACCCAATTCTAGGAGGGTGGCTGCCATAACCTGCAATTGCCATTCTAGAAGGGGCACTGGTGTAGCTAAACTCTGATAGCCTGGAGCTGCTCTAAGTAGCAGCCAATGGTGCTATCCATTGCCTGCCCACCCTTTGGCACTGCAACACCAGTGCAGCTGTGTTCTCCATGCCCCCACAGGCATACCCCAACCCCTTGCCCCCCCCAATGTCAGGGACCGCATGGGTCCATTTCTGGTGCACCCCCCTGGATGCCTGTGCCTTCTGACCTGCCTCTCCATGCCCTCTGGTGTGTGCCAAGGTGGTCTGGAGTGGGGGGGCTTCAGGGGGCTACCTGTTACCAGCTGTGATTTGTAACATGCGGGTTGTACACATCAGGTGTGTGGCGGTAGCCTACACCTGGTGTATCCTGCATGTCGCAAGTGCCAAGACCCTTCCACTCCTGTAATGCAGTGTAGGGTCCCTGGCTGAGCGACAAATGGCATAACTTGCAACCGTGTGCAAGTTACACCATTCATCTTGGAACCAGCCCCATAGTCCCTAATTTCAAGCATCACACCAAGTCATATCAGGTGGGAACTCTTCTAATTAACAACATAGAAAAGAAAAATACTTCAGATAAAAGAAGTAATAGTACATTCATTTGTAAAATTAATACTAATTTCAAGCTGTACGCTAGTTCACTAAATAATATAGTACAAAATAAAAATATGGTACACGTGTGTAAAATATCCCTGTATGCAAAAAATAAAAAATGGTACAAGTGTGCAAAATATATATAATAACTGGGTTAGGCTTTTTCCCATAAGGAAACCATGGCATAATTTGCCATTATAAAGGAGCGTTTATAATGGCAAATATGTGCATGGTTTCCCTCGCTATGCGCATGCCCAACCTACAGCTCTTCCAGGTCTTCACCGCTAGCCACCAGATTTCTTCATCAGTTGAAACTGCACTGCCACCACTATCTCTAGGTGGTAAGTAACTATTTAAAAAAAACCTTCCTAACAAAAATCACACATTAAAGGGGACAACAAAACAAGAAAAAGTAAACTGCTGCTAAGCGAACGAGGATTCGGCTAAACATCATCCAGGCTGCAGCCGCACCAGACCATTTATTTTATATAATTGGCTATGGTGAAAAAGCCTAACCCAGCCATTATATAAAATAAAATATGGGGTGGTGTGTGTAAACTCAAATTTTACACACACCTGAGGGGTTGGATGCCTGGATAAACCCCTTGAGCTTCGCTCTCGGGGTTTATATGCCATCCAACTCCTCGGGTGTGTGTAAAATCTTGTTGCACACACCACCCCATACTTTATTCCCTATAGACTAAATTATGGGGTGGTGTGTGTAATGAGAAGTCTACACACATCTGAGGGGTTAGATGCTACATAAACTCGGAGAGTGAAGCTCAAGGGGTTTGTGCAAAGCATCTAACCCCAAGGGTGTATGTCAACTTTAAGTTTACCCACACACACTACACCATATTTTATTTTGTATAATTGCTGGGTCTCCCCTTTTTGGCCACAGCCATTATATAAAATAGCAGCAGTTCCAGTGCATCAGTGCTCCTTCACTTTTCGGCAGGTCTGCAGATTTTCATTCTTAGAGGTTTCACACTTTTTAAAAAAAAAACAAAAAAACATTTTTTCTGCTTTAACTTACTGCCATGTTTCTCTGGTGGCTGGGTTGTGGGCAAGAAGGAAGTGGCAAGCCAGGAAGAGAGAGAAACTGCGGCGAGCCCATGCACAGAGGGAGGAGACCCATGTGTGTGTTTGCCATTATAAACACTCCTTTATAATGGCAAATTATGCCACGGTCTCCCTATGTCAAAAAGGGGAGACCTAGTTATTATATTCCAGTAATCAAAACAGTTAAGGACATTCCTTTGTATTTTTGCACCCCACGTCAAATGTTAAATTTTTGCCCATTACATGATGGTTATCTAAACATTTAAAATTCACAAAATAAACCATAGGGTCCCATGCTTGTTTGTGAGTTAGAAGGTGAGACTTTATACCACTCAAATTACTTTTACTAGTTTTAACATCACTGTTTTAGGTGTCAGCAAGAGTGTGACTGAAACAAGGGCAAAATATGTGCCACGGTGTTTGTTTTATTTTTTTCACCAGTGCAAAAATAAAATGCCATTACCAATACAGTGACACTTTCTTATACTAATATTCCAAAACCCGTGGGGCATTTTTGTATGTTTCTATGCATACCACTATATAAATCCCATGCAATTGTCATAAAACCTAGTCCTATTTGATAGATGTAGAATATGGTTGTGAATATAACAAAAGAAAGAAATATAGGGGACACCATGTTGTTTTTGCTGTATCTGCTTTCAAAGCAGCAGGTTCAGAACTGGTCCACTCAGGACAAAGAAAGCCATTTAAACAATACAAAAGTACATACAAACTGACACTTTAATATGAGAGAAACAAAGCAACTCAAGATAGGCATGTACATAAAGCATTATAATACACTTCGAGCCTCTTTTTCCAGTGGTTCTGAATAGTTGTTCTAAACGTTAGAATGTTTAGAACAACTTTTCGCAGGTGCTGCTGATTAACATTCAAAGACGTCGCTAATCAGCAGCAACTGAAACTGAAAACAGACCAGTGATACCCCATCTAGGTGAAATACTGACATTTAGTCTGGAAGAAATATCACAATTGACCAGCTCTCTGTTTTGAGGAAACCAGCAAATCTCAAGTTTTTAATGTTAAAAAAGAGGTTCACGTTGTATTATAAATAACCCTCCCCTCAAAGTGCAGAACAAGCTATTTCTTACACCTCAGAGAATCAGAGCTGTCACAGAGCACTCAAGCTTTGCTGTCACACTTTATGAGATCACTGACCCTCCTCATGTGAGAATCAGCTTGTTGCGAATGCCGGGGGTGCCAACAGCTATAACTCTGAGAGTTTATTTCATAACTGCTATCTTTTTTAGAGCCAGACATAACACTATAGATAGGGTAAATCATTAATGTAATTTAATAATAGTTCCATGCATATATGAATGTACTTGTGACAGTACACAGAAACTTAGTTTTGTTGCTGTATTGGTCCTTATGATGAAAGATCCAGAAAAAAGGAAATGATTTGATACCTTTCATTGGACCAACATAGATGTTACAGAAGAAAACAGGTGACTGAGCTTTCAGATTACCCTGAATCTTTCATCAGAAAAAAATGACAGTTCATTTGGAAGAAAACACTTACTTAAAGTCCAGATCACACATAAAAAACAGATAAAAAATAGTTTTAAGATCCAATTGGCTGAGGCTGCTTTTTAAAGAAAAACATAGAACCATATAGAGATAATAGAGTTCCATCACAAGAAAGGTATTCCAAGATCAAAAGTCACTGAATGGAAAGTTTTACACTAGGACAGGTTGTCTTTAAACTCACTTTTGTTTGCCTAACACAATTATATTTTCTTATTTAGAAGACTTTTAATATTATATACTATGCATTTTTCAGCTTATTTTATCTTGTAGTTTAAAATCTTAGACATTTACTAATGCATGCACAGATGCACAAATGTAGCTTCAGTATGTTTTATGACTGTTTCCGGGGAAGCAGCTCTCCATTCAGTGACATTTGATCTTGGAATGCCTTTCTTGTGATGGAACTCTTGTTATCTTTATATGGTTCTATGTTGTTCTTTAAAAGGCAGTCTTGGCCAATAGAATTTTAAACAATTTCTACCTGTTTTTATGTATGATCTGGACTTTAAGTAAGTGCTTTCTTCCAAATTAACTGTCATTAATTGCTGATGAAGGATTCTATGTTGTCCGAAAGCTCAAGCACCTATTTTCTTTTGTACCATCTATGTTGATCCAATAAAAGGTATCAAATCATCTCCTTTTTTCTATATGTTGTGACAATAAACAGCCTTGAATGAAACCTTGCTTGGGTGCATCAGTAAAATGTAAATCTGAAACACCAGGGAACATCTTTAAAGATCATATACATCTTATCTTGGAATACGGTTAGATAATAAATTAAAATGAAACATACACATAGATAAAGCAATAAGTAACATTGGAAGACAGTTGGGTATGCTGTATTGCCTAAAGTCCTGTATGCTGAGGGAGACACATAGTTATATTGTGAATGCAGTTGTTCTTCTGGTCTTGGACTATGGGGGCATTCATTATGCTGGGGCATCTGGGAGGAAGCTAGTAAGGCTGGATGTAATTTATAACAGGCTTGCCCACTTCATCCTCAGTGCTCATGTGAAACTCATTATTATCCCCTCTGTGCAGATATGAGTTGGCTAAGACTAAAGGAATGCAGAAATATGCATCTGCTGACTTTTATTAATAAGTGTAATACAGGAAACTATTCACAACATATATCTTGAAAAGCATAAATAAAAGAACAGTGAAGGAAGGGTTAAGATTGGGAATGGGGTTGGAGTTCATCATGTCAAATTGTAATCTGCAAGTAGAGAGGTCTTCCTTATATTATTTGGGAATGATGCTGTGGAATTCAGTTCCCTACACGTTCAGACCAGGAAACAGGAATCTCAGTCTGGGAATAATTAAAAATTGGTTTGTTCAACAGGTCACCAAACTGCTACCTTGTTGTCAAGGGCTTGGCATAGGATAGTATGAAAATTATATTGTCAGAATTTACTTATCCAATTCAGTTTTAGTCTATTATGTAACATACAGGTATTACTACTGTGGAATAATCAAATATTTATATGTGTCAGTAAAATGTATATATTTACTGTTGTGGAATAATCAAATATTTATGTGTGTAGTGTACTCAGCTGCACAGGGAGTTAGTATTCTTTGTGTAGTTGAGTATATTCATAATGCTAAAATCCCTTTAGTGGGAACTGTTTGCCTTGCTGAATATGTTAAATGATTTAATTTTGGTAACTTTGAAATACACTATGGTACCTCACTGAAACTGAGCCTGCGGGTCAACTGTGTTGCCTATCCCTGTTCATACGGTGTAATATGAATAAAACTTATTACTTCTACTACTACTGTGTGCATAGTAAGGATGTATCTGTTAAAAAAACACGTTTGGGGCCTTTAGATGCATTGTTAATCATATTGTTTGCTTTTATTTGTGTCTTTACTTACATTGTTGTCATTTTCTTTTCATTTTGCTAGCTACTAGTAAAAAAGAATCCAAAGGAATCCTTGTATTATGAAGTTTGAAAATCCTTACTGGCAAAGCTAGAAGTCTATTTCAAATCTGGAGAAGAAGAGGGAATCTGGGAAAATAATTAGAAGGGCTAAAGCACAGACAGAGGAAGGTATAGCCCAGGATATTAAGAAAGGCAACAAGACATTCTTCAGATACTGTACCTTAGCAAGAGGAAAAAGACCAGAAATTGGATTGTTAGGCTGAAGAAGGAAGGAGGAGAAAGGGTGGAGGATGACCTAGAAAAGGCTGAGATACCGAACAAGTACTTTTGCTCAGTATTCACCAGAAAAGGGGAGGATGAGGGACTGAGACTCATTAAGAGGAAGGGAAGGACTCAAGGTAGGGAGGGAGGGAGGTAGACACAAGCCCATTCATGATGGGAAAAGTTCTAGAAGAACTCAGGAAAATAAAAGCAGATAAGGCAATGGAGCCAGATGGGATCCACCCCAGAGTACTAAAGGAACTCAAGGTAAGTGCTGGTGGAACCACTGGCTGCCCTTTCCAATGCATCACTAGAAACAGGGGCGGTACCTGAGAACTTCACTGGAGGAGGGCAGATGTGATTCCTCTCCACAAGAGTCGAAGCAGAGAGGAGGCAGGCAATTACAGGCTTGTAAGCCTGAGCTCAGTAGTGGTGAAACTAATGGAGTCCTTAGTTAAGGAGAGGATTGTGAAGTTTCTGGAGGATAGCAGGGCACAGGATCCAAGGGAGCATGGATTCTCAGCAGGAAGGTCCTGTCAGTCAAATCTTATAGATTTCTTTGACTGGGTAACCACAGTGGTAGATCAGAGAGGGGTGGTGGATGTGACCTACCTGGATATGAGCAAGGCCTTCAACACCGTCCTGCACAGGAGACTGCTAAATAAATGGGGAGCCTGGGAGTGGGTCCTACAGTGGTAAAGTGGGTTGGGAACTAGCTAAGGGACAGGACTCAGATGGTGGTGGTAAATGGCATGAAATCTGAAGAGGGGGAGGTGACCAGTGGGGTACCTCAGAGGTCTGTGCTGGGGCCAGTCCTATCCAATGTCTTCATTGGTGATGTTGCAGAGCATCTGGAGGGAAAGGTGTGCCTCTTTGCAGATGACACCAAGATCTGCAACAGAGTGGACACACTGGAGGGAGTGTGAAAAAAGTGAGAAAGGACCTCAGCCTACTAGAGGAATTGTCAGGTGTCTGGCAGTTGTGTTTCAATGCTAAAAAGTGCAAGATCATGCAGCTGGGTCACAGAAATCCAAGGGAGGAGTACATGATGGGTGGGGAAATTCTGGCCACCACAAGTCAGGAGAGAGAGACCTAGGGGTTCTTATATCTGATGACCTGAAGGTAACCAAATAGTGTGAAAAGGAGGTGGGGAGAACAAACAGAATGTTGGAATGCATAGGGAGGGGCATAACAAGCAGGAGGAAAGAGGTGGTGACGCCACTGTACAAATCACTGGTGAGGACTCAGCTGGAGTACTGTGTCCAGTTCTGCAGATCACATCTCCAGAAGGATATTGGCAACATAGAGGCAATCCAGAGAAGGGCAACGAAAATGGTACATGGACTGCACCAGAAGCCCTATGAGGAAACACTTAAGGACCTTAATATCTATTCACTGGAGGAAAGATGGGAGAGGGGAGCTATGATAGAGACTTTCAAGTACCTTAGGGGAATAAACAGGGTACAGGTGGAAAGCTGCATAAGAACAAGGGGACATAATATGAGGCCAAAGGGTGGAAGGCCCAGGGGTAATGTAAGGAAGTACTTTTTCACTGAAAAGGTGGTGTAGCCATGGGACAGCCTTCCAGCAGAAGTAGTGGGGCAAAAAAAATACAGGGGGGGGGTTCAAGAGTGCATGGGATACACATAAGGGTACCCTGGAGATGTGCAGAGCAGGACAGCCGCAGATCAAATAGGATCTGGGGCTGCAGCAATGAGTAGGGAAATGACAGACTGTGGGCTGTATGGTCCTTATCTGCTGACAGATTCTGTGTTTCTATGTTTCAAAGGAATAAAGCTTTCTTCCACTAAAAAGTTATAGATTTAATAGAAATATGTGATTTTATCTGTGATCTTTTGTTATGATATAGCAGGTGATATTTTCTTCCTAACCAGATTTTACTTAGGAAAAGAAAATAAAACTACTGTTTTAAAAATTACAATTATTGTTTAAAAAATTAGCAAAATCACCCCCTGCTAGGGGAGGGGAGAGGGGAAATCTGCAGTATAAGAAAATAGCAGTCTGGTAGCCATCTGCATGATGGCTGGGTTCATCTGATCAGGGTTTATCCCTGCATAAAGTGGATATCCCTGAGGGATAAGCTACCAGCTGGGAGAAAAAAAACATGTGGGAAACAACATTTCAGGTCAGTAAAAAGGCTTTATTGATCGGTAATATGCCATTATAGCTTAATACCAATTACATAAATACACATTCACAATTAAACCCCCACATATAGTATAAAAGAGCAAAATACACACAATATATCTGAGTCTTCCATATTATTAGATAATACACCTACGGATAAAAACAGTAATCCACAATACCATTAAGCTTTTCTCTGAAAGCTAAAGGGTTTACCCTTCCTAACCTTTTTAATAACATAAAAACAATTCACAAGTTTATTAGTAATACAGTAATAGTATCATTCACTGTAATAAGAAAGCTAAGAGGATCATCTGAAATATAACATAGGTCTGACAGACAGTATACTATGTAGAAACCTAGAAACATAGACAATGATGGCAGAAAAAGACCAGAGGTCCATCCAGTCTGCCCAAGTTCCCTATAATCCCTAGAACCTACTGTTGCTCCAGGGTGCTAACCTTCCCCATCCTCTCTCTCTAGTCTCCTCCTTGGTTCTGTCGCCCCCGGTGACCACTGTTCCCTTCATTATCTCTTAGCCCTGCTTGAATCCCCTGTTTTTGCACCCACCACTTCAGCCGACAGACTGTTCCAAGGTTCTACCACCCTTTCCGTAAAGTAGTACTTCCTCACATCTCTCCTGAACCTACCTCCTGTTATTTTCCATTTGTGTCCATGTGACCCCAAACTGGTATTCAGGATAAATAGTTCCCCGCAGTTCGCTTTGTTAATTCCTTTAAGGAACTTGAAGGTCTCTATCATATCTCCTTCTCTGTTCTGGTCTCCAGTGAGTACATATTTAGTGCCTTGAGGCACTCCTCATAGGATCTGCCCCACTGGCCCTGAATTATTTTTGTTACTCTTCACTGTCTCCAACCTATCCTGATCTTTTCTGAGGTGAGGACTCCAGAACTATATGTAGACCCTGGAAAAAATTATCGTGGGCTGCCAAAGTCGCCAGTTAAAAAAAAGTGCCTGAAAAGAGAGGAGCAAATCAGCAACATTGTTGCAGACATAGAACATTGGCCTGCAAAGGATTAGGTGCGTGGGATCGCACATAACTTGGTGATTTAAGGCAGCATGTACCTTTAAGACTACCAGTACTTTTTAACTTGTAACCTTTGACCCTTGAGAAGGAACATGGAAGAAGCATGGTATGCCATGCTGTAGCTTATGGGAGAAAAAAACAGCTACAGCAAGGATTATCTTTTAAATATAACATTAATAAAGTTTTTATTTTTAATTGTGGACATTGAAAAAGAAAATAAACCAATAAATAAATAAATAAATGAGTCAAAACACTTGTGCTGAGGGTGGGCTTCTTCTCCCTTATGCCCCTCCTACTCCACACCCCTTACTATACCCTGTGTTTAGCTCCTGTCAATCAGATTTAACAGGGCACATAATTAAGAGTTGGGGGAAGGAGGGGGCGGGCAAAAATTTGCAGCAATTAAAGACAGCAAAGAAATACACCACCACTACGTTTTAAATTTTCAACAGCCCAAAAACAATTCTAAGTAAAGACAACAAAGAAAGTACAGTGTCACTAAAAGCCCACAATCTAAGTTTAAAAGAAAAATAGCAATTACCAGTTACTGTAAAGAACTGAATTGAATATGTTTCCTTCCCCTTCTGGCTTCATCTGTCCCCTCGTGACAACCATATTCATACCCCAAAATCTCAAAAGCCTATTTTCTTATACTGTAAATGGTTTATTCTGCAAATAGCAAATGTCTCAGATATGTACTGCTATTAAACTAATACAACCCACAAAACTACAGCATACAGACACAGAGCAGCTAATTCCACATGTACAAATAAATAAATATTGTGGAATAATTAATTCAATATTCAGTTGTTATGTTCAATTATAAATATTGTAGGTGTAAAAAATAGCTAAAGTTAAGATAAAGTTTAAAACTTATACCATTAATACTCCAACTGAAAAGTGTTTTCTAACTGTCAGAGGTGCAAAGAGTGCAAAATAGGACCAATGTGCCGAAATGCTTAGTGGAGGAGAAGGCCTTTATCTACAATTAGATCCTCTGGTGCTTATAACTTATAATAAACAACCTTCATAACCGTCATAAAGAATGAGTTTAGTTGCTGTATTGGTCTTTGTAAGAACAGATCCAGAAGCAAATGGTGTGATACCTTTTATTGGACCAACATAGATGTACGATCTGGGTGTTAATATAATGTGATTCTCTATGAACCCCTATGGAATGGACCGAAGAATCTGTCATGGGAGGAGCAAGAAACATTACAAAGGTTGCAGAATGTAGACTCCATCACCATCAAGCCCGTAGACAAGGGAGGGGTGCTGGTGGTGATGGAAAAAGCTAAGTATCAAGAGAGTATGTTAGAACATTTGTCTAACAAGTCTTTCTATGAAATCTTGACTTTTGATCCCACTGCAAAATTTAAAAAGAAAATAGATTCTTTTTTGAGGGAAATGGTGCTACAAGGTACAATGGAAAATGAAACATGCAACTTCCTTACTGTGCAGGCACCTGTGAGAGCAGCTATATATAGGCTACCAAAGGTACATAAAGATTTAGAAAATCCTCCATTGTAGCACATTGTTTCTAGCATTGGCTCATTATCAGAAAGAATAGCACAATATGTAGAAGAACACATTAAGGAAGTTACAAAAAAGACTAGGGCTTACCTTAGAGATACAACACAGATGCTTGAGATACTGACAGATTTAGAGATGGAGAAAGATTGGCTGCTAGTGACACTGAATATTCAGTCTCTGTACACAAATATTCCCCATCAAGGGGGTTTGGATACATTGAGAAATATTTTCTGTACAGAGACAAAATACACCACGCCTTTCATTGATTGCTCGGTTAGCAAGACAGAAATGGTACTAACTATGAATGTTTTTTTATTTAAGGAGAAAATGTACCATCAGGTAAAAGGGACAGCGATGGGGGCCACTATGGCCCCAAATTACATTAATATATATTTAGCAGAATGGGAAAATTAGTATCTGTATAACCAAGAGACAAATGTTTTTTTTTTGAGAAGATAGATCTTTACAAACGATTTATTGATGATATAATATTAATTTGGAAAGGAACGAGGCAGGAACTGCAGGATTTTGTGAAATATCTTGAGGGAACCAATAAGAACTTGAAATTCAAAGCACATGTGAGTGAAAGAGATATCCCGTTTTTAGATATCATGATCAGCAAAGAACAGGATGGCAGCATCAGAACTGACTTATTCAGGAACCATTCTGATTGTAATAACATTTTACAGTCAGATAGCTGCCACCCAAAACACGTAACAAGAAACATTCTGTTCAGCCAATATTTGAGGTTAAGATGTAACTGTAGCGAGGAGAGTGATTTTTAAATTAGAGCCAGTGAACTGACTAAAAGATTTCTGAATAGGGATACTTAAGAGAGAACTTAGAAAAAGCAGTGGCAAGAGCAAGAAATTTGGATAGAGGACCCCTAGTGACAGAAAGTAGCAGGAAAAGTCATAAAACTGAAAGGAACAAAAAGAATAATCATGGTCCTAACATCATCATCGGGGACCCTGCACCCGATTCCCCATCAGATAGGGTCCTGGCCCCTAAGTCCCGCAGCCTGCAGCAATTGTGGCAGTACACCCAACAGGTGGTGCACCCACGAGGTTTGCTAAAATAGCCATGGGGCAGTGGGACAGCAGCTTCCCCCTTGGAAAGAGCTCAGCAGTGGCTAGCGTCTCCCATGCCACTGATCTCCTGGCAACCTGCAGGTTTACAAACCTGAGTATCCTGGTGATCTAACTGCATCCCCCTCCAATCCCTGATATGCCTGTAATGTACACTTATAATAAAAGACATACCCTGGTGATCTAGCGGCTCCTCTTAATCTCGATATGCCCCAATGCAAACCATTATAGAATAGGCAGTCCCCTGCGAGTTATTTTCCCTCACAGTATGTTATAATACTATAGAATACCGTCACTCAGATGTGGTCTCGCCTCAGCCCCAGGCTGACAATATCTGTTCTGGTGGTTCAGTGGTTTCACCAGCCAGGGTAGTGCCCACCAGCTCCTCCCTCATCTCAAACCTCGACCAGCTGACGGGCACAGCCCTTCATACCACCACGGCCATCCGCCAAAATGAACTGTCAGAGTGTGTACAGAAAGTATATGTTCTGGCAGTTCATTTGGTGGCTGGCTGTGGTGGCGTGAGGAGGGCTGTGCCGGTTGCCTGATCGGGGTTCGGGATGGGGGGGAGCGGAGTGGTGGGCACTACCTGGCAGGGTCGGGGGCCACTAGACCACCAAGACAGGATGTTATCAGCCTTTCTGTATTTGGGCATATGGGGCTGGGGGCAGGGACTCTGGATCACAAGTAACTGACTCATATGCTATAGTATTGTGCATTACCAGCATACCAGGGCTGGGGGTGGACTAGCTCACCAGGGACTGACCTGTTTATTATAATGGTTTACACTGGGGGCATATCGGGGATTGAAGGGGGGAGCTGCTAGATCACCAGGGTATGTCTTTTATTATAATAATGTACATTACAGGCATATCGGGGATTGAAGGGGGGTGCCGCTAGATCACCAGGGAATGACTTTAAATTTATAACAACCTACATTATGAGCATATAGGGGTGGTTGGGGGGGACACAGTGGCATCTGGCTGACAACCCTCCCAGAGGATGTCTAAGTACTGTTAGACTAGCCCTTGGCTGGTCTAACTGTGCTTAGATCTTTGTCCTTGGGGACTGGTTTGATTATGCAACATTAGGGGATATGGCAGCCTGCGTCTGCTGCAGACCCCCTAGCACCAAGCTGCAGACCATTTTGTGATGCATGGCTGGTGTAAGCCCACTTTGGTGCACACAGCCTGCATTTGACACAGGCTGCTTTGCAAAATGGCTCGGGCGCGTCTTTGACACAAAATGCCAATTCTGCGTCAGACATGTGTTCGCGGCTGCGTCCTTCTCGGGAGCTTTGAAAATCAACTTCTGCTCTTTATAACAGCTGTGCATAATAGCAGTGAAAATTTTTACCCATACTTTTTCACTCCATTTTAGACAGCCCCTTTTCTCCTGACTTGTATCATATCCTTTTTTCCCCATTTTGAGTCTGTTTTACCACTTTTCTTTACAGTTGAAATAACAAAAGGAGCACTCCTTTTAATATGGCTCAGACCAGCTTTTCATCACTATTCCCTGTTGTTTTCACCTTATGGGACAACAAGTGACAAAAAATGCTGAGCATACTGATGGAAATCTGGCTCTAGCCATATATAATCTAGCAATCCTTTTATTATTTCAAATGTGAAAAAAGTGTTAAAGCAGACTCCAAATGGGGAAGGAATGGCACCATACAAGTCAGGAGATAAGGGGCTATCTAAAAAAGGAAAAAAATATAGCTCAAAATTTTCACTGCTGTCATGCACTGCTGCTTTAACTAGCCTCACTATTTTCTTTAATTAAAAAAAATCAGGGGCTAGATTCACAAAAAGTCAAAAACCACAGTGCAACAGTTTGCGTTGCCCTTTGTGGTTGTCCAGGTGTAAAATGTTGCTATTTACAGTTGGATAGGACACCATACTATCTGACTGTGAATAGGGCACGGTCGAGACAGAGGTAACCCCAATACCGTTAGTGCTAACCCCATTAGTGCTGCCCTGACATGCAGCCAGGAGTATGGCTCCACAATGAATAGCATAGGTGCTCTAATTCCAGTTCACTAAAGCAGCCAAGTAAATGAGCCCATTGGCATGCAAGACACTATGTGACTATTTGCATCTCATTATAGGCCGCACCGGAGTTCAGTGCGTGCCCCCCCCCCCAATGATTGCCAGCCCAAGAGTAATGTAATAACTTTCCCTGGCACTAATGGTCACCCTCTTATGATCACCAGCCCTATTACAATAAACTAAGTTTTCATGGCACCAGTGGTCCCCCCCCCGCAATCGCCGATCGCCAGCCAAATGACAAAAAAGAAGATTCCCTGGTGCCAGTGATTCCCCCTCCATGATTGCCAATCACCAGCCCAATGTGGACATTTATCCTGCCATACGGCAGTGGTCCCCACCTGCACCCATGGCCGATCTATAAATAATATTCATTGGTGGCCACTGGTCCCTCCCGCCACCCAATCCTATGCCCTATATAGTGAAACACATTCTCTGGTATCCAGTGTTCCCTACCCCCCCCCAATCTCCTGCCCAATGAGACATATATGTGTCCCAAGTGTCCAGAGTAATCACCCTAACCTGATCACCTGTATAGTACATGTCAATATTTCCCTGGTGTCTGGCGGACCTCCCTCCCTATCCCTGATCCCCAGTATCATATTAAACCTTTCCCTGGTAGCAAGTGGACCCCACCCCCCACTCCCCACCACAACCTCGCCGAGCCGGCACAGAACAGCCCACCGCCCTCCACCGTGGCTGGCCACTGACTGAGCTGTCAAGGAGCGCATACGGTATAGAGTACATGCTCATTGATTGACAACAATGAGCGCATACTGTATACAGTACATGCTCCTTGACAGTTCAGTCAGGGTCCAGCCATGGTGGAAAGTGGAGGGCTGTGCCGGTCACCGGCTCGGGGTCGGGATGGGGGAGGGTTCACCTATGTCAGTGTGCAAGAGATGTGGTCACCGTAAATAAGAGCATCAGAAAAATATCAGTGACCACAAGCGCGGCAGTATCTTTTGCCACCATTCACTTACAGTGCACCCCACCCCACGTTGTGCCAGGGGTGATTTGCCCCCCCCCACACCACCCATATAATAAATATAAACACCTCCACATCCAGGCTAAAAGTGTGCAGAGAAGAAATCGATGGAACAGGGCACACATGTGGAGTCGCACATAATGCAGACACTGTGACATCTGGAATGCAATGATGACCTGCAAACAGGTTACTTCGCCCACTTTATGGTGCCTCGCTAATGGCACAACAGTGGGGCAAGGGCGCACTACCTCCCAGGGTGGGGCATTGGGGTCTGCTAACCACCAGGGAAAGGTTTAAATATATGATATTGGGGATAGGTAGGGGGGTCCGCTAGACACCAGGGAAATGTTGACATGTACTATACAGGGAATCGGGATGGGGGGGTTACACTGGACACCTGGGAGACATGCTGTATGTCTCATTGGGTGGGAATTGGGTAGGGAGGGACCACTGGACACCAGGGAATATGTTTTTACTATATTGGGAATGGGATTGGGTGGGGAGAGGGACCTATTACTTACAGATCGGACATAGGTGCGGGGAAGGGTAACCACTGCCATAGAGCAGGATGAATGTCCACATCGGGCCAGAGATTGGTGATCGTGGAGGAAGGGAACCAATGGTACCAGAAAAACGTAGTTTTATTGTAATCGAGCCAGCAATTGCGGGGGGGCACCAAGGAAGTAAATTTCTGTATTCTTGGGCTGGCAATCGGTGGTGGCGGTGATGGGGGTTGCCGCAATACCTCAGCCAACCACTAGGGTTGCATGGGATGAGGCAAGATCTTGGTCGGAGATATTTGCTCTATGCAAGAGGACCATGCAAGAGGCCCTTGCATGGAGCAAATGCTTTGTGAATCGGACAGTGACGATATTCATGTCCCTTCCCCCTCATTTGCATTGTGGACCCCTCTGGGCTTTTATGAATACCAACTCAGTGCAAAACCCAGTTTGCTCATGCAAAAACGGGTTTGTGCTGGGGCAAAGTTTTGTGACTCCTGGCCCATAACAGAACTTGTTAATTTCTAGAATCCTGAAATGGCCAAAACTGCCAAAACACCGGAATGAGTGCAACTTTTAATCACTTTCCTGTTTACTATTTGTGTGGGTTCTGGCAGTCTGGCCATTCCAGGAATTATCAAGTCCCATGTGGAAGTAGTGGTCAGTACTAATTATACAATGGGGCCCAAGATTACTGTACCCTGACTGGCCGGCTGATTCTTTATGCATGGGGTAATTTCTACATAACTACCGCATAAAGTACCAGTCGACTGTATACCTCTCAACTGTCCCTGATTACGAGGGAATACCCCACATTTTACCCCTCAAAACTGCTCTGTCCCTCTTCCATCCATCATAGAAAAGGTGCTGCCCACCCAAAGAAGATATTGTAAATTAAGACTTTAAAGTAGAATCATAGGTATCATAGGTATTTACAGAGCTTATAGTTTAGACTTTCATTCATAATGCTCGCTTAATCTATTTATATAACTTACCTCAAATATTGATACAATTTACTCTTAAACTGGTTTGCGATTGTGCTGTCAACCATTTCTAAAGGGAGTTTGTTCCATAGTGGAACTACTCTCTGGTTATACCACATCATACTGCTCACCAGTTTGCACTGCCTACTTTTTAGCTGAAGTGGGTGAGAGTTAGTCATGTAGATCGGTGTAGCCAGAGATTTCAGATCTGCACACCAAGTGGACTCACTGCAACCCCCCCCCCCCCGGGGTGTAGCCAGACAATATACAAATGTACACCAGAACCATGTTTGTTGCCTCATTTGGCACAATAAATACAACTTTTGTATCTCATGACAATGGTTGTTGCCATGCATGGGTAAATACAAATGCCATGCATTGTTCCCTAAGACACCCACATACCAGCCCAGAGCCTGTAAAGTTGTATTGTCCTCGGGATGAAAAGACAGTATTAGTGACCAGTCCTTCTAGTTTTGACTCCTATGAATAAAATTACAGAAGGGTTCAGTATTTTCTTTGTTAGTTTTCATGGACAAAGGAAGCAGTTCAGAGCCTATTTGCTACCCCCCTTAAATAAAATTGCACACCATGGAGTACTTGGAGTATGCATGGCTACACCCATGATGTAGATCTGTTCCCTGCTTTCCAGACCCAAGGTGTTCCATACCTTGTCATCTGACTAAGCTCTGTGCAATAGGCACATGTCCCCTCGTGTTCTTCTGTATTCCAGAAAATACATATCTAGTTCTTTCATTCTTGCCTCATAGTTCTTATCTTTGAGGTTTTCCACAGCTCTAGTTGCCCTTTTCTGCTCACTCTCAATCATTTGAATTGTACCTTTTTGTATGGAGGCCTGACTTGTGCTCCATATTCTAGGATAGGTCACACCAGAGATGAGTATAACGGGACTATAACCTCCCTTTTCCTGCTCTCAGCATGTCTAAAAATACAATTTAGTGTTTTATTTCCATTCTGTACTATATTTTGCAGTGCGACTTAAATGTGAGGTCCTGCGAGATCATTATGCCCAGGTCTCTTTCTTCTGTTGTTCTCTTGAGTTTAATATTGTTTAATGTGTATGAGTTTACAGGATTTCATTTCCTCATGTGCATCACTATGCTTTTGTCTTGATTTAGATGTAATTTATGCTTGCTAGTCCAACCCTGGATGTACTGTAGTTTAATGCTTGCTGGAGTGCTTTTGCATCTCATTTGTTCTGGATTATAGCCCCTAGTCTACAATCATCAGTGAATTTTGTTAGCCATATTTTTTCATGATTGTATTGGATAGAGGAAACATAGATATTAAATAAGCAAGGACCCAACTCTGATCCCTGGGGCACCCCGCTTGTTACTTCAGCCCAGTCTGAAAGAACTCCCTTTATACTTACTCTCTGTTTCCTTTTGGCTAGCCATGCCTGTATCCAGTTTACTAAATTGTCTTGCAAATCCATTTTATGTTGTACCTCTACTAGTTCTGCAAGGGGGAGTTTATTAAATGCCTTGGAGAAATCCAAGAATACCACGTCCACTGAGTCCCCTATATCCAAGGCCCTGGTTACCCTATTGTAGAACTATAATATGTTGGTCTGAAAGGATTTGCCTTTTGTGAAACCATGTTGTGACCTGTCGTTTAGATTTTCCTTGCTGTATAACACTAGATATGTGATCTTTTAGGATACCTTCTAGTATTTTTAAAAGGACAGCTGTCAAACTGACCGGATGGAAGTTGGATGGATCTGATCAAGGGAATCACTGTAGCCACTCTCCATAAATCCACCACCTCTCCCTCATCTAAAGAGGTTTGGAAGATGTGGGTAAGGGGTGGGTCTAGCTCAGCACTCAGTTCCTTGACTATTCTGGGATGTATCCCATGTATCCCATCTGGACAAGGATATTTATTTGGGTTTACTTTTCTCAGCTGTGCTTCCATATCTTTTAGATCTATATGCATGGAACTAACATTGTTAATCGATGGGTTTATCATTGTGCCCGTGTTTGATTTAAGGTTAAGTACTGATGCAAAGTAGGTGTTCTGAATGTTGGCTAATTGTTTTACATCTGATATTATGCGATTGTCTTGGTTTATTAGTGGACCTACTGAATTATTTCCCCCTTTTGTCTTTTTTGTTTATGTGTGAGCAAAATGCCTTGTGTTTATCTTTAGATTTGGCTGCTAACTTTGGTTCCTATCCTGATTTGGCTTTTTGATCCCTTTTTTTACCTTTTTAGTTAGGTTTTTATAATGTGACCACCCTGATTCCTGGTTTTTACGTTTACATTTTTTAAACAGCTTGTCTTTCATTTTAATTAATTTTCATCTTTATGTACACAGCCCCCACCCTGTGGAACTCTCTACCTCATTGGATTTGAGAATGCCAGATCATGGAGAGCTTTAAGAGGGCCTTAAAGACCCATCTGTTTCATCTCGCTTTTGGGGATTTTATGTAATATATATTGGTGTAAAATCTGGAATTACCCTGTGTTTTATCATTTTATTGTTTTAACGTGTTTTTACTGTCAGTATTTGTACAGCGCTTTGATGTACATTCAGAATGTCAACTATGTAAATGAAAGCTCACAACACTGAGGATACCACCAGTACTTTTATTTGTTCAAAGTTTAATATTGCTTTAGTATCATAAAATATTATGAATTCCTGCTTGAAAATTGTACTTCGCTGCACTTACTCTCTGTGTGGGCAGCACCTTCCCAATGTGGAGCAGAGTACTTCTGACTGCGCTATAAAAATAAAGATTATTATTATTTTTAATCCTCCTGAGAGACATCCAGTTTGGTGTTCATTCTTTTATGCTGTATTTGGTTTTGTAAGGTATGTTTTTATAGATTTTCTGGTTCAATGTTTTGCAAAAGGGGTCCCACATGGTGTGTAATGATTTATCTTTGAACTCCTTATCCCATTTCCACTTGGCCATACTAGCTTTCAGCTGTATGAAGTTAACTTTCCCAGAATTTAGGACATTTGTGTTTCCTGTTTGATTGGCACATATTTCCTTTATTTCAAAGTTAACAGTTTCATGGTTGCTATTACTAAGGGGTGCTGATGTATTACACCCAGTAACGGTGACAGAGAAATTGATAATATTTTAACAGGCTGAATCAAAAATAAACTTTATAGCTGACCCAGTGGCACTGAGGTGTTGGATGCCTTACCTTGTGTTGCGCCAGCAACCTAGGTTCTGGAATGACCTCGGATCATTGGGGAGCTGGCATGGGGGAGGGAGGGAGCAGGATTAAGCAGCTGAAAGGCAGCTCTCATTTCCTCTCCCAAGGGAGGTGGCTTGCTCCTCCGTAGTTCTGCTCCCATTGGCTGGAGGTCTGATGGGACGTATAAGTGGAGGGGGTGGCAGAATATTGCCAGAGGTGGGGCGGAAGGGGCCGAGCTGGTACCCGGTGTATGTGTGTGCCTCCACCCACATGCAAGTGCATGTCTGCCAGGGTCCCGGGGGGTGGGAGAAAAAATGCAAAAACTGCAAATTTAAAAAAATTTACTTTGTACAAGTAAAGGTAATTGTTTCCTCAATATGCTGAGCTTGTAGCTTCATGTTTGAATGTGTATCCCTCATTATGAATGTCTGTGTCCCACATTGTCCCTCATTGTGAGTGCCTGTGTCCTTCATTTCAGTGACAAAAGGTTGAGAGGTATGGTCGATTGCACACTGAAAGCAAACGTAAAACAAATCATTACATCCTCCCGAGCATTCCAACCAAAACTGTAAATGCCACCATCTTTGTTTTCGCTAACCTAGTGCCAGCTGCGTCTCTATGTTATCACCCTACTCTTTCTCTCCCAGTACTAAAAACAAAAGGGGGGGGGTGTTGGAGTGAAATGCAACAAAATACCAAATAAATCCAACCTCATCAAGAATAAAACAGATGTAACCCCTAGATGGCGCTATCCCAGGGGCTACTACCCCTGCCTGATTTGCCACTAACAGGTTGAGGGGCCTGGATCCAGTGGCGGGTGCCTCCACCCAGAGGTCAGGGTTTGCAATAGTTAAACTAACTTGGTCACAGCCCTCTGGGACACTGTAACCCCCCTTTCTTCCCACTAGTGGCCCACACAATATATCAGAATTACCTTCACAGTATACACTTACCCCCAGGTCTGGTTCCGCACTGGGACCTCCTGTGAAATGAGATACAGTGCAACAATCACAGTACAGTACTTTAACATAGACAAATACCTCAGGCAGTATAACTTTGCTGAAACAAGCAGCTCTGATTTATTTAGGGGATATAACAAGGACAGGGAAATCAGGTTAATTAGCTTATCACTCTGATAATCTACCTATGGCTCTGTGCACAGGCCTATCCCTATCAGTTACTGTCCCTGGGTACCCAAGCCCTAGTGGCTAGTCCAAACCGTGGCAGCTGGTAGGGCCCTTTCACACAGAGAAAAGGAGAATTAAACAGTCAGTAGTACAGTAATTCCATTTGGATTTAATGTGGCAATTCAACAGGGAGCGACCCTGAATTAGTACTCACGACCTCCAAATAAGATAGGGTCCTTCAATGTCAGCAGGGCTCACTTGAGGTACACAAACCTCTTACACATCCATATAAAAGAAAGCACTATACCAGGCAGGCTACATCTGTATCCCGATTGCAATTACTGCACAATACCCGGAGAACACACAGCAGATTCAGTTCCTGACAGACCGAAGTGAAATTTTCAGCAATCCTCCAGTCTTCTACAGGGTGAGCCTGGTTTCTACTCTTCAGAGATCCTTTGATTCTTTTCACAGGACGGATTCAGTCCTAACAAGCTGTTACACAAGCTGCAGACCGGAACTCTGGGCCTTACACATGTTTTTGACTAAAACTGCACACTGAAAAAGCACAGGGCTCCTTCCTTCTTCACTGCCAAAGCTCAACTGAAACTCCAACTGACAAAACTGGCACTTCCTTTGAGTTCCTCCCAGTTCTTGACTGGATTGGCTGTCACTCACAATAGACTGCTGCTGTTGGTCCAAAAGGTGCTGAAGTCTAAACTACATCTCCCAGAGTCACTGTCTATACAATCCTCTTGTGGCTGGCTCAGATTATGAGTCCAAGTTCTGATTCGTCAAGGCACCATTTTAGAGCTAGCTTACCCACACTGATTGGTCCAGTTCAGCAGTTCAAAACTAGAATGGGGAACTAGCAGACACAGTTCTGACTGCAAAGAAAGCAGGTTAGACAAACTGTAATTTCATTATTACTCTAAATAATTTCTGGCAAACAGTTACATCTTTCAGATAGGTTCCCTTTGCACTCTAGTGACTGCAAAATGAAGTGAATTGGCAGCAGCTTGAGTGGTACTCAGAGAAGCACACAGTCCCCCATACAAACTAATTATGTCTGCAAGTAGACAGCTCTTAAAGAGACAGTACCAGAGGCTCTAAAAACACTCACTGATAAATGGCTTAAATGCCAAACACCATTCAGGCTTGGAGCATTCAAGCAAGCTCCTGGAAGTCTTTTGGGAACCCCATTTGCAGGGGGGTTACACATACAAAAAGAGTACAGGCAGAGGGCAACAAACACTTCCTTCAACTATAATCTACTCAGCAACAAGGAACTATGTAGTGTGAGAGAATATTTCTACGGAAAATTTTTAAAAAATGTGGATTATTGCTTAAAAATCCTGAGATGTTCAGAATGCCAGACCCCACACAAGTGGTAAAATACAGAGTGAAGGAGCCCATGCAACAGTTGCATGTGATCTGGCATTTCAAATGTTGTGGATTTTACCACTTGCCTGGATTCTTGCAGGTCTGGTATTACGGCAAGTATCAATACACAAATAAAAAGCAAGAGGGTCGCTGAGAGATTTCAAATTGCCAGTCAGAACAGCTGGTGGCATTCTGCAAACAGAGAGTGTGAAGTCTGTCATACGAAAACTAACTGCTTGATAGAGATTGGGCAGAAGTGTGGCCAGAAATGTCTGTTTTGTACACATGCTTTCCGACTGCCCCCCCAATTGTCATTTATGATTGTGTACTCTTTTGCATATACAGTAGGAACACAAATCAGGTTGTTGCCAAAAAGTATTTAACATTCCTCAACATTTTGTTAAATGAAAGAAGATTGCCTCCTCTAATCTCAAAACATGTCCCTTGCTTGTAGCCTATCTATGCACTAAATAACAAACAGTGCTTTCATGTAAATTGTAATAGCCAGAAATCAGTGACCACAGTAAAGTTATTTTTATTTTAGTCTTTGGTAACCGGGTAAGGCAGACTAGGCACAAGTGCCGGTTTTAAGGGGCGTACTGGTAGCACTGGGCGGTTAAGTGATTTGCTCAGAGTCACACAGTATGCAAGTGGAGGTTGTGAGAATCAAAACGAGGTCTGGTCTGCTGGTGTACCAAGCTCATTCACAGCTTGTTACTCTAATCTCTAGGCTATACTGTCAATACATTAGTATAATACATTAGTGGCATATTCTCCTTGATTCTAAATTACAGTGGCAAGGGTTTGCAAAGTTTTATGTTTCATACCTCTCAACTACTTGTCACTGGCAGGTGGGATACAGACACTCAAAATGAGGGCCAGTATGGGGATACTGGACCTCAAAAATGAGAGATACATTCAGAATGTCAACTATGTAAATGAAAGCTCACAACACTGAGGATACCACCAGTACTTTTACTTGTTCAAAGTTTAATATTGCATTAGTATCATAAAATATGAATTCCTGCTTTAAAGTCGTACTTCGCTGCACTTACTCTATGTGTGTGGGCAGCACATTTCCGACGTGGAACAGAGTACTTCTGACTGGTAAAATGAGGGACAATTAAAAGGTAGGAAATATGTTTTGGCACAGCTGCTAATGTGTAGTTTGTACACCGTCTTGCACCTTGGGAGAGGAGTTTTCAGATGCTCAGGATGGGTTTCCGACCTCCACTAATACATAAACACAGGCTTTCATTTATGAGCTCGATACTGTCTGTTACAGTCACAGTGCCCGGTGAAAAAAGTAAAGCTGGCTATCTGTACACATCTTCCTTTCTGTTCAGCCCGACATTCCCAGCGGAAGTGCCAAGCTGCCCAACCCATTCCAAGTGCCTGGAGAGGGCAGCAGGGAGGCGGGTCACGTGACGCACGTCGGGAGTTGTAGGAAACGGCCTCGTTCTGAGAATCAGGGCAACACCTAGAGAAGTCGGGAATCCGTGGAAAAGGAAAGGGAGAAGGAACGGAGCAAGGGAACGGCAAGCCGGTAGCAGCAGTGGTGACGAGCTCATCCGCCCCGCCGGATATGGGCAGAGTTCCCTGCTGAACACAGAGCAGCTTTTCGGTTCGGTGTAGAAGACGGGCTTTCAGGAGTCGGATTGAGGCAGCAGCATGTCGCGGGCAGTGCTGCAGCCCAGCCAGCAGAAGCTGGCGGAAAAACTGACCATCCTGAACGACAGGGGCATCGGGATGCTCACCCGCCTGTACAACATCAAAAAGGTAAGGCAGAGACTCGCAATTGCCGGGGCTTCTGGTTGGGAAACCCTCCAGACTCCGGCCCAGATGTCGATGGAGCAGCGGGGCCGTATCCTAGGGAAATAGAGCAGAGATGGCAGGAATGAAGAGGAAAAACATCCTGCAGGCCTCGTAGGACTGTATTGTACGGCTAGCTGTACGGTACAGCAGAATAGTGCAGTTTGTGGGGGCAGGGCAGGCCTTACTAAGATTTGGTTAGAAATCTAGTTTTATGTTTGACAGATGCTTTACGTGTATGCACATTTCATTTCTATATAGGCTTTGTAGTTGAACCTTGCAAGAAGGCAGCATCCTAAAAATAAAGAGGGTTCTTACCTTTCATATAAAATTCGAAGGGCTTGGTTTTCAATTTTTATACCTGGCATATAATGAAAATACTAGTTTAATTGTATTAAAGAAGTCAAAGAGTGCCCCCCAAAAAAAAAAAAAATATCACCGTATGCATGTGTGATTTGAGATGTTAATGTACAAGTTGTGTTTTGCTGAAAACACCCAGGTCGTGCCTATAAACAGACCTTTAGTCTAGTGTACTTACTCGGTAAGCCACATTGAATGAAGTTGTATGCATACAAAATAGACTAGAAATACACTAGGCGTCTTTTTTGCCGGGATATATTGAGTTCCAGGAATGGCTGCATCTTTCAGAAGTGACTTGTCAGTTGTTATCTTCATGCTTGATAAAAAACACAAAACTGAACTGCATTTGATTGACCAAGTTTAATACTAATAGTCCACGCGATTGTGAGAAAGAACACACGTTTATTACGACAATACTGATTTGTAGGCGTGTGCCAGTCAGCACGGTAGACTGAAACTTCTCTGGCCTCAGTTTTTGAGGATGAATGTCAAAAACTTCCAGATATCCACATTTGGAAGTAATTCCAATTTCTTGCAAGTCAAACGCCTTCCAATTATTAAAAGTCATTATTCAAAGAAATGCTGTACGTATTTTAGGGATTTTATTGATAAAATGATGCCCCTTGTTTCCAGAAGTCAACCATTTTTGATTTCCATGCCTGCGAAAATTAGTTGTTGCTTAATTGTATTTTTTCTGTCATGGAAGTCATCTTTATTTTGGAAGTGTTAAAGTTATATTTGCAAGTCACATGCTTCCAAAATGAAGTTACCTAAAGCCCAGCCCAGCCCCCCTAGATAACCCATTCCTTCCTAGTACAGTTTCTCCCCCACCCAAGTTTTATTGTGTCAGGTCAAGTTTCATGGATTTTTTTTGTCTTTTATTGTACTGTTATGAAAGCATTCTGTAGAAATAACATTTTTTCTATCTAATTGTTTAGGTTGTTTTCACTTTACTTACATTTGGTTACCACTGTAACCCAGTGGGACTTCCATTGTCGGCGTCCCTGTGGTTAACCTGGAAAGGCTCTCTGGCTTAGTGTGTCCAATCAATAACTTGTGAATAAATAAATATACATTTATTTAAAGTAAGCAGCACATGTAGGGTGAACATCTTTTGCCGTTTTATTACACTGTAGATCACCTTTTGTCTCCTGCTTTGTAAGATGACCTAACCTGTTTTGAATGTATTTTCATTATGTTTTCAAAGATTTGAGATGTTATTGGTGTAGTATATTATTAGCCCCTGCTTAGCAAGTTTAATACAAGTTGGAATGAGAACAAATATATTTCCATTACAGTTTGTTTGACAAGATTTGAAGTGCCACCAAACTATAGTGTCATTAAATATGGCTACTTTATAGTTTTTGAACTTTGAAATAGTTACTACTAAGCTTAAGGAAATATGACTTCTCTCATGTTTTCAACCTCCTAAATCACTTATGTGATTTCAGTCAATTAGCTGTCTTATCCTTTGTACAGTGGTCTTCTTGTGAGGGAGCTTTGCACTTCACAGGTGGGGGGAGAGCATTGAACTTCATTTTAAACGTAAAGTAAACATGAAAAACTCCAAAATCACTCTAGTCAACTCAAGTGATTTATAACATGTTTATATGTGCACTGAAAAGTGTCTCTTATTGAATTAAAAAAAAAAAAAAAAAATATCTTGTGCTGTTTGGAACTGACAGAACCACTCAGCCTCACAGTGTGGTCATCTCACCCAAACCACATGAAAGAACCTTTTTTATTTAATATGAGGCACCCCTCAGTACACATAAATACATACAGTATTTGCATTTCAACACCTGGGGCTGACTCTCAGTCGCCAAGTGTGGGGCAAAACAACTGATCAGTTGTGATCACATTGTTATTGGCTGTGCACAAAGGGCTGACACTTTGTCACTGAGGCAGAGGAGTCCCCCACCGTGGTTAAATGGGAAGGCAAATTAAACACTCCAAATGTTAGCAGGGCTTAAAATTCAGGGGGATTGCGGGATTCTTGCATTTTTTTCAACCCAGTTTTATAACTTTGGGAACACCTGGTGGTATCCCCCCCCCTTACAAAATCAGCTGACCTTTTACTTTTTCCCCACTTCTGAATTTACTCAAAACACTGCCATTTCAATAACCCCCTTAAATTTTGGTAATCCTCTCCTTACTTGTAAGATCTGGAGAGGGGAATCCTCCTATGACGCAAAGGTGAATTTTAAGCAGTGTGTTAGTGTACACAAACTGGGTTTGCAGACGCTGACATGTGACTTTCCATGGACTTTTATAAATGGAAAAATGTTAGTCACACAGCGCTGTGCCATGCACAGATGTCCGTGAGACAGACACTACTGCTTAAGTCTTCACTACCACCTACCCAATCCTTGTCCTTTATGGCCTGTGTCTGGGCTGATGTTATTGGCCCTTTTGCAGCCCCCCCCCAAAAAAAAAATCTCAACTTGAATATAGTCCTTGGCATTTAGTGAACTTCCTCTTTAGATCTGTTTGTGTCTCCTCATCATAGTGGTCATTCGCTGACCTTTGCCCTGCTGACACACATGTTGCAGATGCGGTGTCCAGATACCCTTACAACCTGCACTCAACAGTTTTAGGGCAGGGGTGTTGAAAAGTGTTGTGCTTGCAAATGTGTGGATCACGGTGCTTTGAAAATTGTCCTGTGCGCTGTTTGCATGGTGCCCCCCACACCCTCCTGTGTATATCCACAGACTGAAATACAGATCGGTTTTAACCCTCTTTTTAGTATTACCCATGGGTTGGCAAGCAGGGGCGTTCCCCAGAAGTGCTGTGGGAACACTTTTGCAGCACTAGCTTGGGACTGAGATGCAGACCTCCATTGTTCAGTATCCCTTTTCTTGGTAGTAAGGTAAACTGGCATGCAGCTTCCACTGCCACTGACCTGATGGGATACAGGAAACATCTGGGTGAACTCCAGGCTACAAAACATCTTTACCATGGGAGACACGGTATGAAATGTAGCACCATATAAATGGATTTAGAAGTAAACCTGAACAGCAGGGATGAGCATCAGGGGGTTGAAATGAGGGCATAGTGAAGTATTTAAACATGTTTATAACATGAACTGCTGCTGCTAAGACTAAAGGATACAACTTTACAGGCACTCCATAAAAACGGTTCCTTTGCTGGTATTTCGTTTGAGCTAAAATGTTACAACAGAAATACTGACACAGCCTTGGGAACTCTTGTTGCAGTATGTAAACGATGCAAACAGAGTCCCATGCAGTCTGCTCATTTCAGACGGGCTAACTCTGATTATTTACACCCAGTAAAGTTTGTATTGCAGGCTTCATCGCCTAACTGAGCTGGGAGTCATGTTTTTCACTGTCTGTGTATCAAAACATTCAGTGTGCTGGGGAATGTGGCCTATCTGAAAAATTACGTGGTGCCTAGGGCAGTCCGAATATGGAGACAGAAGGCTGTTCCTGTGAGTATCTTGAATCTAGTGAGCTACGAGATCACAGGCAGCATGGATTTCTGGTGTGGTGGTGGTCTTGGTGGGATGATGACAAACAAATCAAATGAATTTCTTAGACTGGATGTCCAAAGAAATAGATCAGGGGAGGGCAGTGGATGTGGCTAGCTGGACTTCAGCAAGGCATTCGACAGTGTGCCACACAGGAGACTGATGTAAGAAATTAAGCAGCCTAAGGGTGGGATCCAAAATGGTGAATTGGGTTAGAAACTTGTTAACAGATAGACAGAGGGTGGTGGTTAATGGCACTCACTCTAGTGATGGGAGAGTGACCAGTGGGGTGCTGCAGGGATCATTACTGGGACTGGTCCTCTTCAGTGTCTTCATAAATGACATTGTATAAGATCTGGAAGGGAAGGTATGCCTTTTTGCAGATGATATCAAAATCTGTAATAGGGTGGACACTCGGGAGGGGGTAGGGAGAATGTGTAGGGATCTTAGGAAACATGAGGAGTGATCAAGAGCATGGCAGTTGGATTAAATGCCAAAAAATGCAAAGTCATGCACCTAGGGTATAGAAACTCAGAAGATGAGTACAGGATGTGGGGGAGGTACTGACAGTCACTAAGCAGAAAAGGAGCCTTGGGGTTATGATAACTGCTGACCTCAAAGTGGCAGAGCACTGTGACAAAGCAGTGGGTATGGCTAGTGGGATGCTGGGGTGCATAAGCAGGGATATCTCTAGCAGCAGGAGGAGGGAGGTTTTGTTGCCACTATATCACTTGCTGGTTAGACCCCATCTGGAGTACTGTGTCTTGTTTTAGAGGTCTCGCCTCTAAAAGGACATAGGGTGGAAACAGTCCAGAGGAGGACAACTGAAACAGTGCAGGGGGTTGCATGAGAAGTCCTACGAGCAGAGACAGAGGAATCTCACCATGTACACCCTGGAAGAGAGAAAGGCAAGTGATTACATGATAGAGACCTACAAGTATCTCACAGGGTTGAACAGGGTGCAGGAGGGGAGTCTCTTTCAAATGAGAAACCGCACCAGGACCAGGGAGCGTGCTATGAAGCTGGTGCAGGAAAGGTTTTAGGACAGATGTGAAGAAGTACTACTTCACTAAATGGATGGTAGATGCCTGGAACAAACTGACAGCAATAGTGGTGGTATTGGTAAATTGGCAGTGAGGATCGCCAGAGCCTGATTGGGGTCTACGGAGACAGATTAGGCCAGGAACATATAGGCAGACTGATGGACCAAGCAATCTTTTTTTTTTTTTTTTTTTGCCAACAAATTCTGTGTTTCTACCACGTATGTGCACTAGGCAACTTTTGGGCACAACCTGGCATGCAGCAAGACGGAACCAATACAGTAAACAATACAATGTTAAAAAAAAAAAAATGAAATAACAGAAAAACACATTCGTACAAAAGGAATATGTGCATCATTATTTGTCAAATAACTCATAACATTTGTTCAGAATTGGTTACAGTTAGGAATATCTATGATGTTTTCAGGGAACGAGTTCCAAAAGTTTGGAACATAATAGGCAAAAGCCTTTTGACCCATCTTAGAAGACACACTGTTATTCCAGCTGAGTGTTAACGTTGGATCACTAGTTTTGGCTACTAAATTAAGTTTGTAGTAATTCAAATAAAGTAGCAGTAGTTTGAGTTAGGATATTATGTATGAAGCATCCTAGTATAAAAGATGTTTGGAAGATGTTTTGGAAGTAAGTAACCACTTTGAGTTCCAAATACAGGGACGAATAATGGGTCAATCAACCAGCCAAAGGCAAAACGGCATGTTCTAATATATTCAGTTTTGAAAGATAACAGGGAAGTACCAATAAAAATGGAGTTTGGGGACTAATGTACCCTGTGCTATAGAAGCCAAATATGTTTTTTTCATCAAATTGTGTCCAACTTTTTATGATAAGCCAAATCTAGTATAGAGCGGTTTGGTAGCAGTTGAAATATGGTACTGAAAATAAGACTGTGTTACCCTATTCATATTTATCTTCATTGGGCTTCTTTTAGCATTGGGCAAGTGATGTTAAACCTTGGCCCTCCTACGTTTAGGGATCGGCACCCCCAAGGCTTTATGTTGTAAATCTGCTTAGTGCTTTTCTCCTACACGGCACCACTTCAGTGTGTTTAAACATGGGATGGGGTGAGAGTTAGGGCCAAGGACCCCAACACACACCCGATGCCTCTTGGTGAGGCGGGCTGGGTGGGGTGCAAGAGGTGGGAACCCTAAAATCGAATTTCCTCACTTTTTCTTTGTAGAAGAACCATAACTGATGCATTAATGAAGTTTTTTGAATAGAAAAAAAAATGTATGGTTAGTTCTAGAGCACAACTGTTTGTGTGGGGGGAAAAAAAAAATCAATCAAATCTAGTTTGGGGTTTCAGTACAGGGTTAAGAGCGCAGCACCATGAGTGTAGTCTACAAGTTCTGTAGATTTCTGTTTTTACAGTTTAGAATAATTGATATTTGGATAAATTGATTACCTTTTACAAGGATTAGAAAATTAACTTCCTACATTTTTCTACAGTACTTAATTTGCTTACTGCTCTACAACATGAAACAGGCAGTAGGCCTTGAAATGATTAATTTTCTACTTGTTGGCAGGTTGGACCACAAAAATAGTTGAGACGTACCTCATAAATGAGTGTTATGCAGTATTTTTATCAGTGTACTAAAGCATCTACAGCTAAGACTGCACATTGAGTTCTCCCCCCCCCCCCACATGATTGTTACCAATGCGTCCAAGGGGAATGTGCGTGGGGGGACACACGACCTGTGCCTGATGCCAAAAGAGGGGGAAGGTAAGGGAGAAAAGTTGGAAAAAACAAAATGCACCGGATGCCCTTAATGATGGTGCTGGTGCCCTTGGGCCACACCTCATGTGGATCCCGTGTGGTACAATGGCAGGGGGAGTGGAGGATGTTATTGGGGGTGCTGCACAATGCCTGAAGCAGGTGCTTGGTAGTGGACCACAGGCCAGAAAGCTTTGTGGAACACAAAGGAGCCTACGTGGATAGATGATGTTGGATTTTAATGGGCCAAAACGAGTAGGTGCTGTGTGATTTCATTTATTGGTTGTCATGTATTTAAGAGTAGCAGAAACATTTGTAGGCTGGGAAAACAAAAGGGTTGAGTAGCTGGCAAACCTCTCTAGAACATCTGTTTATCCGCAGGGCAAGTACAGGATTTGGGGGGGGGGGGATTCAGGTGGTGTGGGCAGGCTACCATGTAAGACAGTGAAAGGGATACGCATCCTGTGTACTGCCAGGGCTGTGCAGTGCACACCTTCCTGTCTGTGGATGGCAGGGGATATATCTTTGGCTACTGCAGAGTGGTTGACACTGTCAAGAGGTGTAGAATACATTGCTAGGTTTGAGTGGCAGATTGAGGCATCACCGGGACAGAGATGTGCCAAGTGTTGAGTAGGCAGGTACACTAAAGGCTACCCCTCACCAGGATGAAATTGGTACTGGTGGATGGTGAGGGGCTGTCAGTGCTGCAATTCGAAAGTCTCTTGTTTATTCACATAACTGGTACATATTGCAGGTACATGTATTTAGTACTGGTGAAAAGTGAGGGACTGACAACAGTGGAAACAGCAGCCCTCTTTATGTACATGGCCTGGTACAGAGTGAAGCACAGTAACTTCAGTGTGATTCTGTACACTGTCCAGCACGTACAGGCGTTGGGGGTAACTGCATAAGCACGGAGCAGTGTTATTTGGCACAGAGTTTTTATCACAAGAATTCTGAGTTGCATAAAATACTACTACCCTGTCAGTACTTTATTCTGACCTGTATAGTATGCAGTCATGGCAAAACTAATTCCTCCGAGGTGTGTGCAACCGACATAGTGGTTGCTACATTGCAGTCACATTGATTATTACAGTGACCTGCCTGATAAGAACATTGCCCTTCCCCCATGCAGTAGATACACACACACACACTGCCATCACAAGACCATCCTTGTTGGCACAGTCCAACTCTTAGTCGTTCTTTTAAGGATGTTGGCCCTGTAGTATGCAGGGAGTGAGATGGTCCACCTCATATGTCTACCATACTTCCTTTTGATCAAGTATATAAAGCACGGCTTTGTTATATACCTCTTTACCTTGTCTGGTCTTATTTTGCTTGTATGTGTCTGGCTCATAGTGGACTTCATATTGAATTCAAGGGCAGGCAAATGTAGTGTTCTTGAATAAGAATCAACAAATTGGTCACCAGCCAAAACTGTGTTCATGTTTATTTAGTGGTGAAACATTCAGAGCACACTCATGTAGGGTGTGACGTTCTTATACCTTCTGTGGACACCTGCTTGTCCTTACTGCTTGTCCACAGGCACCTTAGAAAACTGGTGCTGTTTTTTTTTTGTTTGTTTGTTTGTTTGTTTGTTTTTTTGTGTTTTGTGTGTGTTTTCCCAGAGTCTCGCTGCCATCGCTGTGGGCACTTGTTCCTTCTCCCCATGGAAGCAGAGAGGAGTGGTGGTGATGCTGTGACTGTGGCAGTTGACACATGCACATAATCGCGCAGTGATCAAGTGTGTGGCTGTAGTCACGTGGTGGAGAGCACTCTTGATAGGCTGCTGGCAGTGGGAGATCCATCCTTGACAGAGCATTCTTGTGAAAACAGTGTGCATTCCACCTTAATGCTTAGTGGGGCCAAAGATCGCAGCAGCAGCAAATAGGCGGCAAGCACAGGTTCTGAATCAAAAGCCCCTTTAAGGGCTTACAAAGTGAAGAAAAACAGTCAATATTCCTTTTAAGTACTTGTGTGATGGCAAACGCCACCAGTATAAAAACCCTTTTTAGGGCTTGTGGCAAGCTTACGGACTTGGGGCAGACCAGGGCAAGCAGGATTTTGAAAATGGAGCGGCAAATACGAAATGTTTCGGGTTTGTATTTTTAAATTTTACTTTCCCCAGTGGACACCCAATCCTCCCCCCACACACAAATTTCATACCTTGCTTTTCATGTCTTGTGATATTTGAGAGACATATTTGATCCCATTTTATCTGATGAACAACTCTTCCCTGAATAAAGGCATAACTATGCAGGCAGTGTCACAGAGAGATAAATGTGTGTGTTTGAACTGAACTAGGATAGGTTGGATTATTTAGCTGGTTTTGTTTACTGTGGAGTAGGGTGATGGACTGTGTATGTGCGCAAAACGGTTCCACCCTCAGAACGCGCCAGCATTACGGCGCAGTGCCATAAGGGCACCAATCGGCAATGTCGCCGACCACTGTTTTGGGAGACTGTGCCCCCCCCCCCACACCTCCTAACTATTGATACCAACTTGGGGGGGGCAGGGATCTCGGGGAGGGGGCAGCAAATCCAGATTTTGGCATCCTTATGGCTTGTCGCCGTAATACCTGCAGTGGTGCAAAACAAGAAGGATCTCTTGCTTTAGAGGAGATTTTTATGCTTTATATTCGTGGCTGAGTGTTTTACTTAAGCGATAAAGTATGACATGATGTGGGTTACTGGGGTATTTACCCACACCTCATGTGGTGTTATGAAGCGCAGCTGAATGACTTAACCACATGAGAAGTGGGTAATTTTCCCCCAGTCTACATCCTGGAGTACCTTATTGCAATTATACAATGGAACATGTGTAAAATTAATTTTAAAATGTTCTTAATTATGTTTTGTTTTTGCTTTTCATAAATGTCCTCCCTCAGCCGTATGTTATTGCAGGATTTATCCATGGGCAAAGGTCTTAGCTGACCAATCAGGTTACAGGATTTTTTTTTTTTTTTTTATGTCCATTGTATGATTAGTGTTTTGCTTCTCATTTGCGAGTATACTAGTGCCCTTGAATCAGAGTTTGAAAACCTTTACACATGCAGTTTGGTTACTTCTGCCATTTGTTTTCATATAGTTGTTTGCACCTGAGTTGCCTTCTCTCAGGTTGTGAACATCCTAACCCTGTTAGCTGTTTCTTGTAACATGTCATTTCTAGATGCGTCCTGGGAGGAAGGGGAGTAAATGGTACAAGATGAACAGTAAAATACCTTGCGTAAGGTGCAGTGGTAATGAAGTACAGTAAAAATCCATGCAGTAAATTAGAATGAAATGTATATCTGTGCATAGTCACAGTTATGACTTATAATGCACATTAAGAATCCAGTGCTGAAGCGTGCAGGTAGCAATGCAGATGGTGGCGGGATAATACCACCCAGACTGTAGGGTGTGGCTAACTAAGCGGAGCTGGCGGTATACTCAGGAACATAGGTACCAAAATAGATGTTAAGGCACAGTTAACCTGGAGGTGGGAGAAATTTGGTCACAGCTTGGGGGGGGGGGCCCAGAGTGCTGGGACTGTCATAAAGGCAGCGTGGGGGACTTTTTTTTTTCTTCTCTATCCGTTTTGTCCCTTCTCTTATGTTGCTCCCCATGCCTTCTGCTAGGTGCCAGGCAATGCCCCAGGAGGCCCACGAGCATGCAGTGACGTCCCGTAGAGGAGATAAGCTACATGGTCTACCACAGGGAGCTCTGTGGAACGCCGTGCCATCGGTCCCTGTCTGGAAGCAATGCCGTGTGGCTCCAGCACCCAAGTCCATCAGGCCTGCTGATTTGACTGTGAGTCTGCTTCCGAACCCACTGGCTGGCCCTGCTTCAACACATTTCGAAATTCTACTTTTGGCGGTGGTGAAGGGGTGGAAAACTGCATCTCCAGAATTTCTAGGGACTTCACCAGAATGCATGTCTTGTAAATTCTGGTGATGTCGCTGGAAATTCTGTGCTGCCTTTTTTTTCTACCTAAAGTGGGTTCTACAGGGGGACCTGGAGGCTCTGGAAAGGTGGTCTAGAAAGTGGAAACTGAGGTTCAATGCAGGGAAATGCAAAGTACTGCACCTGGGAGCCAGAAACCTGGGCCAAGTGTACACCCGGGGGGGGGGGATGCTACAAGTCTCTGGCTGAGAGGGACCTGGGTGGTGGTGGATGTCAAGATGAACAACTTGGAGACTTGTAGGAGGGCAGCATCCAAGGCCAACAAGATGCTGGGATGCATTGCTAGGGGGATCACCTCCAGAAGGAGGGAAGTGATGCTTCCTCTGTATAACTGCTTGGTGAGGCCGTACCTCGAGTACTGCTTGCAGTTTTGGAGGCCACACTTAAAGAGGGACATTGTACTCCTGGAGAAGGTCCAGAGGAGGGCAACCAAAATGCTCTGGGGCTTGGGGACGGACCTATGGGGAGAGGCCGGAAGAGCTAAATATGTACACATTGGAAGAAAGAAGGGACTGGGGGGTAGATGATAGAGGTCTTCAGGTACATGAAGGGGGTAAATAGGGGAGGCGCAGTCAGGGTACTCTGAAGGAAGGGGGCAACTAGAGGGCATGGGTGGAAGCTGGATGGGGGAGATTCAGGGGAGAAAGGAGGAGGTGCTACTTCACTGAGAGGGTGGTGGAGCAATGGAATGCACTTCCTGGGGGGCTGGTGGAGGCAGAGATGGTGGAGGGGTTCAAGAGGGGGTAGGACAGATACAGGGGAAGGGTTCTGGAAACAAAGTCCAGTGCAGCGAAAATATCCGGGACTGGGAAGGGAGAAGCCCGAGAGGGCGAGGGGGGGCAGCAAGGTCGGCTGCCAGGGTGGGGGCTGACCAAACGAGCAGACGCGAAAGACCTATTCTTCTGGCATTTTAGTATGTTAGTGTTTATAACATTTGCTAGAACAACCAAATAGCCTGAGCAGATGTTAAGTGCCTAAAGGGACACTGTCCAGCTAAACTAATGCAGAGTTGATTGACTCTAAAACACAGAACTTAAAGCAGCAGTGCAACAAAATTGAACAAAAAAAATTCAGCCCAACCTTTTTTCACAATAAAAGATTCCAAGCGTATTCCATAGAAACATAGATGGCAGATAAGGACCACTTGGTCCACCCAGTCTGCCCATTTCCCTACCTACTGGATAAGCTGCAGATTCTAGTTAACCAACAGCCTACTTCCTGCAACCTCCCACTATAATTGCCTTATGTCTGTCCCATGCATGTTTGAATTCCCCCACTGTTTTAGACCCAACAACCTCCCCAGGAAGGCGGTTCCATGTATCCACCACTCTCTCCGTGAATAAAAATTTCCTCACATTACCCCTGAGCCGTCCCCCACCTCTATCTTTAAATTGTGCCTCCTTGTTCTTACACATCTCTTTTTCTGAAAGATGCTACCCTCCTGGACTTTGTTGATTCCCTTGAGGTACTTGAAAGTTTCTGTCATGTCCTCCTTGTCCCTCCTTTCATCAAGGGTATACATATTAAGCTCTCTCAGTCTCTCTTCATATGGTTTCTGATGCAGACCCTGCACCATTTTAGTTGCCCTCCTCTGGACTTCTTCCATCCTGTCTATGTCCTTGCGTAGATGAGGTCTCCAAAACTGCACACAGTACTCCAGATGGGGTCTCGCCAACTGTCCGTATAGAGGGATAACCACTTCCCTTTTTCTGCTTGTGATGCCCCTTCCTGTGCATCCCAGTATCCCCCTGGCTCTCCTTACCGACTTCTCACATTGCTTACCCACCTTTAGGTCATCTGATATGACTACCCCCAGGTCCCTTTCCATTTTTGTTGTTGTTAGTACCTCCCCTGCTATTGTGTACTCTTCTCCTGGGTTTTTGTTTCCCAGGTGAATTACTTTGCACTTCTTTGCATTGAATCTAAGTTGCCATACTGTATGTCTTACCATTCATCCAACCTTGCCAAGTCCCTTCTCATCTTTTCTGCCTCCTCTTGTGTATCAACTCTGTTACAGATCTTTGTGTCACCTGCAGAGAGGCATACCTTTCCCTCCAGACCCTCTGCAATGTCACCTATAAAGATGTTAAAGAGGACTGGACCCAGTACTGAGCCCTGAGGTACTCCACTAGTAACCTCCCTTTCTTCGGAATGTGTTCCATTCACTATTACCTTCTGTGTCCTGTTGTGCAGCCAGTTTGCTACCCAGGCTACCACCCTGGGACCCACTTCCAGGCTGGCTAACTTGGTTATTAATCTTTTGTGCGGGACTGTGTCAAATGCCTTGCTAAAGTCTAGGTAGGCCATATCCACAGCCCCTCCCTGATCTATTACTTTGGTCACCCAGTCAAAGAAATCAATTCGTCTGACATGACCTTCCTGCTGTAAATCCATGCTGCTTTGGGTCCTGTGCCCTGCTGGCCTCTAGGTGCTCAACAGTTTTTTCTTTCAGAAGTGATTCTGTCATTTTCCCTACCACTGAGGTCAAACTTACAGGTCTGTAGTTTCCTGCTTCTGCCTTGCTCCCACTTTTGTGAAGGAGAATCACATCTGCCCTCCTCCAGTCCTCAGGTACCACCCCATCCTGCCATGATTTGTTAAAAAATGTGGTCAGTGGTGTCACTAGGTCCTCCCTTAGTTCTTTTAGGATTCTGGGGTGAATCCCGTCAGGCCCCATTGCTTTATCCACCTTGAGTTTTAGAAGTTCTTTCAGGACTCTTTCTTTTGTAAATGGGCTGTTGTCAACCCCCCTACCCAGAGTGCTTCTGTTGTCTGGTTTAGGTAACTCCTCCTCATATTCTTTTGTGAATACTGAGAAAAAGTATTCATTCAGTATCTCTGCCTTTTCACTGTCTCCCTCTGCCCACCTCCCCTCTCCTTTATTAATCTCCACTATCCCTCCCTTAATGTTTCTATGCTTCCTAATGTACCTATAAAATGTTTTATCCCCCTTCTTAACTGAGTTGGCTATTTTTTCCTCCAGTTTTATTTGGTAGTAAAATTTTCTAGTTTTACCAAAATGTGAATATTTATTAAATGTTTTTTAATTCAGTTTTTTTTTTTTTTTTCTAAAGAAAAATAGATGACTGCCACATGGTAACAGTGATTGCAGAAAAAGACCAGAAGTCCATCGTTTCTGCCTGAAGTTCTCTTGTCTGCCTTGGGACCCATTGTCCATACATGATCTTATCCCTCCCGGTCACCACCAAACCCTTCACTTTGTTCCAGTCATGCTTGAAACCATTTGCAGTCTTGGAACCCACCGTCTCTGCTAGCAGACTGTTCCACTGCTCCACCACCCTTTAAATAAAACAGAATTGACAGCCTTCTTAAATCCCTCTCCCACCAGTTTCCACTTGTGACCCCAGGTTGTTGACTCTGTCCTTCTCCTAAATAGTTTCCCACAGTTCCCCTTGTGTATTCCCTTTAGGAACGTGAAGGTCTCCATCATATTCCCCCCTCTCTTACCCCGTCTTCAGTAGGTACATGTTCAGTGCCTTGAGACGATCTTTGTAAGAGCTACCCTGTTGGCCCTGAATCATGTTTGTTACCTTGCATTGCACATTTTGTCTCAGAAATAGCACTGTGGACCTGGCAAGGGTTAGGATCAAGAAAATAAAAAAATTTGTGCACGGTATAGGAGGTACCTAGAAACATACATTTGACAGATACTAACAGCCAGCAGAATAGGCCTGATGGTCTGTCGTGTCTGCTTGGTAGCCAGCCTCCTAATGGGTGCTTGCTTTTCCACCCCCCCCAGCCCGAGAGAGGGTCATCTTTTGCTTCAGTTTTGCCTTGTACCTGTCCCACCCCTTCTTGAAGCCCTTCACTGTGCCCTCCTCCACCAGACTCCCGGGCAGTGCATTCCATGGCTCCACCACCCTCTCAGTGAAGTAATGTCTTCTACGTTCCCCCTGTAATTTCCCCGCTCTAGCTTCCACTCATGCCCACTGGTTGTTCCCCCCACCCTTCTTTATTCTGAATATCTCTTAGGATCTGCCCTTGTTTATTCCTTTTACATATTTGAAGACCCCTATCATGTCCCCCGGTCTCTCTTCTCCTCCAGTGAGTACAGCCCAAGCTCTTCCAGCCTTTTCTCATAGGGCCCCCCACCATGTCCTGAATCATCCTGGTTGCCCTCCTCTGGGTCCTCTCAAGCAGTACTATGTCCTTCTTGAGGTGAGGTCTCCAGAGCTGCACACAGTACTCGAGATGTGGTCTGACCCAAGGCATTTATACAGAGGGAGGATCACCTCCCTCCTCCTGGATGTAATCCCCCTGCTATGCAGCCCAGTATCCCATTTGCTTTTGCCGCAGTTCTTATGCAGTTTTCAGTGTTATTCATTTTGACGTCCACCGCCACCCCTAGATCCCTCTCGCTCGATGTGGCTTGCCGTGTGATTCCCCCCCAGGGTGTATACATAGCCTGGGTTTCTGACCCCCCCCAGATGCAGCACCCTACACTTCCCTGCATTAAACCTCAATCCCCACCACCTTGACCACCCCTCCAGGGTATCCAGGTCCCTCTGGACTGTCCATCTTGCTTCATCCCCATTCGCCAGTGCTCCCAGTTTTGAGTCATCCGCGAAGAGACTCTTTCTACTACTAACCCTCCTCCCCATATCCGAGATATAGACATTGAACAGGAGTGGCCCCAGTACCGGACCTTGGGGGACCCCACTGGTGACCTTCCTGGGGGAGGAGACTATCCCATCAACCAACTCTCTGTATTCGCCCTGTTAGCTAATTTTCTACTCATCTGAGCAACTGCCCTCCCACCCTATCCCCCCAGCTTTGTTAGCAGCCCATTGCAGGGAACCGAATCAAATGCCTTACTGAAATCCAGGTATAGAACGTCCACCGGCCTATGTCGGTCCAGGGCCTCCGTCACCCAGTCATAAAAATCTGTGAGGTTGGTGTGACATGATCTCCCCAGGACAAAACCATACTGTTTGTCATCCAGGTGCCCCAACCTTTCCAGCTGCCTCCTGAGCTTCTCCTTGATAATGCCCTCCATTACTTTGCCTACCGCAGATTGTAGGCTGAGAGGCCTATAATTCCCCATCTCCTCTCTAGACCCCCCCTTGTGGCTAGGCACCACATGAGCCACCCTCCAGTCTTGAGGCGCCCATCCTGTCTGCAGAGAAATGTTAAAGAGTGCAGCCAGTGGAGCTTCTAGCTCATCCGCCAGTTCCTTCATAACCCTCGGATGCAGCCCATCTGGCCCCTGCGCCTTATCAGTTTTTAGTGCCTGAAGGGCCTCCCTCACACTATCCACTGTGATTTCTCTCTCCCAGCTAACATTTGTTAATATTTTTACTATTTGCAGCTGAAACTAGCTTTTTGGAAAAGATTGTCTGTCTGCACTGCTGCTTTTAAGTCGGTGTTTTAAAAACTTCTCAACAAGGTTTAAATGGGTGAAATAATCAGGTGTTAGCATGATTGCACTGAAAGCATATTTGTGGCATTGTTTAGAAGCCAGGCACGTGCTCATTGCAGCTGAATGGATCATCTGTGATTGGGTCTTACCACAGCAATATGGTGCCTCTTACATTTGGAAAAAAAATGAACCTTATTGAGAGGTCTTGAGCACAGAATTTTAAGAGACCCTGAGACCACAGTTGCACTTTGAAACTCCAACATTTTTAGAAGCATTTCAGCTTCCATTATGTTCTCTATTTATTATCCTCTTTTTATAATTACATACAGGATCACTGTCCCCCTTTGTTTTGTAATGATATGGCCACAGTCTACAGAAGGATCCTCCAGATTTATACTTGTTTTAAGTTGGGCACCCTGGGATTTTTAATTTTTTAGGAGTAGACAAGCAGTCGGATCCACTGATGTCATGGGAGACAGTGAACCTGTTCCTGTTACTCTGCATAGTCAGTGAAAAATGGGGTAACTAAGTGCAAGAAATGCAAGGGAATTCTGGAGGAAGATGCAGTAAGGTTGTTGTCATTGAAATGTTAATAGCAGGGGGCAGAGTTAACTTTTGCAACCACTAGTCATCTGGGCTAGTGATTGGGGAAAATCCATTGGCTTTACAGACATTTTTCTGGCTCAGTTGGTGTACTTATCGAAAGATTTCTTCCTTGTATACAAGCCAGCAGGGCTAGTAAAAGGAACATTTTACTAGTCTAGTACAGTGCTACCAGCATTTGTCCATTGGGCTGTTGCCAGTTTCAACCCCTGTATAGCTAAGGTAGTGGGTGAAATGGAGGGGAGCATCACTGGATCAAAAGCTTACGTGCTGACATGAGGTGGTTTGCCTGCCTCGAGTGCAGGTTGAAAGAGTGTTTTTTTTTTTTTTTTTGTTTGTTTTTTCAGGGCCAAGCAGTTCAGTTACAGCGAGGAGCAGACTGTTGTTATCCATGTTAGCACAAACGACATAGGGAACAAGTCCTAAGGACATGCGCTTATTCATGGAACTAGATATGTTCTGGAAGAGGGAGATGTGACTGGCATGCTTACTCTTTTTTTTTTTTTTAATCATATTTCTATTTATTTTGTCCCGTGTGAAGTGGACCCCTAGCAATCTCCGGCCGCCAGCACCCTCACCCCCGGACTGGGTCTGGCGCATGGATTTATATGCCCCATACACACAGGGCCGGCCTTTCATTGCTCCGCACCCTGGTGAAGGCGCCTCTCGTGACTGGGGGCTTAGGGCGCATCCATCCAGCGCCGAGATCGCCCCGCTATTTTCCACAATACATTTCCCCCGGGGAGCCGGATGTGTAATGGCGTCAGAGCACCTCTGTACTGACGCCCACTGCACCCCCCCCTTTGCTATGCACGCAACTGTAGGGCAGCTGGCCTCCTCCAGTCACTGCTGCAGCGTGATGCATTGCCCCTACCCTCCCCAGAGGAAGGAGAGCAGTTGTGGGACGCTCAATCCTTCCTCTCCCCTGCCAGCCCGAGTCCATTCCCGAACCTGTGTCGCCAGCATGGCGCGAGGTGTGGCATCCAGCACCTCAGCGCTGGTATGCTTACTCTAATGTCTTTTGTACAAAACTGTTGGGGTTCTGCTGCCATCCCTGTGGGACCTTACCAGGGTAATGACTTAACTGGTTGCTGTATGCCAATTTATGTGCATACCCGCAGCGGTATGGCTCACCTCCATTTGCCTGCCCCAACCCAGGGATAGACAGATTTAAAAATTACATACTTGTAAAAGGACAACTGGCCTTGCCAAAAATGGTAGTCCCAGTGTTCTGAGTAGTAGTCCGTGGTGGGAAGGCTGTATTTCGAGGGAAATTACAGAAACCTAATGTAGCGACAAAGTACGTGGTATGGGGGTTGTACTAGTAATACTAGGTAGATGTAGTTAGAGTCCTTTGCTGTTAATGATCCCCTGGCCCCAACACCTCCCACCACCTCCCACCACCACCACCAACTCCCATACACTGCAACAAGCAAAACTTTTGTTAACATTTTTTGTTGTCCACACACTCCTTATAAAAAAAACAAAAAAAAAAACGAAAGAATGTTTGCTAAAACCTTCCAATAAAAGTAGATCAAATTTATATACACAAATAATTTCTTGACAGCACCATCAGACCTAAACGGAAAACATCACAAATTAAAACTAAGAACCCTAATTTACGTACACAGGTGTCTTCATCACAGTACAGTACAGCACACACAACCCCTCCGTCATCAACAGAGAACAATGCAAAAATGCCAAACATAAAGACAACCAAGTTCTTTAAAATAAAAAATGACTAAGTTAAGAACTGCTTTACTAAAATCTGCAATTGAAACATCACAAATCATCTCTGTGATGGCGAAAGAAAATGCGTGGAAAGCTCTGGTCCCATCTACTGGCTTGGTTAAGGAGCACAGCATGTTGAGAGCCAGACTTGAACTGCTTAGAAACAGCGCCCTGGCACAGAAGCGTGTCGGCCAGGGCTGTGGGAGAGCATGGAGAGAAATGCTGTAAGGGATTTTGTGAGAACCTAGCTACAGTATGAATTGTCCCTGACTCTGCAACTGAAAATTCATCGGGCTTGCTTGATAACTCCTGGGAGAGCTTTATCGGGAGGGGAGACCTGCTGCATGATTCCATTACTGGCCACGAGGGCTGAAGAGAAAGACAGGATCCTGTTGGCGGCTAAGCATTGTGGTGGGATACAATATATGAATGGGTGGTTAAGGAGAATGTGTGACAAAAATAATTCTTTATTTTTAGATAACAGGGATCCATTCTGGGATGAGCCGCTATACAAACCAGATGGACTCCATTTAAATAAAATGGGAACCAGACTACTTGCTAGGAGATTTAATGAAACTATAGCGCAACGTTTAAACTAACAAATAGGGGGGCTAGGGAGCAGGTGACTGTTAAATCAAGGGACACAGTACCTGTCACCAATACAACTGCTGACGGTGGAGGTTGGAAGGGATCATTAATAAATGTTAGAAGTTTTGGCAAGAAATTTGGTGAACTCAGACATATTGTGTTCACAAAATATTCAGATCTGTGCAATTACGAAAACTTGGTGAGATAAACATGATACATGGGACCAAAATATAAAAGGGTACAACTTATTCACCAAGTCAGGGGAGTATAGAAAAGTTGGAGAAGTGGCAATTTATGTAGCTGACAACATACAATCTGAAGAATTAGAGGTCAGTACAAATCGGATTGAACAGATATGGATAAAAATAACACCTTGTAAAGCCGCAAAAATTATTGTAAGAGTAGTCTGTAGGCCATCCTCGGTTAAAGCAGGAAGACAATTTGGCATTATGAGATCTCATTCAGAATCTAAACCCAGCGGATAGACTATTATTAATGGGGGACTTTAATCTGCCGGGCATCAGTTGGAACAATCTACAGGGATTAAATAGGAGTGAAAACCTCTTTATTGAACTATTTGACCATATAGGCCTTGAACAGCTAGTGGAGCAAAACACCAGAGGGAGCAATATCCTAGATTTAATCGTAACTTATAATGGGTGATCAAATTTCCAGTTGTAGAACAACTACACCCCTCAGTAATAGTGATTACGAAATAGTACAGTTTGAGATTAATGAGAGATGGCCAGAGAAATCGTGGGACACAACAGTGTTAAACTTTGGGAGAGCAGACTTCAAGAAAATGAAGCATAAGTTAACAGACTGGGCTTGGCAAAAATAATTTAAAAACAAACCTTTACACACCATGTGGGATTTTTGTTGTAAATAATTACATCAGGAAAGTCTCAAAAATATTCCACGTGGAGCCCAGTATAGCAGAAAAGGCAGTGCACCTCGTTGGATGACCCCCAGGTTTAAGAAACTAAAAAAAAAAATAAAACTTACCATAAAATAATGAAATGTAAACAAGAGGGACGGTTTCATTAAAAAAAATTGACTAGGAGAACAAAAAAAGAGATTAAAAAAATAACAAGAAGAAGAATCAGCATTTATGTAGCGCTTTTCATACACAGTATCCCAAAGCACTTTACAAGCAATGCTAGACTGGTAGTGAAGTGACTGAATGTGTGGTGGTGGCCATATCGCACATCATCACCCACACACAGCCTGGATGCATGAACCGACTTATGGGAAGGGGAATGTTGGCCCGGACACCGGGAAAGCTCCCTGCTCTTTGTGAAGAGTGCCCTGGGTTCTTTTACTTTCACCTGGACACCCACCAGGGCAACACCAGGATGGGCAGAAGGGACCTCGGTTTAACGTCTCATCCGAAGGACGGCACCTCCCGATACTGAACTCGGATGCCAGCGATTTTTAGGTACAAGCCCAATCCCAGTGTGGGACGAGAACACACAACCTTCTGGTCCAGAGGTGGATGTGTTGCCAACTGATCCACGCTGATTAAAAAAAAAAAAAAACTAAAGCAGAATACGAATAATAAACTTGACAGAAAAATCTAGGGACTACTACGAGGCCTTTTATGCACACGTAAGTAATATTAAAAAAAAAAAAAAAAAAAAAAGGGGAGTAATAGTGTAGGGCCACTAACAAATCAAACCGGCCAGGTAGTAACTGACACCAAGCAAATGCTAAATATACAAAATACATATTTCTCCTCTGTATGTAATACCAAGCCAAGCATAGAAACTATTAACCAAGAAAACAAAATTATAATACAGTTCAACATATATATTGAAGATGTGAAAAAAGACTGGCTAAAATAAATGCTAACAAATCCCCTGGACCCTTACGGCTTATACCATAGAATACACAAAGAAATGTCTGAGGAGCTGGCCCCACCCCTTACCTCCTTGTTTCAGACCTCACTAGACACGGGACAGGTGGTGGATTCGTGGAAAGAGGCAACAGGGATTCTCCTACATAAAAAGGGGCCAAAATCAAACCCAGCTAACTATTGCCCTGTCAGTCCAACCTCCATTCCATCTAAGATTCTGGAAGGAATCCTCAAAGATCATATTACAAACTACATAGAGCAGGAAAATCTAATGGATAGGACACAGCATGGCTTTACAAAGAGCAAATCATGCCAGACTAACATATTTGAGTGTTATGACAAAGCGAGCAAAGCCTTGGACAAAGGAGATTCTGTAGATGTGTTATTTTTAGATTTCTCCAAGGCTTTACAACCCCCCGCCCCAGATTAGTGGATGTCCTTAAAAGCATAGGAATACATGAAAATATTGTAGACTGGATTCAGCCTTGGTTAACAGACAGAAGGTAGAGGGTTTGCATACGGGGAATTTTATCGGACTGGCCTGAGGTGACGAGTGGAGTGCCCCAGGGTTCAGTGCTGGGGCCCTGCTTAGTTAGCATTTATGTGACAGCAGTTCAGTGCAACCATGATCAAATATGGCTGACAAAATTTGCTGATTGCAGACTGGGAGCTATTATACAAGATAAAGATGCTGCTGACTTTCTCCAGATAGCCTTTAGAGTACATCCAGGACTGGACCTATAAAGACAATCTACATTTAAATCAGGACAAGTGCACCATGGTGCACATGGGGAGAACAACCCAACACATTCCTGTACTTTAAATAATAATAAACTTAAAAGAACAATGGGGGAAAGGGACCTTGGAATTAGTAGTATCACAGGATTTTCAGTTCAAAACACATTGTAGTAGAAATATAGTTCAGAGAGGAACTAGGATATTAAATAGCATTTTTCAGGCATATAGGTAGGGAGGAAGTGATGGTTCCTCTGTCACAGGTCCCTGTCAGGCCCCTTACTGAGTACGGAGCTCAAGCTTGGTCGCCCTATAAGAAGGGTGAGATTGCAATGATTGAGAGGGTGCAAAAAAATGCAACGAGGGCGGTGAATAAACAAAAGGGAAAAGATTATGCAACCAGATTAAGAGACTTGGACCTGTATCCATTACTGTATAGAAGAACTAGAGTGGACTTGTGCTTGGTGCATAGAGCATGGTCAGATAACAACCTATGGGATAGCCTGGGCTTGAAATTGTGGATCAGGCCTACAATTCCTGAGCACATCCCCTCCAGCTCAAAAGCAGAATGTGCAAATTAGTTAAAAGTCAAATGTGGTTCAGTCAAAGAGTGGTTAACGAGTGTAACAGGCTCCCCCCTGGAAGTAGTGGCTGGCTGATCTATGCACTAATTTAAGACTGAACTGGACAAGTTATTTAGGGAATCGAGGAAACTTTATTAACTTATAGTGAGCATCATGCACAAAAGTCTAGTTAAGCTCTGAAATTACCTGTGATGCAGAATCCACTGTCCAATTTATCCCCCAAACCCCAAACTCTGCTAATAAATTTTCTAATTCCTGTTCACCCAGTCTGTTTTTTGTCCAGTGCAACTACTTGCCCGTGTGCTCTGCGACTTGCTCCTCACTCAGCTCCTGACGGCTCTCTCTCCTGCCACACACTCATGTGGTCCTTGAAGGCAGGAGTAAGTAATGTATCGGAGAAGCCTTCAGGAACCAATTGGACACTCACTCACACATCATTTGCAAACTCAGCTACTCCGATAGTAGATTTGTCACACTTGCCCAGCCCCGGTGCCAACTTGGAATGACAGGAGGCTTACCCATACAGAAACCAGACAAAAAGTGTGTGGCACACAGATTGGGGGGAGGGAGGACGCATTATCTGTAGCATTGCTATTACTGTGTCGCTTTTACTGGTTGTGTGTGGGACAACTGGCTGCCTGCAAAATATTTGTCCGCCCGGTTTACTGATGGTCCCGGACGACGGGCTGTGGGATTTGTTGAACCCTGCCCAGCCCCACCACTCCTCTCTTCTGGATGTACCAGTCTGCCTTCTGTAGTTATGTCTTTGGTAAGCAGTATAACTGCACAGAGTATGGAATTCAGTCCACACAGAAGATATTATAGGAAACATCTTTTTATTAATATTTACAGAGGTCGGTTCCAGGTAGAGGAATGCAGAAATAATGCTCTGTACTGAAAGGTGTTAACAGCACAGAGTCCTGTGTCTTAACGGACTGTTTCTCTGAGTCAGTCTGAGTGTGTCTGATATATCCCCGGTCTTTACCAGTCCCTTGTGTCAGCAGGGGTGCAAATTTAAGTCTTGGATACTAATCTAAACATCATTTCCCTGAAATTTTATGATGGGCTCCTTCCTGCTATTCTGTCTCACTTGTTCATCCCCTGGGTGTTGCTAATCACACTTCCAGTCTGGGAATAAAAACAAACAAATAAACAACAAAAAAAAAAACAAGGCTTCTTATCCCTGGAACCCCATCTGTTCAAAACTTGAAGGAAGGAAAACAAAATGCATACTCTTTTTTTTACCTAAACTACATGGGCAGAAAGCTTTTGCATCTGCCTCCATAGATGTGTCAGCTTGTCACAAGAGGTGTTCAGTGTAACCTTTTGCAAGATACTCCCAGTCCTTGGGGCTAGTGAGCAATGGCAGCAAACTATTTGATAGGACACCCAGGGTTAACGGTGTGGTAAAAGATGGAATGTCTTTTTATGGCCAACTGGAGAACCTTCTGGGGCAAGGAACGTATAAATGCCCAGTATGGGCTGAACCTGCGCCTGGAGGGAGTGGGGGTACTGACCAGGAAAATGGTCAGGTCTCTCAGGGATGATTTAAACTAACTAAATAAATAGGCAGGGGGGCTGGTGCATGGAATCATCAAGGGTAGGAGGTGTCTACTGACCTAGGCGATACCTCCAGTCCTCAGGCAAAAGAAAAAGCGCAAGTCTGCCGGTTCGGATCCTGTATCCCACTCTCCAACCGCGGATGAAATAGCCAGAGCGATTAGTATTGTCCAGTCGCTTAGACCTGTTCCGTCTGAACCGACACCGCCGGTTCGGCGCTCAGTTTGGTCGGATCTGTCTCCTCCGGATTATGATCCAGATGCTGCTTATGAGGAGTGGGAGGGAGACCAAGACTATCCCGGTGGTGACGTCGATGAAGGGGGTCTGGATGTGCCCATTGAACCAGACATCTCCCCAGACAGGCCCTCAGGTGTCTCTCCTCCCAGGCTCTGAGTCCCCTTCACACTTTTTGTTCTACAAAAAAGGTGGCACAAACCCTGCAGCTTCCCTTGGTTGAAGCAGCAGAGGAGGATGAAGAGCCTGATTTTGTGGAAATGATGGACATCCCAGAGTCCAAAAAGCTGTCTATCCCTCTTCATAAATCTTTGGGGGAAAAATTTTATAAACCCCTAATTCAGTACCTCCTGTGGATTAGAGAATGGACAGGAGGTATTCGTTATCAGGCTCAGCTGCGGAGTTCCTTTATAGTCATTGCAGCCATGTTGGGGTAGTGCAGGCTGCAGCCTGTGACAGGGCTAACATTCCTTTGGCTTCACACCCCCCAGATAAGGACTCCAGGAAAGTGCATGCCATGGCCAAAAAACAGTATTTGGCATCCTCTTTGGGACTCAGGCAGGCTACTTATATGGCCTACACAGCCAGGTACCAGAAATCCAGATGGGACACAGTTCTGGAACTGGCTAAACAGGCCTGTCCCCAGCTAGTCGAGGAGCTGGAGGTGGTGTCTGCTGATGGAATTGAGGCATCCAAAATGCAATTTCATGCTGCTGTGGAATCCAGTGATGTGGCATCTAGAGTCGTGGCTACATCTGTGTCTCTCAGAAAACATGCTTGGCTCAGATGTACTAGCCTTTCACAGGATACCCAGACTATGGTCATGGATTTTCCTGTAGTAGGTAAAACTCTGTTTGTGAAGCAGACAGAGGCTTACATGAAGAAAATGGATGAATATAGGACCACGTACAGGAGTGCACAGGCCAAGGAAAGGCAGGCCGCTCCGCACAAGCAGCAGTCTAGGGGCAGGCCCTTTTCAAAGGCCTTTTTACCAAGCCCAGGCCCACTCTCCCTTCCCACAGAGGGGGTTCTTCAGAGGGAGGGGTAGGAGGGGGACGAGCAGGGCTGCTTCCTCTTCCTCCTATTAGTCTAAGGCTCCTGCCAAGCAGACACACGGATGTGTCCGCTCAGGTCGACTCCCCATTTCCAGTAGGAGGCAGGCTGGCTTACTGCTTCCAGGCCTGGAAGTCTGTGACCTCAGACAAGTGGGTCCTGGAAGTAGTAAGACATTGACTGGCCCTCAACTTCAGAAAATTTCCAAAGAGAAGGGCCACGTCTTTTCCACCTGCATCCGTCTCTGAAACCCTTGCCCTAGAGGCAGAGGTTTCCTCTTTTCTAGCTCTCAGAGCTATAGAGAAGGTTCCTACTCAGCACAAGGGGAAAAGGACTGTATTCCAGGTACTTCCTTACCCCAAAGAAAACAGGGGAGTGGTGACCCATCCTAGACCTAAGTTATCTAAACAAGCACATTTCAAAGCCCAAATTGAAAATGGTAACTCTGGGAATAATCCTTCCCTCTGTAAGGCCAGGGGATTGGCTAGCATCTCTGGACCTCAAGGATGCCTACTTCCATATTTCTGTCAGGTGCTCCCACAGAAAATACCTCAGGTTCGAGTTGCCTTCAGGCCATTACCAATTCAGAGCCACGCCATTCGGTCTAACATCAGCTCCAAGGATGTTCACAAAGTGTCTTGCAGTAGTGGTAGCTTACCTCAGAAGACAGGGTATCACTATCTTTCCGTATCTGGACGACTGGCTGTTAGTGGGTCAGTCTCATTTACAGGTCAAGTCAGCTATTTAAACTACCCAGGACCTACTCAGCTTCTTGGGTTTTCTTCTCAGTCTTCCAAAGTCTGTACTTGAAGCAGTTCAATTTCTCACCTTTTATAGGCATAGAGTTGGACACTGTACAAGCAAAAGCCTTTCTTCCCCTGGCAAGGGTAAAGGCCCTAGTGGCTCTCGCTTCCTCCTTTCGACCTCAGGTCTCCTGCCCAGCAAGACAGTTTCTACAGCTCCTGGGCCACATGGCAACTTCCACGGCAGTCGTGCAGGGAGCAAGGTTCCAGATGAGGGATATTCAGTTTCATCTGAGTTCTTTTTGGTCTCAAAAGAAGGATTCACTTACCAAACTGATTCCAGTGACTCAGACTCTGGTCCAAGCTCTCCAGTGGTGGCTGGACCAGGACAACCTCAGACAAGGGGTTCCATTTCTCCCTCAAGTCCCATCAGTAGTTTTAACTATGGATGCTTCTCTCCTAGGGTGGGGGGCCCACCTGGGAGCCCTGACAGCTCAAGGGCTCTGGTCTCCACAGGAGTCTCTCCTTCATATCAATCTCCTGGAACTCAGGGCAGTTTTCCTAGCCTTGCAGAGCTTCTCTGATTCAGTCAAGGGCAGGGTGGTCCAAGTCAGAACGGATAACACCACCACAATGTGGTACATCAACAAGCAGGGCGGCACACGGTCCTCGGCCTTGTGCACAGAAGCCATGAAGCTGTGGTCTCTGGCCTGTTCTCTTCAGACTTCTCTGGTAGCAGTTCACCTTCCAGGGAAGGACAACATACTAGCAGATACTCTGAGCAGAATTTCACAGGGACACCACGAATGGTCCCTGGATCCTCACATACTGAAGGTCATCTTCTCCAGGTGGGCACTCCAGAGATAGATCTCTTTGCAGCACCGGACAATCATCAACTTCCTCTGTTTTGTTGCAGACCTCCAGGATGCTCACTTTTTGGACTGGAAGGGCAGGTGTCTCTATGCCTTCCCTCCCTTCCCTCTGCTGTTCACAGTTCTGATCAAGATCAGGACTCAACCTTGCACAGTGATACTGGTGGCTCCAGATTGGGCCAGACAGTCTTGGTATCCTCTGCTGCTGACCTTGTCAGTGTCACGTCCCCTGTCTCTGCCCAGGACATACAATCTCCTGTCCTCCTCCCAGGGGCGGATCTGGTACCCCAATCTCCAGTCTCTCCTTCTCAAGGCCTGGCTCTTGAAGAGTTAGAATATGCAGCTCTACATCTTCCTTAGGGAGTTCTGGATATTCTGAAGGTCTCTAGGAAACCTTCCACTAGAAAAACTTACAACTCCAAATGGAAAAGGTTCAGTATTTGGTGCTCTCAGAAAGGCATCCTGCCTGATTCTGCAGACATTTCCACAACCTTAGACTATCTAGTTCATCTCAGTGGTTTAGGCCTTAGGCCTGCCACTCTGAAGGTTCATCTAGCAGCTGTCTCTGCATTTCTCTCAGCAGGGACGGGCTCTTCCCTGGCATCTCATCCTGTTTTCATAAAGTTTTTCAAGGGTCTGGTTCACATTAACCCTCCTTTAAGGGAGCCCACTCCGCTTTGGGAACTTAATGTCTGCATAGCTCAGCTAATGCAGCCACCCTTTGAACCTCTGGCTTCAGCCAAATTGAAGTACTTGACCTGGAAAACTGTGTTCCTGGTAGCTATTACTTCTGCCAGGCGGATTAGTGAGTTACAGGCTCTGTCAGTGGAACCTGACTTCATCTCCTTCCATAGGGACAAAGTAGTCCTCAGAACCAATAGGAGGTTCTTGCCCAAAGTGGTTTCAGATTTTCATCTGAACCAGTCTGTATCTCTCCCTGTGTTTTTCACTGACCATTCTTCTTCAGGTGAAAGAAGGTTGCACAGTCTGGACATTAAGAGGGCCCTTAGCTACTACATTGAGCATACTAAGGCACATAGAAATGACTGTCTTCAATTTTCTCACTTATGATGAAGTGGAAAAGGGTAAGCCTGCCACTAAGAGAACTATTGCCAGGTGGATTGTTTCTTGTATACAGTTTTGTTATGACAAGTTGGGTAGGACGCCCCCTTCAGGCCTGAGGGCTCGCGCGACCAGGGGTACAGCTGCTTCTTTAGCTATAGCCAGAGATATACCTTTGTTAGAGATCTGTAAAGCAGCCACCTGGAAAACAGTAACATACTTTCACCAAGCATTACTCCCTAGACATCCAGGCTAGGAGTGATGCCAGGTTTGGTACAGCAGTACTGCAGAGCATCTTCCCAAAGTAGGTTTGGCATTCCCTCTTCCATAGGGAACTGCTTGGTAGTCTGCATTATGTCTGAATACAGCAAGACTTCATGTTTGAAGAAAAAATTACTCACCATAGTAATGTTGTTTCTTCTAATGGAGTCTTGCTGTATTCAGACCTCCCCCCCCGCCTCCCCTCTCAGAACCTGGTTTTGGGAAGTGGGCTGGCAGGTACAGTGTTGCACCTCAGGGGTGTACCCTGTACCCTCCCTCTTGGGTGGGGTAGATGTTATTATTTTTGATGGTGTTTTACTAAAATTGTCACTACTTTTCCTCCTTGGGTTCTCGACTTGAGTCTTTTGGGTTCCAAGAAGATATATTTTGCCCTTTGGCTATATTTGAACAATTGCCATACTTCAGTTATTAGTTAGCTCGTAAGAATCTGACGGTTACACTGGAAAGTACCACAGACAGAGGTTTGAAAACCAAGCTCAAGCTCAACGTTCTATGCGTCTGCATAGAGTTAACTCTTTCCTTTCCGGGGCAGTTCAAGTGCTGGGGCTAATTGCATTATGTCTGAATATGGCAAAACTCCATTAGAAGAAACAACATTAGTATGGTGAGTAATTTTTTCTCATTAGCCCCATGCCATATTTGATTTATTTTTGGCATGAGTTTGTGTAGCAAAACTGTCTATTGTGCTTCTGTTTCAGGGAAGTTTCTGTTAAAATGTCTATAAATAGAACTTTCAGTGCGTTCAAGTCCTGGAATGCAGTCTGGCTTCTATTCTGAAGGACCTACGGTGGGAGTATTTGCTGTGCTATTCATCGTGCTAGAGTAAGAATATCAAGATATTCTCATAGTAGGTGCCTGACTGACAATAGCCTTGATAAATGTGACTTTTTGTTTATGCTGCCATTGCATAAATAAGGATATTCCATGGCCCTAATTAAAATATCACTGATATTTTTCCAGAGTGCAGTTTAACCTTATATAATCATTAAGGATGGTGAAATGGAGACACTAACATCCACTATATTAATTCTAAAGGGCCAAAATTGGCCTGGCACAGGCTATCCCTTTATTTACGTATGTATTGAATTTTGTTGACTGGGTAGGCCCACTGAGACGAAGTGTCCCTTTTTCAGCACTGACCCGGATTATTTGTTGTTGTTGTTGTCGCCTGGCCCCCTGGAAACTCAGCCCAGTTCTGCCCACCATCCCCCATACACAGGCTTACCCCCCCCCCAACAGACACTGGATTAGGTGTACTTGGCTTACCTCCTGGGTCTCGGCCACAGGAGCGTGACCCCCAGTGGACACGGGTAGGCAGCAGGGATGGCGGCTGAGCCAGCATCATGTCTGGGGGTGCCAGCATTTTGTGCTGCGAGGGAGCGTGCAACGACTCCCGGCTCCGCCCGCCTCCTGGTGTGGCCACGGCCATGGCAGTACTCGGCCTCTGCCAGAGGTCCGCTTAATGTGCTGACACTCAACCCCCCCGAGAAGGATAGCAGTCCCTGAGACGCCCATTCCCCTGATGGCGTTCTCCGACTCCCCGAGTCCATCTCTCTGAACCCGGATGTCAGCAGTTGATACGGATCTAATTACAGTGGGGTTATAGACTAAATGTACCCCCCTATACACTACCGGTCAAAGTTTTAGAACACCCCATTTTTCCAGTTTTTATTGAAATTTACGCAGGTTAATGTCTCAATGTACTCTGAAATTAAAGCATAGAACAAATAAACAATTGGAGATAAAAAAGAAATCATAGAATCATTTTGTTTAACAAAATTTTAGACTCATCAAAGTAGCCACCTTTTGCAGATATACTGTAACCGCCGAACACACTCGTGGTATTCTTCCTACAATGGACATCAAATATTGTTCGGGAAGTTCTTCCCAACACTGTTGCAGAAGTTCCCACAAATGTGTTGCACTTGTAGGTTGCTTTGCTTTCACCCTTCTGTCCAGTTCATCCCAAACCAGCTCGATGGGGTTTAAGTCTGGAGACTGTGCTGGCCATTCCATGATTTGAAGTCTACCGTCTTGTTCTTTTCCTCGAAGGTAGTTCTGACATAGCCTGGAGGTATGTTTTGGGTCATTATCTTGCTGTAGGATGAACCCCTGACCAACTAGGCGTAGACCAGAGGGTATTGCATGGTGCTGCAAATGCTGTGGTAGCCCTTTGGTTCAGGGTGCAGTCACTCTGTGCTGTTGTCCTGTGAGCCGCCTATCACGCAAGCTGTTGACTCTCAGAAACTTGTTTTCTGATTCTGTTGTAGCTTTGGGTTTGCCAGACCTCTTCCTGTCAGAGTTTCCTCAGTTTCCAAGTGCCTTTTGATGGTGTAGGAAACTGTACTCACTGACAGCTTGGCTTTCTTTGCAATTTCTCTACAGCAGTTTTTGCTAACCTAAACTTTTTTTTTAACCTCTAGCAGTTTACCGCTTACTTTTGTACCATTTCAGGTTATTCACTGGACTTGAATTGCTTAAATTTCAATAAAAACTGGAAAAATGGAGGTGTTCTAAAACTTTTAACCGGTAGTGTATAGTTTGTAATTTTCTGTTTCCCCCCCAAGGCCACTGCATTGCATGCGGTAAAGTTGATGGCGTGAAGGTGTGCACGACGCCAGGGTCTGGTGTCCCCTTCCGCTCCTCCCCAGATTTATGTCGCCGCTCCTTGCCGCCTGCACATCGCACCAGACCTCCAGCTGGTGGGAGCTGGAGTATGGAGAAGCATGCGTCCACCCCCTGGATGGGAGAGCCACGGCCCAATCCCGCTCCAACCCCCCCTCGAGCCGGCACCCCATAGACCCAAGGTTGTTCCCGAACCTGGGTCGCTGGCGTAGCGCAAGGTAAGGCATCCACCGCCTCAACCCTCAGCGCCACCGAGCCGGCTGGACTAGAATGTACTTTATGCATTCAGTCGAAGTTGAAGATTACAGTTAAGTTATTTACATACAGTGGCTATTACGTACATCTGGAACCAAGTACACATGGAAATAAACATACGAATCTGCCAACAGAAACAGACAACCGGGCTATTAATATCTGCCCAAGTGTGCAGCTAGCCCCCTAGATTGCAGCTGCCCCAACCCCCTCCCCATCTGTCATTCCCATGACGGCCTCAGCCCTGTCCACCAAGACCCTCCCTCATGCTCTGTCCCATGCCCTCTTAAAACTTCATACTGTCTTACATGATACCACCCCCTCTGATAGAACATTCCATTTAGACACCACCCACTCCGTGAAGTAGTGCCTCCTCATCTCCCTCCTAAATCTTCCACCCTCCAGTCTTAGTCAGTGCTCCCTTGTGTCCCTACCCTTCCTCAGTTTAAACACCCCTTCAGTGCTAACTTTGTTTATCCCCCTCAAATACTTGAATGTTTCAATCATATCCCCCATCCCTCCTGTTCTCCAGTGTAGTATATATTCAGCCTGTCCTCGTAGGCCTTGCCCTCCATCCCCTGTAACATTTTTGTTGCCCTCCATTGCACGCCTTCCAGTAAATTAATATCCCTCTTCAGAAACAGCTGCCAGTACTGCACATGGTACTCCAAGTGCGGCCTGACCAAAGATCTGTAGAGGGGCAGGATCACCTCCCTATGCCTGGACAAGAAACCCCTTGCGATACAGCCATGCTTCCTGTTTGTCTTAGCTGCTGCTTTCCTGCATTGGGCAGAGTTGTTCATGCTCCCTGTTACCAACACCCCTAGGTCCTTCTCTTCCTTGGTGATCCCCAACCTCACCCTCCCAACCAGTAGTCCCTCCTTGGGTTCTTTGCCCCAAAGTGCATAACCTTGCACTTTTTCAAATTGAATCCCAGCTGCCACTTCTCCGACCATACCTCCAGGTGGGTTAGGTCCCCTTGTAGTTTCCATCCATCCTCTTCGTCCACCACCGCTCCCATTTACGAACATATGAAATTTGCCAGAAGATAAAGGCCTAGAGGTCTATTAAGTCAGCTTGAATGTGCAGCTAGCACCCCTTATTCTGCAGCTGCCCCTCCCTTCCACCCTTCCCCTTCATTAACCCTCCCCCTTGTCCAGTCCCATCACCTTTTGAAGCAGTCCACTGTTCTACTGGATACCACTTCTGCAGGTAACAGATTCCACCCAGCCACCACCCTCTCTGTAAAAAGTGTGTCCTTATCTCCCTCCTGAACCTTCCTCCCTCCAGTCTTATATCATGGTCCCTGGTGTCCCTCCCCTCCCTTACTTTGAACAGCTCCTCTGTACTTGTCTTGTTTATTCCTTTCATGTATTTGAAGGTTTCAATCATGTCCCCCCTGCCCGTCCTCTCCTCCAGTGAGTACATGTTCAACTCCCTCAGCCTCCTCTCGTATGATAAGTCTCCCAGCCCCTTGATCATCTTTGTCGCCCTGCGCTGCACCCCCTCCAGTAACTTAATGTCCCTCTTCAGATACGGGCGCCATTACTGCACACAGTGCTCCAGGTGCGGTCTAACTAATGACATATACAGTAGCAGAATCACCTCCTCGAGGATATACCCTTTGCAATACAACCCAGCATTTTGTTGCTCTTTGCAGCTGCCTTCCTACATTGTGCCGAGTTGTTCATTGACCCTGTAATGAGCATCCCCAGATCTTTCTCCTCCTCTGTCTGGGCTAGCTGCACTCCCCCCAGCTGGTAACTCCTCCTTGGGTTCTTCATCCCAAAATGCAGCACCTTGCACTTTTTGGCATTAAACCCCAGTTGCCAGGTGTCTGACCAGGTTTCAAGCTTTGCCAGATCATCCTGCAACCCCTGCCATCCCCCCTAGGTCATCCACCACCGCTCCTACCTTGGTATCATCAGCAAACAGACTGATCTTGCTTTTGATGTCCCATGATATGTCTGCAATAAATATCCCAAACAACACTGGTCCCAACACCGAGCCCTGTGGAACACCGCTCGTCACTACCCTTGGGTGTGAGAGCTCCCCACCCACCACCACCCTCTGTTGCCTTCCCCGAAGCCTGTTTCCTACCCATCTCACCAGCTTTGCACCTGCCCCTGTGCCTACCAACTTACTTCCCAGCCTTCCATGTGGCACCAAGTCGAATGCCTTACTGAAGTCCAGATACAGAACATCCACTGCATGGCCCCTGTCCAGTTGCCTAGTTACCCAGTTATAGAACTCTACCAGGTTGGTTTGGCAGGATCTGCCCCATATGAAGCCATGCTGTCTGCTTTCCTGTAGTCCTTTGGCTTCTAGGAGAACCACCAGCCTCTCCTTCAGGATAGTCTCCATTAACTTACCCACGATGGATGTGAGGCTCACTGGTCTGTAGTTTCCCGGTTCATCCTTGGGGCCACGCCTGTGGAGGGGCACCACATGAGCTATCCTCCAGTCCTGAGGTACACACCCCGAATGTAGTGAGGCATTAAATAGGTCTGCCAAAGGTCCTGCAAGGACCTCTGCCAGCTCCTTCAGTACCCTGGGGTAGATGCCATCTGGGCCTGGTGCCTTGTCCACCCTCAGTGCCTTCAAACCCTCCCAAACTCTGCCCTTCATGATTTCCCATCTGTCACCCTTCCTCCCTGTTTCTTCCATTTCTCCCCTTGGGTGTCAACCCCTCTTCTCTTTAGTAAATGCTGAGCAGAAGTACTCATTTAGTGCTTCTGCCTTGCTCGCACCCTGCTTCCACCCAATCCCCTCCTTCCTAATCCTTACTATGTGGTCCTTACAGCTCCTTTTCTCCCTGATGTACCTAAAGAAGTCCTTCTCCCCCTTCTTAATGCCTTGTGTCAGCCTGAGTTCCATAGATGCTTTGGCTCCCCTTACTGCCCTTGTCACCGCCTTCGATTCAGTCAAGTACTCCTCCCTGTCCTCCCTATTTTCTTGTACTTCCTAAAGGCAGCTCTTTTCCTCCTTACCTTTTCCATGACCTCCTTGCTCAACCAGCTCGGTGTATTAGCCCTAGCCTTCTTGCTCTGGGCCTTGCAGCAGGTTTTGGTTGTCTCCACTATCCCCAGCTTTACGAGCTTCCACCTCTGGTTAGTGTCCATACTAGATTGAATTCTGGCCAGGTACCCTTTTACCACTTTCCCCATCCTCCCAAAGTCGGCCCTCCTGAAGTCCAGCACTCTTGTGCCAGATTCCACTCCTTCCTTGCCCATATCCAGTGTGAGCCATACTGAGTGGTGATCACTCCCTGACAGCTGTTCCTCCGCTGTAAATTCTCTCACAAAGTCCCCATTTGCCAGCACAAGGTCAAGGGTATTCCCTAACCTGGTTGGTTCACTGACCATTTGCAGCAGGAAGCTGTCCTGGAAGGCATCCAGCAGTACCTGCTCCCTTCTGTTCCTGGTTGTTGGGGTACTCCAGTCCACTCCTGGGCATGTTGAAGTCCCCCACAATCACCACACTACCTTTCTCGCAGGTCCTCCTGATCTGTCCCGCTAGTTCCCTGTCTAACTCCTCTGTCTGAGATGGTGGCCTGTACACCACTCCCATTCTAAGAATCCTATTCTTGGAATCCTGGATTTGCATCCAAAGTGACTCCATACTACCCTCCTCCCCTTCCTCCCTTACACACGTCAGTCCTTCCTTCACATATAGTGCCACACCCCCTCCTTTCTCAATCACCCTGTTCCTATGAAATAACCTGTACCCTGGTACAGACAGGTTCCAGTCATTGTATTGGGTGGTCCATGTTTCTGTGATGGCTGCAATGTCCACCTCTCCCTCTGCCAAGAGCACCTGTAACTCTGCAGTTTTCCTCCCAAGGCTCCTAGCATTAAGGGTAACCACCTTCCACCCTTTCCTTCTCCTCCCATCCTGCCCTCCTTTACTAGCATCACCAATAGTACTTGCCATTTGTCCTTTGTCATTTTGGTATCCTCTACGAACAGACTAACCCTGCTGCCAACTCCATGTGCAATATCTGAGATAAAGAGCCCAAATAGCACTGGGCCAAGCACTGAGCCCTACAGCACACCGCTCTCAGTGGTCTAGGTGTTGAGTGCCCCCCCCCCACTACCACCCGTTGCAGCCTCCCCTGCAGCCAGTTCCTTATCCAGTTTGTCAGCTTCATCTTCACCCCCACAGCAGTTAGCTTCCCCCCCGCCCCCGGCCTCCCATGAGGCACTGAATTGAAGGCCTTGCTGAAGTCCATGTACAGGACATCTACAGCATGACCCATATCCAGATCTCGTTACCCAGTTGTAATATTCTATTAGATTGGTCTGACAAGACCTCCCCGAGATGAACCCATGCTGCTGCCCATCCTGGAGGTTATTACCCTCGAAGAACTACACCAGCCTCTCCTTCAGTATCGTCTCCATAAGTTTACCCACTATAGAAGTGGGACCGACAGGCTGATAATTTCCTGGCTCGTCCCTAGGGCCACTCTTGTGTATGGGCACCACATGGTCCACCCTGCAGTCCTGAGGCACCCATCACATGTCCAGGGAGGTGCTGAACCGGTCCGTCAGCAGCTTGGCCAACACTTCCGCCGTCTCCCTCAGCACCCTGGGGTGGATGCCATCAGGACCTGGTGCCTTGTACACCCTTAATGCCCTCAGACCCTCTAGTACTCTACTCCCCTTGATCATTCTGTCCGACATTTCCCCTCCTCCCACCCCCACTCTCCCAGCTCATGGTGGTAGTGGACCATCCTTTTCCTTTGTGAAAACAGAGCAAAAGTATTAATTTAGTACTTCTGCTTGTTCCTCTCCCTTTTCCACCCACTCCCCTTCCCACTTTGTCTTCACTGTATGGTCTCTGCACTTCTTCTTTTCCCTGACATATCTAAAAAAGTTCTTCTCCCCTCTCTTGATAACCCTGCGCTAACCTTAGCTCCCTGGAGACCTTGGCTACTCTCACTTGCTTGGTCACCTCCTTGGACCAACTTACATAAGCCTCCTTGTCCTCTTCCTTCCTCGTTCTCCTGAATTTCTGGTACGCAGCTCTCTTCACCCTCACCCACTGCAACACTTTTGTGTTCAGCCAGCATGGTTTCCTGGCTCTGCACTTCTTGCTCTTAGTCCTGGTGCAAGCTTCTGCAGCCTCTGTTAGCCCAGTTTTAATAATTTCCCACTTTTGCCATGCATCCATCTCTGGTCTAATACCCTGAAGTCTCTCGTGCAGTATTTCTCTCATCCTCCCAAAGTCTGCCCACCTAAAATCCACCACCTTTGTTACTGTGCCTCCAGACTCCCTGCCCAACTTGAGAGTGAACCACACTGTTTGGTGGTCACTACCAGCTAGTGCGTCTTCTACCTTTATTTCCCTCACTGCCTCCCCATTTGACAGCACCAAGTCCAGCGTGCTACCTAGTCATGTTGGCCCACTGACCAGCTGTGTCAGGAGACCATCCTGGATCGTGTCCAGGAGTACCTGCTGCCTGGCACTGGAGGTGGCAGGGGTGCTCCAGTTTACCCCTGGCAGATTGAAATCACCCACCGTCACCACACTCCCCTTTCTACACACCCTCCTTATTTGCTCTGCTAACTCCCTGTCCAGTTCCACTGATTGGGCTGGTGGTCTGTACACCACCCCCAGCCTCAGCTTTCTACCCTTGGAGTCCAGAAGCTGCATCCATAGTGCCTCCGTCCTCCCTTCCTCCCCTTTGTCCCGCATACATCTGATCCCTTCCCTCACATAGAGTGCTACCCCATCCTCTCTCCCAACCCCCGGGTCTTTCCTTTAAATTTTATGCCCTGGGATTGCCAGATCCTAGTCATGGTACTGGGTGGCCAAGTCTCAGTCACTACAGCGACGTCCACACTCCCCTCTGCAAGGACCACCCGAAGCTCCACTGTTTTATTACCCAGGCTTTTTGCATTTAGGGAGACCACCTTCCACCATTCCCATCCATCCTCAGTTACCAGTTACACTTACAATTTAAGGGGGAGAGAGGCAAATTATTCCAGCAGCTGAGCGAGTTGTTCAGTTGCTGGTGATTAAGTAAAGTGATGTACAGAGGCAAGAGTGCACTTTGGGGGAAGATACCATCTCTGTGAAGACAACTGCATTTATTACACTCTAGAAGAGCGGTCTAATAAAGTCCTTTCTTGAATCCTCCAAGGAGTGAGCACTGTTGGAGGAAGGGCAGGAGATTGTTCCATAGTGACGGGGCAGTAGTGGCAAAGGACTTATGTCCCGTATTGGATTTCACCCTGAACACCTTTAGTAGTGTGTTGATTGTGGACTGGAGAGTCCTTCTATGAGGATAGATAGTCAGAATATCCATCAGTCTAGGCGAAGAAGGGCCTTTTAGTAATTTGAGAGCTAGGCTGAGTAGGGGGTAATCCAGTCTGCCCTCCAGTGTAGGTCAGTTGAGTGACTTTAGTACACTGTTGTGATGGGATGCTCCCTATATGGTGACTTTGCTGCAAAGTGGACAACTCTGTAATATACTGTTTTTAGTTTTTGCACTGGATGCCCTGGTGACTTTGAGTAATGGGTCCTTTAAGCAGCAGGGTCTATTATTATATACAGTGGCATCCCCCCAGGATGAAACTCACTTTTAAAGCCGTCTGCAGTATGCTGCAGCAGACCTACTGAATAAAGCAATATAGTTTGTGACAATTAGTCCCTTTTGTTGTGCAGGAAACTGTGGCATTCACTTCATCCTGGCAGTGATATATTTTCCTGAATGACAAAAGGGACTAATTGCCATTGAAATTATATTGCTTTATTTAGAAGGTCTGCTGCAGCATTCTGCAGAGTGCTGCAAAATGCTGCAGAATTGGGTTTCATCCTGGGGGATGCCACCGTGTGTGTGTGTGTGTGTGTGTGTATATGTATATGCATACACATTAAATTGATTTCAGTTCTCATCTTTTGTCTTTTTATTTTTTTTTTTTTTATGCTGCACAGGACCCAAGGCAGCACGGGTTCACAGCGGGAAGGTCATGTCAGATGAATCTAATAGATTTCTTTGACTGGGTGACCAAAGTAGTAGACCAGGGAGGGGCTGTGGACATGGCCTACCTAGACTTTAGCAAGGCATTTGACACAGTCCCACACAAAAGATTAATAGTCAAATTAACCAGCCTGGGAGTGGGTCCAGGGTAGCCTAAATAAAACATTGGCTGGACAACTGGACACAGAAGGTAATTGTAAATGGAGTCCACTCTCAAGAAAGAGGGGTTACTAGTGGGGTACCGCAGGGTTCAGTCCTTTTTAATGTCTTCATAAGTGACATTGCAGAGGGACTGGAAGGAAAAGTATGCCTCTTTGCAGATGGCACAAAGATCTTTAACGGGGTTGATACACAAGGAGGCGTGGAAAGGATGAGAAGGGACTTGGCAAGGTTGGAGGAATGGTCAGAAGTATGGCAGCTAGGATTCAATGCAAGAAGTGCAAAATAATGCACCTAAACAAGAACCCATGGGAAGAATACACAATGGGTGGAGGTAGTAACAACAATAAAAAGGAGAAAGGGACCTGGGGGTGTCATTATCAGATGACCTTAAGGTTAGCAAGCAATGTGAGAAGGCAGTAGGGAGGGCTAGGGGTATACTGGGATGCATAGGGAGAGGCATCAGCAGCAGAAAACAGGAAGTTGTTATCCCTCTATACAGACAGTTGGCGAGACCCCGTCTGGAGTACTGTGTCCAGTTCTGGAGACCCCATCTCTGCAAGGACATAGACAGGATAGAGGCAGTCCAGAGGAGGGCCACTAAAAAGGTGCAGGGTCTGCAAGAGAAGCCGCATGAGGAGAGACTGAAGGAGCATAACATGTATACCCTTGAGGAAAGAAGGGAGAGGGGGGACATGACAGAAACTTTTAAGTACCTCAGTGGAATCAACAAAGTCCAAGAGGGTAGCATCTTTCAGAAAAAGAGACGTGCAAGAACAAGGGACACAATTTAAAGATTGGGGGGGGTCAGGGGGCAATGTGAGGAAGTATTATTTCACAGAGAGGGTAGTGGATGCATGGAACAGCCTTCCTGAGGAGGTTGTGGGGTCTAAAACTGTGGGAGAATTCAAGAATGCATGGGACAGACATAAGGCAATTCTTGTGGGGGGTAGGAAGAAATAGGCTGTTGGTTAACTAGGATCTGCGGCCTATCCTGTAGGTAGGGAAATGGGCAGACTAGATGGGCCAAGTGGCCCTTATCTGCTGTCAAAGTCTAGTTGTTTTTAACCAGGTATAGCACACTAAGCTGAGAGCTTTTTTACAGGAGCGACCTGGGAGCACAAGGAGGTTAAGTGACTTGCTCAGGGTCACACAGTATGCAAGTATGATGATGCACACCATCCATAGGTGGTGCAAATTTTTTTTTTAGCTCTTTTTATCCCTCCTCCTTCCAGCTTCCACCAACTGGGACCTGTTTTGGCCTTCACCAGAGCTTCTTCTGTCCCTCAAGCCCCTCGTCCGCACCCACCCATGATTTACCAGCTGGCTTTTACCCTTGGATTGCCTCCTTAGGTCCGGGGTTTTCAAATTGAAACCTTTAGGACTTGTCCAACTATGGCTATAGCTGAATTTGCTCTTGCCCTCATTCTTTACAGTGATGCAAGCTATCTTTTTGTACTTGCCCTTCAAGGTAATTTCCTTGTCCTGGAACAGGGGCAGTAGCATTTGCACATACCTACCCTTAAGCAGGGTTCCTTTCAGTGCCATGGCGAGCCCCCTCTTCATGCAGCATTCTAGCTGGCAGAGTTGAAGACTGGGTGTATCTTCTAGTCACCAGATGGGCGATATGTGGCATTGGATGTGGTGGCAGAGTGTGGCTTCATCTGCCCAGCCTGTCGCATTTTTCTACATTGCTTCTGTGTCTGATCTGTGGAGGAGTTGACATGCAGTGATGTCCAGCCGCAGTCATACTCACTCCTGGGCATGACTTAGTGACATCTGCTGTTTCTCCAGTCCTTGCACTGCAGGTGGTCCCAGGCCCACCTACTCCCAGCCAACATTAACAGTTGGACTTGTTGACAGGCATCACGTCCATCTCTCCTCCTCAGAGAGCCGTCCATGGAAGCTTGATCCTACCCCCATGCTGGCCCTCCACTCTGGGCACATTTCCGAACTTGGGGCGGTCGACATCGCTAGCGGCTGTTCTACCGCTGTGTCTGTAGACTGGCAACAGATGTTAATTATAAGCACAAACTGGCATCTAGGCTTCATCTTGGCAAATACACCAGGGTACAGGGATTCAGAGAATGTTAAATCTCCATACATAGGGCACTGCTGGGAAAGGAGGGGTGGGTAGCAGGAGATCAGGTAGGGTCTGCAGTGAAAGTGTAGGCAGGTGAAAAGGGGCAGAGTAGGTGGGCCAAGTGGTCCTCGTCTACTGACAGTTTCTAAGTTTCTAAGGGGCAGTCATGCGTCATCACAGTGTGGTGTAAGTGCTTTCGTCCAGCACAATCTCAGGGAGTGGGCACAGACCTGCTATATCCATTGCTGCTGTTTTTGCAAGAGCTCCATTTTGAAAAATATTGTCTGAAGATTCTACTTGCTCATCCAGTTACTGAAGCTCCAGTCCGTGAAGCAGTTTCTTGCAGTGTGGGCCAGTGATTCTCCTTCATAGTCTAAAAATGGTATCTGTTACAATACTGACTTCCAGAATTTGGGACCTGGTATGTACTTTCAAATTGGAACCAATTAAACTTTTGTGTGTATATATATATGTGTATATATATGTGTGTGTGTGTGTGTGTGTGTGTATATGTATGTGTGTGTATATATATATATATATATATATATATATATATATATGTATGTATGTATGTATGTATATATATGTATATATATATATATATATATATATATGTATGTATGTATGTATATGTGTATATATATATATATATATATATATATATATATATATATATGTATATATATATATATATATATATATATATATATGTATGTATGTATATATATATATATATATATATATATATATATATATGTATGTATGTATATGTATGTGTATGTATGTATATATATGTGTATATATGTATATATATGTGTATGTATATATATATATGTATTGTATATATATATATGTATGTATATATATATATGTATGTATATATATATGTATGTATATATATATATGTATATATATATATATATATATATACATACACATACACACACACACAATACAAATTAACAGAACCCCTGACCACATATGTATAGTTTCTTGCTACCCCGGTTCTCATGATAACTGTCGCACTGTTAAATTCTGTGTCCAGCATGCACTGAAAGGAGGGAACAGTAAACCTTGGTCACATGTTGTTTTAAAGAGGAACAGCATAAAGAGCCCCCACACTCAAGCGTGGGGCTGGTCCCAGTGTTCTCTTTGTGTGAAAAACATTTTAGTTTACTTACTGTTTACTGTGTATAGAAGATTGTATGAGACTAATTTTGCTTAGTTCTAGGCTAACATCCTCTGTTACTGCAAATCCCAAAATTTCTTGCAGCTGACATCCGAGTAGTAGGTATCAGTGCAAAATTCAGTAGCCTGCACACAAAGCATATATTGGGACCAGCCCCACACTTGCGAGTCGGGCCCTTGGTGCTGTTTCCCCTTTAAAATGAGGCTCTGAACACAGCAAAAGCAGTTATAGTAGCCAGAAGAGAAAATGTTTTCAGTGGCTGCCTGTTGTTGCTTTTTTATTGTTCCAAGCCTCATTTTAAAACAACTTGTGACGGACTACAACTGGAGATACCACACTGACACTCAGGGTTCAGTAGCCGTTTTCCTCTTGGGAGTCCTGGATTCCCCAAACTTAAAATCTGCGGTCTTGGACAAAATTCCGAAAGTCCAGCCATGTCCCTTTTGAAGCTGCTTTTGTGCATCCTGCTACAATACAGGTGGGAAGAAGGCTGAAGATTGTGCTCACTAAGAAGCCAGCACTGCATCCCGGGGACCCTCCTCTCTGATGCTCGAGCATCCCGATGGACTTCCAGAGCATCAAGAATACAGGGCCCTGTGTCCCTTGAGAGGTCTGACACTGGTGGTGATGGGAGCTGAGTAATGTCCAGAATGGAGTTCCAGACAAAGTGGTCCTGTTGAGTGTGTATGGGTGGGCAGAAAGTTAGAGACTCGATTTTGTTTTTTTGTTTTCTTTTTAAATGTAAAATGTTAGCAGAGGTTAAGATTAGTAAGTTTTTCTTAGTCATGAGGAAAGTTAGCTGATTGCTGCTATAAATAGTGAACTGTTTAAAACAATTGCTGAATACGAACTAATATACTGTCTAATTTGGTTTGCAGGAATTGCAGAAAAAAAAGATAGTTTCATACCAAGCAGCAGCATCTTTACAAAATAACATCATTGTGAAGTTTTATGATGTTAGTCAAGTACAGGATTACTGCTGCTTATGTTCGATACACCGAACAGATGATGGGTTATAATTTGTATCGCTTTATGTTAAGAGAAATCCCCCAAGGGATGCAATACAGTCGCATTCTAAATCAGTCAAGCAAATGTGGCTTTTGGAAGGAAGAAATATTGGGTTTATGGTTTTGTAACATGAAGTTTTTTTTTTTTCCATTCTTTTTCTTTTGTTTCCCCTGGTTTATCCCTGCAAGGGGTGCCCCTGCTGCCACCTGGGAGGAAGCGCCGCTGATATTGGTAGATGATGGTTCGGATGGTGCGCTGGACGATTGGGATGGCTTGGTGGGGGAGGACACTCTATGATTCATCATCTGGTACCCGTGTTCTCCCTTCTCTCCACCCCCTCCCCACATTATTGCCACACATTGCAACATCCTGGGAAGGACGCACGGCAGTGTGTGTTCTCCAACGCTGCCAAGTGCTGCTCTGCCGGTGTACCACCTGGAGCTGCTCAAGGATCGGTACAAGTCATTCCCTCCTTCCCAGGGAAGAAAGCGTCCATCCACACAAACACTCCTTACCCGCCCTGCTGGACTCCTGCAGTCTTGTCATGGATGTGGGGTGCGAACCTGGGTCACTAGCATGCCAAGCGGACATCTCACCACTTGGCACCACGTAGGCAGCACCCATTATTTCTTTATCCACCTTACCCTCTGACAAGCTCCCTTCCAGCAGGGACCACCCAGCCCCATCACCCACTTCCTATCTTTTGAACCGCCATGGGTGGATGGGTGCCTTTTTAGGCAGTGCAACGCCTATAGGGCGCCACCATCATCCTGCTGCCAGAGGGTTTTTCCAGTTTTTCACCTCTGACCAGCATGGGTGCCTTAGTGTGAATGTATGCCACAGCACCTGCACCTGACCAACTAGGTTGGTAACTGATGCTGTGCCACAGAGCCTCCACTAGGTGTCAGGCAGCAGTGTGCACGGTCCCCCCTCCCTGAAGGAAGAGAACTGTCATGAGATGCTCGATCTTCTTTTTACTGGCCGGTCTCTGAGTAACCCTTGTTTGTTTCTGAACCCGGGTTGCTGGCATGGCAGGTGGCAAGACTTCCCTTCGTCCGCTTGTCACACTACTAGGCTAGCTTATAAGGGGAATTTCTTTATCTTGCATAGATCCTGAAGGCTTAGTTGGTTAAAATTAGGAAACTGGAAATATTGTTCAAACTAGCCGAGGAAAACCCTGGTCTTATTTGGAATATTATGCATGTGCATCCACTTACCTGTTATTTATTTGGGATGCCTTTTTTTTGTTTGTTTTAATATTTGTTTTCTATTATGCCATACAAAATGCATTCCCTTGCAAGGGCAAAGGATCAGTTTATACTATATTCTTACATAAAACATTTATCACCATTGTGTTCTGTAATCCTATGAGGTTACATTATCAATTACTACATTGCCAAAGATTTATTAATGGGCTGCATCCATGAGCATTAGACTAATAAGGAAGGTTATGTATATGTAAGAGTCCAGGCATAAAAAACAATGGTCTGTTTACCATAGTGCCCATATAAGGTAGCAATGATGGGTTCTGGAGTACCCTACTGTACCAGTTTAATACAACAATCCAACCATTAACATAAACTTATCTCAACATCTCTCTACTTCGTGTACAACTTAATGTTATAAGCCTTATACACACGCTTGCTCTGAGGTTGGCTTGCACCTTGTATTTTTAATCTTCACATGCTTTACTTAGAAAATATACAGCTAGTCCCTATTTGTGGAGGTTGCAGCTTAGCACAGTAGACCGGGAAAAATTGGGAAGTGAAACGAAGTTGCGGAATTGGCACCAGTTTGCTCTCTCATTTTACCTGTCATGCAGCTTCACTCTGCTGACCAGGCAAATTTATGAAATGCTTGGGTCTTGCATTTATATACTTACACCAGCTGAATAAGCGTGGATACTTGGGGGGAAAAACTGTAACTTATCTAACATCACTCTGTTGTTTGGAAACATTAGTAAAAGCAATAAAATGGTCTGCAAGAGTCCCAATATTATTAGCGCCTTATGAGTTATTAATCACTCATGGCCCTTAATTAAGTGTCCTGTTCTTCCTTCTTGGGAATCATCATCTTCCACTGGAGCCACAAGTGTGTCCTCAGCCATCTGAATCCATTTACCTGCATCTCTTTGATCCATAAAAATAAAAACTGTCACCCTGAAGGATGTGAGGCCACCCTGGGAGGAGCAATGAATGCATGATCCCTTTATTCCGCAGCCATGATCTCACTTTGTCAGATTGGTTCCTTCTCTTTCTTGTGGCCTAATAGGGATCTGGGAAATAATTTTACCATTTCTCCTTCTCTCCCCCCCCCCCCCAGAAAGAATGCTTTCAGTTTGTAAGACTTTATCACTCCCTTGGACTCTGGACAATCCTAGTGACCAGTGGTTCTCAGGGTATCCATATTAGGAGACACTCACCTTGGAGTGAAACGATTGGCCCTTCACAGACAGGTTTACCCTCGGCATAAAATTCTGATGGTAGCCAATCGTATATAAAAAGGTAGCGAGTCTCCCATGACCCTTCTAGTAGTCTGACCACCGTAGATTCATGGCTCTGGATTGATTTTCAATATTTTTAAGTCCAGTTCTTAGGTATACATTCTTAACCAGTTGAGTGGAAATCTGGAGGGAAGATACCATTTCCTCCACTTTTGTTTCAGCTGCTGTGAGCTGGTTAACATAGCTGTTTTTTTAATACATTGCTGAGACTGTTCTGCAGAACTGCCATGCAGTGCAGCAAGCTTGATGCCACCAGATTCAGTAGGGCCACAGTGCTGCTGTGTTGCTCTGCTCATTTCATATTTACAGCTTACATCCTTATTTTTTGAAGAATCTGCTTTGTGGGAAGGTTTCTGTGATCGTCCTGTTGCGCGAACACTCAAATGCAGCACAGTTCTTGTAAAGGTTTCTGTAAAGTTTTGAAGTTTAAGTTGAATTTTCTTTTAGTTAAGAATACATCAGGAGCTCCTCCTCCTCGAGTGCTTGATCACGCCCCCTATTTGTTTGTAATGTTAGTTTTTCTCAGGAGTGGGTGGGGGAACATATTAACTTGAGCACCAGATGTGCTCAAAACAGAAAATGCCCCCAAACCTGTCTAGAGGAAGCCTTGCCTCCTGAAAAAGACAGCTAGGATTTTTCAATGTTCCTGTATTTGTTAACTGGAGAAAAGGGATAATACTTCATTTCTTTGGAGTTGTAGGGGGGACACAGGCCAGTAGTAACTCCTGGGGAGGATGGTGGGGGTCGTGGAGCGGGATGGAGAGGAACCCAGTCTGTTCCAGCTGAAAAGGAGCATAAAAACCTTTGAAAGTATATAAAAAAAAAAAAAAAAAACTTGAGCTATGCTTTGTGGTGATTCACGTTCTGGAGTGGACATGGGTTGCTAGCACAGAAGAGGTCATGGCTGAGAAAGGATTATCCAGGCAGGAAAGGCACCATGTCTTACTGTCATAGCGTCTCACTGTGAAGAGCCAGAAACATTTGCGTTCTAGCAGGGGAGCGACTACATGTGCATGAGCCTGTTACCATGGTGACACATGAAGTGGTGAGGCAGCGAGGTCAAGGGTTGACATGAGGAGGAAAACATGGTAATTGCCAGGAGGTTGGCACTGGCACACTTTGGGGGGGCAGGGGGGACCCTGTTATTCTGATCCACTTTCGCACCTGACTGTTTCCCAGCCGGGAAGAATGCCTACCTAGTGACTCACCAGTGGGGGTGAGGTGGAGTAAGCTGTGAAACACTCTGTAAGGGGGGGGTAGAGAATCATCAGTTCTGGGTGGCTGCTGGGGCAAAAGTGGGGGTGTCTGACCAGAAGGGGAAAAACACATTGATTTTAAAGAAAAAAACAAACAAAAAAACCCCACCAAATTCTTGTGTAGGAGGTGGAACCAACCCCCACATTTGTTGAAATGTTTACACTATTAAGCATCAGAAGGAGATTACTAATTAAAAACAAAGGGAGCCAATGTGTTACTGTAGTACGATATCATTGCTGTGTTTAGGGTTACGTAGACAGTTTATTGCTAAATCACGATTGTCAGCTGCTTATAACTCAGCCTTTCCTTGATGGAATTTCATGACATTAACAACACTGTGTATTGTGGCACAGGATCTACTGATTTACCAGTGTTAGTGGCATTTGGTTCAGTGATGTTTTGGCTAGTGAGTAGCAAAAAACATGGAAAATTTTCTAAGGTCTGTTCTTGTGCCACTGTCTCCATCAGTACAGTAGCACACGACCAGTGGTATGTGACTTGCCTGTATCAGAGCAATGCAGCGAACAGTGAAATGTCCATTGCTCCTACGCAGATGATTGGTGATCTGGAGCCCATCCCTACCATTGGTAGCATCACTGCTGCATTTCACTCCCTCCCATCTCCCTCAAAAATGTATTTAAGGAAATTTGTGGTCATCTAGAGCTCAACTCAATTTTCGCTGAAGACACCCCCTCTATTCCAACACCAGGTGCCTAAACCTGCTATCAGGAACATTTTAGTTAAAAAAAATAAATAAATAAATAAAAATTTTGCAGACAGCTGAAGCCCAGCCCCTGTGCCTCCAAAGTCCCTCCATCCTGTTCCCATAACTGGTGTCTGAAGCCATATGGAGCCCAACCCTGGTGCTGCTAAAGGCACCCCCTTCCTATTCTGATACTTGGTGCCCAACCACAGGGGGTTGGATATAACCTTATATTAAAAACCGTTCCCTTTCCCCACCCACGAACATCCATCCCTCCCTTTTTTCATTCCCCCACCCAACCACAGATCTGTATTAACCCCCTTTCCCAAGCCCAGTAGCTCCCCAGTCCAACATTCCTCTCCCCCATGTACCCATAATTAAACTAGAAAAAGACACATTCCTCCTCTCACTGCCTCGGTCAGTCATCATCTAAATAAATGAAACCGCGATCGCAACCGTGTGTGCCATGCAGCGTTCACCACCCTCTCTCCAAACATTGATGTGTGAGTATTTTTCTGTGCCTGAAAACACAGTGCCAGAGTTAGGGCAATGCCTCTGCTGCATCGTGTGATCATTCAGTGTTGGAAAAACACCACACCACAGATTCATCGAGGCTGAAGGGGTTTTTTTTTTTTTTAACCCTAACATTGCATTCATTACTTTTATGGGATTTAGGGTCAACCCATAACTATTGAATAAATGTAGTTATTTACAACGACTGTGGTATAAACTGAACCTTGTTTACATATTGTTTTTTTTCAAAGTTTTCTTGAAAGTGACAAGCCCTTTAAATATGATCTCTACTAGAAACTTTGGAGAAGAAAAATGGTTTCAGCAGTCTCTTAAACGCATTTAATGAAGGGGCCAGGTGGATCACAAGACAGTAAAGTTTTCCAAAGGACTGGGACATGTGATCAACAGCACAGCCACCAGCAGATATTAACCAGGATAGAGGAACACCGAGATGACCCTGGCCTCTCTTGGAACCAGTGTACCTGCCTTGTGAACAAGGAGCCAGAAGATCACTGGGGTAGATGGTTTATTTTGGGTTTTAAAAGTTAGTTTTAAAACCCTGAAGTTGGTCCTTCACTTTACAAGCAGCCAGTGCAGTTTGTGGCACAGGGCAGTGATGTGATCTGACATCCACATAGAAGTCTGAAGCTGTGCAGCCATTCGGCATCAGCTATAAGTGCTGAATTTGACTTTTGGGTAAGCCACTGAAGTGCATTACAAATATAGGGTCCTTCACAAATATCTGCACTGTTGTTGGATCATCAGGACTAAGGAAGGAGCCTAATAATCTGGAGATATTATTAGATGACCGTAGTCATTCATGACGACAACTGATATCTGGGCATTTAGGGACAGGCTGTTGTCAAGAATGACTCCCAGGTTGTGTATTATCTGCCAGCCTCAAGCTGAAACCAATCAAGATGGATTAGCCTCAAACTGCTGTTTACTGCAGAAACCTCACATCTGAGCCAAAAGAAGCAGCTGTGCTTGACTGGGATTGAGTCCCTGCTAGTCAGTGGCCATGTTTGATCTTGGTCGCATGCTGATCTAATTCATTTATTTATTTATTTAGCTTTTGTTTACTGGGTAAGTACACTAGACAAGTAATATGTCTATTTTCAGGAATGACCCGGGAGAGTACAACATGGTGAATACAGAGTAGTACAGGATAATACAGGAAAACAAAGCAGAATGTCAGCTAGGGAAAGAACAATTAACAAGGTGTCACAGTGGTAGAGCAATTAATTACATGCATAAAAGCATGTATAAAAGCAACCTTGTTCATGGAGAAACAGGAGGTAAAGCTACATGTCATCCATGCTGTACCTCTGGATGATCGGTCTTTGGTGTAGCAAATACACTGTAAACATTGGAGGAAAGGACTGCGCATTGGAAATGCCACAGTTGTCACTCTTCCGATATGGCAAAATTCTAGCCATGATAGACTGCTCCTTTCAGAGCGGAACATTCGTAAACATGCTAATACCATTCCTGACAGTCCACTGTAATCCTCAGGGATGTTAATGAGCACACAGCAGTCAAAACAATTTAAACTTTTATATTGCAGTGAATATTCATAACTTATTCAGAACACTCAGTATTCAGAATAAATAGTCTGGTCACGTAAACAGTAGTATTCTGAATGCAGTATTCAAAATAACACAGCGGGGATATTCCAATTGTATTCCAGATACTACTGGCATACTGTGCCATGTAAATAAAGAATGCTTCGTATTTGTAATATGCCACAACCTTAATGCCCTGAGCATGTACATGACCTCTAATAAATTGTTCCTGGCGAGTCACGTAAACACTAGGTGATGTCCATGATTGCAGTTATAATGTGGAGATGTCTTTCAGCTAAGTGTTGTGGTGATTTTTCAGACCACTCTTGGCCAGTGTGGATTTCTGCCTGATTTTGTTATATTAATTATATATTAATCATGTTGAGCTATGTAATAGCCCAGTGACTCAGGTAAAAGCAAATGGATTCTTTTCATAGACATTCTTCCTACAGAGGAGGACAAGGCAGGAGTTCCCCTTGTTCCCCCTACTTTTTTGCCTTCTGTATTGAGTCTTTGGTGGAAAACATCTGACAGGTGACTGATGTGATGGAGCTTCAATATCAAAGGCAGGAATTGTGCATATCTTAAAAGCTGTAGTTTGGATCCTGGACCGACCTCCCTATTGTTGGGTTGCAGTGATATCATCGGTCCAATTCTTGTGCAAATAGTCTGGTGCCCCTTGGAGACGGGTGAGTTTCCTAGGTCCCTGAAAGAGGTGGTGGTGACACCTCTCTTGAAGAAAGCTACCTTGGACCGTATTGTTACACAAACTACAGACCTATCTCAAAACTACCCTTTATTGGGAAGGTGATTGAGAAGGTAGTAGCGGCCCAATTGGAGGACCATTTAACCATCCATGACATCTACGAATCCTTCCAATCCGGTTTTCGTAAAAGACATAGCACCGAGACTGCGCTGGTTCGGGTGCTTAATGATCTTTTGGGGGCGAGAGATCAGAAGAGACATTCTATTCTAGTTCTTCTTGATCTCTCATCAGCCTTTGACACCGTGGATCACTTGGTGTTGATAGCACGCCTGAGGCAGATCTGTGGAATATGGGGAATCGTCCTCCGATGGTTCACCTCATTCCTCACCAGGAGATCACAAAGAGTTGTGTCTGGGTTTTTTTTCCTCAGGCCCAACTTCTTTGTTGTGTGGTGTGCCTCAGGGTTCGGTGCTGTCTCCCATGTTGTTTGCGGTGTATATGCTTCCCCTCGGAGACATTATAAGATGTGCTGAGGTTTCACTGTTATTCAGATGATACCCAGCTATACCTGTCTTTTGCCCCTGACCAGGATGGAGCTCTCTCAGTGTTTAACAACTGTCTGAAAGAAATCCAGGACTGGATGGCCTCTAGTTTGCTGAAGTTGAACTCGGAAAAGACAGATTTTGGTTGTGGACCCTGGTCTTCAGATAGGGGGGTCTTCTGTCAGCATACCCTCAGGAATTTTCCTTGGCAGCATTTCACTCCCGACCTCTGAATGGGTGCGTAACCTGGAGGTTATCTTGGATGACAAGCTGACACTGCAATTATGAGTGTCAGCAGTCGTCAAGATTTCCTTTTTCCATCTTAGGAATATCGCCAGAGTTGGGCACCTTGTTCCGTCTGACTCATTACCAATGTTGGTCCATGCCTTTGTGTCCTACCGTTTGGACTACTGCAACTCCCTGTACTTTGGGCTTTCTGGGGTTGAAATCCACTGCCTACAGCTAGTGCAGAACGCAGCAGCCTGGGTTTTGACTGGGACAAGTAGGTCCTGTCATATTACCCCGGTGCTGTGCGAACTGCACTGACTACTGATATGGTGGTGGATCGCCTTTAAAGTCAGTTTACTGACTTTCAAAGCCCTACATGATCAGGGTCCAGCCTATCTGAAAGAACTTTTGGTTTCTTACTGCCTCGGCCGATCGCTTTGCTCGGCCGACAAGGGGTTGCTAGAGATTCCAAGAGTGAGTCTTAAATCATCAGGTTGTAGAGCATTTTTCACGCCACCACTCTTTGAATTTCTTCCACGCTCGGGTTATGAGGCACTGGCGGAATTTAAGAGGGCTTAAAACCCATTTTATCAAATATCCTATTTGGAAAACTGATTTTATTTGAAATTGCTGATTATATTGTGATTTTATTGCGTTTTATATTGAATTTTATTATCTGTGTTCTATTTTGTATAGCACCTTGATAATCGGAAAGGCGCTTTATAAATCAATTTATTATTATATGCATATGATGTATTACATATTCTCAACCCAGAGGTTTATTTCTCAAGTGTAATACAAAGGCCAGAAGACTTTGGGGAAAGTATTGGGATACAAAATTAATGGATAAAAGGCTGGTGTTCTACAACTTTACTTCACCCCAGATGGTAGCTTAGATCAGGACTGCCATAAACTAAATACCTGGGGAAAAAAAACTACCCCAGGTCCCCATTTATTACAAAAAAAAATTCCGGACTGATTACCGAGCATATCATAGAAGATGTGACATGCTGGGGGGCATAGCTGCCAGTGCTTAAGGAGAGTGGATGACATATGCATGGTCCTCCCGCCTAGATCAGGGCAGGGTTAAGGCAACTTGGTGCCCTAGGCACAAAAGAAATCTGGGACCCCGCCACTGCAACGAAGCCCCTTTTCCGCCAAAAGGACCCTTTCACAAACCATAAGACCCTGGGAATCCATTTACATATGGACTGTATTGCAAGTAGAATACAGTTTGTATGCAGAGATCTGTAGGCAACTGCTTACAAGTTGAAGTTCCTACGCTTGTGTTCCCCTGTCTCCAGATTTCATATTCGTGACAGCTCAACACCATTCTCTCCTCCCTTTTCCACCCAAGTGTCACATACTATTTGATTTCAGTCTGGTACTCCACAGTGCACTCTTGCGTAGCCGCCCATTTTTGTAAAGCAAAATTAAGTAGATAAGGGTGCATGATAATAAGGGGCAACATAGTAGTATTTTGTATAAGCAATATTTGGCGGATAATCGAGGGATCATTGTATGTGCAAGACTACACTCGGCATACATGATTGCTACTTTTCTTATGTTACTTAATTACTGCAACTTTTATATTTTTCAGTCCCACACACAAAACCATGTAGGGAATGGGGCTGTAGTGATATAGATACGTTTTATAATAGCCGGAGTTAGCAGTAACCTTAAGATACCATTTGTTTACTTTGCAGGCAATTGTACATTGGGGGGGTAGTATTGTATGGCCACGTAACATACGGGTGCTTGCAAAGTAAACATATATGCTTTAAAGGCCACTGCTGTCTCTGATGGCATTGTAAGCCTATCTGTAGTACTGTAGCCTCTTCAATACTTTGTGTCAATAACATGTGGTTCTCTCTCCTAAGCTGGTCTCTGGGCTTTAATACAAATGGGCTGTACCTCCTGCTGCAGATATGCAGGCAGGAACTAAGCTCTGCAGCTGGGGATATCCAGCCCTCCGCTTCCTGTTTCCACCAGTTTATTTCCTGCCTTCCAACTAGCAGGTACTCTGCAGCAGAGCTCTGTCACCACGTGGCAGGGCTGAAGACATCAGACTGTAAGTCACAAAATGTAATTTCTTATTGGGATTATTGAAGAAACGCAGCACTTTAGAGCACTCCTGTGTGAGTCCCAGTCTCAGCCTTGCAAGCTGCACAGACTGGCCCCACTTTACCAAGGAGGTTTTTCCTGCAATTCTGGACTCAACCTAGTGTTCATTTTAGCCTTGGAGTTTGTCGACTGGTGGATTTCGTCGACGGGTGCCGTTTTTTCAGTGCTGGTCCATTTATAACACCTCAGTGCTCTGAGAGGATTCTCTCCTCATCGACAGCTGGCTCCCTGACTCATTCAGCCACTTGTCGACGTTCCAGTGCTGTCTCATCTGTGTCAATAAAATGTGTTTTTTGTGGGTGGAGTTGAAGGGACAGTGTCGGCTTCATTTTCTGTACAATTTTCAGCTCCATCATAGCACTTGTTACCTGTGCTCTTGCTGCAAACTACTCTGTCCACAAAATGCAAAGGGGGGATGTAAATATGTGTACTAAAAAAATAACTTGTATCTTTTATTTAAACTAAAAATACATTTACGCTGTCCCAACCCAAATGTCTCCTGCCGATGCTCGTCCTCATGGTCTTGTGGCAACGAGCCGCATGGTGCACTCCTTCAGGAATGAGTTTGTGATTTTTGTAGGCATATCAGTAAAACATGCCTTCTGTTTCCAAAACATTCACTGAACTCATGAACCTGATCACTGTTCGAAAATGCGAAAATGAGCACTCGTACCATTTGAAATAAGTGCTTGACAGTTCAAGCCAGAACTCTAGGCATGCACAGTAGCATTGAAGTTACTACCAGTCACTCTTCCTATCATGAACACCAAGGGGAGGAGGGAACTTTCTTGCTGCTACTTCCCATGTGAGATACTGCTACCGGGGGAGACAAAGCAGAGGGAATGGGGCTGTTTACACTTTAAAGGTCAGCCTGGCCAGCCCCCCCTCCCAAACCAAAAGCTATCAGCCATACTTAACACCTAGTCAGGGAGGGGAGAGTCACATCACAGTTTGGCCCATGCCTTGCTCATATTACTCAGCAGCTGAGTCCTTTACAATAAAATGTAGATCTGGCAGAAAGAGCAGGGTATGTAGTAAATATAGTTTGGGATTGCTGAGGGCCCCCCTGCAGGAGCCATAGGCCCAGGACTATGCTGCCCATATATGTATATGCATGCGGTGTGTGTGTGTGTGTAATGTGTGTGTGTGTGTGTATATATATATATATATATATATATATATATATATATATATATATATATATATATATATATATAATGTATAATTTTTTTTTTTTTTGCATGTAGGCACAAGTAATATAGTGATATCACTGGATCTTGTTTCTTGGGCCGTTACGCTCTGCAGGATTTTTAAAACAAAAAAGTTGCTGTTTAACATTAGACTCTAAAAGATGGGTCAGACGTAATTGAAGGGATGGCAAGTCTAAGAAGGGAACTTTCAAAGACCAACTCTGACAGTCCCACCCTCTCATAATTCAATAGATATGTGCTAGCTTTCAAGGTTGGGGAGCTATTTGGTAATTATTTTGTGTTCTGGGTAGGTGTAGTGGAGGAAACTGTCTCTGGGCATTAGAGCACTCAGACATTTCCATCAGGAGGTACTGCAAGCAGTAGTGCCTAACAGTGACAGCTGTATTTCAGGGATGTATATTGCCCAACTGGGGGGGGGGTACATAAGGAGTAGTTCAGTGGTTCTCCTACAACTAAATTAGATGGAAGAGAGTAGTTTTGCTCCACTGGGTGACTAATCTCCCTTGAAAAGAAACTGTACTTGCAGACTGGCTAAGTTGCACAAACTTCTCTCCAAAATGGTGACAGCTTCACCCAAACATGTTCATTTCAGTGGTTTTATATCTGTGTTGGTGACAGGACTTTTGCCACTTGGGAGAATAAGCAATTTCCATGGTTTTGCTCTGGGAGGCAGAAGCCCCTATCTTGGAAAATCGGTAACTTTCAGTGTTGCTGAAACTGGTGTCTTTTATGCTCCTTCCGTCAGTGCCTCTCCACACTAAAATCCTGAGGAACGTAACAGTAGATGGGACAACCGTCATCTTGGTAGAATCATTTTGGTACCCAGCTTTGAAATGTGTCTAGCTAAATCTTTACCTTTGGTCAGGTGTTATAATACAGGACCCATTCCTCCATCCTGAGGTTGATTTTTGTCTCAAAGCTTTGATGTTGAGCGGAGAAAGCTTTGCAGTGCAGAAACTTCCCAGCCAGTTGTAGATCTGATTCTGAAATCCCAAACATTGTTATTGATCAGAGTGTTTATTATGTACAGAGATGATCTGGTGTCTCAGTTTCAGATCAGGTACTGTCTATAGAATTTACTGGGATTTCCCACATCCTAGGATTCCTTAGAAAGGGCTTTGATTTGGATTGGTCTCCTGCATTGCTTGCAGTGATTTCGGCTCTTGGGCAGGAATCTGTGGGGTTGACAGGCTTCCCGAGATCCTGTGCTGTTCCCTGGTCCATGTTCCGGATGGGGTATATCCTAGGGTATTGAGGGAGTTAAGGGAGGTACTGGATGCACCTCAACAGTCCTTTTTAACACCTCACTGAATTGGGAGTGGATCCAGAGGACTGGAATAGGGCAGATGTAGTACCAATTCACAAAAGTTGTAGCATGGAGGAGGCTGGCATTATAGACCAGTCAGCCTGACATCAGTGGTAGGGAAGTTAATGCAATCACAGCTTACAAAGAGGATAGTAGAATATCTTGGACTTTAATGGGCTACAAGACCCAAAGAAAGCATGGATTAATGGGTGGGTCGACATGTCAAATGAATTTGAATTTGATAGTTCTTTGATTGCATGACCAGGGAATTGGATCAGGGTGGAGCGGTGGATGTAGCCTACCTAGATTTCAGTAAGGCATTCAACACTGTTCCACATGGGAGACTATTAAGCAAGCTGGGTAGTTTAGAAGTGGATCCAAAGGTGGTAAACTCAGTAGGAAAACTGGTTGGATGATAGGTGACAGAGGGTGGTGGAAAATGGAGTTTAGTCTGAGGAGTGGAAGATTACCAGTAGGGTGCCTCGGGGATCAGTGCTGGGACTGGTCATTTTTAATATCATCATAGGCGATATTGCACAAGAGCTGGAGGGGAAGGTCTGCCTCTTTGCAGATGACACCAAAATCTGCAGTAAGATGGATACGGGAAGGGGAGTGGGGGGCAGTTGGAAAGAATGAGCAGAGACCTGAAAAACATGAGGAGTGTTCAGGGGTATGGCAGTCTGGTTTCAGTGTGAAAAAGTACATGATAATGCACTTGGGGCACAGAAACCCAGAGGCAGAGTACAAAATGGGTGTGTGTTATTGATGGCCACCAAGCAGGAAAGTGTCCTGGGGAATAATAATCTCTGACCTAAAGGCGGTCAGGCAGTGCCACAAAGCAGTTGGGAGGGCTAGTGGGATGCTGGCATGAATAGGGAGAGGTGTCACCAGCAGAAGAAGGGAAGTGGTGCTGCCTCTGAATAGATAGCTGGTAAGACCTCACCTAGAACACTGTGTAGCAGGCACATCTCTGGAAGGACATAGAGTGGAAGTTGTCCAGAGGAGGGCAGCTGAAATGGTGAGGGGGGGGTCTACATCAAAAGGCCTACAAAGAGAGACTAAAAGAACTCAATATGTACAGCGTGGAAGGGGGGAGATATGATAGAGACCTTTATGTACCTCAACGGGGTAAATAAGGTACAGGAGGAAAGTATTTTTCAGAGAAAAAAATGCACAGAAACAAGAGGCCATGTTGTGAAGTTGGAGGGGGTTAGATTCTGGAGAGATGCGGGAAAGTACTTCTTCACAGAGAGAGAGGTGGATTCCTGGAACAGCCTACCAGCCAATGGGTTGGGGGCAAAAACATAGGTGGGGGATCAAGAATGCATGGGATTGGCATAAGGAAATTTTAGTGGAAAAGAATGAGGGGAGGGAGAAAAAAATGGAGATCAGGTAGGGTCTTCGGAGATGCTGTCGGCAGGGAAAAATGGGCAGACTAGGTTGGCCGAGTGGTCCGTAATTACCGACAAATTCTATGTTTCTATTGTCCTGTGTGATCTGGCTGCCGGTGAAGTGGCACATCATCTTCAGGGTCGGTTTGCTGACCTGTAAAGCCCTATATGGACTGAGTCCTGGTTATCTGAGACACCTTGCTCCTTACGATACCACTCGTCCCCTCTGCTCCTCCGAGGTGGCTGTTTCCAGGACTAAGCTTAAGTTATCTGGAGATTGGGCCTTTGAAGTAGCTGGCCCAGCCCTGTGGAACACACTTCCAAGATCCTGGAGGGAGGCCCTCTCCGTGAAGGCCTTCAGGAGGGGCCTGAAGACCTACCTTTTCAGGGAGGCTTTTGGTTCTAGTTGGATGCCTCTATAGTCTGGTGCCACTATTTTAGCAGGTTTTATGTTTTGCTGCAGATATGTATTTATAGTTATTTTATGCTATTTAAGATGTGTTTAAAGGGAAACTCCGATTGAGTCCCTCAGTGCAGCAACAGCTGCAGAAACGTCAGATTGGGGCTTTCAACATAAAAGGTATTATTTTTAGTACCTGGTGCCCTGGAATTTTAATAGATAAGATCCGCTCGCTCCATTGTGGCGACAGACCCGCAGGCAGACACAAAGGTTATGCTAATGAGGGCTACCAACATCTGCCATTTGTTGGTAGCCCTCATTAGCATACTCCTCACAAGTGAAGTCACCCGAGGTGCGCGAGATGTCCGCCTCGTCGGTCTGTCGCCATGATGGAGCGAGCGGATCTTTTCTTTTAAAATTCCAGGGCACCTGGTACTAAAAAAAATTTAATTTATGTCGAAAGCCCTAATTGGTCATTTCTGCAGCCGCTGCTGCACTGAGGGACTCAATCGGAGTTTCCCTTTAATTGTATATGTATGAACTTTTATGTTATGAAACACTGAGTGCCTGGGAATGAGCACTCAACAAATATAAATTTTACTACTTCTACATCTTATCCTCACATAAATTGCTTGCAGAAAGGTTCCTCTTCGGTGAGGTCAAAAATATCCAGGCATGTTGACTAGATTTTGGTTTTTTATGTGATCAAAGATAGCTGATGGCCATGGCTGTAAAAGATATTGGCCCTGCAGATGAAATAAAATGCCTAACAGAATTTTCATCAAATTCTGCTAGATGATTATCCTTCATGTAAATGTGTGTGTGGATTATTTTGGGAAGCCTTTGTTCTTGTAATTTCTCCAGAATGGCTACATTGGTTGCCAAAGGACTTTGCTAAAAAATTACCCTTCATAAAAAGATGCGAACAAGTGAAATTAAATTTGGTGTACCCGAGAGCCAGTATGGCTTAACTGGTAGAGCTTACTTCAAGAAACTGCTCTTGCAGCAGGTTACACCATTAGGAGAGAAGCTGGCAGGCAGCAGGACCCCACGGAAAACTTCTAGCTAGCTACATACAGCGGGGGACCTCCCCCGACGTTGCCTCCCCCCCCGGTGTCATATACATAATGAAAGGGGCAGTCCCCCAGCATCCCTCAGTTCTTTATCCGCTGTTGACTTGCCTCCATGGACGCCTTCAGCTAACGAACGACACCATCACTTGAATTCAATTCTATTTCTTTTCATATGTTGTATTCCCCAACATCTTCCATCAAAAGACACTTCTCAAAGTGTGCTTGTGGCAAACAAATTCCTTTCAAGGACAAGCATACAGCCTGTGTCAGGTGCTTAGGCCCAAAACATGATGCTAAGGCCTGTTCCCATTTGCCAAAAATGTTAACAACTGCACAAGGATCCACCACCAAAATGTTTTGGAGACCATCCTATTAGAAAAGAAATTAGCAGCAATGCAGAAGAGTAACATCTCCAGGGAAGAGTCCTCCCATAAGTTGGGGAAACAGAGAAATGGAGGGAAAGGGGAAAAAGAGCACTCCCCATCTACCCCGGACGTCTGACTCCAGGAGGAGTTCAGATTCCACTACCTACTCTAAATACAGGTCTCCATCTCGGATAGACACCCAACCTCCGCCGGCTAAAGTCCAAACGCTGGGTGACACTGGTGCTGCAGCCACCCTCCAGCCACTTAAGTTCCGGCCGAAAGAACCTTCTATAGCCAGCCTTCAGACTCCACAGGCCGATCTGTTTCCACAAATCACCCAGCCAAGGCGCACTCCAAGTCGACTGCCACTACAGGCCCCGATTCCCTGGACCGGTACCGGGACTCCGACCACTGGAGGCCAGCCTCCCAACCCCCCCCAGAGGAACCTCGGGGACATCAGCTAAATGGACCTCTGATCTGACATCTCTTAAGCGGTCCTCAGACCCTAAACAGATGTCGGAGCAGATGCCCGCAAAATGTCCTAAGGACCAGTGACCACTGGCAGAGGTCCATTCCCACAGAAAGGACGTTACCTCATCCATACCGGACGATGCTGGGGTCGGGTGACTAAGGCGTCAGGTGATAAGGGGGATGCAGACCTCCCACGTGACCCGACATCACCCAAGGATCAGACGACAGGTGCATCAGGCCACAGCCGGTCAGACCCAGGAAACAGATGCCAGGTCTCAACATTTCTGAGGTGAAGGAATTGTTTTCTGATTGGTGGGAAACCATTAGGAAGGACGTAGTTACCACCAAACCACTGGTGAAGAATCAACCTCCTCCAGAGGAACCAAGCCTGGTCAGACCACCCCCTAGAGAAGAAAGTCCCAAACCTAGGGGCCGGTCAAAGGACAAGAAGCCAATAGAAAAGCAGCTGAGGTCTCCATCACAGACCATCTCCCGCTTGCGAAGCGTGCACAGGCACAAAAAGCACCACTGGAGGTCAGATTCCTCATCCTCTGACGAGTCTCACTCCTTCTCCTCGGTATCTTCCAGATCAGGCTCTCCATTCAGCATCCCTTCTTCAGATCCAAGGGATTTGCCTAGGTATGCTCCTCCCGGCTGAGCCAGCGTTCATAGATATGAGGCATATCCAAGACAACATGGGGTGGGACACAGAAGATTTGGATCCTGAGAGGCACTGCCTCGCCAAGTATCTGAGACAAAGGGATCCCAAACCAGTGGTGGTCCTGCCATTAGTCAGTACTTTCCAGGACGTGACCAAAGCTGCTTGGAAACACCCCTTTACTTTCTCAGCAGTTCCTAAGAAGGTGGACTGCCTATATCTGGCCTCCTTGGAGGATCCTTATCTGGGAGAGCAACCTGTGGCAGACTCCATGGTGATCACTGCCACATGTGACCAGTCACAGAGGCCTCAGCACCTGAGCACCCAACCCCCGGACTGGGAGTCAAAATAGCTAGACTCCATGGGGAGGAAAATGTATGCCTCAGCAACATGTTCCATCCACTCATTAAACTTCCTGACCCACATGGCCCAGTTTCAGAATGCCCTATGGGAACAAGGCCAAGATTTGGTTAAGTACCTTCCAGATGGAGAACAAAAGGAAGAACTTACAAAGCTCCTCCAAACAGGCTCTGATGTAGGCACACAAGTACTCAGGGCAGCATATGACTGCGCGGACTCGACTGCAAGAAATGCAGCATCAGGAGTGTGTGTAAGACTGCACTCCTGGGTGAGGGTATCAGGCTTTTGCTGGACATCCAGAAGGGTATTCTAGACATCCCCTTCAAAGATTTGGTTCTTTTCGGAAAAGAATCTGAGAAGATAATTGCAAAACTGCAAGATACTAGCAAGGCGGTAAGATCTGTACAGGCCATGTACAGAACCAAGCCGAAGCCATTCCGGAGGCAGCAAAACTGCTTTAAAGGCAAGCGGGAACAGCAGACCCGATTCGGACAGCAGCAGAGAGGCAGCTTTAACCGCAAAGGCCCTTCTCGAGCTGCAGGAGGTTCAGGTGTCAGTTACACAAAAGCCCCTCGGGCAGCCCTCCCTTCCCCCGCCTGACTCTTTGCAGACCCCTTCTCCCTCTCCAGTTCAAAGGGAAGAGAAGGTCGGGGGTCACTTCTCAAGACACCTGGCAGGATGGCAGCAAATCACTTCAGACTAATGGGTGCTTCAATTACTCCAAAGAGGGCACTCTAATGAATTCACTGGGCAACCACCATCCAGACCACCACTATGATCTCAGTATTCGAGACAACATGCCACACTGAGTCAAGAAGAAACAACCAGGGCCCTTCTCAAGAAGGAGGCCATAGAGAAGGTACCATGGATCCAGAGAGGGAAAGGGTACTATTCCCACTTCTCCCTAGTACTCAGAAAGACAGGGAACTTGCGCCCCTTCCTAAACCTCAGCGATCTCAACACCTTTTTGGCATACAAACATTTTAGGATGGCCACCTTGCCAGGCTTAATCCTGATGCTATACCCAGATGCTTGGCTCACATCATTGGACATGCAAGATGCCCACCTCCACATTCCAATTGCGAAACATAATTGGAGGTTCCTGTGATTCACATTCCAGGGTCACCACTACTAGTTCTGAGCCCTGCCTTTTGACCTGTCATCGCCTCAGAGGGTATTCACCAAATGCCTGGCAGTAGTAACGGCAGCACTCAGGAGAAGGGTCCACTATGTCTTCCCCTACCTGGATGACTGGCTCCTGATGGCTTCATTCCAGAGAGCACTAAATCACGCTCTACAAGACACCTATTTAATATTCGACTCCCTAGGTGTCACCATCAACCTGTCAAAATCGACCCTTATGCCATGCCAAAGGCTGCAGTTCATTGGTGCAGTACTGGACACTAGAAAGGGAAGGGCCTTGCTATCAGAAGACAGGGCAGAACATCTACAAAGCTTGACAAGGAACATCATGGGACAAAAACAGGTGTCAGCAAGAACTAGGCCACATGGTGGCCACCATAGCCTCGGTTCCCCTATTACGCTTACACATGAGAACCATTCAGTGGACACTCAGGGTCCAGTAGGACCAACGACAGTACGTCTTGGACCAGTTGGTCTCGGTTCCCAACTCTGTTCTCTGAGTCTTGCAATGGTGGCTGTTCCTGGAACACCTCATGGTGGGAGTTCCCTTCCTGTCTCCTACCCCTTCACTGATCCTGATTACGGACACATCAGGATCGGGCTGGGGTGCCCACCTGGGTGTGTAAAAGACTCTGACTATGGTCCAGGATGGAAGGAGCCCTTCACATAAATGTCCTTGAGATGAGGGCAGTCCTTTATGCCCTTCAGGCCTTGCAAATGGACCTAACCCCAGGGCATCTACTGATACAAACAGAGAACATGTCAGTAATGTTCTATATCAGCAAACAAGGGTCACTCACACATGCCAGCTCTGTCGAGAAGTGATGGGAGTGTGGTACTGGGCAATAGAACACAATATCACCCTGTCTGCAGTTCATGTTCCCGTGTTACAGAACACATTGGCAGATATACTCTGCAGATTTCGATCCGGCGCACATGAATGGGAGCTCCTATAACCAGTACTAGAAGCTCTGTTCGAAAAATGGGGGATGCCAGAACTGGATCTGTTCGCCTCCCCATACAATGCAAAACTGCCCAGTTTCTGCTTGCTAGATCCAGGGCTTGGTGTTTTCTGGTGAGACTCGTTGTCCCGCTCCTGGACAGGCAGGTTCCTCTATTCCTTTGCTCCCTTCCCTTTGATCCAGAGAGTCCTACTCAAGTTGTAGGATGAGAGAGAGAGCAGTGAGGATTCTGATGGCCCCATATTGGTCCGGACAGATATGGTTTCCTCTTCTCCAGCGCCTGGCAAACAACCACCCTTTCTTCTTCTGCTCAGCTCACACTCACTGTCGCAAGACAATGGGTCTCTGATTCACCTGAATCTCAGATCATTACACCTGCACGGCTGGCTCCTAAGGACCTAACAGTGTCTTGCCACGGAGTCTCAGTGTGGCCGATGTCCTAGTGGCAGCAAGGATGCCCTCTACTTGTGCCACGTATGCCATGAAATGGTGCAGGTTTTGCTTTTGGTCTTCGGCCCGTGACCTGGACCCTCTGATTTGCCCGGTGAAATTGGTATTAGAGTACCTGCTTTCCTTATCAGAAGTGGGGCTGAGTTACTGCTCAATAAAGGTGCACCTCTCTGCAGTATCTGTGTACCATGCACCCTTTGGGGACAAATGCTTGGCCCAACTTCTTGCATGGCATCCTCCACTTGAAGCCACCCATTGGAGACCTGATCCCTTCTTGAGACCTTCTCTTCATTTTAGAACAGCTCATACTACCTCCCTTTGAATCAGTCTCAGATTGCGAGCTATGCCTTCTCTCTTGGAAGGCGTTATTTGTAGTTGCAGTTACCTCTGCAAGGAGAATTTCTGAACTCCAAGCACTTATGTGCAAAGAGCCATATTTGATTTTTTTTTTTTTTTTAATAAGGACAGGGTGTCCTTAAGGACCAATCCTAAGTTTCTACCCAAGGTGGTGTCAGAGTTAACCCACAACAAGGATATCGTCCTCCCGATTTACTATCCGGAGGATTCCAATAGGAGAAAGTTTCTCCTGCACATATTGGATGGGCACAGGATACTCAGGTTCTACCTGATTAGGACCAGACCGCACCAACAGTTTCACCAGTTATTTTTGTCCTTTGCCCACAGGATGTTAGGGGCACCGGTGTCTAAACAGGCACTCTAAAAATGGGTGGTAAACTACATTGTGTTCTGTTACAAGCCCGAAACAAAGCCCTTACGGGACGGTAAAAGGGTCACTACCAGAGGATGTCAACATCATTTGCCTCCCTGAGAAATGTTTAGACTCCTACCATTTGTGCAGCAGTTACATGGAGCACAGTGCACACATTTATCAGACGTTACAGTCTGGACATTGCCTCCAGGTGCAGAGCGGTCTTTGGCCTTGCCGCTCTGCAGGAGCTTCTTGTTAGTTGCCTGGTGCCCTCATTTAATCGGCACATGATCACTGTTCTATATAAAATTGTTTGAAAGTTGTCCCCCATAGACTATAATGTAGTGTGTCCCCACGTTGTACCTGTGATCACGCCATTAAGTTGTCCAAGTGCGGGGTCGGAGTTACACATCGGGAAGTACCTGTGTCCCTGGCACCTCAATTTTATGAGTGATTTAACTGTTTCATTATTGGGTATTTTTATGGCCACTATAGACCAGTAGCAGTTCGTGGGGGGAAGGCATCAAATTGTGTGGTGCACATCTACCGCCGTTTACCTTGGTGAGTCTCTTTAATAAAAATATTTGCATATCTGTCAGATCCACTCTTCTGGGCACCTCCTATGCTGTGCACCATGAGTTTTTTCATTTTCTTTGTCCTTATCCTTTCCAGGTCTACAAGGCTGTTTCTAGCCAGATATGATGACTATCTTTTTTTTCTTGAGAAAAAAATTAAAATATTTATAAATACATTTTGGTGGAATCACCAAATAAAACTTGAAGATGTTTGGAAACTTTTACAGAGAAAAATGATAGGGTCATTTGTTTTGCCTTTTTCACTGCACTGCTGCAATAACCTTTACGTATGTATGATATACCAAGCAAGCAAACTGTTGTCTCACTGCTTCATCCCTTTTACTATTATGTATTACTTTCACGGCTCACAGATTTATGTAAATAATTTACTTTCTTTCATTGTAAAATTGCCAGTATTAGAAACTGTATTTAATCTTGACCCTCTTAAATTCTCCCTCTCCAATCTGCTTGGCTTTTGTGTTTCCCCTCAATGCCCTACTTCTCTACCACACCTTTACCTCTCTGTTCCCCTCTTCTTCTTTTTTTTGCTCATCTCACCCTCTTATTTGGTCTGTTCCCTCATCTCAGGGACACCATCTAAAGCTGCTGGGGTCAAGAGGGTAAGAACTTAGACACCATCTTAACCTCCCCCCAACGATTGCCTCTACTGTTGCAGGAATTTGCCAGAAGGCAACTTTTCCTCGTTCGAGCCCCAGCCAGTCGGGAGCAAGCAGGGATGTGGCTCGTGGCTACAAGAATCATGCTCTTTTATTTTGTATTGCTGCTCCTCAGGAGTCCGTACTACATTCGCCGGGATGCCATCTGGAGCTACTAGTGATTGAGAGAGTTAGAATTTACACTTCCCCCACCAACGACCACTGCTACAGGTGCAGGAGATTGCCAGAATGTAGCCTTTCCTCCCTGGAACCCCCAGCCAGTCAGGAGCCAGTAGGGACATGGGGCATGGCTACAAGCAATCTGCTCTTTTTTTTTTTATCTACTACTTCCAGGACTTGTCCTTCCTACATTCACCTGGACGCTGTGTGGAGTTGCAAAGGGTTGAGAATGTAAGAAGTTACACGCTATCTTATCTTCCCTCCCTGACGACCACCTCTACAGCTACAGGAGTTCACCAGAAAGCAGCCTTTCCTCCCTGGGCGGCCAGCCAGTCTGGAGCCAGCAAAGCCATGCGGGCTTGGCTACAACTTTATTCCTGAAGCACATACAACCAGCGGTCCTGCACACTGTGGTTTTGAGTACTAAGGACCACAGCACAAAGGACAGCATTGCTGATGTCTACCATGGACATGGTCTGTGGTGATGGCCATTGACTGGAGATGTTGCCCAAAGACCCTCTGATGAAGTCATGACAGTAATATACCAGTGAATCCTGTACTGCGTACTTGTTATAATATTATGTACCCTGTGTTTTTCCTAGCCTATAACTCCTGTTTATTAAATCACCATGTGTCTCTTTTCCCCCACCCCCCCAAACCCAGATGGTTCAAGTATTCTGAGGTGCATGAAGTAACTTATTGGGGCAAAAGTTGGCCAGCATAGTGGTTTGTCCCCTACCAAATGCTTACCTCATGCAGCAGGCCTACTGATACCATTAAACTCCTCCGCTAAATGTCCATTTGGAGTGCAGAGGAGCATAGCTCTATACAGTCTACTACGTAACTGATTGCGTATTGCCCCCTCACTAATGCCAAGGCTGTGCTATAAGGAGCTATGAATGATAGGATATTGCAGTTAATCCCTATCTGGGTGCCCTGTATAAATAAAGACCCTAGCTTATCTCTAGTCAGGCTAGGGACACCCTGTGCGTAACTATAAACTGTTTGTTTGCTAATCCCTACCTAAGTGCCCTGTATGAACTGAATCCCTGGTCCCACTCTAATCAGGCCCAGGGTTACCCTCTGTGCAACTTTAAACTGTTTGTATCACTGCCTATTTCTGTGCCCTGCTTAAATAAAGACCCTGAATCCGTGGTCCCATTTGGATCAGGCCTTGGGTTACTCTTTGTGTAACTTCATACAGATTGGGATTGCTGCCTATCCCTTTTATGGTGGGTGTGGGTGTGTGTGTGTGTGTGTGTGTGTGTGTGTGTGTGTGTGTATATATCATACCACTGTAACCTGACATGGCACTTTGTTTAGCTCATACCAGGGACATGGCTGTGCTACCTATCTGTGGTGTCTGCCTCCTTACCAAATTTAACAATTAGTAATCCTATCTCCTAATTATTAGGGACCTGGCCTACCCCCTATCTAAGGTTGGCTTAGCTTACTGATTAGAACTGGTCACAGGTATACCATTTCGATTCGCCTACCTATTAAAATGGATTACTTAAAATTACTGTCATTGCTATATTATTACTTCGCGCTAAAATGTTTACAGCTAAGGATATTACTGTTTTGCCTACCAGTGCAGTTTTTTATTTACTATTCTGTTTGTGTTGACGCCTACTTAGGAAAATTTATATGTACTGACCTACAGTTGGGTATATTATTTCTTGAATCCAGCCACGGTTAGTTTCAAACGTTATGTTTTGCCACAGTACCATTGTATCGAAAAAATGAACAGACTTGCTTAGCTATTAGAAAACTCATCCTAGTTTTGCTACTGTTAGTTTAGCAGGTGACATTCATCCATATATTTTTCCTGTCTCGGGTGAACCTGATACAGATACTGTGATTCTCCCCAACCCCCCAAACTCACTTTATCCATTGTTCATGAAAACATTAGAAGTCGATTACCAAAATTAGATTAATTCAGATGGGTGCTGGCTGGGGAATGATTTCAATCTGGTCATAATGTCTGAGACATGGTTATCTAACAGAATATCCAGTTCAGAAATTGACATTCCAAACTACTGCCTGTTATAATGTGATAAGCTAAGAAAAGGAGCAGGCGTGTCATTGTTATCTACTACAAGTATTGCTTTTCGGTCGTGCCTGATAATTTCATTAATAAGTACCCATCCTGTGATTTTTCTTTCCGGCATGTAATGTTTGGGGGGGTGCCAAGTGCCTGTCATTAGCTACTTTTTACATTGCGCTGGGTTTCTCTGAGGAGAAGCTTGCTTTATTGTCTGAGTTAAAGCAGTCCAAACACAAGAGAGATCCTTATCCTGGGTGATACCAGTATTAATTGGAATGATGAGGCGAATTGGAGATCTAGAGACCATCTTGAGATCTTGAACCAAGTGATCTCCTCAGCAGTCGGACTAAACTACAAGACTGATACCGAGTCCTTAATAGACTGGATAGTCACCTCTAGACCTGATCATATCCATTAACTGCATTCTTTACCCCAATCACTCTCTGATTTATTTGCTGTTGGAGTGGTTGTAGGCCTCAGTTCCCTTCTATACATGTAATTTCCAGATCCACTCGTAATCTGAACATAAGTGATTTTAGGAGTGCTGTTGCACAGATTGACTACTCCTTCATGCATGCCATCCCCTCAACAGATTTGATGTTGGATTGTATTACACATGAATTTAACATAGTTTGCAATCTTTCTGCCCCTGTCCTTCGCTTAAGTACTGAAAATAGAAGTCTGAACTGGATCACCCCTTGTCTAGTACGATTGATGCAGGAAAGAGATCAGGCCTGGAAAGCTCTTAGGCAACAGCGTACAAAACCAGCATTGTTTGAATATAAAAAAAAACAACTAAGGAATAAATGTGAACCGTTGGTTAGAGAAACAAAAATGGAATATAATTATTTAAACTCCCTATTTCAGTTTTCATACTGTCAACAGGCAAATTGGCAAATACTAAATTTCATGGGAAAGACCATTTCTTAAGTAGTACCACTTCTGACTGCTGAACAGGATAATTTGACAGATACGATTGAGATTGCCACAGAGTGCAAGTCCATCTTTTGTGGAGCCACAAAAATTGCTCAGTTGGTTCATCTTTCATACCTTGAGCAGCTTGGGACAAGCTATGGTTGTCCAGGTGCTGGATTTAATTTAGGTCATTGATAGTTGATGAAACGTTAAAGTAACTTATGAATATGAATTTAAAAGCAAGAATGGGGTTGGACAATATTGACCTGACTCATTTCCTTTGTTATTGATGTACTGGCCCATCCTCTGTGCACTGTATACAACCGTTCGTTAGCTACTGGCAAGGTCCCAGGGTTATGGAAGCAGGGCACTATGGTCCCTGTTTATAAATCTGGAGAGCCTACCCTGATCAAAAACTATCAATTTCCCTACTTGCCCTATTGTTTAACATCCTTGAGAGGATTGTTTTTTACCAATTTAAGGAGTTCCTGGATATTGCCATTTGCCAACTCCTTGCCATCGTGGTTTTCACCATAATCACGTCACACTCATAGCTGTGCTTGGAAGTCACTAATGATCTTCACAGGGCCTTGGACAGTGGGTACACAGGTGGTGTAATCTTCTGGATATTTCCAAATCATTTGAGCTGGAGCACCATGGATATGTCAGTCTCTTGGAATTCCATTTCCTCTCCATGCATCAGAATCACTACTGGAGTACCCCATATATCAGTCTTAGTGCCTGTTTTGTTTAGTATTTTCTTGAACGATCTAGCTGATATATTGCATAACTCTGAATCACATAGTATCTTGTGCACAAATTATGTTGCTTTGTACAAAAGGGCATCTGATATCAGTGACATAACCAGATACCTTTGGGGTAACCATTGCCTCAGTGCCTGTGCACTGAGATTCTTTGTCTTTTAGCTTGTTTTTTGTTTTTATTGGGTTCACAACAACATAACCCAGATATACCATTTTAAGGGAGCTGGTTCATTCCACTGGGTGTCATACAGACGAGACATACCGATGAGTCCTGGTAGGACGAAATACGTGTCTGTGTTTTTCTGTTGGCACCCCTTTGCAAACTGTGTGAGAGGCCTTTCGGCACAATGCATTCTGCATCAAGTTGAACCAGCATGATATTCTGTGGTGATTTGCAAATTCAGCCCATGATGCTTTGCATTATGGGGGTATGTATGATTTTGTATAACTATATTACTGGCCTCTGACTTCAAACCGGTACAAAAATGGTTGTTACAAAATGGCCTACTGAGTGCTGGTAAAACCAAATATATGGATTTTGGAACAAAACCAAAAATTAAAGCCCCCCCCAACCCTCTCCCTCCCCCAACTTAAAGATTTAAGTGGCACCTTTATGGAGAGCGTGAGAGTGGAAAATGTTAAGTATCTTGAATTTACCATAGACCAGACTCTCTTTCAAAAGAACATATCTCCACCCTGGTCAAGTCGGTACACGTTTATCTTGGTCAGCTTTATAGACCAAAAAATTGTTTGTCCACTCATTCTAAGAAAGTCCTGGCAAGTCCTTACTCCTGTCCTTGGATGACAGCGGACTTTCAGTCTACACCATTGCCAATATCATGGACTTGCAAAGAATTAATATCCTATACAATTCCATATGCAGATTTGCTGTCCCCAGCCCCAGATTTTCACTTCACTGCACTCTTTAAAATGCACATTGGGTGGCTTTCTTTTGACTCGTGCGTTACTCACTTCATCCTCCTCAGTTTTGGACATTTCCTAAAAGGTCCTATCATATTTTTATTCTTGGCTGTGCTAGTCCCAATACTGGTTCCCAGAGTAATAGACCTGCTTGCACTCATTTCAGAAGACTCCACTCTTCCATTCATCCCTGAGCCAACTTTCGTTTATTTTATAAAGCCATTGCATCCTTGGAATAATTTATTTGCTTCGCTACACTCTATCAGTTCACAGAATATGTTTAAATTGGTTTTAAAAAATACTAACCTGGATTTGTCAGTGTGCAAGTTCTAAGTGCTAAGAAAGCTTGAGGAGTGGTCAAGAGTATGGCAACTAAGTTTCAGTGCAAAGAAGTGCAAAATCATGCACATGGGGTACAAAAACCCAGGGGTGGAGTATAATATGGGGGAAGTGGTACTGATGTCCACCAAGCAGGAAAGAGACTTTGGGGTAATCATATGCAGCCACCTAAAGGTGGCCAAACAGTGTGATAAGACAGTGGGGAGAACTAGTGAGATGCTAGGTGCATAGGAATGGGTATCATCAGCAGAAAGAGAAAGGTGGTGATACTGCCATATAAATCACTGGTGAGACCTCACTTAGAGTACTGTGTCCAGTTCTGGAGACCATATCTTCAGGAAGACAGAATAGAGGTGGTCCAGAGGAGGGCAACTAAAATGGTGCAGGGTCTGCATCAAAAGCCCTATGATGAGACTAAAGGACCTCAATATGTGCACTCTGGAGGAAGGGGGGGGGGGATATGGTGGAGACATTGAGATATCTCACAGTATAAATAGGGTACATGAGGGAAGCATTTTTCAGAAAAAAAGATGCACAACAACAAGGAGTCATGCTATGCAGCTGGAGTGGGGGGAGTAGTTTCAGGGGAAACATGAGGAAGTACTTCTTCACAGAAGGATTGGTAGATGCCTGAAACAGCCTCACCCCAGAGGTGGATGAGCCAAAAACTGTAATGAGATTCAAGAATGTATGGGATCAGCCAGCCCAGTGGCGCGAGGAGTGCTGACGCCACACCGCACTTTCAGTGGTGACCCAGGGGTCCAAGAATGACCTCTGGTCATCGCAGGGGAGGGGGCAGTATGGGGAGGGGGAGGTGGAGCAGGATCAAACATGCTGGTGGGCAGCTCTCCTCTTCCGAGGGGTGGTGAGGTGAGTTGGCGTCCCCTCCGTAGTTCTGCTCCCACTGGGTGGAAGTCAGTGGGTAGCATAGGTGTAGAGGGGCAGCAAAACAGTTACAGGAGGTGGAAGGGGGCTGAGCTGGAGTCACTGGGCATGGCGTTCCTCCCTAGCAGCCCCACCTGACTGTGTGTGCGGGGGGGGTCAGGAGAAAAGCAGTGAAAATACCTATGTGTTCCCTCTCCTCCTGCCCTTCCCACCCTCTACCGGTGTGCCCTCCACCACCCTCCCACCTTCCCATCTCTTTTGCTACTGTAACCCCAAATGATGCCCTAAGTGCCCTCCTTCCCATCAGCCCCTCTAAAGGTGCCTCCCCTGACGGCCTTGACCCAATACTCCTCTCCCTCTCCGCTTCGGCCATTGCCTCCCCCCTCTCAATAATTCTACATTTCATTCTCTACTGCCTTGGTCCCCTCTTCATGCAAATACGCTGTGGTCTTCCCTCTACCCAAAGGGGGTGACCCCTCATCCCCTGGCAACTATGGCCCCATTTCTGTCCTCCCTACCCTTGCCAAGCTTCAAGAACACATTGCCCTCTCCCAACTTGCCTCTTTTCTATCTGACACCTCTTTTTTCACCACTTTCCAATCTGATTTCAGGAAAAAACACTCAACCACCACCTCTCTCCTATGACTCATAGACTCCATCCTAACCTGGATGGACAATGGCCAAATTACCTCTGCCATTTTTGTCAACCTGGCCAAGACCTTCGACACAGTCTTTCACTCCCTTCTCCTCGACTCACTCCCAGCAGCTGGCCTATCTCCCTCCGTCACAAACTGGTTCAAGGCCTACCTTATTGGTTGAACCCAATCAGCTAAGATCTTAGATGCCACTTCCCCTCTCCTCCCAATTAGCACTGGAGTCCCCCAGGGCTCGATATCGGGGCCCCTCCTATTTTCCATCTTCTTAGACGACCTTCCCTCTGTTTACTCCCCATCCTTCGCTATACATGTGTATGCCGATGATACAGTCCTGTATGCATCTGGCTCCTGTCCTGATGAGATTACAACCAGCTTGCAGCAAGACTTTGACAAGGTTCAGCTCTGGTTTGTGAACCATAAACTTTTCCACAACACCAAGAAGACTGTCTCCATGACCTTTGGCACAAGGCAGAGACTCTCTGGGTTTCCCTTCCTACCCACTTTTCACACTCAGGAGGGGACTTTACTTGAGGACACATCCTCCTTCAGGTACTTTAGGTGTTTGGTTGGACCAACACCTAAACTTCTCGACCTATTGGTGCCATCCAGAAACAACTGCACCTCAAGCTTGGGGTTGTGTTCAGGAACCATAGTTGCATCCCTCCTATGTCTAGGCGTGAACTTGTTCAGAAGATGATACTGCCAATTTTTGACTACTGTGACGTAGTCTGTGGTGCTGCCACTAAGTCCTCCCTGGCCAGACTGGTTACCGTCTTCAATTCCTTCTGCCGCTTTGCCCTGGATGTCCCCCCCTCACACCCATCACTGCGAACTTTATTGTGTCCTATCCTTCCCCTCTCTTACAAATAGGTGACTCTTCCACTGTGCTAAATTCACCTCCAAGCACTGGTTGGGTGAGCTCCCTTCCTACCTCACCTCCTCTTTTATTACACTCCCCCACCCTCCCATTCCTTTAGATCAGCCGACTCCCATACCCTGGTTGTCCCCCGCAGATCCACCTAAATCGGCCAATCCGGTTACTCTCTTTGCCTCCCAAAAATCTGGAATTCCCTCCCTCCCCAAATCCGGCACTGATCCTCCGCCTACTCCATCAGCTCTCCCTCAGTAATTACATTGCACCTAGCTGCTCCTGCCATGTCCCTCCCTAGTTCCCTCCTCTGAGCCCTGGACAAACCCTTCCCCCTACCCTCACCTTCATTTTACCCTGTGCACGCACGCCCTCCAAATCTTTAGCCCTCCTCCCTTTTCCTCTGATTGCTCCACCTTACTGGCCTCTCTTGATCTCTCACAGAATGTAAAGGACATTGAATGCTCTCCATGGGTCCCTCTCCTACCCCCCCAAGAGGCTTATATCTCTCTACTCCCTTACCCCACCATCTTAAATGGGTCTCTCTGGGACACTGCCTTATCCTCTTCTCTCTGGTCCCCCCAGTCTCTTCGCAGGGTTCCTCACATCCTGAAGGGGTCTCCAGGGACACGACTCTTCCACCTCCCCCACCTCACCCCTCACCCCCCCCTTTCTTTCACGTAAGCACTTATTTACTTATTAACCTGGCACTTATTATTGTCCACTCTTTCTACATGTCATGTGCAACACTGTTGTAACACTGTTTGTAATACCTGCCTTACAACTGTATGTTAATGTTGATCTTGCAACTTGAATGTTTAATGTCTCATTCAGTTGTACCCCCCCCACCCCAGGTCGCACTGGGAGATGAACGACCTGTTGCTCAGTGTGCCTTCCTGGCGAAACATTTCAATAAATAAATAGATATGTCCCCGTCACCAGTTGGCAAGAGGAGGCGATGGGGACCAAACAACTCTGTATTAAAACACAAAAAGTATGGGATAGGCATAAGGGAACCTTGATGGTTAGGAAAGGGAGGGTGAAGCCAGAGACCAGGCACGGTCTGTGGTATTACAATAGGTAGGGAAACTTGGCAGACTAGGTGGGCCTAGCGGTCCCTATTTGCCGTCAGATTTCTATGTTTCAGGTGTAATATTACCTTATTACTGTGTACTCTGTTGTATTGTATTGTCAATGTGCAAGTGTAATATTAACCAATTACTATGCACTCTGATCTGTTGCATTATTGTGCACCTTGATGTACTGCGTAGTTATCCTGTCTTGTTGCCTTAGTTTTGCATCTCTGGGTCTCCCTTGAAAATGGACATCTAATGCTCTTGGGCCCTATCTGGTTAACACATTGCAAATAAAAATCGCTGTTCCTGAAGTATGACATCTGAAAAATCATTCTTTCTGTAAATGAGGGCCTCCTCTCTTGAACCCATTCCCACTTTTTGTTTTATCTTCCTACACCATCACTGTATATTACTGCTATAATCAACCACTGATGTTCTTTGTATTAGTCCTGAATTTAAAGCAGCAGTACTATGTAATAAAAATCTGCGCTTTTCCAACAGTTTTTTCCCTGTGCTCTGGTAAGCATTTCCCTGGTAATCTTTCCCGCTGACATTGTACTTTCACCCCGTAATTTGCTCTGTTTCCGTTTGTTTACGTTTCTGCCACCTGCCATGTTGACAGCAGCATTAAAAGATAGGAAGCAGAGACAACCTCCATATTTTCTGTAGATCTACAACAACTGGAAACCGATCACTTCCTGATTAGGTAGTACTGCTGCTTCAAGACTGCGGCCATCAGTTCTGTTTTTTGAAAAACATCCCTTGATTCCATACCCTTTTCTGTTACCACCCTATCTCTAATATCACCTTCCTGAGTAAAGTCCTTAAAAGTGTTGTCTTTGCTGATTTATCTAATATTATAAAATGGCAAGAAAAAATCTAGAAATCTCATTGGCTAAGACAGATCAGCTGACCGTACATTAATTCTCTGTATACGCACAGTCATCCTGATCCTAAACCACATTACACAATGAGCAGATCAGTCCTCCTACAACCAGAACTATCTTCCATCAGTCTCCCTACAACCAGAACTGATCTTCCACCTCAAACATGGCCACTACCTTTACACTGTAGAAACCTTCAACTGGGCCCTAAAATTAAAATGATCTTAAATATAAAATAAAACAAATTAAATGTTTAGCAGATCGTCACACGCTCCTTGCACACATAAACACATTAGAAACATTAAGTATTGTTTATAATTTTAATTACAACTGTTTATTTGCTAACAGTGAAAAATCCCCGTTCTGTCTTTACCTACCCATCAGGGAAATCTCTTGTGCTTTCCCTGACAAGTGAGATAAGTCTCTTGCTCTAAAACAAGCATTTGTTGTCTGTGTGTACAGTATGTTAGTAGAGGAACATTCTGCTAGTAGAACTGAGCAGAATTTTGAATCCCTGTATTCCATGGTAAACATTCCATTTCTTGAATGTGGGGAAACACAGATGGGAAAAAAACAGAATGAAGAAAGTAAGCAATAATACTATATAAACAAAGAGAAAGGTGGTAAATGACTCGCCCTGCTGTTTATCTTTTAGGACAAAGCGAGCAGTTCATGATGCTGTCAGTGAGTGTGGCAGTTTTGAACCACACTCATGCTTGCAGCACTGGGGAACTGAGAAGCCTCTATTTTGGCTTCCTTTTAGTTTTGTCTACAGAGTGAGGAGAATGAAATAAGGGGCTATGTGTCATACTTAGAATGAGAAAAACAGCATTTGTGAATTGTTGTGGCTGGTAGGGGAATATGAAGCTTAAGTGGGCCGGGAGGCACACACTGTATAACACTACTTTAATCTACTGTAGCACCAATAGGCGGAAGGACTATTTTATGTTAAAAGCACAGATCCACTTACATTTTTACTTATTTAAAAATGTATTTAAATATAAAAAAAATGCTTCTAAAAATAAAGGGACATTTTATAAGTGCAATAAGACACTCCGGGTTGTGCACTACGGTGAGATAACTGCACTCCTAGGGATGCCAGGCATTCTGCCTTTGGTCTCATGCCTAACTACCCCCTTAGGAGTGTGGTTACCACACTGTAATGCACACCCTGTTGTGTCTTATTGCTTACATTTTCCCCTTAATGATCATCTCAAAATTATGGCAATGCCCTTTTTAAAACAGTAGTTCATGTTAATTTTGTTTGCACTTTAATATGTACTTCATTTCAACCCCTGGCTCTCCACCCCCCCATTAAAAAATCTTAGTGACAGATCAGAGCTTGCTTAAAGGGAATGTGCAAGATTACTAAGTGCACTCGAAGTAGGCTTTTTTAATGTCCTAGCTATTACTAGATCCTGGTGAAAGTCTTTTTAGCTATTGCCCAAATTTTTATAACGTTTTCCTATTCTGAAGGGAAGAGATTGTAAATTCAGCTGGGAAAAAAAAAAAAAAAAGCCAGCCAATCCCTTCCACTTCCTGGTCTGTCAGCTTCGCCCCTGCGCTCAGACATTTTGTGACATCTAACTTGGGAGAGGGTGGTGGCATGCCCTCATTAAAGTCTGTGGGGTGAATTTTGAAAAGAGATTTATGTATTTTTAAGCAACTTGTGATATCGATGAAAGCCAGCGTTTAACTAATAGGGGTCTTCTTAGTTAAACGCTGGCTTTCATTTATATCAAGTGTTGCTTTTTTTCAAAATTGGTCCCATAGACTTTAATGGGGCTTGCCTTCCGCGCTGTTACTAGGTAGACTTCACAAAACGTCTGAGCGTGGAGGCGGGGCCAACAGACAGGGAAGTGGAAAGGATCAGCTGGCCATCTGTTTACCATACCTTCCCTTCAGAATAAGAACATTTTATAAAATTTAGGTAATAGCTAAAAATATTTTTGCTAGGCTTTAGTAATGGAGTACAACATTAAAAAAAAATGACAAAAAAAACCCACTTTATAATCTTGGACTTTCTCTTTAATGTCCCTACCTCTCACCTTAAGTCATCTGCTGATAGGATGTTTTCTGTGGCAGTCCCATGCTTGTGGGCCTTGCTCCCTTTTACTGTATGCCAGAGGTCTCCTACAGTGGAACTAAAGTCTGGCATTGTTTTATTTATTTGTTTGTTTATTTAATAAGGCCTTTGCCTTTCCTACCCAGCTACTGGCATGTGGCCCATTTATTTTGCAAAATTGTTGGATTTAATATGGTGCTGCTGTACAATTGAATTTTCTTTAACATCTTTTTTTTTATTCTGTAACTATATAGATTGTTACAATACTGTTCTACTTTGATGTTTGATTATTGATGTACGTTATGGCATCTTGAGCCTCAGTGAAAGGCATCAATAAATAACAAAAATAAAAGTCCTACCCTGATGTTGTTTCACGTTGTTCATTTTTGTTTCTAAATCGATTTATATGGCTCAACATTTCATTTTATGTTTACTGTCTTGACACTTACATTTTATGACCTGGAGTTAGTCCTGAATTATCCAGTGCCCCATAAGGTCAGGTAACAATTTCTGTTGTATGCTTGTAGTGCATCTTGGTCACAAGAAAAGTGATGTTAAATAAAACAGAAACATCAAATTTATCAGCAGTAAAGGACTGATTGTCCCACACTGTCTGCCCAGATGTTCCCTGCCTAATCTGTCCCTGTAAACCCCAGCTGGTCTCAGGCATCCCTCCCTCCCTGCCTGTTTTCAAATACACCCCAGCGTTTGTCCCATGTATGCTTGAAGCACCCCTCTGTTTTCGCCTTCACCACTTCTGCTGTCGATCTGTTCCAGGCATCTGCCACCTTTTCAGTGAAAAAATATTTTCTCACATCTCTTATCCCCCCCTCCGCTTCATTGCATGGCCCCGCCCTGGTGCTCATTCTCATTTGAAAGAGTCTTTACCTCTTGCACCCTGTTTGTGTGAGATACCTGTATGTTTCTATCATGTCACCTCTCACTCTCCTCTCTCCCAGGTCCTACATGTTGAGATCCCTCACTGTCCTCATAGAGGCCTCTCTTGATACCACGGCACCATTTCAGTTGCCCTCTTCTGGACTGCCTCTACCCTGTCTGTGTCCTTTGAGGTACGGCCTCTAAAACCGGACATAGTACTACAGATGGATTTTTACCAGCGGGCGATACAGTAGCAACACCGCCTCCCTTTTCCTGCTGGATAGACTCTTCCCTGTGCACACCAGCATCTCTCTAGCCTTACCCACTGCTTTTCCACACTGCCCTGCCACCTTGAGGTGGTTCGTTGTGATAACCCTAAGGTCCTATTCCTGTTTTGTGACTGTCAGTAACCGCCCCCCACAAAAAATGTTACTCACACTTGGGTTCCTATGCTGTAAGTGCATGATTTTGCAGTTTTTACATTGAACCCTAACTGCCATGCTTTAGACCACTTCTCAAGTTTCCCCAGATCTCTGTTCATTCTTTCCACCCCCTCCTCAGTGTCCACCCTGTTGCATATATTGGTGGTATCTGCAAAAAGGCATACCTTTCCTTCTAGTTCCTCAGCAGTCACTTATGAAGACATTGAAGAGGACCAGTCCCAATACTGAGCCCCGCAGCACCCCACTGGTCATGTTCCCATCATTAGAGTGAGTGCTGTTAACCACAGCGCCCTATTGCCTAGCCTTTAATGAGTTTCTAACCCAGTTCACCACTTTGGATCCAACCCCTAGGCTGCTCAATTTCTTTATCAGTTTTCTGTGCAGCTTAATGTCGCAGACCTTGCTAAAATCTAGATTGGCTATGCCTACTGCCCTCCCCTGATATATTTCCCAGGTCACCTTGGTCGCCCAGTTGAACAAATGAATCAAATTTGTCTGGCATGACATCCCCTCCCCATGAATCCATGCTGCCTGTGGTCTTGTTTACCATTTGATTCAAGATACTCTGCTAGTCTTTCTTTAGCAGGGTTTTGTCTTTTGTTTATTCAGTCCACAGTACGGAGCCCTGTGGCAGCCCGCTGGTCTTTCCTCCATCACTCAAGTGAGTGCCATTTACTAACACCCCCGTCTCCTGTCTGTTAGCCAGTTTCTAACCCAGCTTACCACTTCGGATCCCACCCCAACTTGCTCAGTTTCTTTATTAGTCTCCTGTGCTGCAGTGTTGAAGGCTTTGCTGAAGTGCAGATAGGCCACTTTCACTGCATTACCCTGATCTTTTTCCCCTTCTCACCGAGTCAAAGAAATCCATCACATATTGGTGACCCCACCACCACCATGAAACCATGCTGCCTGTGTTGTTGCAACCCACTGGATTCAAGATACTCTGCCAGTCTTCCTTTTAGCAGGGTTTCCATTAATTTCCCCCACACTGAAGCACGATTTGACTGGCCTGTAGTTGCTGTTCTCATCTCTGCTGTTGCCCTTATGTAGAGGGATCACATCTGCTCTTTTCCAGTCCTGGAGAACTACGTCTTTTTCCAGTGAGCTGTTAAACGAGGCTTTCAGTGGAACAGCTAGCACCTCCCGGAGTTTAAGAACCCTTATATTAATCCCATCTGGTTCCATAGCTTTGTCCACTTTCAGAACTATTAAGTCCCTTCTGGAATTTCTCATCTGAAAATGAAATTGTGGCCACCTCCCCATTCCTTCTGTTCCCACCCCTCCGCTGTGAAGACTGAGCAGAAATACCTGTTCAGGATGTCAGCTTTTTTTTTTTGGTCTTCTTCTGAGCAGTCTACCCCTTCTGCCCTTCTAATCCTCACCATCCCTCCTCTTGATTTCCTCTTCTCACTTATGTATCTGAATAAAGTTTTATCCCCTTAGTGACTCCTTTGGCAGTTATTTCCTTTGTCTTTGCTCCTCTCACCACCTTGCCTGCTTCACTCCGCCTACTAGGTACATCTCCCTGTTCTCCTCCCTCTGTGTTTCCTTATACCTCTTAAATGCCACCAGTTTCTCCTTTACCACTGTGGTCACCTCCCTAGAGTACCATAACGGTCTCTTTTTCCTTCTACTTTTACTCCCTTCCTTCACATAGACGTTTGTTGCTTTAGTTATACACTCCCTTACTTTTGCCCACTGTGCCTCTCCACCTTTTTGGCAGTTCCCCCTCCACCCCGAGGAAGTTTCTGAATCAGGTCCCTCATTTTTAAAAAAATCTGCCCTCCTAAAATCCAGGACCCTCATCCTCGTCTAGTTGGCCTCTGTCTCTGACTCTGCACGGTGGTCACTGGTACCCAGGGGACTGCTCACTGTGATGTCTGCAATGCTTGTCCCTGCTTGTAAGTACCAGGTCCACCACTGCCCCATCCCAAAGGGTTCTGTGACTAGCTGCCTGGCAAAGGCCCCTTGTAGGGAGTCTAGGATGACCCTACTCCTTGCAGAAGCTGCCATTGGAAGGCTCCAATTCATGTCTGGTAGACTGAAGTCGCCAACAGCCAGCAAATCCTTCTTGCTTACTGTTTTAATGATGGCTTCCTCAAGCGCCTTATTAGACTCCTTCCCTGTGCTGGAGGCCTCTGCACTATCCTGGACTTGAGAGTGGCCCCGGAGCCTGTCTCTAGGGTGATCCACAACACCTCCTGCTTTTCCTTTTCCTCCCTGTGCCCCTGTACCTCCAGTGCCTTGATTAATAATAATAATAACTTTATTTTTTGAGCGCCTTTCAAATGCCAAGGCGCTGTACAATGTTTAAAAATGATTCCATAAAAATATTACAGTTAATGAATAAAATAACAATAACAATTCCCTCCCTCACATATAAAACAACCCCCCCTCCTCTCCTCCCTGCCCTTTCTCTCCAGAACGTAAAGGAGCCTGGTGTGGCCATTTTCCAGATGTGCTGCTCAGTGCACCACAACTATGTAATGATCACTAAATCCCGGTCAGCCTCTGCCATGGTGGCTTCCAGGCCTGGAATTTCGTTTCCAAAACTTCTTGCACTGTCACACATGGTTTTCTACATCTTCCTACCACCCTGCCCCCCCCTCCCATTTCTGACTGTGTTTTTCCTTAACTCTCCCCCTGACTTTCCTCCTACCTTTTTCTCCCCATTCCTTCACATCCTTCAGTTCTTTACCCTCGCTTACCTTGGTTTACACCCTCCCTCTTTTTTTCTGTCCTGTTACCATTCCTGCCTTTCTGTGCCCTTGCCCTAGGGGAGTGTTCTTCCCCTGTCCTTTCTTTCTGCTGCTTCATTATCGGGGGGGGGGGGGATCCCTTATAGAAGCCCATATTGATATTCTCCCAGGCTGGTCCCCAGTCCCTGATGCAGCTGAAGCCCTCCTCCATGCACCATGCCTTCAGCCAGTCATTAAATGCCTTGATACGGAATACTCTTGCATCTCCTCAGCCGTACACAGATAACACCTTGAGGGGGAAAAAAACAGCCACAGTGTGTGCTTCTTGCTTAAGGCCCTTCCCCAACTCTCTTAATTTACTCTGCACTATACCTACCCTGTCTGTTGAATAGTAATTTGTCCCCAGGTGGACAATGACTTCTAGCTCCTTCCCATCTCATGCTGCCCTAGCAATCCTCTGGTTACGCTTTTCATGCTTCCAGTCTGAAGCACCAGGGAAGCACTTCACCTCCCTCTGCCTTCCTCCCCCTGCTCCCATGTCTGTCCCCCCCTATAAATAGACTCCCCCACTAGTAGCTGCCCTGCCCCTTCCTCCCTCCTTGGGGCCTCCATTTCTAAGAATCCTCACCTCCTCCCATGCCACTGGGAAGGTGCTTACCCTCAGCTGCCTTGGCCCTCCAGAATGGCGAAGGATTTCTGCAGTGTTTTAAAGTACAGCTGAGAATACTAACAAACACCTGGAGTCTGGTAGGTATCACGGAGCTTGCTTTTATTTCAAATCTAAGTAATATAAAGCCGAAGTAGACTCAAAGTGGGCTGTAGGTCATCTTACAAGACAGGAGAACGAGATCAATGTAAAATGAAATGGTGTCTGTGCAGAATGTTAACTGTAGCTTTGAACAGTTGGAGAACGGAGCTTCATCTGTTTAATCTGTACCCTTGATCTCTTCCCAACCCATCTTTAACGAAACTACCCTGGGTTCAAACACTGGGCTCCATCCTCCTCATCATCATTTGCAAGGCCAGAGCACCACACCACCACACTTTTCTTGAATATGGCATCTGGCCTCTGAAACTGCAGCTGAGAACATGCATCATTTATAACAACTCGGGGGAACCTGATTTGCCCTTTTTTTTTTTTAAAGCTAAGTGCAAATATAAGATGTCAGCAGAAACTCGACATTGGTTAACTTTTGTTGCACTCACTCTTTCAGCCCAGCCAAGCGTGGAACAAGGAATTTATGAGATGGATGGGTGCACCTACCATTAAATGAATAAAAGAAAAGAAAATGTACCTTACAGGAGCACACTGTAGTTGGGGAGTTACAAAATTAGAACTGAGACATGCAGTTATTTCAGTGGGTGATATTTGTCCACCTTATGTCAAGATGTTTGAATGACAAACCCAGTAATTTCAAATTTGCAGGCTATACTTAATCCCTGTGGAGTATTGTATGTGCTTTTTCATTTCAGTGCAGATTAAAGGGGAGCAGACTATACTAAAAGTGCCACACCCAGCTGTGGGTCTGGTCCCAATTTGCATTTTGTATGCAGGAAAAAAAATCACTTGCTGTTAACTGCAGTACAATAGATTGTAGCAGGCTGATTCTGCCGACTTCAAAGCTGACATTTGCTGTAACCAGAAATCCCAGAATCCCCCCTAGCTGATGTTAGAGCTGGGATGCAGCAGTGGGAGAGTCAGTTGCCTGCAGTGCATGTTAGAACTTTTAGAAGGTCAAATCTTTGGGGAACTGTTTAGATTAATATTTTGATACGAATGAGAAGCATGGCAGTATTTCCAGTTCATATTCTTTACCACCTGGTTACTTTCTGTTTGCCTCTTATTTGAGTGCTGCTTACCTTTTAGGTAACAGGAACTTTTGAAATCACCTCTGCTGAAGCAAAATGTGGGATATCCATTTTACTGCTAGTGACATCATCACGTTTGGTGTCCCTCTGCCTTACAATAATAGTCCTTATAAAGTAGTTTATCTATGGGCTACTTTATCGGCACTACAGTTGTCAGTAATTTCTGGTTTGGGCAGTTAGCTTTGTAGAGGGAAGTCAAGGTTGCCAAGGCAAGTGGTAGATATTCTGGAGCTGGTGGGGTCCTGGTGCATAAGATATTATGTAGTGCAGCGGTGCTACTTTTTGTGAAGCTGCTGTACCACTGACGATCCCAGGATGTGTTATGTGAGGAGCTGCTGTGCTGCCAGTATTCCCGATGCACCGGGGATGTTCTGTATCCGATGCAGTGATGATCCTGGTGCACCTGAAATACTTTGTCAGGAGCAGTGGTGCTGCTGCTGATGCTGGTACACTTTTTTTTTTTTTCTCTTATCAAAAGCTGTGATGCTGCCAAAAATCCCGATGCACACAGGATATTTAAGCAGTATACCACAAGAGGCTGTGGGTGATGCCAGGATGTACCCACGGGTGGTGTGTTGCTCTGTCCCAATGCGGAGCCGAAAGCTCAGCAACACACCACCTGTAGGTAAATCCTGGCATCACCCACAGCCTCAAGTGGGATATTGCTATTATACAATTTGGATTTTTTCAGCATTACATATTTTTATTACAGGTTGTATTGATTGTTTGGGCTATGTGTTTTATATAGTGATGTAGACGTGAAGGAAAAAAATAGTTCCGCACTGTTTCCTATTGGTGCTGATTCTGAAGGTGTCGTAGAGGCTGGCTGCTCGAACGCTCGAGCTGAAGTATCACGTAAGTTGTGAGGAACGTTTTGAGATGTTCTTTCTGATGGAAACGTGTTCAGAATGTTTAAAAATATTTTATCTAGCTCCGTCTTGTCAATTACGTTAAAGATGCATTACACACTTTTTTTTTTTTTTTTTAATTTAGCGACGCTGTGGAAGATGGCAGCACACGGCTTTGATTTTTGCCATCGGAGAGATTTTGAGAAGGTATGGGGCATGGGGGTGCAGCTAGCACTTTTTCATGTTGGGTACTTGCAGGATTTACACATTGTAAATCACGCTAGATAGCCAATTAGGAGCCAGCTTTTTTGGGTGCTGTTGTGTAATTTGTGTTATACAGTATGCGCTGAGAATCGTGGAAGCTGATTGGCTGACTGGCACCTTTTCCCCATTGTAAATCCTAGGCTAGACCAACGGAAAAAGGTGTCGGCTACATCAAGAACTGCCCATGAAATCGCTCCGAGCATGAGAAAGCCAGCACCAGCGAAATGTTCACTCACAACTTCAAACACAGTACCAACCATTCCTGCTCTAAACCCTGGAACCATGTTGAGAATAAAAAAAAAGTAAACACATGCAAAAGCTACATCAGTTCTTTTAAAATGCTTTTATCAAGTATTGCCCCCCAAATCCTTTATTCCCTGCTCTCCTCTTGTTTACCACTGTCATCTGTATTCTGTTCTGAAACTCGGTTACCAGGTTCCGCAATCCCTCACAGCTGCAATCAATGAACCACAGGCAATGAATAGTCTGCGATAAGATTTAAAAAAAACAAAGTCCTTGGAATAAGTGTTTTTTTCTCCTTACTGAAACCGGAAACCACAAACACATCCTCTCTGCGGCATCCCGTTAATGCTTCCACCACGTGCACAGCACATAGAGAGCAGCAGCTGCAACTCAACCACACTGTCAGTCTATTAAAAAAAAAAAAAAGAAAAGAAAAAACCATACCAGCAACATTGTCTCTGGCAGTCTCAATCTTGGGGGGAGGCCCACGCCTGCCATAATCTGCCTAGCAACAAGGAACTATTTAAACACAAGGCAAAGGTTTAAAAAAATAAAATGGGAAATCTATCTCAGAAAGGTGTTTCAAATTGGAGTTGCAAGAGGATCAGGGCTTTTTCGGAAAATAAATTGTGTAAGGAAACTGAGGAACATCTTTGATCGTTGGGCGTTTCTTCGAAAACATTTGCAAAGACAGGCAGCTCTACCCATACTGCCATGCCTTATTCTTTATAGCCTCTTTACATTTGACATTAAGAACTGTACTACCGTAGTAGCCAGCTGAGTGTAAGTACAATGGGGACATGGTTACAGTACCATCTTTGGCTTCTTACTAGCCCAGGAAAGTTAGCAACACTGCTGTAACCTCCAGCCTCTGCTTGTACTACATTCTGGTTGCTTATCAATTCAGGTGCTGTGTGAGCAGGCCAGAGTTTTGTTGTGGCGAGCAGAAAGTAAAATGAGACTGCTATTGCTAGAATAGGATTTTTATAGAGGATTATGAACAATGGGGAATGGATTTTGGACCAGGTGCATAGTGCTGAGGGATGGGGGTGGGGGTTAGTTAACCAACTGAGGCTGGTCGTTCATTCTTTGGTATACTTCCTTGTTACCTTTTACTGCTGTGGTGCATCATAAAAAGAGTGGAAAGGAATCTGGAGCCCCCATGGGGAAATGTGACCCTTTTGGATTTTACTTTGAGCCCCTGAAGTCCTTAGGCATGGCCAGTCCATTGCGGAAAACCCGGCCTCCCTGGCCTTTTGAAATTAGTGCTTTCATGTTTCTATTGTTAAGGTCTGGATCTGCTACTTACTCTGTTATCGCCTTTGCATCATCCTTTTTGGTATTTTCGGCTGTGTTATGGAATGCAAATTACCATAATTGCATCTCACCACTGAATTGACGTAAACTTTGAAGGTGTGCCATTTGTTAATCTAATAAGAATATTTAGACGGGTGCGTTTTTTTAACATCAAAGTAGTGTGTTTTTGAGTAGGTCCTGTGGGTGCCATTATGGAGGTTAAGGACAACTAAAAATCTTATAGTACTTGGGGCTTAGGGATTCGAGAATACTCGGTTCTCTGTTTGCTTATTTTGATGGCATATCGGGCAGAAAGGCAGAAGTGTCAGGAGCTCTGCTGAACAGTGCAGCCATAGCAAATACTTTAGTTGAGTGTGAAGGCGATGGGAAGATGGTTACATTGGAATCTTTGGCATCTGGGTATGGCCCGGTGGAGCTGGAGGTTGAGGCGCTGGTCACTACACCGCACGCCACGCCAGCGACCCGGGTTCAGGAATGAGCTGGGGTCAGCTGGGGGAGAGGATTGAGTGTCCAGAGGACTGCTCTCCTCTCTCGGGGACTTGTCATCCCGCTCATTGACTGCCCTCTGGCGGTGGCTGGAGGGCAGTACTGGTCAGGAGGCTCAATCCGACATCCTCACATATGTAGGGGAAGGGATGCGGGGAAAAAATGGAGGAAAATGAGCCTGGCAGGCTCGATGATGGTCTGCCACTCCTGGGGGCTGTCCCCGTATTCTGGATTGGGTCTCTAGGAGGGAGGAGAAGCCGGCAACCTCCTTCCTGGCCCCGCCGTGGGGGGCAGTCCACGGGGGGAACTACCAGAGATTGGCAAGTACTGGAGCGGCAGGACTGGAGAGAGTGTCTTTCCATCAGGTGGGCCGAAGCCGTCTGCCAGGGCTCTGGAGGATAACAAAACAAAAACAAAAATCTTTGGCATCTTAGTAGCACGCACAAGCAAGCTAGCTTGGCTGCTGTGAACCCAGCGGCTGCTTAATAATACATTCTGGTTGTCCAGTTCATTGCCTCCTCTCAGGAAGGACCCCAAGGCAGCCTTTACAAAATGGACACGGAAATGTCTTCATGAATCTGCATCATATGTCAGTAACATTATTTTCCTTGTTGTTTTCATTTCATTAAATCCTCTTATCTGTAACATATGGTGCCACAGCACTACTGGATTGGAGGCACACCCCAACTAGAATAAAAAGATTGAAACCTGCTTTTTAGCTCTCTTCTCCCATTCGTGAGACAGTCCATGGCACCTTTTCACTACTCTCAACTGCTGCTGTTTCTAAGCTATCTTGCTCATTTGTCTGACAAAGCTCCCCACGTGGCTGCTCAAATCCTTTACCTCCTCTACCCTTGGTTCCTGATACCCCTCTGCTGACTCCGCCAAACTTCACTGTGCTGACCCTCCTCTGTTTTGCTTGATGTTCTTGTTATTCTTGACCAATGTTAACTTCACCAATCCTGTAACCTTGCAAATTGTAAATTTCTTATGTACTCTTGTTCCCTCAAATCTTGTACATTGTTTTCCTGTAACTGTTTGTTATCACTGTTTTGTCCTCTCTGTGACGAGGTACCTTTGTAAACGAGCCTCTGGCTCAAAGGTTGTAAACTGATGTTTAATAAATAAATAAATGTAGCATGATTTCCAGGTATCATTAGACACCTTTATTGCTGTTATAAGAGAACATGAAAACCGTGGATAATGGTCACGAACGGAGACTGAATTCCCTGTTGAGGGCTGCCTCAGTATTATTTTCATGGCCATTGGCCTTTCCCAGTTTTGTTAAGGATAGACATGAAAACAAAGGCTCCAGCGTTCCTGTGCGTATTAATGCAGTCAAAAGAGAGTTAGAACAGCTGGATGTAATGCTTGTTTCATACAATTTGATGGCAGGTTCCTTTATACTTGCAAAATCTTGAACCATCTAGAAACTCTTTTGGAATGTCCTAATTCTGCCACAGTACCTAAAAATCTACTTAAAAGGTGATTAATAGTTTCCTTTTTTCTGGTCTGTAACTAGATTACAGTGTAACATGAAACCAGCCATGAAAAGTCTGTCTGCCTGAGAAATATTTAGAGAGTAGCTAATGCCTCCTGGACAACTTTGGAAAACATAATATTGAGACAGAGTTGAGATTTTTATTTCACATTACTTCTATATTTCTCCTTTCCATTAATTATCAGTGAGATAATTTGCAACAAAATAGGATGTTTGTTCCGTAAGACTTCATCTGACTGGTGGGGGGGGGGGGGGTAGGAGGTTACTTATTCCCCACCTGAGGTCATACTAATTTGCTTGTGACATCACAGTCTCTTGGTAACAGACAGTGATGTCGCAACCGAGAATTTGAATAAGCTGGTGGATAAATATCATGTTTTCTTGCAATTTTCCTCGGTCATATATACTGGGAGGACCAAACTGTATGACATACGAAAAGCATGCAGAACTGTGTCAAATATTATGTTCTTCAGTGTTTTCAAAAATACTTCTACAGGGGCTGAAGGAGATCATGATAAAAGTGACCCAGCATTTTAAAATGATTTACTTAAAATAAAAAAAAAAATAAAAAACAGTTTTACTGAAGAAACTGTTTTTGCAGACCAGCTATAGAAAAAGAGGCCAAGCCAGTCCGCCAGTGCAGTGGTAGCACTACAGTTCACAGTGCCGACAACCCGGGTTTGGGAATGAGTCTTGGAAGTTGGAGGGCCATCCGGGAAGGGGGGCGGAAGAGGGAGGAGGATCAAGTGTCTTATGGACTGCTGTCCTCCTCTTTGGGGGGGTCGCCGGTACTTGAGTAGCCCCTTGTGGTAGCCAGGGTTATGACAGCCAGGACTGACTACATTGGGAGGTGTTTCATGCATTCGGCATAACCACCACAACATCATTGCACGACACACCTCCCTGTATTGCCGCCGCCCTAACACAGCCCAGGGCTGACTGTGGCCCACAGGGGAGCCCACTAGAGATAGTGCTGCACAGATGGGATAGCACCAGAGCGTCTGGGGGCCACATTCAGCCCTAGCATGCTAATGAGCTCAGTGGGCATGCAAAGTATTAAGGGGCTATTTGCATACCCATTATAGGCTCATCAACATGCCAGGCAGCCCCATATGCTGGGTGTGTAGGAGACCTAACTCCTAGATGTCTAGTGGTCTCCCCACTTGGATCACCCATTATGAAATATATTTAACATTTTCTCTTGTCTAGTGGTCTTCCCTCAATCATCCATTTAAGGGACGAGATATAGGAGAGTCCTTCAAGGCGTGAGAGGTTCAGGAGAGTTAAGGTGGGGTCTGAGAGGTGGAACATAACCAGGGAGCCCTTCAGGTGGGGACTGTGAGTGAGGGAATAGGAGGGCCTTTAAAGGGGTGAGGGGTACAGGAAAGCCCTTCAGTTGTGGACTACGAGTGCCTTTTAAGGAGCTCTGTGGGGGCACTAGCAGGGTAGGGGACTGGAGAGGCTTTCAAAGGGAGAGATCAGATGGAATAACCCATAAAAGGGTACAGGAGAGCCATATTGGGGGTACAGGATTGCCCTGCAAAAGGGGTTATGGAGTATGGGAGGCCCTATGAGGGACAGAGTACAGGAGAGCTCTGTAATGGGGATGGGGGCAGCATAGGAGGCCCTGTAATGGGGAGGGGCAATATTAGAGAGGTGCAGGAGGGCCTCACCGGAGAGCCCTATAAGGGGTGTGGGGGATTACAAGAGCCCTGTGGGGTTCATGAGAGCCCTTTAAAGGTTGGGGGGAGTACAGGAAAGCCCTGTAAAAAGGGAGAAGTACAGGAGAGCCCTGTTAAAGGGGGGAGAGTGTACAGGAGATCTCTATAAAGGAGGGAGAGTGTACAGGACAGCCCCATATAGGAAAGTGAGAGGAGTACAGGAGGGCCCTGTAAAGGGCAGAAGTATATGAGAGTCCTCTAAAGGGAGAGAGAGAGTGTACTGGAGAGCATGTAAAGGAGGGAGAGTACAGGAGAGCCAAATAAGGGGTGGGTGAGTACAGGAGAGCCATGTAAAAGGCAGGGGTGGGGGGAATAGTACAGGAGAGCCTTTGGAGGGGGCAGCAGGAGAACCCTCTAAAGTGAGGAGGGAGTACAGTTCATTATGTAAAATATTACAAAGTGCATTTAAAAAAAAAAAAGCCTATAACAGTAACCATAGATAAAAGTAAAAGTACTTTTCGGAGGAAAGAGTCCTGAAGGGACTTGCAGCTCTGAAAATGGTAACAAGAAAAATACCTCTGGAACTCAGGACCCTGTAATGAGTTAAACTAATGGCCAAAGGAGGAGACTGTCCCTTTCCATAGTAACATAGAAGTTGACTGCAGATAAGGACCGCAAGGCCCATCCAGTCTGCCCATTTCTTTTTCTACCTTATAAATGTGCCATCGTCCTTTGCTGTCAGTGGCCTATCTATTCATACTCATCTGTATTGCTCCCTTATGCTTATCCCATGCCTGTTTGAAGCCCTGCACTGTATTCATAGCCACCACTTCCTGAGGTAGGCCGTTCCATGCATCCACCACCCTTTCTGTGAAAAAGAACTTCCTCACTTTACCCCTTAATTGGCCTCCCTCTAATCTCATACTGTGTCCACTTTTCCTGCTATTTTTCTTATATTGAAACATGTTAGACTCTTTCACCTTGTTAATGCCCTTAAGGTTTTTGAATGTTTCGATCATATCACCTCTTTCCCTCCTTTGCTCTAGGGTATACACATTGAGCTCCGTTAATCTGTTCTCGTATGTCTTCTGATGTAGTCCCTGCACCATTTCGGTTGCCCTTTTCTGGACTGCCTCAATTTGGTTAATGTCCTTGTGAAGGTGAGGCCTCCAGTACTGCACGCAGTACTCCAGATGGGGCCTAACCAGTGTCTTGTAAAGAGGGATTATTACCTCCCTCTTACGACTTGTGATACCCCTACTAATACACCCTAACAGCCCCCTAGCCTTACCTACTGCTTTAGTGGTCTGCTTGGATGATTTCAGGTCATCGGTGATGATGATGCCCAAGTCTCTTTCTTCCTTTGTGACTGCCAGCAACTTCCCTCCCAGCCTATAGGTGGCTTCAGGGTTTATCTTTCCTATGTGCATGATCTTGCACTTCTTTGCATTAAATCCCAGTTGCCACTCTTCCGACCATTTTGCTAGTTTATCCAGATCTCTTCTCATTCTGCCCACCCCATCTGGATCATCTATTCTGTTGCAGATCTTGGTGTCCTCTGCAAACAGACAAACCTTAACCACCAGTCCATCTGCAATTCGCTGATGAAGATATTAAAGAGGACTGGCCCCAGGACTGATCCCTTAGGTACCCCACTTGTGACTTGCATCTCTTCTGACTGCATACCATTTACCACCACTCTCTGTTTTCTGCCAGTCAACCAGTTTGCCACCCAGTTGACCAAATTCTGACCCACCCCGAGCCTATCCAGCTTATTTATCAATCTTCTATGTGGAACAGTGTCGAAAGCTTTGCTGAACTCAAGGTAGGTGACATCAGCTGTTCCCCCTTGGTCCACCACTCTGGTTACCCAGTCAAAGAAATCTATGAGATTAGTTTGACAGGACCTTCCTTTTGTAAACCCATGCTGTCATGGATCCTGTGCCCCCTATGGATTCCAGGTGTTGCACTATCCTTTCCTTAAGGAATGCCTCCATAATCTTGCCCACTACTGAGGTAAGACTGACTGGTCTGTAGTTCCCTGCCTCCTCCCTGCTACCCCTCTTGTGAAGCGGGATCACATGAGCCCTTCTCCAGTCTTCTGGGACCTCTCCAGTGCTCAGAGACTCACTAAACAGTTCTGCTAATGGCTCTGCTAGTTCTACCATTAGCTGCTTTAGTACCTTGGGATGTATGCCATTCGGTCCCATTGCCTTGTCCACCCTGAGCTTAGCGAGCTCTTGTTAGGACCCTTTCTTTTGTGAAGGGAGTAGTGCTCACCTCCCTCCCCCCTGTGTCCATGGTGCTGAGCTGTGGGCCCTGCCCTGCCTTCTCTTCAGTAAATACTGAGCAAAAGTATCCATTTAGGATAGATGCCTTTACAGTGTCGTCCTCCTCCTCACACGCCCCCTTTTCTCCTTTGAGCTTAGCAATACCCCCTCTGGACTTTCTCCATTCACTAATATATCTATAGAAAGTCTTGTCACCTTCTTTTACTGTTTGTGCTAGTGTTTCCTCAGTTTGGCACTTTGCCTGCCTTACTGCCTTCCTTGCTTCCCTTAGGGCAGTTTGGTATGCCTCCCTATCTTCATCCCGCTGTGTTGCCTTATATTTCCTGAAGGCCAGCCTTTTGGCTCTGACCTTTTCTGCTACTGTATTTGAGAACCAAAGTGGTTTCCTTCTTCTTTTGCAATTCCTTTTCTGTATAACACAATGGGATGTTGCTTCATGTATTGCATCCTTAATGCTTGCCCACTTTGCCTGTACCCCCTCACCTGTGTTTCTTTTTGCCAGGTCTACCATAACTCTGTTGGCCATCTTATCAAAGTCAGCTCCTCTGAAGTCCCATATTTTTGCCTTGGAATGGGATGACTTGGTTGTAGTGACCAAATTGAACCATACCATGTGATGGTCACTGGCCCCCAGGTGACCTTCTATCTGGATATCTGTGATCCCTTCCCTGTTAGTCAGTACTAGATCTAGGATATCCCTGTCTCTTGTGGTTTGTTGTACCAGTTGTTTGAGGCCCTCCCCCTGCAGGGAATCTACCTTGTGTCTAGTTCTGGCAGATGTTCTGCTGGTATTGACCAATCTGTATCCGGCATGTTGAAGTGTCCCATTATCAGAACCTCCCCTTTAGCTGTCATGTTTTGTATATCTTCTAACAGTAAAGTGTCTATGTTCTCCCCCTGGTCTGGGGGCCTGTAGACAACCCCAGTTCTTATGGCTGTCTCATTTCCTGTTTCCAGGGTGACCTACAGTTCTTCTGGCTTCTTATGTGTATTCTGAATTTCTGTAGCTTTGATATTTTCATTGACATACAGGGCCACTCCACCCCCCCTTTTTGCACCTCGGTCTCTTCTGAACAGTACATAGCCAGGTACTGAAGTCTCCCAAGTGTGGTTACTGGTAAACCACGTCTCACTAATTGCTACCATGTCCAGTTTAGCCTCTGACATTATTGCCTGCAGGTCTGGGATCTTATTTCACAGGATGTGAGCATTTGTGTACATGATTTTCCATTGGCTAGATTTCGGTGTGTTAGTTGTTGGGTGAGGTCTGGCATTTCCCCTGTTTGTTGTATGGGGAGACTGACCTTTTTTCTTACCTGGTGATGCAAATGAATTGCAAACATGCTGAATCCCTGTTTGACCACTAGCTGAGTAGGGAGGGGGTGTTCTTCCCATTTGACGTATAGGGTGCTGCACCCCTCTCCCCATTTGCTAGTTGAAATATTCTGCAAAGATGTCAAACTTCTGCCCCAATGCACTGACTCCCTCCTTACTCAGATGCAGTCCTTAAAATTTAAAGAACTTTCGCTCCCAAAACTGTTGCCAGTTCCCTACAAATCTGTGTCCTTTTTCCTGGTACCAGCCCTTGAGCCACATGTTTAGCTCCCCTATCTCCCCTTCTCTGACCTTCCGTCCATCTGCCCCCCTCTCACAGACTGGCAGGATCTCAGAGAAGGAGATGCTGGACGAAATGGATGATAATTTGTCACCCAACTTGGTCAGGTATTCCTTGGTCTCCACAACTGACTGGCTGGCGAGATCATTTGTCCCTGTGTGTACCAGGATGTCAATGTTTTCTCCTGCTTCCTGAACAATTTTAGCAATGCGGTCAGTGTCTCTCCACGCTGATGTACCTAGGAGACATCTGACCATTACCCCCGGCTGGAGATGGGTATCAACTTCCCGAATCATGGAGTCTCCTATGATCAGAAGTTTTTTTGATTTCCTTTTTGCTTTATTTGTTTTGGTTCCTGATTTGGGTGAGTTTTGTTGTGCTAACTCCTGTGTTGCAGTGTCCTGCTCCACAGTGTCCTCTGCCCTTTGTTTGATTTGGAGATGGAGGCAGATACCTGTTTGTAGTGTTTATATGGTTTTGGAGGTAATATGTTGGAGAGCAGTGAGTGATGGGTCACCGATTTGCTTCTCTGAACCACCTGTCAACCTCCCAGACCGACTACCTTCTGCGGTTGAGGTTCTTCTGTTGGATGTTGGGGAAATAGCAGGTGGCTTTATAATGTATTTCTCTTGAATATGAAATTTGAGGTGCGCAATCTCTGCCCATGCTGCCCGGAGCTGAGCCCTAAGATCTCCAATGGCACAACATGTAGGACAGTGTCCTAAATCCTATAAGGCTGTCCTGATGAAAAGTGTTCCACAGTACCTGCAGTTAATGATAACCATTCCAGATAAGTTGCTGGGTTTATAAGCTGGTCAGAGTAATTAGAAGGAAGAAAATGCAAGTAATGGTTTGATTTTGTGTTTTGTTTTCGTATAACTTGTTATAACAAGTTAAATTACTAGTGCCCCTGTAAATGAGCTCACCTTGTGGATGCCCCACTAATCCACCCCTTCTTGCTTTGCTACAGGAAATGTCACAACTGTGGTACCCTATAAAAGGAGTGTAGTGTGGGGTGGTTGGGGATGGGGTGGGTGGCTGGGCCCTTCCCCTGCTGAAAAAGAACAACCACGGACGAAAAAACAAGGAGGTAAGAGCGGAAACGGTCAGTCAACAACAAATGCAGTAACCCTGAAAGCTTATCCTAATGTCAGATAAAACTGTAAAACCTGTAAAGCACCACCTGTAATAATTTCAGAGAAGATATACCCTGTAAGAAACACTTTGCTGCAGAGAAAAATAAAGCAGTAACAGAAGATATATCTTGCAAAAGACAATTTGAATCAGAAGATTACAGCAGTAATCTGTTAGCACACACCTGTAGGCACACCTTGTAATAATGCAGAAGAAGGTATACCAGCAACAACAATTTGAATCGGAGAAAAATAATCCCTGTGAGTAAAATAAAAATAGCACGCAGTAAATTTGCTCAGCCAAAATAAGTCTTAATCTTTTCCCTTGCTCTGGTGTAAGGTTATCTGCTCTGTCCTTTCAAGGAATCTAGAAGGAAAGAGATGATGAGGTGAAGCTAGGTTACAGTTGTGAGTATCAGAAACTACACCCGAGACTGTCTCCCTCACCAATATTCAGTTTTTCCATAGGTCGCTTATTCATGAATCATTTTTTTTTTTATTCAAAATTCAACATTTCTTAACTTAAAACATGTTACTTTATCAGGAAATTGTTAGTGCTTCACTGACTTCCTACAATAATATCAGGTTCAAATATATCAGGAAAAAATACTCCATATACCTGTATTTACATAAATAATGAATTGCCATTGGGGTACACTTACTATTGGGTCAGATTGGTAAATATCCCAAAAGTGAGCTTCATCTTAAAGTTTTCTTTCTCGCTACAAGGTTAAAATATTATTTGCATTTTTTTTTTTAAATGCACTCCAGCATTTTATCCATATTCATTTTTAGATCCCAGGTAACATAGCTGCTACAAACATAAGTCAAACGTTTTACAAGTAGTAGTAAATTAACCACGCTCCCCTATTGGTATAGTTGGCTGTAAGCAGTCTTAACCGTTATATATTGTCATTATTCCCTCCTTAGAAACAGAAATATGTATTTTCTTTTAGAATATGTATAGCTGTGAACCAAACTTTTAATAACATCTATTCCTACTTAATTTGTACTGGAATAATACTTCTGTAATGATTTCAAACATTTGTCAATTAATTCAACTCACCAAACAGTGTCATGTAACAGTACATTCACTATTCCTTTTAATGTGTTTTTTTTCAGGGTAGTCAGCATGCTGCAATCTAAAGAATACAAGACTAATGTCAAGACTGTTTACAGCCAAGTTACTCTGTGTATGCTGCAGCAAACATTCACAATGAGTATACCATTAGGGTAGCGTGGTTAACTTACTACTACTTGTAAAACGTTTTGACTTATGTTTGTAGCAGCTATGTTACCTGGGATCTAAAATAAAACCAAGTTATTTAATTTTGGTGATCTGTATTCCTCATATTTCCATGCTATTCTAATCATTCGGTTTTGATAAACCAGCATCTGCTCACCAGTTCAGTTTGTCTCTGCTTAATTGGAGCGCCAAGCCACCATGTCTCCTTTGCTAACCTGCACATTTCTGGCTTGATCACAGTTGTTTCTCTAAATAGGGAACAGTACTTGCCAAGCCAACCAGTGACGCACAAGGCATTACGGGTCCGTGACGTCATCAGCGGATGACATGGGGACGGAACTGTACGACAAACTTGGCTGCCTGGTTGTCCTAGAAACTCAAAGTGCTGCGAGTCCTACATCCAGGAAGTACACTACATTACACCCATGTGCATGAAAACAGAGATTTAGAACATAAATCAAATACATTTGGATTATCTCACCAACTTAAACATGAGCCCGCATATAGGGAGGAGCCAGGAAACCTAAAAAAGGGAAATCCTGAGCTTTTTTAGGAACGGGGAAGGGGTGGGGACAGGAAACTCTGTCTGTCTCTCTCTCTCTATTTCTCTTTTTTGAACATCCAACATCTATAGAAGGGGAGCCCTGCCAAAGGAAGCTAGCTGAGTGGTAAGGGGGCACAGCCTAGGGAAAGTGTCTTCTGTAGCTAGTGGCAGGTAAGGACTTTTGGTGAGACTAAATTTCAGGTTTGTCTAACCATCAACTGTCTGTCTAACTTGCTTTATTTTGTATTCTTAGTATACATGTAATCCTGAATATGTCCCCCCATCCCCCCTTCCTAATATACCCGTGATGCTCACTTCGCTACTTAATGCTTTGTTGAAGTTATTATCCTGTGCCGTGCCTAACCCTGTTTTTACTTCTCTCTTACCTGACAACCTTGCTTAAGTATTTAATCATTGGTTTGTTTTATTGCTCTTCTATGTCAGATGTTTTACTGCTCTGTTAATTTGCACTGTTACTGTATGTAATCCATACCCGGGTCGCCCCTGAAAAGGGACTGTATTGTCTCAGTGGACTTACCCGGTCACCAAAACTCAAATAAATAAATAAATAAACCTTTTGTTTTACTGTAAATATATCTGGTTTGTAAATACTTGTTGCATCTTCTAGTAACAAATCTATTTTTGATAGAACCAGTGATGACTCCATTATTGAAAAGGTAATTTTTATTATTTCTGCTGCTCTCTGTTTGCAGCCTGTCTCCGAAGTGCACTCTATCAGTGGTTACTGGGTTGACCTTCCTGACCCTGAGCAGAAGGCAAAAGGCAGTTTCCGGACAAAAAATGAGGTGGTGGCAGAGAATTAGAAGACCCTGATTCAAACTGCCCAGGGGCAGTTTTCGTCACAGTACTCCTGTAAATGAGCACGACTGCCACGGCCCCCCCACCCCCGCTTACCTCCTTGGCTGGTTGCCATCTGTCAGCTGTAAGTAGAATGTCCCACTTGCTCACTGACAGTCATATGGTGGCTGACTGAGGTGGTGAGTGAAGGGCTGTCTCAGTCCTCGTTGTTGACATCAGTGTGGACCAGTGTCTGTCGTGAGGGTGGTGTGGCGGTGGGTCCTGAGTGGGCGGGTTGGTTGGGTTTGGCAACTGTTCAGGTTGTGTGAGGACCACTAGACACCAGAGACTGTTAAACTATACATTTATTTTTTTATTTTTTTTTGATTGGGAAAGGAGGACTAGACAATTCTACTTCATCCCGGGGGAGGGGGATACAGATGGATGCCAACTGACACTGAACCAGATTAAGCTGTTGGTGGTATTTTTAGTGAATGGGGGAAATTTGGCCAGGACACGGGGGGAAATTCCCTTGCTCTTTTTCAAGAAGTGCCATGGAATCTTTAATAACATCCACCTGAACTACTACCAGAACAAGCAGATGGGACCTCGGTTTAACGTCTCATCCGAAAAGCGGCACCTCAGGAGTGCAGCACCCCACTCATGTTGCACCACAGTTTCAGTATTGTGATTTAACCCCCCAGGTGCCTGGTGTGGGGACAGAACCCACAGACTTGTGATCTTCCGGCCTCAGAGGCGAGTGTGCAATCTGTTGAGCCACTGACACTGATATCTAAATGGGTGATAGGGATTGACTCCAGGGAGTGTTAAAATATATACCTAAATGGATGATCTGGTGTGAGGAGACCACTAAACAGCAGGGAATAGTAAATACTGTATATATCTGGGTGATCAGGGTGGAGGAACCACTAGATACCAGGGATATTGAAAATACTGTCGTCATTGGCATTTGGTGGATGCAACCATTGCGCCCATTTATGGGCAGGGTTTCAGCAATGGTAAATGGCACTGCGATGGCAGCTGTTTATTTATTTATTTTTTAAACTTGACTTTCTTTTTTTTTTCAACTCTGTTTATGTCACTGACTCCTGGGGGACTGTCTCGGGCATCCACTAATCCCCAGCTCTACCTCCGAGCCTGAAACTCCCCCACCTCCCGGCACCAGCTCGGCTATCCCCCGGGCTCTGAGCCCCCCGAGGTGGGGCCCTCCGCCCAGGGCACTCTGTCTACAATTCAGGCTGGACTGGGCTCGGTCCAGGAGTGGAGCGGGTCCAGCTAATGGAGTGTGGCTGTGGGAGGTGGTGCTATTGCCTATCCCCAAGAATAGGGTTTTTTTGAGCTTGTGGTTATGCCCTCCCTCCCCCGCAGAGCCCGAGCGTGCAGTAATGCCAGGGATGTCTGTCATGGCTCTGCATGCCCACTAAGTGTGCCCTAGAGCATTGCAGTGCCTCCGGTGTCTCCACTGGGGCGCTGCGGTGCGGGCAAACCCTAGGTGTCTCCCCCCGAGAGAGAGGAGAGCAGTCCTCCGGATGCTCAATCCTCTCTCACCCCTGTAATCCCTGGTGTACCTGGCTCATTCCCAAACCCGGTCGCTGTGTGCGCGAGGTGTGGCGTCCAGCACCTCAACCCTCTGCACCACCAGGCTGGCTCTTTAAACTTGACTTTTATTGAATTTTTTTGTCAAGCTCTAAAGACTAAAGGAGCTTAATATGTAATAATATGTATAGTCTCGAGGAAAGGAGGGAGAGGGGGGACATGATAGAAACGTTCAAGTACCTCAAGGGAATCGACAAAGTCCAAGAGGGTAGCATCTTTCAAAAAAAGAGGTGTGTAAGAACAAGGGGGCACAATTTGAAGATAGAGGGGGGGGCGGCTCAGAGGTGATGTAAGGAAGTATTTTTCCACAGAGAGGGTTCCTTCCGGAGGAGGTTGTGGAGTCAAAAACAGTGATTGAATTCAAGCATGTATGGGACAGCCATAAGGCAATTCTAGGGGGTGGTGGTAGAAAGAAGTAGGCTGCTGGTTAACTAGGATCTGCAGTTTATCCATTAGGTAGGGAAATGGGCAGACTGGTTGGGCCAAGCGGTCCTTATCTGCCGTTAAATTCTATGTTTCTAAGTCCAGTGGTACAGAGTAACAGTTTGTGTAACAGTTACATATTTGGGCAGTCATATACAGAGAAACACAGTCAGTATGAATGTCATGGCTGAAACATTTCGGGTCACGTGATAAGAGTGTTAAGCAGATCTATTCATCAGTTCAGTGCAGGATTTTAAATAACTGCAAAAATTGATTAGCACTTGCATTGTAATCAATTGGGAAAAAATGGGTATATGCATTTTTTAGCAGTTTACATTGCTAAACAAATTGAGATGCGAGCTATGCATTATCCCAACTGATTAGCAGTTTGAAATAATAAAGTACATCATTCAGACATAATTTCTGTCCTGTTAGTGCCTCTGTGGTGGTCTGCTCAGCCCAGCCTACCCTTCCCCACTTGGAGAGCCCTAGTCCTGGTTAAACAGTTGGGGGTGGGGATGATGGTGCGGTCTAATGCACCACATTTGGCCTGAAGGCCATTATGTGAAGAAGCCAGATTGCCCATTTATTCTCTAGGGTCAGAAGTTTATTTTGGAGTTTCACTGTCTTCTTTTCTAGTCTGTAAATGTCCAGAACTATACCTTCCCGTTATGATTTTGCAGGGGATGTGGTAGTTAACCATTGTCGTGTTAATAACTTTTTTAACTGCTGTTAGTAATATGCCTGAAATGTATAGTATGTGTTCCTGTTTTATAGATGGAGGATACTGAAAAGTGCTGCTTCTGGTCTTAATGTCCCAGTCAGGGATGAGGATCTGTACTGTCTTTTCTTCTGTGAACCAAAAAGGTTGTAGCTGGGAAGATGACCACATGGGCTGGGTGTGTGTGTGTGTGTGTGTGTGTGTGTGGCGCGCCACTTGATGGGTGCATTGTGTCCAGCAGGATTCATCTGAAGTGGTGAGGTATTTAGCTGTGATTTATGGAGTTCTAAAAAAAAAATTAAAAAACAATAACTTGGCATCCGGCCAAATTCCCACCATTACATAGGAACTTGTAACTTTGTGCTGTCTGGTCCATGTCTTAGCTGTGATGACTGTGGTAAGTTCAGCCTCAGTGATGACAGCTGTTTAGTGCTACTAAAACATATGGCTGTATCGCTGTACCTTTTATGCATGTGGGATCTGTGATTTGCATAGATGCAGTGGTATATTCTCCACAGTTGCACTGCTGGGTTAGTGCTATGCTCGGCGGGGGAGGGCGCCCTCTGAATATAGTACTGCAATTCACTGTTAGTGTGGTGCTGTTTGAATATGAGTAGCAGAAGCCACACTTAAAAAATTAGTCACTCAACTCTGAAAGCATGCCAGCTATCTTTTCTTGCCAAGCTTTACTCTTCACAGATCAGAGACACTGATGGTGTGAATAGTACTCTTAAGAGATAACACGTGAAGTTTCATTTTTTTTCAGTGACAGCTTCCTAGTCTTCCTGCCTTTAATTCAGTTTTCAGTGTAGGCAAATGAGTCGCTAACTCATGCCGTCCATCTCCAAGTTTTATTATCTTCCGACGCTTTCGCAGGCAAAGCTTGTGATAGCAAGGAAGAGTAGGGATTGCTAGAGGGGAGAGTCAGATGTTCCCAATGTGATTAGAGGTATACGATGAACAAAAATTAAGTTTTAAGCGACACAGTTTCTAACTAAATAATGTGCAGTATTACCAAAATTCAGAAAAAAAATAATAAAAAAAAATATATACAGTGTGTGTGTGTGTATGTGTGTGTATATATATATATATATATATGTATGTGTGTATATATGTGTATATATATGTATGTGTGTATATATGTGTATATATATATATGTGTGTATATATGTGTATATATATATATATGTGTGTGTATATATGTGTATATATATATGTATATGTGTGTATATATATATATGTGTATATGTGTGTATATATATATATATATATATATATATATGTATATATATATATATATATATATGTATATGTATGTGTATATATATATATAATTTTTGTTTAAAACCATCATGTAATTTTAGGTATCAATACAAAGAGATAGTATTGGCACAGTCCATCGATTCCTCGCCCCCTCCAAAAGAATAGTGTTGATACTATGTGTTTGTACTTTTTTTTGGCTGCAGCACAAAAAACATGAATTGATAATGCATTCAAAATGTGGTTACATACTAACATACTAAAATGCCAGCAGAATAGGCCTAATGGTCTTTCGTGTCTGCTCGTTTGGTCAGCCCCCACCCTGGGTGCTGACCTTGCTGTCCCTCTCGCCTTCTCTGGCTTCTCCCTTCCCAGTTCTGGATATTCTTGCTGCATTGGATTTTGCTTCCTGAACCCTTCCCCTGTACCTGTCCAACCCCCTCTTGAACCCCTCCACTGTCTCTGCCTCCACCAGCCCCCTAGGTAGTGCATTCCATGGCTCTACCACCCTCTCAGTGAAGTAGCACCTCCTCCTTTCTCCCCTGAATCTTCCCCTCTCCAGCTTCCACCCATGCCCTCTAGTGGCCCCTTCCTCCTTCCTTCGAAGCACCCTCACTGTTCCTCCCCTATTTACCCTCTTCATGTACCTGAAGACCTCTATCATGTCCCCCCGGTCCCTTCTCTCTTCCAAAGTGTACATATTTAGCTCTTCGAGCCTCTCCTCATAGGTCCTGTCCCCCAAGCCCCAAATCATTTTGGTTGCCCTCCTCTGGACCCTCTCCAGGAGGTTAATGTCCCTCTTTAAGTGTGGCCTCCAAAACTGCCTCCCAGGTGCGGCCTCACCAAGCAGTTATACAGAGGAGTATCACTTCCCTCCTTCTGGAGGTGATCCCCCTAGCGATGCATCCCAGCATCCTGTTGGCCTTGGCTGCTGCCCTCCTACAAGTCTCAGAGTTGTTCATCTTGACATCCACCACCACCCCCAGGTCCCTCTCAGCCATTGAGACTTGTAGTATTTCACCCCCCTCAATGAATGTTATGAATAATATTTGCACATACAGAATAGTATAGCCACATAAAAACAGTATCAGATCACATTTTTAATGGCTGCACTCCAAGCTTTCATAAAAAAAAAAAAAAGTTTCAACACCAAACAGTTCAAATGTTACAGTTTTGGAAGTATAATTTCTAGCATTACAGAATACCATAAAATATTAGCTTTGGAAATGATCGGAATACACTAGTGGTTGTTCTAGGAATAAGCACATTCTTTTCTTTGGAGGCAGTATAGCGCTGTGGGTTAAGGCTCTGAGCTGCAGATCTGGAGACTTGGGTTTGAATCCCACAGCTGCCTAGGTGCATACTCTGTGATCCTGTGCAAGTCACTTAACTTCATTGCGCTCTCAGGTTGCATCTGGAAACTAGCTTCAGTTTAGCGTGCTACTCTTGGTTAAACAATGTTACCTTTCCCTCCTGGTTAAACAATGTTCCCTTTTCTGGTTGTTAATTCTCCTTGTAAATTATTCCTTCAACACAATCAAAATGCTGCATTGGGTACAGTAGATTTAATTTAACAGCCTTTTTTATTTCCAAACTTTCTTTGTGTACCTTTTCCATTGGCCTCTCTCCAGTGTGGTTATGCGGTATACCAGCTCTACCTGTCCAACCTGAAGCCCAGACAACCTCTCTCTCTGGCGGGGGGCACCCCCACTCCATGTGCAGCCACCCTGACTCCTCGGATCTGAGTCTCCCGAGGAAGGACTGCCATACTCCTTACCAGCATTCTATTTATTTTAGTCTTTGGTAACCGGATAAGGCCCACTAGGCAGAAGTGCCTGTTTTCAGGGGCGACCTGGGAGCACTGGGCGGTTAAGTGACTTGCTCAGAGTCACACAGTATGCAAGTGGAGGTTGTGAGAATCAAACTCAGGTCTGGTCTGCTGGATGTATCAAGCTCGTTCACAACTTGTTCCTCTTACCTCTAGGCCATACTGCCAGCCCATCTATAGTGCTGGAAGAATTGCTGACAGGAGGAGGGACCAGAGTGGGCATCCTGGTGTCCGGCGTAGGATGTGGGCCACAACCTCTAGACCCGCCTTCGCCTACCAATGGAAGTTTTTTTTTCTTCTTGTGTTCCCAGTAGCGCGGACGTGCAGTGACGTCCAGCGTAGATGCGCTTCCGCAGCCACCTGCAGGACATCCGCCGCTGCCACCATACCTCGTCTGTAGCATGCACTGTCAGCGAGCCCCAGATCTCCACTAGGGGCCACCAAAGCTCATGGTGCATAGCCCTCCCTGGGGAAGGGAGATCCTGTCAGCAGCTCAGTCCAAGTCCGCCTCCCCTGGTCGACCTCCAGTGGCCTGCGCTTACTCCCGAACCCGGGTCACTGGCATCGCGCGAAGTGTGCCATCCAGCGCCTCAACCCTCAGCATTACTGGGCCGGCTAATTTAAAAGCCATCTAAACATGTTTTTGTGTGTGTGTGTGTGTGTGTGTGTGTGTGTGTGTCTTTTTCCCTTTTTTTTTTTTTAGTTCTGTTTACAGGTGCTGAGGGGAGCTTTTATAGTTGGGTCTTCTGGACTGTCCTTAATGTAAGATCAGACTGCCCTAAAATACATTTAGTTTAGCTCAGTCTAACATTAGTAGTGTTGATAAAGTAGTCCATGCCTGGCCTGTATCTCCAACCCAATTAATTATTATGTTTTAAGCTGAGAGTACCGTAAGAACTACCTGATGTTGCAGTCAGTGTTGCATTGGTTTACTCAATTCCAAACAAGAGTTGGCTGTCACAACCAGTAGCTGGTTCTTTGGTTCAGAAGATGCACTGGAGTGGAAACCTGTTGATTTAAAAAAAAAAAAAAACAAAAAAAAAACACAAACTAAACTCTTGAGTGACTGCACTGAAGTACCCACCCATATACACATTGTATTACACAGGCAGACACACACAGATACACTGTTACACACACTACTACATGCACACTGATGGTGCACATACATACATACATAAACACACACCAGCTTGCACAGAAACATAGCAGTGGTAGAAAGTGTGCAGCCAGGGTGCCCCCCAGAATAGAGGTGCAGAACAGGAGAGCCAAAAGGGGAACTAGGTGAAAATGAAATGGGGGATGGGGGGAATAAAGGAAAAATCTTAGACGACGTTGAGGTTGGCAGGTTGGGGACCATGAGAAGAATAACTTTACTCTTCCCCCTTTGTCAGCAGGAGTCCAGGCTGGTAGTGGGGCCTTTAAAGGGCATGACAGCCTGATCCATCCCCCTTCCTGGTCAGACTTACACACGTACTTTAAACAGACACGCAGTTTAAATTAATGTACAGATACACAAACACAGCATCCATATACTGCTTCCATGACCTTTGACAGCAGGCAACATCTGGCTAGAATTTTCCTCAATATTTATAATAATGACTGACTCTCAGAGGAATTATTTTCCTTTTAAATACCTGTGTGTCTGGTTGGACAGCCATCTCGATGTCTCTGGTCATATTAACACTTATCAGCACTGAACTACTTGCCAGGCTTGGCATGCTCTGCAGGAACAAAGCTGGTATGCCCCTCCCTTATCGGCAGGAAGCCACTGTGAAATCTTTCCTCCTTGCCTTCCACAGTGTGGATGATTATATTGCACTGCCCCCAAATCAGCCCTTAGCAGACTGGCCCCTTTCGTCTCTTTATTTTACTTAAAGGGGCACTGTCAGCTTTGCCCATCGGTTTACTTTCACTTAGCAAATGATAGTCTGTGTGCACAAGTAAGCATTAAATATGCTCTGGAATTGTCTTGCATCAAAGTAAAAGTGCTCAGTTTACCTGTTTTTTTTTTTTTTTTTTTTTATATTTTCAACTTGCTTCTTTTCAGTCTTCCCGACTGAAACTTGCCATCCCTCGGAAGCAGATACCACACAGAGAACACGCGTCTGCTGTGCTGAGGTGCAAATTTTAGCAAACACGTTGCAGCAGACATATAATCCAGCAAAACTAGTAAAATTAAAATGCTGCTGGTATGTTTCACAATAAAACAAGCGCTGGATTAACTGCAAATCACGATTCGAGTCTGGCACCGAAATCCTGCACATGCGCAGTAGTGGCACATTCCCACACATGCACAAGATCTTTCCTCTGACCGCAAGTGCGCATCCGCGGGTTTCGGCGCCAGACTCCGGTAGTGATTTGCGGTTAATCCAGTGCTCGTTTTATTGTGAAACATACCAGCAGCATTTTAATTTTACTAGTTTTGCTGGATTATATGTCTGCTGCGACGTGTTTGCTAAAATTTGCACCTCAGCACAGCGTGCACAGCAGACGCACGTTCCCGGTGCATTCTCTGTGCGGTATCTGCTTCCGGGGGATGGCGAGTTTCAGTCAGGACGACTGAAAAGAAACAAGTTGAAAATATAAAAAAAAAACAGGTAAACTGAGCACTTTTACTTTGATGCAAGACAATTCCCGAGCATATTTAGTGCTCGTTTGTGCCCACAGATTATCATTTGCGAAGTGAAAGTAAACCGATGGGCAAAGTCGACAGTGCCCCTTTAACCCTTGACTTGCCTGGCTTGCACTCATCACTACTCCCACTATGCCTCCCTCTCTCTTCCCCTCTGGGGGGTTGGGGTAGGCACTTCTCTAACTGCATCTGTCTCATCTCTAAGTTCTGGTTTGGATCCCTCCTCTGCTATCTCTGCTCCTTCATGTCCTGTCCCTTTACTTCCTTTTACTCCCACTGTGCCTCTGAATTACTTGGTCTCTCCTCAGCTTGGACTAAGGCAACAGCAGGGCAGTTCACTTTCTCCTAACGGGCCTGTTGTCTTTGGTCTAGTCTCTTCTGAACTGAAACCCCTACTCTGTGACTACACCTCGCATGTCTGCTTTTAACCCAGCCTTCTCTGTTCCCCTTCCGCCTCCTTACCTCACCCACTTTCCCTACCCCCATTCTTTGCTTTCTTTTTCAGTGCTCTTCCAGGATCATTTTACACTGGCTGCCCCATTGCTGCAGCTGTACTTTATAATTTAGTTTTTCACAGGCTGTTTCCCTTTGATTTCAACAACTGGGTGGCTTCAGTGCTGAACTAGGCAATCCAGATTTTATCAGCATTGTGAAAGCTGCTTTCTGATTGATTATGTACTCCATTATGCTGAAGCTAACCTTCGTGATATCGATTTATGACGAAAGTATCAAGATATCATGGTATCTTCAGGTTAGCTACAAAAATATTTATCTTGCCATTTTTATTTTCACTGATATTTTATAAATTATAGGGACGTGGTCGTGCCTTTATAGTTAGGTTTGAGTAGGCTCTTTAAACTTGAAATGTTGTGCTTTAATAACTTTGCAACCATTAAATTTGCACAAAATTTGATATGTGCTGTCCCGTTCGGTACATCTCTTAGAGTACCAAGTTTTGTGTTGGTCTGATTGGTGGATTTCACGCTGCACATTGTGAAACAATGCTTAAATTCAAATTTTTTGGGCAGCTTTTTCCTCATTGTGCTGTGCCAAACCGTTTGGAATTTTAGTCTGAAATTTTCAGGGTAGAATGAGCTCACCCTTAAGAACAAGCCAACACTGATTTGGAGAAAACATATTCATACATTCCAAAGGTATCACATTTTGAAATGTTGGGTTCTGAACATGCTCGATTCAGTTTTTTTGGATAGCTGCTTGGAACGAAAAAGGATTTGGTCTGACGAAAAAGGATTTTCACAACTCATGAAAAAGGATTCTTAGAATCTTTTTTTCATGAGAAAATATTCCTTTTTCGTCAGCCGCCATATTTTTTTATTTTTTTTATTTATTTATTTTTTTTTTAGCCCAGACAAACTGTCATAACTCTGCCGCCCAGGGATATTTTCTGCAGACATCCAAGTATGTATCTTGTTCATCAGGATGTCCTTTATTGTTGTGTGCCTTTACTGTAATTTTATGTGGCCTCAGAATGCTTATTTTTATGTTTTTTATTTTAGTTTTAAAATCCTTTTTCGTGACATGCTTCTGTTCCTTTTACGCATCATGAAAAACGATTAGGACATCTTATGAAAAAGGATGACTTTCTTAAATCCTTTTTCATGAGGTGACCAAATCCTTTTTCGCTAGCAAATTCCTTTTTTGTGAGATGACAAATCCTTTTTCGTGATGCGAAAAAGGATTAGGACTTCTCCGACCAGATGGCCCTGCCAGTAATCCTTTTTTGTGAGATGTTATCCTTTTTCGTGATGTGATAAAAGATTTTGATACCGTACTAAAAATTAATTTGTCATCTGGTCGGAGAAGTCCCTAATTCTTTATCAGGCTAATTCCTTTTTAGTGAGACGTCTATCCTTTTACGAATCACGAAAAAGGATAACTTCGGTCCTTAACTTTGTGGTCTTTTGAGATTTTGACCCCAAATTTTCAACATGGCCTTTTGGGGACCCTTGTATGAACAAAACAACTGTCTTTACACACTCTACTTAAAGGTGATTTGGCCAGTATGTTGGCGAATCGTCTTTCATGCAGGATTTGTGTAATGAGTCATATTGTTCATGAGGTGGGGTCCTCAAAATGCCATGTTAAAAAATTTGGGGTTAAAATGTCAAAACATAGCGGAATCATGACTGTTTGTTGGAATTACGCAACACACTCTCATAACTTTGTAAATTTAAAATATTTTGACCCCAAATTTGGGACATAGAATTCTTATTACCCCACCAAATGTATGCCACAACCATCATTTTTCAAATCCTGGCTGAAATGAGTTTTCACACCTGTGACACAAACAGCATTGCAGTTGCGCAGAATTACGTTTCAGTGGGGATTTGAATTTTTTTGCCACTGGGTACATCAGGTGGAGTAATAACATGGCCATGATGACAACTGTATCGCTGTTGGCCTATAAATGGAAGCTTCCATAGGTAAGTACATATACGCATCTATGGAGAATCTGTGGAGGAATCGGAGGCTCTGACAAGCGCATTAGGATATGATTACACTGTCTCAGAAAGTCAGGAAATAAATTGCAAAAAATGTTGTTAATGCATGGTGAGGTTAAAGTGACAAAAGTAGGGAAATGTGGCATTAGGGTTTCCAACTGTAACACCCACCCGCCCACCCTTCACAGACGAAGAGGCATTGTGGGGGTGGGCATTGGGGTTATCAGCCCTAACGCTCCTAATTTTTAACACAGACATTTTTCCACACCACCTCATGAACAGTACAGCTGTCATTTCTCAGATATTGCCCAAAACGTACTTCTGCACCTGGGTGCAGAATGGCGCAGTCATTGCGTGAAAACACCTTTTGGGATTGAGTAATAGTTATAGTGCCACTGTTCATGAGGTGGGGTCCCAGAAAGCACATGTGGAAAATTTGGAGTGAAAATACCAACAAATGCACGAGTTACTGGCTAAGTTTACACTTTCTTCACTACTTATGCACCTCTACGGCGGGATTGGACCACAAGATCTAAGAACCTTGCGCTCCCACAGTAAAATGGGGATGTTATTACATTATCTCAAAAAGTAAGGTAATTCATTGTGAAAAACTTTGTTCATGCGTCTATTGGGGTGAGCACTATAATGACAAAAGGAGGGAAATGAGGCTTTAGGGTTTCAATACCCCACTCCATCCTGCAGAGACTGACAGGGGTGGGGGGTTTGCCTTATGGTCATCAGCCGTAATGCTCATGCCATTCCACTCCACCCTGCAGACACTGACAGATGTCTGGCTGTGCCTTGGAGTTGTCGCCTCTAATGCTCATCCTATTCCATAACTAAATAAGCTGACATGGGTACAGTATAGGAGAATGGGGTGAGTGTTAGGGGCGATGACCCCAAGGCACAGCCCGGCTTCTGTCAGTGTCTTCAGGGCAGGGGTGAAATGGCATGAGTGTTACAGCTGATGACCATAAGGCACACTCCCCATGCCTGTCAGTCTCTGCAAGATGGGCCGGGGCTGGGGCATTAGGGTTGGAAACCCTAACAACTCATTTCCCTCCTTTTGTCACTATAGTACTCACCCTAACTGATGCATTAATGAAGTTTTTGCAATGGAAAATATAAATATATATATATATATATATATATACATACACACACATTTATACCACGGGGGTGAGAGCTTTCTCAGTAGGATAACCTGTGTTATTTCCATTGCAGTAAGGATAAATCCTGATGACATCAGCAGAGTGAGGATATCGACATTTATGCAACATATGTAGCCAGATAAACCGTGGGATAAATTAATTTATTCTCACCGCCATGGGATAAACAGTGGTTCTAATATTTATCCTATACCCTGCCGTCACTCAACCACCATTTATCCCACACCTTGATGTCACTCACAGCACCCTCCCTTGTCTGCCAGCCAATCGGCACTACTTACTCACCAACTGTCTTGCCACAAACAGCACTCGCCGTTGACCCCCCCCCCCCCAAAAAAGAGCTAGTCAGCTTTCAGCAACAAAAACAATGAATACACCATCCAACAATCTGGTACACCTCTTTTTTTGTATCTATCTTATTTTCTTCTCTCTTCTCCGAGTCCGTTCAACACAGTACTCTCGCCCGATATGGAATCCGACTACATCGTCTCAATAAGTCAATCCCTGCATCCTCTCTCAGTAACACACTTACAATACGGAAAAAAAATAAAATAAAAAAAAGGCCACATAAATGGACACACTCACCCAGATGAGCAATTTTACGTTGTGACTACCGATCGCTGTCGCTAAGCGAGAAATGAACCGCCATCTTTTCAGAAACCTCTGGCCTGCCCACAAAGCATTAACAGCCAGTAATAACAGGCGCTACTGCCCTATGGACGTAGATGCCATAGTAACATTGCACCCACCCCCAGCAACCACTTCCAAAGCACGCATTAACACACTGGGCACCACAATATAATCTGTACTATTTCGAATAAAAAAAAAAAAATGCACAAAAAGCAAAATAAAAACTGCACAAAAAAAATCCTCTCTGTTGCATAAATCAAATATGTAGTGTGGACATCATGGAATACATGATTTATCCACACACTAGCAGTTTGCCCTTGGAAACCTCACTTGTGGCTACGCCACTCGTGAGGTTACCCGAGGTCAAACTGCTCATGTGTGGATAAATCATGTATTCCACTCGTCCCTATTGCATATCCCCTATTTATCCGTACTCTGCTGATGTCACCAGAGTGAGGATAAATGCACTGTAGCTTGCATTCTAAAGAACACTGCTTCAGAAAAAGTTTCTCTCTTTCTCACTGAAACTGCAACTTAACTCAATTAGCTTTGCAAAAGACTCTCACCTGTGTTCCATTGTGTTTCTAACACTGCTAGCCCGTTACTGTGCTGATCTCGGCTTCAAAACAACCTGAATTCTAAATGAAAGTCTTTTACAAAGCAGGTTCTGTCTCTCAGTGCTGCCTGCAGCAGTTTGTCTTTCTCACTGAGCCTGTGACTCACTCAGTTAGCATTTCAAAACACACTCACCTGTGTTTCTGACTCCCAGTCCATTCAGAACACACACACATGCACACCACACACACAATGAGCAGGAATCACACAGACTCAGAAAAAATGTTCCTTCAGCTCTCACCCCGTGGTATAAATCGCACACATGATGGGCAGATCATGGCATATGGAAAATATTTTCACTCCTTCCTCGTGAGCTGTGTATTTTCACTTGTGCCTTTGGCACTCGTGAGAATACACAGCTCATTCTGCAGGAGTGAGAATATTTCCCATATCCCACTTCTGCCCATCATGTATCCCCTATTTATATCTATCTATATATATGTTTGGCATTACAGCCCTGGACAGAATACAGCGGCCCACACAGATGGACATAGTGGAAACAGCTGTTCTATAAACTTGGGACTCTTTCCTGTCCCTGGCAGGAGCACGCATGGTGCAGAACAACCAGTTGGAATGTCATGAGGGCACTTCAGGAACAGTTGTCTGTGGGGAGCCTGCTTACTCACAGTTGTATACCTGCATTCTGTCATTCTCTCATAGCTGCAGTTGTGTGCTCATACAGTTAAGTGGGAGAGTGGATCTTTTTTTTTTTTCTTTTTTTTTTTTGTATGATTGCAATATAAGCTGTGTCCCATAGACCAGCTGTAAGCAAAGCATTAGAGCAGAACTTGTTCTAGCCACCTCCCATTTTGTTGTTTCTTTTTCTTTTATTTGTGTAGCTTCCCTTATTGTGTGGTTATGGGTTTACAACCTGTTATGCTGGTTGCAGTCAGTCAGTGGCTCCAAATGCGAAAATTGATGACATTGATCAAGAGGGCTGCTCCATTTTCATCCAAGTAGCAGCCCATGTAAGTATCCGTATCAGCGTTGGAAATGGTTGACCGAATGCAGCTGACCGGTTGGGGCACCTATAATTTGGGTTGTCATGATATGAACATTTTTATGGTATGATAACCTTGAAAGAATTATTGTTGTTGTTATTGTTGTGCAGTATTGTGGCATCTGGTGTGGGTTTTGTGGAAGGGACCCAAAGAACACTCAATTTTATTTTTACATGGGATGGGTTACTTGACAAAAAAAAATGAATTTTCATACATTGTTGAGATAAATCATAAAAAAGGGCTATTGAGATATAGGAAATTATACAATGGGCATAGAAATAAAGCACAAATCCTCTAATTTCATTGGCTACCTGGCACTCCTCTCCCGTTGTAAAAGCTGCAATCACTCCACGGGAAGAGGTGCCAGGCAGCCACATCTCTAAAACCCATCTGACCCCTGAAACTGCCAACCAAAACCGTTATATTGAACCCCACTAAACTGCCGTGTACTGCAGCTGACCGCGAAATTCAAACAGACTTGAGTTTTAAAATTTCACCGCTCCACAAAGTAAGATGCCAGGTAGCTTCTGGAGCCATCACTGTTCGTAAATCACTGTGAGACCCATCTCGGTCCACACGTCCCGACATCTTTTTCACTCGCTTACACACCCGCTTCACAAAATAAAAACCGCCAGTCATTAGAAAAACACAAAAAAGGGATACCTCATTCACCTTAACAGATGAAACCCTAGAAACAGCACACTCCCGAAAATCCAGCTCAAGAGAATTCTGCCCGCAATGTGCTTTCCATCACCTTTTTGGCATCTCAACTGCCTCCTCGCTCACAACCTGGCCCCCCAAAACACACTGCAACCGAGAATCATGAAGCAAAAGTGCGCATCCTCAGTAGCAGGGCGGCTTCAGCAATTGGGGAGTATTTTTTTTTTTTTCCAGCGCAACAACAGTAAAAATTGGATAAAATAAGAGAAAAACTTTTATTTATTATTTGTGCCCCAAAAAAAGACATTGTATAATCGCAGTATGCCACTTGAGGATGTTGGTGATGCCAGGATTTACCCATGCCTGGGGTATTTTGGCCACTCAGCTGCGCCTTGTAGCCAAACAACACCCCAGGGTGTGGGTGAATCCTGGCATCACCAACACCCTCTCATGGTATATTGCTTAAATAGACACAGTAGATAATAGACAAGTATGGCATAGTGGTTAAAGGCACTGAACTGCAAGCCAGGAGACTTGGAGGCATAAGGACCTGGGTTTGAATCTCATCAACTCCCACTTGTGTATGGTGTGATCCTGAGCAAGTCACTTAACTTTTTCTATGCAACTGGGGTTTAACGCATAGAAGTGCAAGATCATGCACATAGGGAAGAGAAACCCTGAAGCCACCTACAGGTTGGAAGGGGAGTTACTGGCAATCACAAGGGAAGAAGGAGACTTGGGCATCATCATCACAGATGACCTGAAATCATCCAAGTAGACCACTAAAGCAGTAGGTAAGGCTAGTGGGATGTTGGGGTGTATTAGTAGGGGTATCACAAGTCGTAAGAGGGAGGTAATAATCTCTCTTTACAAGACACTGATTAGGCACCATCTGGAGTACTGCATGCAGTACTGGAGGCCGCAACTTCACAGGGACGTGAACAAAATGGAGGCATTCCAGAGAAGGGCAACCAGAATGGTGCAGGGACTACATCAGAAAACATACGAGGACAGATTAACGGAGCTCAATATGTATACCTTAGAGCAAAGGAGGGAGAGAGGTGATATGATCAAAACATTCAAACACCTTAAGAGCATTCACAAGGTGAAAGAGTGTTAACATGTTTCAGTATAAGAAAAATAGGAGGACAAGTGGACACAGCATGAGACCAGAGGGAGGCCGATTAATGGGTAATGTGAGGAAGTTCTTTTTCACAGAAAGGGTGGTGGATGCATGGAACAACCTACCTCAGGAAGTGGTGGATATGAATACAGTGCAGGGCTTCAAACAGGCATGGGATAGGCTTAGGGGAGCAATACAGATGAGTATGAGTAGATAGGCCATTAACAGAGTAAAGGCCTATGGCACATTCATAAGGCTGAAAAAAAAATGGGCAGACTGGATGGGCCTTGCAGTCCTTATCTACCATCAATTTCTGTGTTTCTCTGTATCAGTATTGTCCTTGAAAATGGTCATGAATTATGAAATTCTGTTATGTTGACATCCCTACATATAATGGCACTGTGTGTGTGTTTTGTATACAACTCACAGAGCAGGTTTTGCAGTCAAGGGAGACAGACAACAAAACAATTTATACAGACAGATAAAATCTTTATTTTTATACAAGTATGAATCATGTCATTAAGGTTGTACAGTCTTGTTTTCAAGACTGTCCTCTCAGTGCTTATGTTTCTAAGACAAAAACAAAATTTACATTGTACAAGCACGTTTATACTTACAACATTTAATTACATTTAGTTACATAGATTAGTGATTACAAGGCTACCCACGATAATTTGAAATATGGGGGGGGGCATTTATATAATCACAATTTTACTCAAAACATTGAATATAAAGTGCTGTGTACTAAAGTTCACTAATGTATTACTACCTACAAGAGCATTGGAACTTGTATTTCCCATTTATCTCCTGGGTAAACATCTCATAAGAAGATGACATTCGAGTTGTGTGAGGTAGTACATTCCAGGCTTTTGCTGCCTGTGATCGCAAAGTTTTTACACCACATTTGTTTTTGGTCTTAAGCAATGTTATTTTATTTACATGAACTCTTGGAAAATTTTTATACCTGTCAAATATTGCTTTAGTAATATGGTCAGGGTAAACATTCAATATTTATGTTTTATTTTAACCAAGTTTTATATGGTTTGAGTGCCGAGTCTGCCAGTTAAGTGTGGTCAGCATAGTACAATGTTGTGTATTCATTTTTTACATATAAAACATACCTGGCTATATTGAGTTCTGTCTAGTCTGGCCAACAATTTTTTATCCGATATACCAGTTCACTATACGTCAAAGTTGGAATAATTAATTGCTCAGCCAATTTTTTCCGATCATCCCTATTTTAAAAAGTTGTTGTACGGCATAAAGCGGCAAGCTTTTTATTTACTTTACCAGTTACTGAATTTATATGGTTTTCAAAAGTGTCAAAAATGACCCCCAAATAACAATAGTTATTTACTAATTCTAAATACTTATTTAATCTGATCAGCATTCTTTTTAGGAGCAAAATGAATCAACTTAGTTTTTTTTTTTACTGTTTATTAGGAGCCTTGACCTGGTGAACCACTCTCTCATACTGTCAAAATCAGATTGTAACTTTATTTGGAGGTCCTGGACGCTATTCCCAGAAGCAATCAGGATGGTGTCGTCTACGTATAGCCTCACCTGGGAGTGCCGCACTGATTTAGGTAGATTGTTACTAAACAGTGAGGATAACAGGGGTCCTAAAATTGACCCCTGAGGTACTCCTCTTCTCATCTGTTTAGGAGTTGACAGACTTCCTGAAACAAATACCTTTTGAAGTGCACCCCGTGAGACTGAAACCAACTCCAAGGCCCGTCCACAATCCCCGGGGCTTCCATTTGGTTCAGAAGGAGGGAGTGGTCCCCCAGGTCAAAGGCCTTTGACAAATCCACATAAATTGCAGCAGTCTCCAGTCCGGAATCCAGGGATGTACAAATTAGGTTATTAAATTCTAGCAATGCTAATATAGTAGAAAACCCTTTTCTGAATGTGGACTGGTGAGGCGTCCGTATACTGTGTTTGTCTAGGTATTCCAGTAATTGAATATGAACATGACTCTTTTGGCATTTAGACAGTGTAGGCAATAAAGCTTTTGGTCTATAGTTGTTTAATTCAAGAGCATCTCTCTCCACCCTTAAATATTGGAATTATCCAGATCTGGTGAAAATAACCCATTTTCAAACTCCAATTAAACAGTTAAGTAAATATAGATGCTACAAGATAAGTTGCCATCCTGATAAATTTTCCATCTATATCATCTAGACCTGTTGATTCATGAATATTTATATTCTTTAAGCCTTTATAAACCTCAGATATTTTAAGTATTTTAAATCTAAATAATGGCATAGCAGTTTGCTGGTTTTGAGTTCCTTCCTTTTTCCCTTGGATCTTTGTATTGTTTATTATAGTACAACCTGGTAAGTCAACAAAATATTGATTTAAAGCTTTGGCAACAACTTTTGGTTCCTCTGTCATTTTGTCTCTGACTTTTACTTTCAGTTTCCTAGTTGTATCATTTCCACCTGGATATAACAAGTAATTTATTGTTTGCCAGAATTTTTGTGACTCTTTATTGTACTCCATTGTTTTCTTGTAATACAGAGATTTAACTTTCTTAACCAACTTTCTACACACTTTTCTCTTACTTTTAAAAAGTGCCCAGTCGCAATCTTGCTTTGTCTTTTTAGCCGCCTTTCAGATTCTATTTATGACTCTTAATTTGTTGTAAATTTTTTTTCATTTATACAGGGTAACCTGGCTATTTTACTATTTTGTTTACATCGTGGGGCTGTGTATCACAAATATTTCTAAAGATCTCTACAAAATAATTAAGTGACTGATCTAAGTCAGGTATTTAATTTACAGGCTCCCATCTTTCCATATTAACACTTTGTAGGAATCCGTCCTCAGAAAATCTTCTCATGTCTCTGGCCCAGGTGTAATTTGAATAATCAGATAATGTCTGGATTTGTCATAGATATACTTATCCATATTGTGTTATGGTCATCTAGCTAAGGAGGGAGGATTCCTAGATTTTCAGCTTCAATTTGGGATGATAAGAATAAAAAATTCAGCACAGAACCCTGTTTTGATGTCTTGATAAATCTTGTGGGCTCTTTAATGTGCTGGGTTACCCCAATTACCGAGACAGCTTCTCTTAGTTGTCTCCCACTTGGTCCAAACCAGTCACGGTTTAGATCTCCCATCAGGAACACCAGTTTATCACCTATACAATTGTGTATTTTATTTATGATCTTATCTGTTGACTCCAGACTATTCTTGGGGACGTATACACTACCACGATGGCCATTTTTAACTGTTCTAGTCTGTCAGATATTCAGTATTAACATACTAAAAGCCAACAGAATAGGCCTCATGGTCTGTCGTGTCTGTTCGGTAGCCAGCCACCTACTGGGTGCTCACTTCTCTGCCCTCCCCCACCCACAGAGACTGACTTCTTCAGCTTCAGTTTCTCCTTGTACCTGTCCCACCCCTTCTTGAAACCTTCCACTGTGCCCTCTTCCACCGGACTCCTGGGTGGTGCATTTCATGGCTCCACCACCCTCTCAGTGAAGTAGTGTCTCCTATGCTCCCCCCTGTAATCCCCCCCCACTCCAGCTTTCACTCGTGCCCCCTAGTTGTCTTTCCCCCCTTAGCCTGAACACCTCCTTGGCTCTGCCCTTATTTATTCCTTTTACATATTGAAGACCTCATTCAGTTTCCCCAGTTTCTCCTCATAGGGCCTCCCCTACCCCATGCCCTGAATCATCCTGGTGCCCTCCTCTGGACCCTCTCCAGCAGTGCTATGTCTTTCTTAATGTGGAGTCTCCAGAACTGCACACAGTACTTGAGATGACCAAGGCACTATACAGAGGGAGGATCACCTCCCTCCTCCTGGAGGTAATCCCCCTGGCTATGCAGCCCAGTATCCTGTTTGCGTTTGCTGCAGTTCTTCAACAGTTTTCAGTGTCATTCTTTTTTTTTATTTTTTTCTATTTTTGCCTTCTACTCACCCCCTTGGCTCTGGACTTCATTGGGGGGACATGGAGTCATCCCCCTACAGCACACACCCTACCATGCCATCCTCTGTCACCCATACAGCCTTGGTTATACTCCCCCGGGTGAGACAAGGTGAGGCTCCAATGCCGAAATAGCAGGCTAGCGTGGGTTTAGGGTATGTAGGATGGGGACGTCGAATCAGGTCTCAAGCTCCTGGTGCTCTGTCTCCGCCCGAGAGCAGAGGCATTTCCTGTTTTCCCCCTGGGAGTGGCTGGTGCCCTGATGTCAAGGTGTATCCGACGTCTGTCACTCCCCCCCCCCAACTCCTATTCTCTCCTTGCGGTGTCTACTGTATCTCCAGCCTCCGCCAGAGATCAGCAGAGCACCGATCGGGACCCCTGTCCCTCCTTGCTAGAGGAGAGCTGTCCTCCGGATGCTCAATCTTCTCCCTCCCCTGCCTACCCCCAGCAACCCAGGCTCGCTCCCGAACCCGGGTCACCGGCGTGGCACGAGGTGTGGCATCCAGCACCTCAACCCTCAGCGCCACTGGGTCTGGCCAGTGTCATTCATTTTGACATCCACCACTACCACCCCTAGATCCCTCTCGCCCAGTGTGGTTGTGTGACCCTCGGGGTATACTTAGCCCGGGTTTCTGACCCCCCAGGTGCAGCACCTTACATTTCCCTGCATTAAACTTCAATCCCCATCTCCTTGATCACCTCTCCAGGGTACCCAGGATCCCCTGGATTGCCTCTCTCCCTTCCTCTGTCACTGCTCCCAGTTTTGAGTCACCCACAAAGAGACTTCACCTACTCCTAACCCTCTCTCTATGTCCAAGACATGGGAATTGAACAGGAGTGGCCCCAGTAACGAACCCTGGGGGACCCCACTGATGACCTTTCTGGGGGAGGATACTGTCCCCCCCAACCACCGCCTTCTGTTCAACCCTGTAATCTAATTTTTCACTCACCTGAGCAACTCTTCCCTCCCAAATCCCCCCCAACTTTGTTAGCTGGCCATTGTGGGGTACCGAATCGAACATCTTGCTGAAATCCAGGGATAGGACGTCCACTGGTCTATGTCGGTCCAGGGCCCCCGTGACCCAGTCATAAAACTCCACAGGTCTGGTCTGGTACGATCTCCCCAGGGCAAAACCGTATTCCCTTTAAGCATCACAGTTACTTGACCTAAATTATGTTTTACATATAACATTACCCTTCCCCTCGTTTTTTTTCTGTCAGATCTCAATAGTTAGTATCCTGAGAGACTAAACTCATTGTCTCCCATTTTTTTTCAGTTAACCATGACTCGGTTAGACCAAGTATGTCTGGATTTTGTTCAGTTATCATTAAAGTTAGTAAATCCTTTTTGAGTCCCACACTTCGTGAATTATCATGCATTATTTTAATTTTGGATTGTGTTGGACCAGGGTTCAATTGTGCACTCCTCTCCCCCATTATAAGTAAGGACATATAACAGATTCCATTTAATTCCTGTATAGTTTTATGTAATGCATAAGGATGTTGTACTCTTGTTTGCCATGCAGCCTATATTCCTTCCAAATGTTTGTAAACCCATTTTTTCTTCTAATACAAGTTTGAGTCCAGTGCCCCTTTAAGATAATGTGTGGCCAATATACTCTCACCTGTTTTGACCTTTCTGTTTTTGTAACATTTAGGCTTACCAGGATAAACAAAAACTCAAGCAACATCACTTCAAATAAATACATTTTGAGCACTGATGATTTGTAATTTCTGAATCCTGTATACCAACACAGTTTAATGGAGAAACAATATATGTCTAAGTTTAAAATAAGCTTACTAAAAATATAGCCAGACGTTCAGTTTAACACTTTAAAAACCTTTGCAAATCCCGGCCCGGTGGCCCTGAGGGCTGAGGCACTGGACACCACACCTCCTGTTGTGCCGGCGACCCACGTTCGGGAATGAGCCGGGTTGCCGGGGGTCGGCAGGGAGGAGATGGATCGAGCGTCTGACAGACAGCTGTCCATTTCCGGGGAGGGGGGTGAGCGGTGGCTGGTGCATGCCTGACCCCTAGCGGAGGCTGTAAGAACATGGGGTGGGAGCATGGCAGAAGCTTGGTGGGGGTGTGTGCAGGAGCGTGCGTGACCCTGCTGTAGGTGTCATTGCATGCCATGCTTCTGCAAGGGGAGTAAATGGGGAAACGAGGTCGGCCAGTTGTGGCGGCTTGATGGCCGTCCCAGCTCTCTGGCTCCAGATGCATTGCTCCCAGCACTGGATCCGATTTGAGGAGGGTGACATTAGGGGGACTCCCCACTGCCCCACCACGGGGGGGGGGGCAAGCCGTGGAAGTAGCTGGGAGCGAGGGTCTGTATGTGGGGCTAGGAGCGCAGGACGGTGGCTGGATATACTGCCGACCTTGCCAACAAAGAGAAGAAAAATATAAAAAAAAAAAAAAAAAAACTTTACAAAATCACACTAACATTTTTAGAACCTTATTTGCCTTTTAACCTACAAGTAGAAACTACCCTTGGCACTTTTAAAACTATGGTCATTTAATATCAATACTAACTTTATGTTTGTGCAAAGAACTTTTCTCCACCGCGAGTGTTGAAGCTTGCGCTAAGACGTGCCGTGTGGGGCTTTGTGGTGTGTAGCTCCACCTCCTGGTTGGTCCAAGAAACAGTTGCTGACTCGCTGCTGAGTCCCCTCACTCCCAGTGCAACCGGAGATTGCAGTCAAGCAGGCTGGTACAGAAAATAGCAGACAATTTGTTCGAGGAAACAGTTTAGCAGGTACAGTCACTTTTGCAGCAAGATGTTTGGCAAATAAAAGTGTTAACTTGATGTTTCTGACTGAAAGACAACATGGAGTAAACAAGTATGAATTGGGAATCCTGCACTTCATCCCATCTACTTTAAAAGTTACCTAATAAACTTGTTCACTCATCTTGTTTGTAATTATCTCCAAGCCTCATGAAATATGGCACGATGCACCGAATCGGCTAGAAATCGAAACAAGCTGGGGGGACTCCTTTAACTGTAATGGTGCACAGTTAGTGGAGCCCCCCCAGTGTCCGCCATACGTCCAGGTCTTGGACTTTGTACAATTAAAATAAACTCAGTTGTTTCGTGAAAAAAAAGTTGCTTTTAGTGTACAAAGCTAAACCGGAGTGTAAGCCTTTCAGGGGCGGGACCCCCCTAATTTGGACAGCTTTCCTTTTAAAGAAATAATACATTTTTGTCAAGAGTGCCACCTGAAACCACGGGAGATATTTTTCAGTTTTGTTTTTGTGATGCGAGATCTTTACTGTGTAACTGTTGCAGGAGACGGTGCATACAATGTGGCTTAAGTATTTCTTGAGAGTAGCGCAGGAGTTAAAAAGCAGGTTCTTAACTTCCGATGTCTCACCTCCTTCAAACACATAAGATAGTTTACCTTGCTTCAGGATGCCTGCTGTTAAAAATCCCATTTATTTCTACCTTGTTGAAAGAATACATTAGATTGTATTTGGCTCCGTGGAGCCAACAAGCAAAACGCTGCCACTTCCTGAATCGTCTGACCCCTCCCTCCCCCAACGCTGGCACACTTTGTGATGTAAAAAAATGAACAGCGCGGGGGTGTGTGCCATAGAGTTGAATGGGGTGGTTTTTACTACTTTGTGGGATTTTATTACATTTTATTGTCCCGATTATAACAAATCAAGGTCATTGCCCGACTAACAGGGACCCTATTAGTCGAGCAGTGCCCTTGATTTCTTACAATCGGAACAATAAAAGGTAATCAAATCCATGCCCCCATTCAACTCTGTGGAGCATGCTCTCTCGCTGTTCATTTTTTGACACCACAAAACGTGCCACTGTGGCGACATATTGGCCGATTCAGGAACTGGCAGCACATTGGTTGTGGGCTCCATGGAGCCAAATATGATCTATTGTATTTTTTAATCAAGGCAGATATAAATGGAATTTTTAAAAGCAGGCAACTTGGGGCCAGGTAAGCTATATTGTATGTATGTGGGTGCATGGATTATGAAGCTGCTCCATAAGTAAGCAATGAGACACGATGGGGTGTGCATTGAACAGATATTACCACACGCCCAGGGCCGTAAGTGCGGTAATATCTGTTCAGTGCATAATCCGTTCAGTGCATAATCCAGTTGTGCTTATAAAATGAGCTCTTTTTAAAAAAATACATTTGTAACATGAAATAAATATGTTTATGTATGTACAAATGGGTAGAACTCTGAATTAGCTGTAAAATAGTCCTCCTATCTACTACAAAATGTTTTTTTTTTGCTTAGATACTGATGGCAGATAAGGGCCTTTGGCCCATCTAGTCTGCCCAATTGCACATGTAATTTTGCCTCTTCAGTCTTCTCTTGAACTGGATTGTCCCCTTCCCTCAACTGCAAGGATCCCCCAATGTCTATCCCGTGCATTCTTGAATCCCATAATCGTTTCATCCCCCACCCAGGGTGGAACAAATTGAGTTGTCAAGTGGCCAGTGGCTACTAAAATAATTGGTTTGGGTACTAAATTATGAAACTGCTGGCCAGCTGGCTGCCTGCCCACAAAGTGATTTTGAACCCTTGAAAAATGGATAAATACCACTAAAAATATTAAATTGGCTAGCAGATTTTGAAAGCTAGTGGCCAAACTGACCACCAGCTCCACACTGTTTTATCCCACCATGCCCCCACCAACTCCTCTGGCAGGGTGTTATACTTGTCCACCCCCCTTTCCATGAAGAAATATTTCCGCACATTACCTCTGAACCTCCCTCCCTCCAATTTCATCCCTTGACCCCTACTCCTGGAACATCTCTTTCTCTGAAAAATAGTATTCTAGGGACATGGATATGTTGTTCATCCACACTTATTGGCAGGTTCCTTGCCGCTTTAAATCTTGCCGGAAGGTCTTCAAGCTGGCTCCTCCCACCCACCTGGGTGGTAAAACTCTCGGCTCCGCCCCATGACGCCAGATCTTCCTTACAGCTTGGAAGCTCAGGTTCCCTCCTTAGCGCTCTGCGTTTCGACTGGTTCCTGAAAATTTGGTCTTGAAATCATTGGAAGTGTCTTTTGAAACTTCAATCTTTTCTTCTTAAGCTCTGGCGATGGCTCAGTCCTTTCCGGCCCGAGAGGCCGCGGTTAGTTCCTCCAGGAGAGACTCGCATTCCACGTGCGTTTTTGCCTGGACTTGGATCACGATCCTCAGGCTTGCAATTTCTGTTCTGCCCTTTCGGTCAGCTCTCTGGAGGACCGCGTGGCCCGTTCGGGGCTCGGACATCTGGTAGTTTTTTCTGCTCCGGAGATTCCCTCGGACCCGCGGGTGTCCGCTTTGGCTGTTTCTCAGCAGTTTGATCCTGCCGGGGAGGGGGCGGCCCCCCCCCTCGGTTGCGGCGCTTATCCCGCTCTCCTTGGCTTCAACTCATGCAGCTTCGTTCAAGGAGCTTCGTCATTCCCTCTCCTCCAAGGGAGAGGGACCCTGGAGCCCTGCCGCTCGGCCTAAGGCTAAAGGGCCGCAGGTGGGGTCTCTTCGTCGGCGGGAGCTGGAACTCTCCCCCTCCCTCATCGGCCGACGCCTGACTTCGGTCGAGGATCGGCCTCGGCCACTGGCCTCACGGTGTCCCCGTCAGGTCAGCCGGCCAGGTCCCCTGTCGACGTTGTAGAGTCTCTTGACCCGTCTTTTGGGTGGTCTTCTGGTGCCGCCATCCCTCCGCCTCTGGCGGAGGCTGAGGTTCTGTCCGTTCCTTCGGGTCGACAGCCCTCGGTTCTTTCTTCGAGCCGAGGAGGAGTAGGGTGTCCCGCTCCTTCCAGGCCCGCCCTCGTCCACCGGTTTGGTCTCGGTCCGGTCAACCTCTCGGTCTGGCTGCTCACGCCGATCTCGGCGTTCTCGGTCAGGGCACCGAGTTAAGTGGCTTTGCCGTTCTTCCTCGTTCCCCTCCTCGGATGAGGAGCGGTTTCGATGCCGTTGGCGTCGGTGTTACGAGGAACTTATGTGGCGACAGCAGTTGTTGTCCGGGGATCAATCGACCCCGATTCATTCTCCGGATAGCAAGCAGCGGCCGCTTGGTCGGCAGCCGTTCGAGTTAGTCGAGGAGCCCTCTCCAGGGCTGGTTGCTCGTCCGACCCTCGTTGCCCCTCCGCCTTCGGCGGGGTTCAGGCCAGCCAATGACCTGTTCTTCAGGTCACTCAGTCCCCTCACTCCTGCCGCCCCGGTGACGAAGAGTGCCTCAGGCCTCGGCAGCTTTGCAGACCCTTCGGAGCCTGAAGCCGGCTCTGCTATGTTTCCTAGCAGGGAGGACCCAGGGTCTTCCCAGGAACATTCCGTAGACGACAGCCCATCGTCCTTGAGGGGTCTGCTTCAGCTCATTTCAGAATTCACTGGGATGCAGCTCGAGCCCGTCTCCAGATGGGCACCTTACCCCCTTACGGAGATTCTGGACCGAGGGGGTTCTCCCTCGGAGGCCTTTCCGGTGGCTGAGGCTATCGTGGGCCCAGCCCTGGAGCTATGGCGGCGGCCTTCTTCCTGCCCTGCGCCTTCGGCCAGGGTGGCTTGGAGGTACCCTGTCCTTGTCGGTTCTCTGCCCGGTTTCTCGGAGCACTCCTCGGCTGAAGGGGTAGTCACCGACGACGTTTTCCAATGTCTTGGAAACGCTGGGGATGTGAATAGACCCCCTGACAAAGAGTCCAAAAGGATGGACTACGTCGGGCGCAAGGTTTATGCTGCGTCCTCCGTAGGCCTCCGTCAGGTCAGCTCGGCGGCTCTTGTGGCACACTGTTCCCACGCCCTTCTGGGCGCCCTGGACGAGGTTCTGCCTCATCTCCCGGCTGATCTGCAGACCACGGTCCGGCGGGTACGGGACCAGGGTAGGGCGGTGGCAATACAACAGCTCCAGATGGCTCTGGATCTGGGTGACTCCTGTGCCAGATCGGTGGCGGCCGCAGTGGCCATGCGCCGCAGGGCATGGTTGAGGTTATCCTCTTTTTCCTTGGAAACCCAGCACGAGTTGGCGGATATCCCCTTCTTGGGGACTGACCTTTTGGCCCTGGAGTAGAGGGTCATATCCAGGGGCCCGAGAAGTCCGATGCCACTCCGGACTCGGTCACTCTCGCCCGGAGGGTCAAGGGCAGCCGTCAGCCTTTGCGTAAGCCCCTTTGCCCCCTGAGCCCTGTGGCTCAGCCGGCCCAGCGTAAGGGCCAGCAGGCATGTGTTGGGCGGCCTGTTGCCAGTCCAGCATCTTCCTACCAAAGGAAGCAGGGAGGCAGGAAACCGAGGGCCCCCTCGGCTCCTTCCCCTTCCAAGCCTGCTCAGTGACGGGCCAAGGGGCACTGCCCTGGCCCCGTCGTCCCAGCCCGGATTTCCCCATGGGGGGACGGCTCCGCATCTCGTTCTGGCGGTATTTAAGGGTAGATCCTGTCGCAGGTTGCGAGCGGTTTCCCCTTTTGAGCGTTGCCCCATGGGGATTTTGGGTCCACTGCCTCTGTGTCGGTCGTTCCGACATGCCTGGCCCTCTAGTTAGAGGTGATCAGGAAGGCTGCGGCCCCCCTTTCAACCCTGGGTTCGTGTCCAGGTATTCCTGGCCTCAAACGGACGGGGGCTCGCGCCCATTCTCCCGCCCGCCTGGATGGTCTCTCTACTTCAGATATTCCATCCTCAGAACATGGCGTGTGGCTGTTTCCTGGGTCTCCAGAATGTACCTACTCCTCGTTCCGTCCGTTTCTTGGGAGACTCCACCCCTTCTTAGCGGGGGATCTCCTTACGAGTTCCTAGCCAGGCTCTTCTTTTGCTCAGCAGTCTCTGCGGCACTGAAGGGTCCGGATGTCACCCAACCCGGAAGGCAGACTGGTCTCCCGTTTCAGGAGCCAAGTGGGAACTCATGCCTTAGCAGTGAAGCTTCTTCGGGACTAAGCTCGACTTTTGAGTCCGAGCTCGGCTACGGGCGGACAGGGCTGAGGTTCTTCCTCCCTTACCCAGTCGGGTTGGCCGGGTAATTCTGTCCTGCCAGGACCTCCTGCACCTCCTGGGCCTCAGAGCGGCCTTCCCCTAGTGAGAGGGGCCAGCCAGAGGTCACAGCGCTGCGTCCTTGGACCAGTTCGTGACTACAGGCCAGGAGTTAAGAGAACGTTCGCTTTGGACCATTCCAACCTCGGCAGGAGAACATCCTGTTCGTTCGCCCTGAGTCGGCGGTCTTCTCCGACCGATGCTTCTCGGATGGGTGGGGTGCCCATCCAGGGGAATACAAGTAGCTTCGCTTCTGGTCCTCTCGAAGTCCGATGCCCTTCCTGCTCGCTGGAGCACAGGCGGTCCGCTTAGCTTGCACCGCTCGCTCTGCTTGTATGGGGTCTAGTGGTCTAAGTCCAAGTAGGACAACACCACGACCATGTGCTACCTACCCCGACAGGTTCGGTCGATCCACTTGTCTCGGTGCAAGGAGGTTCTCCGCATGGAATTTTTGCGCAGTCGAGGGTTCCCAGCCATTTGATGGCAGGAGCCCCCAATTTCCTGGCTGCTGCCCTAAGCCGGGCATAGGCTGCGCCTCATGAGTGGTCTCCCCTGCCGGAGGTAGCACAGGATCTTCTTCCTCTTCCCTCCGGGGAGAATACGAGGCCGAGACTGTTTTTGTGCCCGCCCCTCAGCAAGGCCTGCTGCAGGGGATGCCATCGGGGCCACGGACCCCGGGCTCCTCCGTGCTTCTCCCCCATTTCCCTTGACCTACGGGCAAGGCGAGGAGGGACTTGGTGCAGGTGATGCCGGTAGCCCCAGACTGGATTGCCAGTTCTGGTATCCATCTCTCCTCAGTCTCAGCCCCAGGCTCCCGAGGCGGCCTCTAGTCCGCCTGGTCCTATCTTCTTTTTCAGGGGAAGGTTATCCATCTGGACCTTCAATCCCTGCACCTGTAGGCCGACCCCTGTGCGGCTAGGGGCCAGGCCTAGGGTCTTTCGGCAAGGTCCTCGACCTTCGAGGTGTCCTGCTAAGAAGTCAGCCAAGATGCTCATCCTCTGGGAGAAGTTCTCCCTTTTGATGATGGGATAGGGCCGTGCCCTTCCCCGTCCGTGGGCGAGCATTCTGGACCATCTGCAGTCCATCCTTAAATCAGGGCTTCGGCCGACGACCCTCTAGGTGCTTCTACTGGGACACCCTGTCTTCCGGGCATGGGCCGGGAGGCAGTTAGTGGTGGGAGAAGGTGATCTGGCACTTCTAGGCCTCGATCCGCCTCCCTTTTGGGAGAGTATCCCCGTTCTGTGGGATCCTTGCTGGTATGGGCTTAGCTCATGAGCAAGCCATCAAACCTTTTGCACAGGTGCTGAGTTTCCCCCACCTGTTGTGGAAGAACACCTTCTTGGGGCCACTTCGCTGTCCAGAAGGTGGGGAGAGTTCCAGGCGCTCCTTTAATTTCCCTCTCCGGTCTTCCACAGGGACTAGGTTGTCCTGCGCCCCACCCGAAGTCCTTCCGAAGGCGGTGGCGGAGTCTTCCCTTCGGGGGTATTGCCTCTGCCGGGGTTTATCCCCATTTACACCTCAGAGGCCATATACAGGTTCCATAGGAACCTGTTTAACGCTCACCTTCCTAGGGAGCGTAAAGCTAAAAGTTCGGGAGAGGTTCGCCAGCTGTTTATCATCTTCGCTGAAGCTGCATCTGGCAGATTTGCAGCCCAGTGGACGACGAGTGGGCGGGTCACCCCTGCATAGGTCTCCACTATAGGCGGGCGGGCATGGAGCCTCCCAGAGGGATAAGCGCTCTTTTTACCCGTCCTTCCGCTGCATCGGTGGCTGCTTCCGAGGATACTCTGGTCCAGGATATCCGCAGGGCTTCTGCCCGGAAGCAGGCTTTACCGTTCCCCTTCCACATCGACCTTGGGTCGCGCCGGGGTGCTGGTCGGGGCCTCGGTTCTCCAGTCTTTCTACCTAAGTAGGGGTGTGTGCCTTGCCTCCCTCCTCCCGGAGAACTGCTAGGAGTCTGCCAATAAGTGTGGATGAACAACATATCCATGTCCCTAGAAATACAGGTTACTCACCTGTAACAGGAGTTCTAGGAATGGTATATGTTGTTCATCCACATGACCCACCAGCCTCCCCGGCTTCGACGCACAACCTGGCTTCCAGCGGGCTAGATCTGGCGTCATGGGGCGGAGCCGAGAGTTTTACCACCCGGGTGGGTGGGAGGAGCCAGCTTGAAGACCTTCCGGCAAGATTTAAAGCGGCAAGGAACCTGTCAATAAGTGTGGATGAACAACATATACCATTCCTAGAACTCCTGTTACAGGTGAGTAACCTGTATTTTTCCTGCACCTCATTCCTCCCCATGAGGAACTTGTATATCTCTATCATATCCCCCCCTCCCTCCTCTCCTCCAGGGAGTACCTATTCAAGTCCTTCAGTCTGTCCTTGTTGGACTTGTGATGCAAATCCTGTACCATCTTGGTTGCCCTCCTGTGAACTGTCTCCACCCTCTCTGTATACTTACGTAGGTAAGGCCACCAGAACTGAACACTGTACTCCAGGTGTGGCCTCACTAATGTCTTGAACAGTAGAATTTTGCTGCTGGTGATGCCTCTGCCTATGTATCCCAGCATCCTATTTGCTTTACCCACCGCCTTGTCACACTGACTCCCAACCTTTAGGTCATCAGTGATGATAACCCCTAGGTCCCTTTCCTGCTTGGAGCATGCTGTATCCTCCCCCACCCCCAGCTGATATATTGTTCCAGGCTTTTTGTGCCCCATGTGCATTATTCTGCATTTTTTTGCGCTACATCTCAACTGCCACACCCTTGACCATTCCTTAAGCGTCTGCAGGTCTCTCCTCAATCTATCCACTTCCGCCGGCATGTCTACTCTGTTACACAGTTTTGTGTCATCAGCAAACAGGGAAATTCTCCATTCTATGTTATCCATAATGTCACTGATAAAGCTGTTGAAGAGGACTGGACTCTGCTCTGATCCCTGTGGCACTCCACTGGTCATCCTTCCCTCTTCGGAGTGACAGCCATTCACCACCACCCTCTGGGTCCTGCCATCCAGCCAATTCCCCACCCACCGCATTACTGTCCTACCCACAACCATATTGCCCAGTGTGTTTAACAGCATCCTATGGGGCACAGTGTCAAAAGCCTTACTGAAGTTCAGATAGGCCACGTCCACTGCCCCCTTGATCCACCTCCCTTGCCACCCAGTAGAAAAATTCAATGAGATTAGTCTGGCACGACCTCCTCCCAGTAAAACCGTGCTGCCTTGGATCCTGTAGACCATTGGCCACAAGGTGTTCCACTTTTTGCTTCTTCAGTAGTACTTTCATAACCTTCCCCACTACTGAGGTGTGGCTGACTAGTCTGTAGTTTCCTGCTTCCTCTCTGTTCCCACTCTTGTATCTATTTTATTTATTTATTTTATATTTAAAAGTTGATAACTGGGAAAGGCACACTGAGCTGGGGCTCGTTTCTAGGTGCGACCCGAGAAAATGGGGTGCAGGAGAATAACAATCACATCACATAAGCATTTAAAGACAGTAGAGACATCGTTCTAACAGATGGCAGTAGTGACGATGAATGCGATACTAATATACTAAGATTGACCTGTATACAATGAGGATCTAAGAGTGGGTGAATCAATACAGCTATACAGTTATGTACAAAGCAGCTGGACTGGACAAAAACAGCTTCAGAATTATGCTCGGGGGGGGGGGAGGCAGGTGTAGGGCTGGGGAGGGATGAGTTTTATTTGCTTCTTGGGGATGGGAATGAGCAGGAGTCTCAGAGGCTAGGGGGTTGTTGGTTCCAGAGGCGGGGGAGATGGGATGAGAAGGCAGAGAGGCCTGAAGAGGACCGGTTGTAAGGGATGGAGACTGTGCGGGGGTGAAAGGAATGCAGGGAGTAGGAAGGTAATGGGGCAGGAGTGAGGGTGGAGGTGAGGTAAGGGGGAAGGAGGTCGAACCAGTACTTGGCAGTGAAGGTTCAGGAGTGGATGTGTCTTCTGCATGACAGGGAGGGAAGGTTTAAGGAGGAGAGGAGAGAGCAATGATGAGTCCGAAGTGGGGAGTTGGTAGTGAAGCAGTGGGAGGAGGGTATCTAGGCGGGAGAGGGTAGTGATGGTGGCCGAGGTATGGATAACATCGCCGAATTGAACAGGGGGAGGATGGTCTTGGAGAACAGGATGTGGTGGAGGCGAAGGGGGATGCAGTCCTTATTCCAATAGAGTACTCAGAGTTTGGGGTGAAGTTTTGCACACGTGGAGTCTATATGGATAGAGTAGTCAAGGTGCTGATCAAGCCAGAGGCCCATGTATTTATAGGAGGTTGCAGAGTCAAGAGTGGATCCGTCCAGGGTGGTGAAGGAGGGGCGGTAGTGCAGCTTAGCCAGCTTGTGGGGCATCCCGAAAACCATGGAAAAGGGTTGACTTTTAGAGAATTGTCTTGAAACCTATTGAGGACATGGTTGAAGTCAGATTGGAGGTTAGGATGGATGGAGTCAAGGGTAGGACCAGACATGTAAAATATTGTGTCATCTTCGTAGAGGTGGGTACTAGAGTGTTGGCAGACAGTTGGAAGGTCATTGATAAATAATGAAAAAAGAATTGGACCAAGAATAGATCCTTGGGGTACTCCAGAGAGAATGGGGAGGGGAAATAATACAGAGTTACCCATCAAGACTGACTGCATCCTACTGCAGAGGTAGGAGCTAAACCACTGTACAGTGGAGGAGGACAGACCAGCTCTGTGGAGTTTTTGTAGGAGAAGTGGGTGGAAGATGAGTAGAAGACTTTGGCGAGGTCTATAAAAATCGCTGCGGTGATGTGCCCGCGGTCCATGGCAGCAAGCATAGAGTTACAGACTCTAAGGACAGAGGAGATAGTGGAGTGTCTTTTGCAGAAGCTGGATTGTTAGTCGGAGAAGAAATTTGAGGAGGAGAGGAAGTCTGACAACTTGGAGAGGATCAGTGTCTCTTGGAGCTTGGTTAGTGCGGGGAGGAGGGAGATGGGGCGGTAGTTGCTGGGAAGAGATGGATTCCCACCCTTGGGAAGGGGGATTATTCTGCCAAGTTTCCATGGAGTGGGGACAGAGTTGGTGATTAAGAAGAGATTGAGGGTATAGGTGAGGGGGTTGGTGATAGCCGGGGCAGAGAGTTGCAGGAGTAAGGGGTGGCAGCCATCAGGGCTTAAGTTGGTGGTATCTAAGGAGATTAGGGCACGATTAACTTCTTTATTTATTTATTTTTTTATTTTATTTATTTAGTTGTTTAACCAGGTATAGCACACTAAGCTGGAAGCTTTTTTACAGGAGTGACCTGGGAGCACAAGGAGGTTAAGTGACTTGCTCAGGGTCACACAGTATGCAAGTGGAAGCTGTGGGATTCAAGCCCAGGTCTGGTCTGCTGGATGTCACCAAATTTGCAGCTCAGAGCCTTGGACCACTGCGCTATACTGCCAAACTTCTGAGGAGGAGATGATGGGGTGGAGGAGTTGAAGCCTGCAGAGGGTGGGAGTGGGGGAGGGGTGAGTCAGGAGTGCGAGGACGGAAGTGTTTTGTTGAAGATAATGGGACTATATCAGCTGTTCCCCAGTCTTTGGGCACCTCACCTGTTTCCAGTGATCGGCTAAACAGGGTTGCCAACGGTTCAGCCACCACTTTTTTGAGCTCCCTCAGCACCCTGGGGTGCACCCCTTCGGGCCCATAGCTTTATCTACTTTTATTCCTTCCAGTTCCTTTAGGAACCTTTCCTGTGGAAAGGGACATGTATCCATTTCTTTACCCCCCACCTTTGTACTTCCTTCTGGTTCACTATGCTTGAGGTCATTTGTCCTTTTGTGGCATCCATACTTGTAATTTCGGTGAAGGCATGAGAGAGGCAACCCCTCCCCGCCCCAGCCCATACACACACAGATGCTGGGGGGTCTGCTTCTATCGCTCTCCTGTTTTGAGACAGAGCATGAAGTCAGACACACATTTATGGGCCTTTTTTTTTTTTTGCTACAGTGACAGAGATCCAACTTACTTTTGTGTTTCCCCACTGCCGGGGAGGTAGACAGCAAAGTGCATGTGGGTGCCAGCAGCATCATTGGACACTGAGCACCACTTGATGGACTGTAATCTGTTGGAGTTTTTCTCTTTAGTGTAACCGCGATCCAACTGTCTTTTCTGCCAATACTGGGAAGCGAGAGAGAGCGAGAGAGCATGAGCCGCTAATGAGCTGTATCTACAAGAGTGAATGTTTGTGACAGGTAAACCCCAGGAAGAAAATCACTGTTTTAGGATGCTGTTTCTTTTCTTCTTCTTTTTTTTTTCACTGTAACTTGCAGTGCATTGAATGCCAAAACATACTTTCAGTGAGTGAGCTAAGGCAGCAGCAGATGGGGGAGGCAGGACTGGATTTCTTATTGGTAAAAGAATAAATGAGGAGAACATACAGTATCATCACACAAGTTCCAGTCGTGGCCAAAAATATTGGCACCCTTGCACTTTTTCAAATAACTCACAATTTCCTCTAAGCATAAGTTGAAATTAACAACAGTACAGTATTTGGTCTCCATAATCTTTATTTCTCTGTTAATATTACAGAACCTTTGTTTTTGATTCAGAATTTAATATATCCTTTTAAATCAGAAAATGAAAAGAAATGGCATTGACAAAATTATTGACACCCTAGACTTAATATTTGGTAGCACAGCCTTTGGTCAAAATAACTGCAATCAGCCGCTTCCTATAGCCATGGATGAGCTTCCTGCACCTCTCTACTGGCAGTTTGGCCCACTCTTCTTTGCAAACTGCTCCAGTTCTCCAGATTTGAAGGGTGCTTCTCCCAACTGCTGTTTTCAGATCTCTCCACAGGTTTTCAATGGATTTAGATCTGGACTCATTGCTGGCCACTTCAGAACAGTCCAGCGCCTTGTCTTGAACCATTCCTGGGTGCTTTTTGAAGTGTGTTTGGGTCATTGTCCTGCTGGGACCCATGACCTTCGACGGAGACTCAGCTTGACACTGGGTTCAACATTGCGCTCCAAAATGGTCTGGCAATCTCCAGATTTCTGCTGATGCCATGCACAACGCTCAAGGCACCCAGTGCCAGAGGCAGCACAGCAACCCCTAAAACATCACTGAACCTCCTCCATGTTTGACTGTAGGAAGGTGTTCTTTTCTTTGAAGGCTTCATTTTGTTTTCTGTAAACATAGAGATGACGTGCTTTACCAAAAAGCTGTAATTTGGTCTCATCTGTCCACAGGACATTCTCCCAGAAGGATTTTGGCTTGTTCAGGTGTGTTTTGGCACACCCCAGTTGGGCTTTCTTATGTCTCTCAGCAGTGGGGTCCTCCTGGGCCTCCTACCATATAACCCCCTTTCATTGAGTTGGCGACGGATGGTGCGAGTTGAAACTGTCGTACCTTGTGTCTGAAGGTCAGCTTGAATCTGTTTGGCAGTTGATCGAGGTGCTTTCTCCACCATTCAAATAATCCTGTGCTGCAGTCTTCAATCAAGTTTTCTCTTGCGGCCATGTCCAGGGAGGTTGGCTACAGTGCCATGGGCCTTAAACATCCTGGTAACATTACGTACGGTGGAAACAGGAACATCAAAGTCTCTGGAGATTGATTTGTAGCCTTGAGATTGTCCATGCTTGGCTACAATCTTCTGTCTGACCTCCTCAGACAATTCTTTGGCTCTCTTTCTTTTCTCCATGCTCATTGCGGTACACACAGTGACACAAAACAGGAAAATGAGTCCTTTTCTCTATTCAAACTGGTTGAATGAGTGATTTTTATATTGCAGGCACCTGCAACTCACCACAGGTGAGTTCAATTCCAAAGTGAAGGAGAATCACCTGCTTGAAATCTAATTATTTCTAGCTACTTCTAAAAAGTGCCAATAATTTTGTCCGGGCCAGTTAAGGATTTCTGTGTGGAGTGAGCTAAGACTTAGTAAATTTTTCTGCTTTTTGTGTTTTATTCCACTGCAAACCAAAGAAATACATATGTAGATAACAACGTATTTTTTAATTTCAACAATTTTCTGGAAGGAATGGTGCATTAGAAAAAACTGCAAGAGTGCCAATATTTTTGGCCACGACTGTAGGTTTCTTTATTTTTACATTGTTTTTATTGCATGTAGGTTGGCTGCTTGCATATGGGTGATTTTCCGCGCTAATGGGAAATAAAATGGCGTTGTTTTCAAATTGACTGTTCTAATTGACACTTTAGTTTTTTCTGCACTGCATCCTCATTTTGGGGTACTTGTTTTTACTTGTGCATCGAACACATCTAATGCATGGGCGTTAACCAATCAGGACGCAGGCTTCTCCTTGTCCATTTTATAAATTACGTGGATAAAAATTGAAATGTATGCTTTGCAGCTATTAACCAGCGGAAACCATTCCAGTGACAGCCCCCCCAACCATAGACGTCCCACTGGTCAATTGATGTAGTTCTTACAATGTTACCTTCTCTAGTACAGGCCAGTAGAGAAGAAAGGAAAGTTTGCCTGGTGTATCAGCCTTTGAACAGACCTTTCAAACAAAACAAGTATCAGTTGGTGTCAGCAGTTCAGAGACATAAATATCTAAATTGTCTGTAAATTAAATCATGGCAGCAGGCATGTCATAGAATCTTGAGACACAAAATTATGCCACTGAGGGGCAATGTGTAATTTCACAGCTGATAGATTGCCCCCCTTGGTGACATCACTTTCTGTCCCAAAATTTCATGACATCATGACTGCTGCCTCAATTTAAAGAACATTCTGATATTTATATCCCTGCAAACATCTACAGGTATCCCAGTACCTTGTGTGAATGATCTTTTCATAGGCTTTAAGAACTGAGGGACACATCAAACTCTCCTGTCATTTCAAAGGACAATTACACCAGCCTAGTACAGAATCTGGTAGCATTTGGCCAGTGGTTTGGTGCTAATTTCAGACCTGGTAAAGATGTTTCTAAAAGACTCATGCTTTACCTTTTTTGTTATTCTGTTTATGCTTTTACATTTATGGAGCTCCGATTCTCCTCCAGGCAGTTTACAAGTCAGAACCCCATCAGAGAGCTCATCCTCGCTTTCTTCTAGTTCATCTGTCCCAACATAGCTTTCAAAGGCAGTCTCCCTCTCAGTGGATGTCAGTAGGCGGATAGGGACTGATATCAGAGTGCCTGAACTGAGAAGGGCAGTTGTGGTAATGTCAGCATCTTGATTCTCCATCAATTTTCTGGGTTTGTTTCAGAGGTCCACGTATAATGCAGGGACAAACCAGTACCTTCCCTCACTGGCAACTGCTGTGTATCTCCTGTGCTATTCCCTGGGCCGCTGGGGTGTAGTTAGGCAGCAGGACATTCTGCCGACTCTGGAGGAGGAGGAGAGCATCCAAAGGTATTCTACAGCTTGTCAGGGCTTGAAATATTAATTTTCATGTCCCACAGAATTTCTGCCTGTCCTGTTTGTTTATATTTATGTATATATTTATTTTAATAAATGACACTGCCTCCACCTCTGTATTTCTAATGGACTTATAGATGACTCCCCCTCCGCCTCTTTAGTCATGAAAAGGGCTTCGTCTATCACTGTACTCCTGAAAAAACTTATAATGTATGGGGAACCCTTGTTGTTGACTGAATTCGGCAAGTTTATCGTATCGATGTGACATCAAGAGGCTGTTAACCCCTCTTGAGTAAATCACATGGATACCACAACAATGGGAGTGGATCTGTGCATCCTTTATACAAGCGACGCACAACAGACAGCGCGGCGGTGAGAGCTGGCTCTAATCCGGAGAGGCACCACGGAAAACTTAGTAAAAAAAAAAAAAAAAAAAATTTACATTTTTCAATCCATACACTATAAAATATAATGGATGGGGATTTATCGGTAACTTCGCTGAAACCGCTTCTCAAGGTTACCATGACAACTGTAAACCTCTCGAGCTGCACTCTCGAGGTTTACATTGTCACAGTAACCTCTCGAAGCAATTACAGCATGGTTACTGATAAATCCCCAGCCATTATCCTCTCTATAATTACACCCCCTTGTTTCTTTAGCCATTACAGTGCCTTTTAAGACATCCCTCTTCTTTTTTCATCCCTTACTGGAGTTTTTAAATTTACTCATACACTATCTATAGTAATTATTAGCCTAATGTGGAAGTGAAGACGGGCTATGGCAGTTGGCCCCCTACAGCATTTTTTTATGTCTGTTTCCAGCCTAAACCTATTGACACGTCAGATCACGTGAGGTCAGGTCAGGTGGCCCACAAAACATGACTTCAAGATGCAGTGATGTTGGGGAGGTCAGTCACAGTCCACAACCTCACAGGAAGCTAAATTCCACTGGGGCCTAGTGCCCAATGTTTTCTCTACGGTGTTGCCTGATCCAGGGACAGGAGAGGAATGAAAAACAGCTGTCCCTGGACAAATTGGACAGGCGAAGAGCCAGTTATCTTGACTGCTGCTACCACTATTTTGCCTGCTTTCCACAGCTGTGGAATTGCTGCCCGGCACAAACCCAAGTCGCCACCATGGATCTGGCATAAAATAACATTTTTAAATATTAATAAAATGGTTGTTTCCTGTGTACTTACTTAAGATACTTTCTCCAGACTACCATGCAGTTCAGGAAGAGTCTCATGGGGGGCAATCAGTAGTGCTACAAGTAGCAATTACTGTGGTATATGTTAATCAGTTTAGGATCACATTGATTAATGAACTAGTTTATTAGGTTCTGTATGCCATATTTACCCCTGGGAAACAAGAAGCAGTGTTTGAGATATGAAACACACTTGCCTTAGGCTCACTTATCCAGTATCAACATTCAACTTTTTGTACTAACATCTTCCTTTCATTATTTATCTATATTTATCGAATTTTTCAAAATGGATTTTCTCATTCCTCTTTCTATGCACTGTCCAAGCTTTACCATCTCCCTTTTTTGGGCTACTAATGCAATCTTCTCATGAGTCCATTCCAGTCTTTAGATGGATTGACAGGTCAACTTGGCTTGGTATACAACATTTTTTGTTGACTGATCACTGTAGCGCTAACTGGGACATCTTAAGGGTGACCTGACCTAGCACAGATGTTAGTTTGACAGCAGTTACTAATCCAAGATGAGCATAGCTATATCTTTATTTAATCATTTTCTTTATTCTTGTCTCTTTTTTCCCCCACAGTTCGCCTCTAAATCTACCTCTATACTCTGCAACACCTCCTTACTCTTCCCCATTCAGCTTCTGTATTCTAGTCAGGTTCTGTCCTCCCACGTTTCAGACCCAGCCACATCTAGTGTGCCTCAGGAATCAATTCCGGAAGGGAAAATCCTGATTTGTTCAGTCTCTGTTGGAGAGGACAGCTGCTTGGTCTGCTTGTTGTTGACTTGCTTACACACGCTATTTGGCACATCACAAGTAACCTATAATTAAATTTTTCCCCCCATCCGTCCCCACTCCAGCAGGAGCAGTTAGGGTTTTCCACATCAGCTAGTAATGGGGCATGCACACAATTGAATTAACAGGCATTATTCATCACAGGCACAGTTCCACGAGTGTGCTGGGGTGGGGTGTCTGTTCTCTAACCTCCCGCCATGCAACCACTGCTCAGTAGGAAAGAAGGCAGCATGCAGAAAAATAGCACTATTTCTGTTCATTGTATTATACAGATATGTTTGTGTGATGGTTGTTGGGAAGGGGAGTAAAGGGAAAGGATTGTGGAACTTTAGGACCCGGCAGCATTGGCCTGATACACTGCAGCAGTAAATTTTTCAGGTTTTTTTTTTGCTTACTTTTACTCCTCTGGCCCCATGGTTGGCTCCTTTCCTCCTAGCATCTTCTCATCCGGCCGCTGTCCGTCCTGCACCCGTCCTCCAACTCGGGCCATCACCTTGCTACCTCCACAGCTTACTACCCCCTGTGGCGGGGTGGTGAGGAGCCCCATAATTCACCCACCAGGACTGGATCCAGTGCAGGTGATGCCCTCTGAAGACGGTGCATTGTGTCGGACGGCCATCAAGCCACTCAACCCTGGCCACCATTTTCCGTGATTCTTTCAGCGGTGGAGCGTGTGTGCCGACAGTGGGCATGCCACACGCTCGTCCACACCCAGCACTACCGCTGGCTGCTTCACCTCCGTGCCCCACTGTACTGGGCCAGGTGTGTCAACACCTAGCCTGTGCTGGGTGTCAGGCAAATGTCTGCCTCTGTTCCCCACCCTCCCCGGAAAAGGAGAGCTGTCCTCCAGACGCTCGATCCTCTCCCACCCCGGCCGGCCCCCAGTGACCTGCTCACACCGTGAACATGGGTCACTGGTGTGGCAGGCGGTAAGGCATCACTGCCTCAGCCCTCTGCGCCACAGGGCCAGCTAGCAGATGTTTTTTTAAAGGAGAACATTTACAGACAGCAGCCCACACATAGTTTGAAAGCCCAGGCTTACCTGTAGTAACTGGCAGCAATCCGGTGAGCTCCCTGTTTAAGTCTGTCCTTTTTGATACTACACTGCCGCCATTTCTTTCAACCTTTTGATGTCATATATGGTGAAGCTGTGTAATTTAGGCATAGCTTCACTCTCCATGACATCGCAAGGTTCCAGAAATGGTGGCAGTGTGTATCAAAATAGGGTAGACTAAGACCAGGATATCACTGGTCTGATGCCAGCTGCAGGTATGGTCAGTACCTAATTTAAAGCTTTTCGTGTGTTTTTAAACTATGAAGGACACTGTTCATAAATATTCTTTAATCTATATTCAGAGCCCTAAAGGCCTTTAAATGGCCCTAGCATACCTCTCAACCTCCTACTTCATAAATCGGGGACAAGGCTTAAAAAATCAGGGACAAAGGACCGAAATCGGGACACAGCTTCAGAATTGATGATATCCACTCAAGAAGCTGGTAGAATAAGGGACTTGGTGTAAAGTGTATTTTCTAAGGAAGAACTAGTCTGTAACTTTAATGTTTGCTATTATTTTGTGCTTACAGCCATCACTGTTTGGGCCACGGAAACACAATTTTTAGTAGGGACAGAGTAAAATTTTGAAGCAAAATCAGGGATGTCCCTGAAAATCGGGGTCAGTTGAGAGGTATGGGCCCTAGCCCCACCTAGGTGCCTTGTTTAGATCTGGGTTATTCCCATTCCTGTGTGGGATTATAAAGCTCAGAAAAAAGGACATCTGTAAGAAATTTTCTATTGTAAGGAATGGCTTGAGGTGGGTAAGTGGGTTATTTAAGACAGCCTCTCTGCTCCCACATGCTCAGATGGATAGCCCCATACTCTTGCAGTGACTATTCCACATCTCCTGCGCTGTGAGGGCTAATTATAGCTTTGATGGCCTGCGGCACATCAGATTAGCTGCTCACACTGCAAGCCACCTGACTGTTGAGCCCTTGGTTATTATATGGTGCTCCTGGCATAATTATCCAGCACTAATTGTTGGCCCACTTATATATGTTGCTGTTGTATAGCTATAAGTTGAAAGTTATCAGTTGCTGGACAGGGAGCATTATACTTGCTGGCAGTGTTGTCGAGAAAAAAAAAATAATTTTATTATTACTCCGACGCAGTTTGGGGAGCACCTGCAGTCTTGTGATGATACATTGTGTAATTACTATAGCTACTAAATCCCTAAGGGTTTTGACAGGTTTATAGAAAACCTAGGTTCCTTCTTCCTTTTTGCCCTGATCTTCTAAGAGTTAATATCATCCATGGAGTCAAATTGGAACCTACAAGTTTGGGGTTGGTAACACCAGCTGTGGTGCCATCCCACAGCACCGTGCATACATCAGCATGTAAATGGCACCACTGGTGCAATACCAATTAGAAAAAAACATTCTTAAACACTGCTCTGATCTTGTGTATGTTTGGGGTGGGTGAGGTTGGCAATTAATTACCCAGACCTGGTCCATAATGCTTACTGACACCAATGCTTCTGTCTACATTGAATTTCAACAAATTCTAACAAAGTCATGCATTAGGAAAGCAAAAGAAACACCTGTTACTTTCATTAAGCAGGATTTCTGACAAACAGCCAGCAGAAATTCTCTTGGCAGCAGTTTGACACTGCATAATGCTGCAAAAATGAATTTCTGAGTCATTCCATTATTTGTTACATCATGGAAACTATGGAAAAGGAAACATGCTTCTAGGGACATGGATATGTTCATCCACACTATCTGGCAGGTTCCTTGCCGCTTTAAATCTTGTCGGAAAGTCTTCAAGCTGGCTCCTCCCACCCACCCGGGTGGTAAAACTCTCGGCTGCGCCCATGGCGCATGATCTTCCTTACAGCTGAGCTCAGGTTCCCTCCTTAGCGCTCTTTGTATAGACTGGATCCTAATTCTTGATTCGCGAAACTAATTCTTAAGTTTCAAAACTTGGTCAAATTACTCCCTGCATTAGCTCTGATGGACAAATCGACTCGGTTTCGTGGCTGCCCATGTGGGCAGAAAATGTCCAGAGACGGATCTGCACTCCGCGTGCGTCTACTGCCTCAGCCTAGATCATGACCCGCCAGACCTGCGAGTTATGCCATTAGTTTTGGCCAACATCCTGGAAGACCACTGCCGGTTACAGCTTGCGAGCGCTACCACGGTGAAGTCCAAGGAGGCCCGTTGCGGTGTCCGTGGTGGCTGGCTTGGCTGAGCAACTCGAGCAGATGATCGCCTTCGAGGAGGAGGCGGCCTAGGCCGCATCTTCTTCTTCCTCGGTCGCTGCATTTATCCCGCTCTCTCTGAGATTCTCCTACACAGCTTCTTTTAAGGAGCTTTGCCAATCCCTCTCCACGAAGGGAGAGGGGCCATCGGGACATTCTTCTCGGTCCAAAAAGATGGACTCGAAAGGTAAGTCCCAGCGTCGGCGTTCGTGGGAGCGGGAGAGGTCCTCTTCCCCAGACAGTCGACACTCAACCTCGGTCGAGGTTGCGGCTAAGGCCGCTGGCTTCACGGTGTCCCCGTCAGGTCAGCTGGCTGAGACACCTGTTGACGCGGTCGAGATTTTTCTTGACTCGTCGGATGGGCTGTTGACTGGTGAAGCAGACAACCCTTCTTCATCTGTTCCCCTGGTGGAGACAGAGGACTTGCCTGCGCCTCCTGTGCCGGAGTCCTCGGTCAAGGCTTCCGAGCCGAGGGAAGAGCGGGTGTCCCCCGCTCCTTCCCAGACCCGCCCTCTGAAACTCTGAGGGTCTCAGTCTCGGACCTCGTCTCGGTCCAGCCGATCCTGCCAACATCGGCGGTCTCTGTCTCGACACCGAAGTAAGCGGCGGCGCCGCTCGTCTTCGTCTTCCTCCTCGGTAGAGGAGAGGCTTCAGCCAAATTGCGTCGACGCTACGAGGACCTAATGTGGCAGCAGTTACTTCTGTCTGGGAACAAGTTGACGCTGTCGCCTTCCCCGACCATCAAGTGGCTGTCACCCGAATGGCTGAAACAGCCCCTCACTGTAGTCGAAGTGCCCAAGCCTGGGCCAGTTGTTCAGCCGAAACCAGCTGCCCCACCGATTTTGGTGGAACCTCCGCCTTCACAACCGAAATCGGGGGCGCCGACCAAGGACTCTCGGTCGGGTCAGGGTCTGCCCCACAGGTTGTCGGTCACCCTCACTCCCGACTGTCCTCGGCAGGTGGAGGGTGGCTCAGGCCCCAGGCAGCTCTTTGCGGACTCCTCGGAGTCCGACGATGACTCCTCTCTGTTTTCCAGACCCCTTGACCTGGAGTCCTCCGGGGGGCAGTTGAATGACGAGAGCCCATCGTCCTTTATGGGTCTGCTTCAGCTCATCTCTGAGTCTACCGGGATGCAGCTTGAGCCCGTATCCAGGTGGGCCAAGTATTCCCTGACGGAGATACTGGACTGAGGGGATTCGCCCACGGAGGCCTTTCCGGTGGCTGAAGCCATTGTTGGCCCAGCCCTGGAGCTTTGGCAGCGGCCGACTTCCTGTCCTGTGCCTTCGGCCAGGATGGCCAGGAAGTATGTGGTCCCTGCCGGCTCTTTGTCCAGTTTTTCGGAGCACCCCTCCGTGGAGGGGTTGGTCACCGATAGCGTCTTCCGGCGTTCTGGGAATGCTAGGGATGTGGATAAGCCCCCCCGACAAAGAATCCAAAAAGTTGAACTATGCCGGGCGCAAGGTGTACGCTGCGTCCTCCCTTGGCCTCCGCCAGGCCAGCTCTGCCGTGCTGATGGCACACTTCTCCCATGCCCACATGGGCTCCCTGGATGAGGTGATCCCTCATCTCCCAGCTGACCTGCCGACCATGGTCAAGCAGGTACGGGACCAGGGAAGGGCGGTGGCAAAACAGCAGCTCCAAACAGCTCTGGACATTGGAGACTTCTGTGCCAGATCAGTTGCGTTTGCAGTGGCCATGCGCCACAGAGGATGGCTGAGGATATCCACCTTCTTGGTGGATACCCAGCATAAACTGGTGGATGTTCCCTTCCTGGGGACTGACCTGTTCGGCCCTGGAGTGGAAGGCCACCTCCAGCGGATCAAAAAGTCCAGTGCTACTCTGGACTCGGTCACCTCCACCCAGAAGGACAAGGGCCGTCGCCAACAACATAAGTCCTTTTGTCCTTCTGCGCCTGCGGCACATCCGGCCCAACAGCACCGGGGCGAGCAGGCTCATGCTTGGCACCCCAAAGCCAAGCCGGCGGCTTCCTCTAACAGGAAGCAGGGAGGAAAAGGCCCAGGAGGTCCCTCGGCCGGTTCCTCCTCCAAGTCTGCCCAGTGACGGGTTGAGGAGTGTCGCCCAAGCCTCGTCCTCCCCTGGGTTCCCCGTGGGAGGGCGCTCCCGCCACTTCCTTTCTGCCTGGTCTGCTATCACCACGGACCGCTGGGTGTTGGAGGTGGTAGGAAAGGGGCCTCGGGGGGCTACGGGGTCTGCAGCCTCTCTGTCGGCTCGCCGAGCTGACATCGCCCTGCTCCTGGAAAAAGAGGTGATCAGGAAGGTGGCTGATCCTCCACCAGACCCGGGGTTTGTGTCCAGGTACTTCCTGGTCCCGAAACGGACGGGGGGCTTGCGCCCCATTCTAGACCTGCACGACCTGAACGGGGTCCTAAGGTCTCGGACCTTCAGGATGGTCACTCTGGCTCAGATAATCCCATCCTTGGAACAAGGCGTGTGGTTCTGTTCTCTGGACCTCCAGGACGCGATCTTTCACGTCCCAATCCATCCGTCCCACCAGAGATTCCTCCGCTTCAGGGCAGAGGGATCCCTCTACGAGTTCCAGGCTATGCCCTTCGGCCTTTCCCTAGCTTCCAGGGTCTTCAGCAAATGCATGGCAGTGGTGACAACATTCCTGCATTGTCGAAGGGTCCGGGTACCCCTACCTGGACGACTGGCTGATTTGCAGCCTCCTCCATCTGGCCCTCCAGGTTTGCTCTCAGGTTGGCCTCCTCATCAACGAGGCCAAGTCGGAACTCGTGCCAAAGCAGGTGAAATAATTCATCGGGGCACAGCTCGACTCTCTACGAGCCAGAGCATGGCTTCCATCAGACAGGGCCGAGGTTCTTTCCTTCTTTGCACAATCATTTCAGGTTGGGCAGTTGCGCCCTGCCTGGGACTCCTGCGCCTCCTGGCCCTCATGGCAGCCCGCACCAGCGTGGTCCATTGGGCCCGTTGGTACATGCGTCCCCTTCAATGGGGGCTGGCCAGCCAATGGTCACAGCACTTCGATCCCTTGGATCAGCTAATGACAGTGACCCAGGGGATGTGGAACGCTCTCCAGTGGTGGACCGTTCCAGCACATCTGCAGGAGGGCATCCCGTTTGTCCACCCTGAGCCGATGGTCTCTCTATCGACCAATGCCTCTCTGATGGGTTGGGGTGCCCATCTGGGGGAGCACAGAGCGCACAGCCTCTGGTCCCCTCAGGAGTCCTGATGCCACATCAACCTGCTGGAGCTTCGAGCAGCTCATCTAGTCCTCACCTCCTTTGCTCCATTTCTATGGGGTCAAGTGGTTCAGGTCCAGACGGACAATACCACGACCATGTACTACCTAATCCGCCAAGGCGGGACGCGCTCCATGCCTCTGTGCAGGGAAGCTCTCCGCATTTGGTCACTTTTGTGCAGCCTGGAGGAGGATCTCCTTGCCATCCATGTGGCAGGTGCCTCCAACATTCTGGCCGATGCCCTAAGTCAGATAGGGGCTGAGTCCCACAAGTGGTCTCTCCTGCCGGAGGTAGTACAAGATCTGTTCTCCCACTGGGGCATGCCTCAGGTGGACCCGTTTGCCTTCAGGGAGAGTGCGAAGCTGAGACTGTTTCATGCCCCCCCCCAGCAGGACTCGCTGCAGGGGGATGCCTTTTTGAGGCCATGGACCCCGGGCCTCTTCTACGCCCTTCCCCCATTTCCCTTGATCCACAAGGTGCTTCTCAAGGCGAGGAGGGACAAGGTGCAGGTGATTCTGGTAGCCCCAGACTGGCCCCGCTAGTTCTGGTATCCAGATCTCCTCAGTCTCAGCTCCAGGCTCCTGAGGCAGCTTCCAGCCCGCCTTGACCTGATCTCAGTCAGGGGAAGGTATTCCATCCGGACCTTCAATCCCTGCACCTGACGGCCTGGTTCCTGAGCGGCTAGATTTCCAGGCCTTGGGTCTTTCCGACGAGGTCCTCAACGTTGTTGAGGCGTCCCGTAAGGAGTCGACCAGAAAATGCTCTGCCTTCAAATGGAAGAGATTCTCCATTTGGTGTCAGGGCAAGGGCCTGGATCCTTCCTCCTGTTCCATGGCAAGCATTCTGGACTAACTGTGGTCCCTTTCTCAGCAAGGGCTTCGGTTGACGACCCTTAAGGTGCACCTGGCAGCCATCTCTGCTTACCGGGCGCGGGCTGGGAAGCAGTCAGTGGCGCAGGAGAAGGTGGTCGGGCTCTTTTTCAAAGGCCTTGATCACATATCCCCTCCAGTGCAAGAACCCTCCACCTCCGGATCTACTGCTGGTATTGGCTAAGCTCATGGGCAAGCCATTCGAACCGATGCACAGGTGTGACATCTTAACCTGTCGTGGAAGACCGCCTTCTTGGTGGCTATCACGTCAGCCAGAAGGATGGGAGAGCTCCAGGCGCTTTCCATTGAGTCTCCCTATCTGGTCTTCCACAGGGACAAGGTTATCCTGCGCCCCCACCCGAAATTCCTTTAGAAGGTGGTGTCGGAGTTGCACCTTAACCAGCTGTTGACTCTGCCGGTGTTCTACCCCAATCACACCTTGGAGGCCGAATATAGGCTCCATACTTTGAACCCTAGAAGAGCGCTCGCTTACTATAAGGAGCGGACGGCTGAAGTTCGGGGAGAGGTTCGCCAGCTGTTTGTCACCTACGCTGAAGCCGCACCTGGCAGATCTGCAGCCAAGCGGATGATAGGCAGGTGGGTCACCCCTGCATAGATCTCTGATAGGTTGGTGGGCATAGAGCCTCCCAGAGGATAAGAGCCATTCTACCCCCCATACCGCTGCATCGATGGCTGCTTCCAGGGACGTCCCTATCCAGGAAATCTGCAGGGCTGCTACCTGGAAGTCAGCACACACCTTCATCACCCACTACCACATCAACTGTGAGTCACGCCGGGATGCTGGTTTTGGGGCCTCTGTTCTCCAGTCTTTATTTCCTAAGTAGGGAGTGTGCGCCTTGTCTTCCTCCTCCCAGAGAACTGCTAGGAGTTTGCCAGACAGTGTGGATGAACAACATATCCATGTCCCTAGAACTACAGGTTACTCACCTGTAACAGGAGTTCTAGGAATGGTATATGTTGTTAATCCACACGACCCACCCGGCCTCCCCGGCTTCGACGAACAACCTGGCTTCCAGCGGGCTAGATCTGGCGTCATGGGGCGGAGCCGAGAGTTTTACCACCCGGTTGGGTGGGAGCAGCCAGCTTGAAGATCTTCCGGCAAGATTTAAAGCAGCAAGGAACCTGCCAGACAGTGTGGATGAACAACATATTCCATTCCTAGAACTCCTGTTACAGGTGAGTAACCTGTATTTCCAAGACCTATTGAGTGTTGCTGTTGCATCCGTCTGATGCCTATAGCAAAACAAAAAAGAATCGTGGTGCTCACTCACTCACAGCCCTGATGAAAAACAAGATGTGTAATAGTGCTGTCAAAAAGATTAAAGTGCTAATGCCTTGTGCCAGAGTAAATCCATGGACCTCTCGCACCCGTAGCTCACGAAAAGACAAACTCCCTTGAAGTTTTGCAACATTTCTGTTAGGCAGCAGTGTTTGCTGGTCTTCATGACCAGTATTATACCTGAATTGTTCTCTGTGATCAGTGTATTTCACAGAAAAGGCAACCACAGTACTGCTGTCCTTCAGTCGAGTCATAAACTTAAAGTGCAGTTCGTCACACATTAAATAAATGTTTTACATGTTTTTGCACAAACAACTGTCCAAGTAAAACCATCTTAAAACTTTAGTATAATCCTACATCTGTCATGCAGACAGAGTGGGGGACTTCAGCTTCTGCTATAGTTTATAGTCATTTCAAGATTGCCACCTGCTGGTGCCACAGAATGACTGTTTGGGTCATGTGATGACCCCACTAGTCCTTGTTATGTTTTGGTTCTTTGTTGGGTGGACTGAGTTTCAGCACTGAGAGGTTGTGACTTACTCAGGGTCACGCACTGAATAAGTGACTGTAGTAGGATTTGAACCTGGGTCTCCTGGTTCTCAAATCTCTGCTCTAGCCATTAGCTCATGCTGCCTCTTATTTACTTAATTTGCATGAAAGCAGATTCTTCATTTCCCTGAAGTTGATCTCCTCATGATTAGTCCATTTGTGAGGTCATCCTTTTCTTGTGAAATTAGTCATTTCCGTGGTTGGTGATATCTTTAATGGGATTATCTGAGAAGTTTCAGGATTCAAATGGGGAACCTTGGCTTCCTGCATCAGAGTGGCTTTCCCTCACTTCTTCCATATTGGCTCTGCAGTGACACTGCTCTTGCTGATGCAGATGTAAGGGTTGGTGCTGTTAGTGTTGGGTGCTTTCTCTTCTATTCATCTCACCTAAACCATCCGGTGAGCAAACCTGGTTGCAGTGTGGTCATGTAATAGGGGCACAAATCATCCCCTGTAATGAGGAAGTCAAGCAGTCAGTGTCTAGCCTATCCCTTTTTTGAAAACTCTTATCTACTCCAGGGCATCTGCTTGGACCTCATTTCACCACTACCTAATTCTACATACTGACCTCAAAGCCACTTTTACAAGGGCACCTCAGAACTCTTCAAGGTGTCCATGACACACTGCAACATTTCTTCTGTGGATTATCCCCAAGGTAGGGACCTGCCTCTAGCTCCATGACAGTGGTAGGCCTTGCATCTGGTCCCTGCGATTGGGACACATCCTGGAACCACTGAGAGACTCCCTGCAGAGATAGCGGCCTGGTGGGCATAGCTTCATCTGCCTTGTATCCTCTGTTTTCCCTGCTTATGTCCCTCCACCATGAGCATGTGGTGCCAACAAGCCAGACCCACTGATGCATACGCACTTCCCTCCTTAGCGTGTTCTGCAGCTTTTACGACTTGCACAGCCATCTGTTGTCACCCAGGTGGCAGTACAGTGGGAAGTGCAGTCCTCCCTTTGTGGAGGAGGAGAGCATCCAATAGAATGCTCAGTTCTCCTCTCTCTCTGGCCAGCCCGCTGATGACTCGGGCATGATCCCAAACCCAGCTCATCGGTGTCATGAGCGGTAGTGCTACACACTGACGAGCTGGCCTCCTCTGTCTTTCTTTAAATGCAGCTACGACCATGATGATTGTGTGGTTACTGCTGCTTCATTTCAGTTGTTAAAAAAAAAAAAATGCCGCTTTTGGTGGAGCAAAAGCATATGAGAGTGCTTTTGAACTCTTTCAATCAATCAATCAAATGTTTATTCATCCAGGCGATCACCATTGAGCAAGCTCATTTACAAGGTGGACCTGCTGTTGGCAGGGAAAATTGTACAGTTACATATAAATATACATAATACAAAAGGAACAACATGTTTACAATACTGATAGGAGCAGAGTACTTGCTTTCCAAGTCACATGTACAGGAAAGATATACATAACACAACCCGAACATAATATATACAGTTCCCACAGGAGCAGGATGTGTATGGATGTCATATACAAACCATAGAAGAAAAAAAGAAAGATTATTTATATTCCTGTCCAGCAGAAACACATTACAGGAATGGATGGAAATTCCTAAGCTATGGAGGTGCGCATAACAGTGTGTAAGCCTTAGGTAAATGCGGCAGAAGAGGGGTGGTGAATAAGAGGGATGCAGAAGGTGCTAAGGGCAAGTGGAGCAGAGGAGGGGGGAGTAGTAGTGGCAAGGACTGATTTGGATAAGCAGCTGGGACTAGTGTTGAAGAAGAGAGGAACAATAGTCAAGCTGCTAGGAGCAATGGAAGCAATTACAGATTTCAGCAAACGTTTTGTCGTAGAGGGTCTTAAAGAAGGCAGGACTGACAGGTGAGCTAAGTCTCAACGATTTTTGTATCCTATTCCAGAGAGTAGGCAGGGCATAGCTTATGGTGGCCCTTCCAAGGTGAGTGTTGGCCCTTGGGACATTCAAAGAAATCAGCGATTGACTTCTTAAGGCATAGTTCCTAATAGGACTAAGGGGCAGACTGTCAACAATGTATTGTGGGAGTTTGTTGGTAAGGGCTCGGAGCGTCCATAGGGCTGCATTTCTATATCGCCTGTATTGAAGGGAGGGCCACCCTACCGCTGCGTGTAAAGAGCAGTGATGTGTGGAGTGCAGGAGGCCAGTTATAAATCTCAGTGCTGTGTGATATAATACATCCAGTTTTGCAATATATGAGGCAGGGCAATGGCCATAAATGAAGTCGGCGTAGTCAGTTAAAGAAAGGAACGTAGATTGGACAAGCTGTCGTTTTGCGTCTGTGGTCAAGAGGCGTTTAATTCTGAAAAAAAGACCAAGCCTCTGCCTCAGTTTTTTCAGCAGTTCTTCTGTGTGTTCCACAAAAGAGAGTTTGTTGTCCAGCCAAATACCACGGTATTTGAATTTAGTCACAAATTCAAGATTTTCTCCTAATAAAGTAGAGATTGATGGTAATGGACTAGCGACAGCAGAGTAAGCTCCTGGGCCTGATGGTGAGAAAAGAATGGCCTTGTTTTTTTTGCATTTAGTAGTAACTTTTTGTTAAGAAGCTGATACTGCAGAGTATTAAAGTCAGCTTCTAACTCAGCGCAGGCAGCTTCAGGAGATTTCTGGCTTCAGTAGAGCACCGTGTCGTCAGCAAACAAGTGAATACTGGCATCTTTGATGCTTGCGTTCAAGCTGTTGATATAAATGGCAAACAGTAATGGGCCCGGTATGGAGCCCTGGGGACACCTCTTTTTATCGGTTTAAGTAGAGAAGTCTCTCCATCAGCCTTAATTTGTTGCTGTCTATCAGAAAGGTAGTCTTGGAACCATCCAGTGCGGTTGAACCAATGCCTTGGTTTTTTAAGGTGGAGAGGGTAGGCAGTGGTCGACAGTGTCGAAAGCCTTACTGAGGTCCAGAAACACTGCACAAACAAATTTTTTGTTGTCTAGGTCCCGTTGCCAATCATTAGTAACTTTTGCCAGTGCCGTAATTGTACTATGCTTATCTCTAAAGCCAGACTGCATTGGGTTGAGTAGTCTAGCATTGTCTAAGAAAGATCTCAGCATATCCACAATTTTTTCCAGAAGTTTTGAAAGTATGGGAAGAAGGGAGATTGGTCTATATCTATTTAGGTCACAGGGGTCCTCTGCTTTAAACAGGGGAATGACATGGGCAGTTTTCCATGCCTTGGGGATGGAGCCTTGTGCTAGGGACAGATTGAATAGGTGTGTTATAGGTGTAGCAAGTATATGGTATGCTATTTTCAAGGAATATGGGTCGAAGGAGTCGGCACCAGCACTTTTTTTAGTATCTAGTTATAGAAGAAGATCTTCAACTTCTTTTATGGTGGTAGGTGAAAAGGAAAAGTCCATGTTATTGGTACTTGGTTCTGAAGGCTGGGTTTTGGACTGAGGAAGAATGCTACTTACAGGTGCGTTATCAAACGCCAGGCCAGCAGTGGCAAAGTGATTGTCGAAAGCCTGCAGTATCTCTAATTTATCGTTAATGATAATATTATCAGTGGTAATTTTGGAAGGAAGCGCACTTCCTGGAGAGTGACCAGATAGCTCTTTTATGGTGGACCAGAACTTGGTAGGGCAGTTTGATGCAGAGAGTAGCTCGGTTTGATAAAAGTTGGCTTTGGCCTCTCTGACCAACTTAGTACAGACGTTTCTAGATGCCCTGAAGAGACAACCAGTCCGCTTCGTCACGAGATTTTCGAGCCTTTTTCCAGAGGTAATCTCTTTTGAGTAAGGCAGCCTTCAGATCTGGTGAGAACCAACGACAGGTTCTCACTTTTATTTGTGCTTTAACCAGAGGAGCATGGCTGTTTAGGGCGCTGGATATGATTTCATGGAGAACGTCATAGGCATCGCCTACTGACTTAGCCAGGAAGAAAGTCTGCCATAGCAAAGAGTTTTTTAGATCATTGAAGTATGCATTAGGATCGAAGTTCCATCCGGATCTTTTAGTGGAAAACTTTGATGTAGATAGAGGTTTGGTAACAGTTCTTATGCCACCAATAAAGCAGTGGTCACTAACGTCCGCTATGAGGATACCAGCATGGGAAAAGGAATTAGGTCTGTTAACAAGGAGAACATCCAAGAGGGTGCTTCTGATTGGATTTTTTTTTGTTGATGCGAGTAGGCTCAGTAATAAGTTGAGTGAGCCCATGAGAGTTGCAGAATTGTTTCAGGGGTAACAAGACCTTAGTCAGCCAATCATATTTAAGGTCGCCTAGTATGATTGTTTCCATTTGGGTAGTATCCAGGTGGGATGACAGGTGTGTCAGAAGTTGCGGTCCTGCTGCTGGAGGTCTATAGCAGCCTATGATGCGGAACCCACTGCCAGACTCAGGGAAAAGGATTAAAGGAGAAATGAAGCCAAAGAAACAAGCAAAATAAACAATATAAGTATAGGTTTGACAAAGCAATGATCTTCCTTGCCTATTCCTGCAGCGGTAGGTAAGCAAACTGGGGAAGACCGCGATGGTGGCCTGGTTGAGACATCATGAGACAGAAACTTTTTTCTTTATTTTTTTATTTAGTATGCTTTATACTGCATACCTCCTGAGAGCTCAGCCCTGTCCTCCCCAGACCCCCTCCTCACTCCCATGGCCTTACCTCCGAAGTGATACCCCCTGGATTGTTCCCCAGGGTGGGGCCACTGCATCTGACCCAAACCTATATGGTGATGGGAGAAGGTTGCCGGTAGGGGCATTCACTGACATTGCCTCTGTGGTTTGCCACCCAGGGCAGGGCATAAGGTCGGGCCAGAGGCTGTGGAGACGTGATAGGTTTGCTTAGCTGGAGTGGCGTGGCTAGCGATCGGGGTCAGGGAGTGATCATCATGAATGGCGGCTACAGTTTTCTTTCTGTAGTGCTACCCGAAGGAGGCGTGGCATGCAATGATGCCAGCGTCCAACACACCTCCTAAGGAGTCTAGTCGACTGTCACTGCGAGGCAACCAGCCTCTGCTAGGGGTGTCACTTGTGACAGAACACACAACCCTCCCCAGAGAGCCATCCTTAGGATGCTTAGTCCTTCTCCCTGGCGGCCCTCCACTTCCCAGATCCGTCTCAACCCGGGATATTGGCGTCACAGATGGACGTCATGCCGCTGTGCTGGAGGGCCAGCCCAAGAAAGTTTCAGCTTTGCAATTTCCTGCTTGTTCTCAGTGGAGGGTGAGCTATACACTCATTGAGTGCGAGAAGCAACCCCATATACTGTAGCAGATACAGTTTTTCTGCAAATTTCCATTGTGATTACTGGGTTCGAAGTGAACATTTTCAGCCACTAGCTAACGGGACTTATGGCTTGAAATTCCACTAGCCTAACTATTGTACTTATTACATCATTACCTCCTTCCAACGCAGCATGGCTACTGTGAGGAATACTTTACCAGCTTGACCCAAAATCTGCCAGAATTTGGCAAGTAGGCTGGTGTCAGTTTCAAACCATGTAATGAAATGGAGCCTTGGCTTGAAAATCAGTTATGAAATAGGTAGGGAAAATCCTGTATCCTGATAGGTTGGCACCTATGTCTTAGATTTGTCTAATGCACAGGTAACAAAAATGCTGACAATCAGGACACAACACACTACAGTATCAGTGCCTTTTTTATTATGTTTGCTTCCACTTGGGCAAAAGAAACCTATTGCTGTGATAGTGGATTTTAGAGGTTGTATCACTGTTGCTCCAATGCAGGGCAGTCTGCAGTATGCTTGACAGTGTCAGGCCAGTGATTAATCAGTCTGATCATGACAGTGTTGTCTGCTTGATGGGTGGAAACTTGATGGAGTTCAGAGAAAAGAACCGCCCTTATCACATGGTTGCTCTTTGCCAGGGGTGTAGCCAGAAATTTCCATTTTATACACATACTCTCCAACTGCTGTCCCTCTTTAAAAAAAAAATTGTACACATCATCTCCAAACGCTGCCCCAATTACAAACAAATCAGATTTTTGTCAGATGATGACTCTAGTCTCTAAATAGGCTGTACACATATCTCCTAAACAAGTCTACACTAACTCAAATACACACATTAGAATAATAATGTTAACAAAAAAGCATATGATTTGGGACAGACACTCAACAAAACTGTACACAAATGTGTTCAGTGAGTATGTCTGCCTACACCCTTGCTCTTTGCTTTGCATGACTCCACCTGGCAAGCAGCTGATCAGCGTCATGATCAGCCTTCACCGCATCCCCCATCCCCACCTGTAGCAATTACTGGACCCATTGTGCTGCATACTCCAAAGTCCTTACAGTAATCCATGCTTTCCCACGCCGCTGCCGCTTTTAAACCATCTCACACTCTTCCAAGTATCCCTTCTGCCTCCTCATCTCTTCCTGTGCTCTGTAAATATGAACCTGACACTCGGGTGACCAATCCCCAGTGTTGGTACCTGAAATAAAGAAAATCACCCATCAGTGTCTTTTATTTTATTTTTTACACCGTGTAAAAAAAGAAAATGGCCCATTGATGTCTGGTGTCACTGCCTCTCCCTGCCGTTACCCTCCCCCCACCCATCACACACACACACCCCACCCCTTACTTACCTTCTGGGGGGGTTTCCAGTGCCATAATTCTCTCTGGACTAGAGACACGTCTTCACCCTTAAGTGGTGGACTGGAACCTGAGGAAATCGGGTAAGCGCGGGGCAGTGTATTTCTTTTCTTTACTTTTTTTTTTTTTTAAACTTTGTTTATTATTATATAAAAACAAACATACAGTTATACTCACTAGCATTTGATATTAAGAGTACATTTTATAACCAAGAGGGCACCACTCCTCTTAATACATTCTGTTGGACCACCAAACGCTTAAAGAATACGTCATTGGGGGGGGGTAATACTCAAAATAATCCAATAGTTATTATCGATCTAAAGTCTTAAACTGTGGGATGAGCCCATGAGCTGCATGATATTTTTACAACAGCCTTGGTAAAGTTTACAGTCATTATTACTTGCCCCCCTCCCCCCGAAAGAGGGTTAGAAGAGTCCACCATGCTGTCTCAGGAATGGAAGCACTAAATAGTGCAAAATGCTATTAGAAAGTGAGCTCCACATCTCCATAAGAAACAAAAGATATCGATCTCAAGAACAATGTATATTATTGTGCCCTTCAGTACTCTCAGTTGAGTCTAATAAAATGCTAGTTACACAATACTCTTTTTTTTTTTTTTTCCCCAACAGTTAACTAGGCGCTTTAAAACTAAAAGAACTTGCTGCAGATTACACATACTGATGCTTTAAACAGGTCCTGAAATTCTGGGGGGGGTTCCTGATATCTAGGCCATGCATGAAGTGATAAGACTAACTTGTATATTTATTTAGAAGCATTTAGCCAGGACCTCGGAACTACCCCTCACCCACGATAAAGAATTATAACCTGTTAGGCAGTCCAGTAAGGTATAACCCCTATGTTTCTTTCTCTTTGGATGAAGACTCTTCTCTGTTGCTCTCTCGGGGTCTGACTGTGTTTTTTTGACACCACTTCAAGGCATTGGCTGGGTCAGTAAACAGAAATATTTTACCCCGGTGCACTATCTGTAGCCTTGCTGGGAAGACCATTGTGTGGGAGATGCCAGCCTCATGGAGCATAGCTTGGGCCCAGTCAAACTTTTTACATTTCTGCCTGGTTGTGTATCAGATGTCGGGAAACATGAGGATCGACTGGCCATCCTGCAGGAGTGTGTGCTTTTGCCTTGCCATTGCCATTGCCTGAAGGGAATCCTGAGATCCTACACCATCCGTAATGACTACAACTGTCCGTGGGGCTTCTGGGTTGTCAGAATGGCCTCTGGATGTTACTCAGTAAACTTTTTGAAACCATTGAACCGTGGGTGCTACTTCCTTTCCTAGCTATTGCACCATCCATTCCTGAAGGAATAATAACAAGTGGTCCCCTTCACATCTTTCTAGCAGACCCAGTAGTCTTAAATTATAAGCTCAAACCTGATTTTACATGGTCTCCAATCTTGATTTCAGGTGGCTGTTTTCTTTTATTATGGAGGTTACAGCCCCCATTGCAGTGTCCGCTCTCTTGGTAGCTTCTGTTGTGACTAAGGTAACTGATTCCATCGAGGACTCTGTACTGGCTACCCGGTTAGTTAGATTCAGACTTGTCCCGAAAGTCCTGCTACCGTAGTGATGAGTCGATCAATCATCACTCCGAGCATTTGTAGGGTTTATTTCCTTCCAACATCTAGTGCCTCAGAATCACACGGCCTTGGGTCGACCTCATGGTCGTATATGTCAGGCATACAGATGGCATTTAGGCAAATTGTGTAAAAACAGCACTGGGCATGGGAAGTAGGGAGATTAAATCTCCCTACGTAAGGATACAGTACAGGAAGGGGCAGTGGAGCATCAGCATATTGCATTGTTTGCAGCGTGATCATGGATGCTCCATACACACCTGTTAGAAAATGCTGGCTGCACCCCTTGGATTTGGAAAAGTTACAAGTGTTGAGATACGACAGTCCTGCTATGCATAGTGGGAGTACAGCGGGGATCAGGGCACTGACGCCCCAAACTTTACACTGATCACTGCATGTAGTTTTCCAGTAGTTCTCCTTTAAATTCCTGATTGCTGTTATAAACATGGCTGCCACCTTTACTCACTGGAAAAAAATGAATGCCCTAAACATAAAACTCCCTCATAAGAACAACAAATTATTTAACCGTTCTTTTCTTTTATACTGTCTGTATTCTCCATCCAATCTGCCTACAAGAGAAATATTTGCTGCTTGTCCTTCCACAGATACAGTTAGCTCCCTGGCTTTACTGCAGGCTTCTGTTATGTTTGTTTATTTGGGGACAGGGGAATTTTTAGCAAATAGAATTGTATAGAAGTTTGAATTCCTGCATTCTGTAATAAACATCTCTCCACTCCACACTCTCCACTGTCCAGAGCACTGGAAAAGATTATGGCTGGTCAGCTCATTGACTGCCTCAACAAATATGATCTGCTCTGCCCTAACCAGCATGGTTTCGGACAAAGCCACAGTGCAACCACTGCTCTGCTGGACTTTTCGAACTATGCACACAAGGCCTTGGATGAAGGCAAACTGGTGGGGTCAATCTTCATAGACCTCACCAATGCCTTCAACACAGTCAGTCACCCCATTACTGACCAGAATGTTTAACATGGGTGTGGCATGTAGTGCACTATGCTGGTTTCCAAGACTACTGTACAAGCAGAACTCAACGTGTCAAAATTGGACACACAGCTTCCAGTGCAAGAGAGGTATTTCTAGGGGTGCCCCAGGGATCAATTCTGGGGCCCCTACTCTTCAGTATCTTCCTAAATGACTTCCCCGCTGCCTCCGACACCAAACTGATACTCTACACTGACGATGTGGTGCCCCTGGGAAACTGCACGTCCCTTGCTAATCTGCAAATGGAGCTTCAGGCATCTTGCTCCTCTGAGGAGATCTGGTTCTGCAGTCATAAGCTGCTACTTAACTATAAGAAGACCAAGACCATGCTTATTACCAGTACACACAAAAAAATCAAACAAAACCCCCTCATCACTAACTCCCTCAGTGAGCCACTGGAACAGGTATGCACGTTCAAATATTTGGGGATCACACAGAGTTGATAATGGCTGGAGACTTTAATATCAACTGGTCCTCCGCTGAAGCTGTATATGACAAGGACTCAGCCACTCTCAACCTTCTGCAATTGGTAGACTCCCCCACTTGGTATAACATCAGAACAGGCACAGGGTCAGTAATTCACTGGGTGGTCACAAATCGGCCAGAAAGAATATCCTCCATCATGGTTCTTCCCGATTCCCTCAGTGACCACTCCCCGGTAATCTGTAAATTGTTAAATAAGGCCCCAGAGGCACCAGCCAGGACTATTACTGCTAGACTTCTGAAGAAAGGCAAGTTGGGAGCTCTAAGAGCACACCTCAGCCTCCAAGATTGGAGCTCTATTGACCACAAAACAGATGTCAATACTGCCCTAGAATGCTTTATAAGCAAATTCAATGAAGTGTGCAATGTCTATGCCCCCTACACTAAAAGAAGGATCCATGACTATGACAGCCCCTGGATCATGGCACAGCTACTAGCCCTCATGAAAAATAGAGATGACTTGTGATACAAAGCAAGAAACTCCGGTACCCAGACAGACTACCAGAACTATAAAGCTGCACAGAATAAATGCACCTGGGCTATTCGCAAGGCCAAAAAGACTCACTTAAAAAATTAGCTGACAAACTCATGGGGTGACAGTAGACGATTCTGGGAGAACATCAAGTCCCTAACCGGTAAACTTAATAAAACTCCCCCCCCACCTTCCTAAACATTGAGGGCCAACCTACACAGGATCGCAGTCGCATAGCAAATGTCTTCAACAAAGCTTTTTCTGACCTCAGTGGAGTGTTGCCTCCTAGCCTCCTTAAGCACCAATCAGATACTTGCACCGAACGTAACCTGGAGACCCAATCAGACTCCTATCCGCCTTTCTACTTCAGAGCCATCATCTTTATGGAAGCAAAAAAGTACATCCTAAAAGCGCTAAGTAATTCAAGAACTAGCTCTGATCAGCTTGACCTAAAACTAGTTAGGCTCACCCTGGACATAACTCTGAAACCCCTCACCAAAATCTTAAATCTCTACTTGGTATCAGGTGAATTCCCACGGATCTGGAAGGTGACGGTGGTTACCCCTGTTTACAAAAGTGGTGACAGGGCCAACTCTACAAATTACCGCCCAATATCTATCCTTCCTCCACTCTCCAAGGCCCTGGAGCGAATTGTGAGTGACCAACTGACGGAGTATCTAGACAAGTATCATTTACAGTGTCAGCAACAACATGGATTTTGAAAACAGCACAGTACCACAACCACAGTAGTGCAGTTTACTAGTTTTATCCATAATGTTCTAGACAGCGGGTTCTTGGTGGGGCAACATAGATTGATCTCACCAAGGCCTTTGACACCGTCAATCACAATCTGCTCCTGGATCGATTCTTCAATACTGGCCTCTCCCCTGCAGCAGTAGCATGGTTCAGAAGCTACCTCTCTGAGAGGGTCCAAAAAGGAAATCCTGGGCACCTTCTCTGACAACATTAGTGTTAACACAGGCATTCCTCAAGGCTCTATCATTGGCCCTCTACTGTTCAGCCTGTTCTTAAACAGCCTCCCTCAATTGGTAAACGACCAGCTACTAATGTATGCAGACGATGCGGTCCTATATTTATGTAATTCTGACCCATACATAGTGGAAAAGCAAATGCAGGCTAATTTCACCACGGCTGAGCACTGGTTCCTTCAATCAAAACTGCTCCTCAATTATAAAAAAAACTAAGGCTGTTCTTTGCATCATCACATAACAAACACCGCACTCACTAACTGCATTCATAATAATCAGAATACTTCTCTGGAGATGGTTCAAACATTTACTGTAAATACCTAGGACTGACACTCAACCGCACCCTCTCATTTAACCAACACATAGACGCAGTTGCAAAGCCGTTAAATGCAAAACTAGGATTACTGTACAGACACTGAAAAGGCCTGACTTCTGAGGCACTCAGAACTGCTGTAAATAGCTCAGTCCTCTCAGTGATAGACTATGGTCTAGCAGTATATAGGGCTGCCTCCCAAACTGCTTTGAAACATAACAAAACAACACTAAACAAAGCGTGTCGTTTATTCGTAGGTGTACTCTGTCTCACTCACACCTGCGAGTTGTACACTCAAACAAAATGGCTCAACCTTGACAGTTGCCTCCAGTATCAAGTATGCATGCTCGCCATGAAGTCTATGCTAGAACTTACCACCCCCAGGCCTGCAAAAGCCTCTTTAGCCAACCTAATTCCATCAGATGCACTAGGGGTACAAACAACTCACCTCTGCATCCCTTTCTGTAGAACCTCACAAGGTCAACGGTCCTTCGAATACCGGGCACCACTTTGACTTAATGCGCCTGACCTAGGCAAAATAGGCCCCTTTAAACATGAACTCTGAGTGGCCCTCGCCGCAAACAGGAACTGTGACTGTGAGACCTGAACTCCCCCACACTCTTCCCTCCTCTTTCCTGCTATCCTCATTCTAACCTGCACCCTTGCATCTCCTCTCTTCTTGCTAACTAACACTCCCCTAGTAGGCTCCAGGTCCCCGCCTCAGCCCCTCTTCCCCCCCACCCCCGTAAGTCTAGCCCTCCTTTAAGACTACACTCTTAAGCACTTAAGACGAAAGAACTGTTGCCCATCAAGTTCTTGCCTCCTTGCATATAGTATTAATTATTTTACAGACTATATCATCCTCTGTTCCCTACCTGATTCGTTCTATATCCGGTACCTTCTCAAGTTGTTCACTTAACAACCTGTCAACCTAGCCTGCTTTAAATTATGTATCTGTATATTTTTACTTATGTACTCCCTGTTGTTGTAATTATGTAACCTCTGTAACCTGATGTACTCATGTCTTTCTAGGCATGGAATCTCCTTATATCTGCTCATGTACTTGTACCCATTGTAAATGATGTTATACCCATGTATTACTACGACGTGGAACCTCTGTAAAAGAGCCTTTGGCTCAAGGGTACTTCCTAGAAATAAATAAATAAAAATAAATAAAACACTGGATGAAACCCTTAGATTTGCTCAACATATTGACTAAAAGGTCAAGACAGTCAGCATTAAGATTGGTGTCCTTTACAGGCATAGGAAATGCCTATCTCTCGAGGCCCTCCACCTTGCAGTACACAGCTCCATATTATCACATATCGACTATGAATTAGTGATATATGTGGCGGCAACGGATACTGCATTGAAACAGGTACAGGTGGCACTAAACGAGGCCTGTTGACTAGCCCTAGATTTACAGCATGATATGCACACCTGTACACTGTATGAGCTTACAAATTGGCTATCCCTAAAAAACAGGGTCGTTCCAGGGTTTTAAATAATTGATTAGCAGTTTTTTTCTTGGGGCAATGCTAACTGTACAGAAAGTATTTATATAGGTTTTGTAGAAGTGTTATGTTTGTTAAACACAATGAGGCAAGTGCCATGCATTTTCACAGTGTTTTAGCACTTTTATGAGCAAAACGCTAATCAATTTTTGGAGTTAAATAAAACCTTGCATTCATCAGACGTGCACCCTAGGGAAGAAAGCGCTTATGGGGAAAACACCACCATGTGTAGGCAATCTGTTAGTGGCAGCAAACACAACACAGGCCACCAGGGGGAGGATGAGAGGGGCCCTGTCCATCCCCCTCTGTCACACCCCTCTCGGACAACGGGCATTTGCCTACTGTGCCCCCATGTGGATAAACTAATTACCCCAGCACCTCCTCGCCACTACCTGTCTAGCCAAATTCAAAACTGACCTCAAACACCACCTAAATACAATCTCTAGATGCTGTTGCAACTAGCCTTGGGTATCTCAATTCTCTGCCAATTTATGATTGACACAGCACTTGTCTCACCTCACGTCCTCCTGGCTGCACTTGGTCATGACATGGCCCCCACAATGAACCCTTCACACCCACCTATTGCTATACAATTTCCCTCCACCATCCCCTTCCCCCTATCTGATGACAAGGCTCCTAGGGGTTGCAATATTTTCTGCCTTTATAACCATGCTCATGCAACTCATCGTTCTAACCTGTAATCCACGATGTCTTTGTGTACATGTCTATACTGTTTGTTGTTCTTTATGATTTCTACTTTGTACCTTGCCTAATTCACAGATGTGGAACCTTTGTAAAAGAGCTTGTGCTCAAAGGTTTCTTCCAAATCAATAAAATTGAAAATTGACATTGAATTTGTTGAATGTGTGGATAGACAGATGCCTGATAGTTAGGGAGAGACTACTTTATACTTGTTTCTTTTAACAAAAGAAAATACCTGTTTTTAATTTAAACTGGCATTATATTTATATATATATATATTTTTTCTTCAATATTGCCCGTTTTGTGTAAGCACAATAAGACATTTTGGGGCTGGGCACTATGCTGATCTAGCCACATGTTTGGGAGTTAAAGGCACTCCGCCTGCAGTAGTTGTTGGAGCAGCATAATCCACGCCCTGTTGTGACTCATTGTATACTTACATCTTGAAATATAGTGTAACTGAGTTCTGCAGATGCTAACTGACAAGGATAGCTCAGCTACTGGAACTAGAACCTAGTTTACTTGTCACAAGAAGACGAATAGACGTACTAATGGGGCTAGAAATTTGAGGCACAGTTCTCCCGTTTCAAGGGATGGGTGCTAAATCATGTCCATGTGTAACACCAGTCCCTTGCCTGTAACCCCCACCAAGCTATGCTCAAGGGGGGTGTCCCCCACCTTTCTTGCACGACTGTACATCTATTTCTAATTGTCCACAGGAGAGGCCAAGGTCCACATGCAAATGGCTTGCTGTGCGATTCACATTCCTTTGTGCCAGTAAAACAGCAGGTGCTGGAGGATCCAGTTTGGAGAGTGATCGATAACGTAAAATGATGAGCCTTGGATAAACAGGGCCAGGGGCGATCCACTGGACAACCAGGAACAGTTTATGACACAGGGTTTGGGTTGGGAGTCCACTGAACTACCAGGGACTAAGTATGGGTGGATTAACATGGCAGTCTGTTCACAAGTGGACCAAAGGCATCGGTCCGGTAGGTAGGAGGAGGAAATGCTCCTCAGGCTCATGCATGTTTATACATGGCACTGCCCTGTGTGCAGACATGCAAGACCTGATAATGTGCCCTGTTAATTTGTGCAGACCCACTTTGTATGCAGCAACAGTTGGAAAGACTCATTTGCATTCCAAAGTTTGTGCCAGGTGTCCCCCCCTTAATGTTTTTAGTATTGCAGATATGGTTCAGCGCACCTTATTTTGCAGTCCATAAAAGTGGAACTGAGAATTGGGCCCTTAGTTTAAAATGTTATGTTCAAGATGAAAAGCAGTGTTTTAATTTTGATATTCCATTGACAAATCTGATATATGCCCATACCTCTCAAACTCATGACTCTGAAATGAGGGATACTAACCCTTAAAATGAGGGACACCATTAGGGACATCAGAATGTCAGTTTTATAATGATTTAACACACTGTTTAAGACCATAACATAAACTCAGTGTAATAGCAGTAATGTAGGCTGCAGATGCCAGAATGCAATAAAAGATTTATTGTGGATGGAGCTCTGGGTACAATAGAAGTAAAGAACTAGCAGTACTGCAATTTCCTCACAATTTTTGCAAAAAATCTCTGTAATTTTGGCAAAATGTTCTCATAATTTCCCTGTGACCCTGGCTTGCCCATGACTGACACATCATCCAGTATGTCAGTCTTGTCCTGGATACTCCCTTCTTCCCCATCCCTCCATCCCAACTGGCACTCCCAGTGACAGCACTGCGCAAGTTAACAAACAGCACAGCAGCTGGCAGCACCAGGCCAGCACCTCATCGAACGGTCATCGATTTAATCTGAGCAGCCCACAACAAGTCTGTGCAGCAAGCAGACAACAGTCAAGCTGAGAGCTCTCAGTCATTTCTCAAAGGCACAATGCTGAAATGCTCTGATCCTGGACTTATACACTGAGTCACTGACTGACACTGACCTACCTCCTTGCCAGCAGCAGTGGCACTCTGAGACAAGTCCTGGTTGTATGACTTCAAGCCCTTTGTCCTTACTCCTCTCTCCTTTCTGGTGGCAACAACTCCCAGTCCCTCCTTGTTCCCCAACCAGCGGGCCACTCAAGTCACTGTCTGTGCTCTCGCTTGCTGAGCTGAATGTCCAAACGGGGGCATGCAACAATGATGTATAGGCACAGTCAGCTCAGCAGTACTGCCACAAATGGTGACTCCCATCTGTCGAGAGACCCTCTAGGACTGCTGGATAGATTGGCACACTGTAGGGCCCAAGGTGGGAGGGCCAAAATCAATTTAATCCAATCTCCCAGCACCGTAGTTGCAGCGCTGTCCTCCTCCATTCCACTCATCTACTGTGTGACATTGCATGCCTGCGTGATGTCAAAGCGCCACCACATTGAAGCTGCCGCACCCTTCTTGATTGGCTGTGAATGGAGAGGAGAAGGAGGAGTGGGCTCACTGGGAAACCAATCCAACTTGACTAACTTGTTGTTGTCTTCTTGGGCACTGCCATGACCCATGCGCTCACTCCCATTCCATGTCCTGGCTGGACCCACGATAATTCCAGACCAGCATCAAGAAGTCGGTCACAGTATTGCACACATTTAAAGGCCTGCTGACTGTCATTGTCAAATGCGGGACAATACAGGTGCTGGTGGGACATTGGGACAAGTTTGGCAAGTTGGGCCAAATGCGGGCTATCTCGCACAATGCGGGACACTTGAGAAGTATGTATATGCCTTAGTTTAAAGGTAGTGTCCTCTCAGCCTATTTTCTGTATACCTGTGTAGTTTGTAAGCATGAAAAATGCATCTCCCTAATGTCATCCTAATTTAAATATAAATGAAGTTGCTTCACTCAGTTTTCCCCTGGTGTGAAAACCTGTTTTTCTCCATTCCAGAAGTCATGACCCCACACATGCAAGGCATCATTGAAGTTACTACGTACATGTACAAGCTAGCAGAAGTTATACTATAGTTCAGTTCTGTAACATGTGAAGTCCCTGTATTCTCTAAAAGCATTTTGTTTTCGAACTCGGATACACTAAACTACAGAAAACAGCAGGAGCACTGTACCTTGAAAAGTTTCATGGCCAGCATAAGACAAGAACATAAGGACTTTAGAGGACAGCAACAGAACTGACTGATACTGTATAACTACTGCTCTTTGCTTTGGAGTGAAGCAGTTTAAGTACTCCCATTTACATTTAAATCTTGATAACATTAGGAGGGTGCAATAGAGGCAGTCATTGTGCATGCCTACAAACCACAGAGGGAAACAGAATAAAAGCCTGAGGGGACCCTCCCTTTAAATATCATTTTTGAAATGATTTGTCTTTTGTGTATCCCTTTGGTTCCCCCTCGTCCTGATGAATTGGGCCGCTCTGCTCTAGTTGCACCCCTCCTTCGAGCAGGAGGGTTGGGCGAGTGGCAGCCTTAACAACAAACACCAGAGCTGCTCTGTAAGTAGATGCTTTGGATACTGTAATGTGGGGGTGGGATGTGCCCTCCCTCACCAGAAGACAAGTGCCTCACCTGTGCAATGGACAATATTCCTAGTGGCTTCACTGTTGAGATTCTGGAGATTCTATATGAAACCCAGTTGGAAGTGCCATGTGATGCCTCCTTGCTACTGGCATCAGTTAAATAGCATGTTATTACGCTACTATGTTTGTTTCAAATCTGTTTTTTTAATATAGCATTTAAACTAATTCAGTGGAGCCCTGTTAAACACTTATACAAGCCAATAGTATTTATTTATAAGGATTATTCTTTTATCGGGTTTATTTGCGAGGATTTCAGATACTGTCATATTGGCAAAAATTGGTGAGCAGTGAAATTATTTATTTAGCAGGTCTCTTGTTTTAACCTATCTGAAAACCATTTTATTCTGCCTTTCTGGATGTATTTTTTTTATGCTCTACTGTATCAGCAGCCATAAATTGTTAATCCAGCCACACACCGTGTGCTCAGAATACCAAATGAATGTAAATGCTAGACCTGCTGACACCTTTTCTTACATTCTTTTAGTTTCTGTGGCTGCAGTCATTTTTCTTGGAACTGAGCATTGATTTTCATGGGGAAGGCTGTCTTTGTAACTAAAAGGACCAGAAACATTGTTTTCTTTTTTTAATTAAAGTTTTGATTAGGGTTTGATAAATACAATCCATCAAAATTTGAGTAGTGGCAATTATCCATCTAAAATGATATCTATGGATTCTTTATTTGAGCTGTGACTGTCCATTTTTGATGAACTGGATACCAACTATCTGATTCTTGCCACGGTCCAACCTGAAAATAGAAAAAAAAAAAAAAAACACACCCCTTCCTTTAAAAACAACCACTCCTAATGTAGTTGGTCCTCATAGCCCATCCGGAGGGTACTCAAAGACCTGATGGGCCAAATCAGTGAGGCTGGGCAGTGAGGGACTGCTCAGGCACGCTGGCCTCCTTAGTTTGCTCTCTGATTACAGGATGTCAGGAATGGAGGCCTGCAGGAAGGGCCAGATGGGGCACTCCTGCAGTTTCAGCTCCAGGTGGAGCTGTAGTGGCACACTTTGTGGCATGGTTGATCACATACCACTGAGGACACTCCAGAACCTTGTTGCTGTGCACACGGGAGGTGTGTGAAACATCTCTGAAGGGAAAACCACCCCTAGCATGCAGGATAATGGCTTCTCTGGAGCATATCCCATGCTATCTGACACTCAAGTGGGTCGCAGCCCCCCCCCCTTTTGTCTGTTTATTCAGGGACCACAAACTGATTTCTTCCTGGTGATGGCAGGAAGCCCCCCCCCAGCCAAGATGTGCTGGAATCTGAGGATCAGCGGAAGACCTTAGGGAGCAGTAAGTGAAATCTGGCACCACAGGGCGACCCCAGTGGGTAGTAAGGAGTTCCTTGGGGAACCTGAAGGAGTACATTGCATGGGATAGGAGTGAAAAAAAGAAATTGAGAGCATATGTGTGTGTGCGTGTGTGTGTGTGTGGGGGGGGGGACCTAATGGCCCTGTTGTACTCCATACTTCCAACAAAGGTGCCCTTCGCAGCCTGCTGGGCACTGATAGTCATTTAACACTCCCTTGCAGCCATTCCCACCCCTTCAGTTTACCTAATATAGTTCCTTGGGTAGAAAGAGCACTGCCTTCCTCTTCACCTTTCCCCTTCCCAGAATCAGTTGAAGGGGGTTGATGAATGCTGGCCCTGCTCAGTTAGCAGGCATTACAGAGATGAATGCTTGCATGCACTGCATACTGGAGCCCCCAGTGGCTCCTTAGTTCTGGGTTGCAGTAAACTTGTCCAATATAAGGGTGCTTTTATAGCAGCCCCACCTCCCCCAACCTGGAACTTTGGAGTCTTTGAGGGCCCTTGCAAGATGCACGTGGGCGACCTTGGCTGCTCTCTGTCTGCCAGTAACAGCAGAGGGCAAGAATAGCCCCCCCCCAGCTGAATGGATTTGGGGGATGGAGGGATGAAGGAGGAGCAGAGTCCAATGAAGAATGACAGATGGTAGGGAGCACTTGGGGAGGGGGATTGTGAATGACTGGAACTGTGGCCTTATTGATGGTTCTAGCAGGAAGCATGTTAAGCTTGGTGCTTCTCCTCCTACTGACTATCACGGGGTCAAGACCAGACCCTTCCCTCAGATAATGGATTTGGGGGGATGAAGAGGGGAGGGCAGTGCCTCCTGAAGTATTGCAGCTAGAAGGAGGGACGACTTGGGGGAGAGGGGTTTTAAATGATCGTATAGTCGCCTGGGAGGGCACACACAGGGTGAATTTGTTGGCAGTCGGGGGTAGTTCTAGACCATGAGACACACACAAACCAAAGAATTTGTATTTTTGTTCTCTCCTTGCATCCTTTTATGAATACTAGATACCAGTTTCCTTGCAAACTGCAGCTCCAGTATGCTATGTTAGTAAGTACTAAGTGCTTGATTTCCACGATGGCATTTTAAATTGCAGATGATGCTTTGGATTATAGGGGATAGGATACCAGATTGTTTCCAGGGTCAGACATTTATATTTGTAAAATGTTTCCTACTGTCTTTATTTACCGAGTTACTCAAGCAGTATTAGGATGTGTAAGGTAGATCATTCTGAAGCAAAGCAGTTCCTCTGTTTAGCACAATGAGGGTGAAGCGTAAGGATTGTCTAGATCATTATTAGGAAAACAATCTGGAAAATTTGAGAGTGGGGTATATAAACCAGTAAATTTTTAATGAATACTGTAGTTATACATTACTCATACAATTGAACTAAATGAAATCATTTAACTTCAGCGGGTGGATAATGTATCTACTATAATATATGTACCATAAATTCATAGTGTTTAGATGTACTCCACAGTTTGCCGCAGAAAAGAGTGGTTTCATCAGCCTCCCTTGAAGAATTCCTGTATCCCTGAATACTAAATTACAGAATAAGTAGCAGGAGATGGTAAACACCAGTATGTCTTTCCTTTTAAATAAATCACATAAATCATTGCTTCCTTTTGAAGAGGACCGTAAGTGCTGCCACCTTATAATTCGTTTGATTATTTTATTGCTGGCTAAATTTTTTTTCTTTAGGTGGTGTTTAAAATTTTGCAGTGAACTACTGTACCTGTTGCTAGTATGATTGCGCCTGTTTCCTGAATGTGCATGCATTATTACCGATTACTCATTACCACAGCTTGTCATTTGCAAAACATAGATTTAGTGAGTTGTTATATTACTGAACAAGGGAAGTTCTATAATGTTAAGAATTTTACTGCATTAAACAGTATATCACTTATGCGATATGTGCAATCAGTTACAGATAAACCTATCTGCTCGGTTGTAGGCTCAAGTTGAGTTAAAGTGTGTTGTCATTCATTGTTGTGTACTAGTACCACCCAGGTTAGAAGTTTAGGCAAATGTGATGGTTAATTGTATAACTCCCTGGTGTACAGTGTCTTGTCTGAAAGCAAAACGCTGTTACTGGTGTGCACTGTATTGCAAAATGTCATTTTCTCTACTGTATAGAACTAATTCTGGGTTGCCCCTGAAAAAGGGACCTCCGGGGCTCAGTGGCTTTACCCGGTTAACAAAATTGGAATAAATTATGACATGTTCATGTAGTGCAGTAGATCTCACTTCGAGATAGAGCTCTTGCAGCAGGCTATTACTAGTAGGACAATGCCACCAAACACTAGGACCCCACGGAAAAATTCTAGCTAGCATTCTAAGCCAGGGGACTGCCCCCTGACATCAGCCTAGCCCCCGATGTCACCCATGGTATACAGGGGCGATCCCTCAGCACCACCTCAGTTTTTTTCCCACCATTGACCCATGCATCTCCGCTCCACGGACACCTCCTGCTTCCATTTGACAGCCATTTTCGCACTTGGCGGTTAAATTTTTTTTTTTTTTTTTGTCAATTCTGAACGAATTCATTGTGTATGTCTACCCAGTCAACTTCATGTACAGACCGGTGGAAATCGAAGTGCACATGCGGCAGGCAGATCCCAGCAACAGCCTGCCTTCTGTGCCTAGGCCCCGGCCATAAGCCAGACTCCTGCCAGCATCACCTTAGCTTCCGCAGGAGGATCTGCATCCACTGTCTGAAGAGTTTAAAAATGTACCTCCTTGAACAACAAGTGGCCTCCATGCAGAAGACCCACTTGGGGAACAGCTCGTCTTCCTCCTTGACCAAGGACTCCTCCCCTAGAGAGAAGAAATCGAGCGGGAAGCATCGTCATCAAGATGGGGATAGGTCCAGGTCAGAATCCCGTCCCAGGTCTCCACATAAGGCTTCTAAAAGGTCTACCTCCAGTGCAAGGTCTGACTCTGCCCTTTCGGTTTCCCATGCTCGCCCTGGGTTACTGTTGAGGAAGCCTCCCGCTTACACCCAGATGTCAGGCAGGGAGTCTTCTGGGCTAGGGCCTTCCTAGGCCCCTGTTTCCCTGACTATTGGGACCCACAAGCTCTCGCTAGGGTCTCAGCCAGAAGGATCCGTCCACACTTCTTTGGGCGGCAGGTCAGAACCTGCCATCCACAAGGCTGTTGCCTTTGGGTTGTCGGAGAAGACGACAGGCTCCAACGACACTCAAGAGACATCAGAAACACAAGCACCACAAGAAACAGTGCTCACCTTCCAAGCTATCGTCAGCTGGGGCTCCGGACCAATGACAGTCCACAGTGCCCTCTGACTCCATTATGGAGCCGGAGCAGACAACACCCTCCAACCTGTCATCTGATCCACAGGGCTCTAAAAAGGGTTTGACCATGGACCTGATGTCGGGGGACCTGATGCCTGTTTTTGAGAGAGCCACAGACCAGGCACCACTTGCTCTGTCACTACCTCCCCTCGGGAGCTCGATGACCAGACGCCAGGGCACCCGATACCAGGGGATGACACACCGCTAGACCTGATGCTTGACACAGCAGCACAGTTGGACCTGATGACAGATCAGACTAAACTGAAGGGTCCAACGTCGGGCCCCTCTGCACCCCTACCCAGAAGACAGACCCACAACCGGATCCCATGGTCCCTTTAGCTGAAGTTGATGCTCTATTTGCTAGTTGGTGGAACACTATCAAAGGGGATGTGTTGCCCAGACCACCAGAGCCGAACCCCACTCCCGCTGGGACCCCTATTCCAACCCCTCCTCCACGCAGATCACCTTCACCACCCCAGACGCCAGCGCGCCTGGCTCCAGGTGGCGGTGGACAAGAATCTTCCCGACATCGGAAGCATAGTCGTCGCCCATTATCCAGATCCTCCTCTAGATGCCAGAGTCACTCTAGCAGACGCTGGTCCACAACTTCAGAAGAGTCCACCAGAGGCTCCTCCTCTTACAACTCATCAGAAGACGACTTGTCTCTTCCATCACCGGATCCAAGGTGGGATTCCCCAAGGTCTCCTCTGGGCAGTCTCACTTTCCTAGATGTGATGAGGCACATTCAGTTCCTCAACCAGTTGGAGATGGAAGATTTAGACCCAGAGAGGTGCTGTCTGGTGAAATTCTTAGGGGCCACTGATCCAAAACCCTTGGTCATCCCACCATTTGTGGAACCCTTCTAGGACGTTACAAAATTAGCCTGGAAGTACCCTTCCATGACCTCAGTGGTTCCTAAGAAAGCTGACTGCTTACATAGGATCCCTAGGGGGAACCACATTTGAGCAAGCAACCCAAACTGGACTTTATGGTCCTTAAGGCCGCACATGGTAGGACTCAACAACTGAAGCATATGAGCTCCCAACCTCCGGATAAGGAGTCCAAAAAGATGGACCAATTTGACTGGAAAGTGTACTCTTTGGCCACATGTATGGTCCGGTCACTAAATTTTCTGGCACACATGGTGATGTATCAGAAGTGTCTCTGGAACGAGGCTGTGGACCTGGCTTGGTCACAACCTGACTCCACTAATAAGTCGGAGCTCTTAGCCATCCTACACTCTGGTGCTGACATTGGCAAACACGTCCTCAGGTGCTCATATGACTCGGCAGACACTTCTGCCAGAGCAGCTGCCATGGGGATATGCCTCCGGCGCTACTCTTGATTGAGGGTCTCTGGCTTCTGACAGGATTTACAGGATGCTATCCTGGATGCCCCTTTTCAAGGATCAGTTCTTTTCGGCCAGGAGGCAGAAAAGATGATCACAGGCTTACGGGACTCTGGAAAAGCAGTTTCTGAAGTCCACAAGATGTATAAGTCAGAGCCAGCCTCATCCAGGTGTCAGCCCTTTCGCAGGCAACAAGGCCAGCAGGGGAAATGACAGAAGCAAAGAGGGGTTACAAAAGAAAAGGCACCCCCCTATCATCAGGGGCACAGGGACCAGGTAATGTCAAAAATGCTAGAGCTCTCTTGCCCACTCCAACAACCTTGGCATGACTCTCTGCTGGCCCCCCCCCCCTTCTCTGGTGGAGCTACAGGGGGGGCAGTAAGAGGATGGTTCTCCCTTTACCTTACTGGTTGGTCCACCATTACGGCAGATCAGTGGGTACTCCAGATTATAGAAAGGGTTTACACTCTGGAGTTCACCCAAATATCTCCAGACAACCCTCTGATTTCCACTCATTGCTCCCCATCCCAGGCAGGCCTCATTCTGGCAGAAATCCAAGCCCTCCTGAGCAAAAAGGCAATCCAGGTAGTCCCACTAAATCCAAGAGGGAAGGGATTATTACTCCCACTTCTTCTTAGTTCCGAAAAAGACAGGGGACCTTCGTCCCATCCTGAATCTGTCAGCTGAACAAATTTATCGAATACAAAAGGTTCAGGATGGTGACACTGCCAGGATTGCTGCCCATGCTACACCAAGTGGACTGGTTGTGCTCCCTGGACATGCATGACACATACATGCGCATAAAAATCCTGCCGTCCCACAGAAAGTACTTTCGCTTTACCTTCCAGGGTAAGCATTATCAGTTTTGGGTGCTGCCATTAGGCCTCTCTTCGGCACCTCGAGTATTCACCAAGTACCTGGTGGTGGTGGCAGCAGCGTTCAGGAGGCAGGGACATTACATCTACCCCTACCTCGATGACTGGCTTCTGACAGCTCCCACAATGGACCAGCTTTGTCACACACTGGAAAGTACTTTCCGACTGTTCCAAGCCCTTGGGATCACCTTAAATCTTCCCAAGTCATCCCCCTGGCCCAGTTAGAGATTACAATACATAGGGGCCATCTTGGACACCATCCAAGGGAAGGCCTTCCTCCCTTCAGACCGGGCAGATCGCCTGTGGGTACTGGCTTGGAAAATCTCCTTCTCAGGCCGGATATCAGCCAGAATGCTTTTTGCAACTCCTAGGCTACATGTCAGCTGCCAGCACGACAGTGCCCTTAGCTCGTCTCCACATGAGTGCTTCAGTGGAACCTCAGGTACAGTGGGATCAGCATTTGGGCGATCTCGAGCAGCAAGTTCTGATCTCGAATGCCATGCATCAGACTTTGGAAAGGTGATCACCCCCTCCCGACAAAGAGACAGGGGCTCTGTTTCGAAGTCCTGGTCCTCAGCAAATCCTGACAACAGATGCCTCAGGATTGAGATGGGGTGTGCATTTCAAGGAAAAACGAGAGAGACCTGGATTCCTTTGGAAAGCAGCCTCCACATTAATGTGTTGGAGATGAGAGCCGTTCTGTACTTGCAGGCATTTCAGATGGATAGTCTCCCTAATCCCTTATTGATACAGACCACATATTGGTGATCTTTTACATCAACAAGCAAAGGGGCACTCTCTCTCCTATCCCCTTTACAGAGAGGCCATGAGGGTCTGGTACTGAGCAGTGGAGCACAATCAGGAACTCACAGTGGTGCACATTCCAGGATTACAAAATACATTAGCGGAGAGCCTAAGCGGCTCTCGGTCTCAGGCCCACGAGTGGGAACTACTACAAGAAGTAGCAGATTTATTCAAAAGATGGGGAATTCCAGAACTGGACCTCTTTATGTCCCTGCTCAGTGGTAGACTGCCCAGTTTCTGCTCGCTAGATCCAGGGCCTGGTGTTTTTTGGTGAGACATGTTGTCCCTCTCTTGGACAGGGAGGTTTCTTTATGCCTTCCCTCCCTTCTACTTCAGAGAGTGATGCTCAACCTTCAAGCGGAACGAGCAGGTATGATTCTCATAGCACCGTTCTGGCTTCTGCAGATTTTGTTCCCATTGCTCCAGTAATTGGCAATATAACCTTGGATTCCCCTGCCCCTGTCCCCCTCACTTGCCCTCCCAGGAGCAAGGGACTCTAGTACACCCAAATCTCAAGTCTCTGCACCTGCATGCATGGCTTGTGCAGACTTGATCAGGGACCGGTATGGGTTGTCAGCAGTGGTAGCGGAGGTCCTAGTGGCTGCGAGAAAACCTTCAACCAGGGCCACCTATATCATGAAATGGAAGCGCTTCTGCTGATGGGCTTTCACACATCATCTGGACCCGTTCACCTGTCCAGTGAATTCTGTCCTCAAGTATCTCCTTTCCGTGTCCAATGCAGGTCTTAGCTACTCATCCATAAAGGTACACCTTTCTGCACTGTCAGCTTAACGTTTATCAGTGGATGGTAGGAACCTGGCACAAAGGAATCTACCCTGCACCTTCTTGTGAGGTATGATGCACATTAAGCAGCCAACTTTGGACCCCTTTTCCCCATGGGATCTCTTATTTTTGTTAGAGAGGCTTACGTTGCCTCCCTTTGAGCCTGATGCAAGTTGTGAGCTATGCTCCCTGTCTTGGAAAGCACTATTTTTAGTTGCCATCACATTAGCTTGAAGGATTTCTGCACTTCAGGCTCTAATGTGTAAAGAGCCCTATTTGATTTTTCCACAGGGATAGGATATCCCTGCATACTAATCCCAAGTTTATTCCAAAGGTGGTGTCCGAATTTACCCTCAACTAGGACATTCATCTTCCTTTCTACTACCCAGAGTATTTCAATCGAGGGGAGGTCCAGTTACATATTCTGGATGTACATAGAGTTCTTCATTTTTACACGGACTGTACTTGGTCTTCCAGGAAAACTGACCAGTTGTTTGTATCTTTCGTCTCTAAAAATTATAGGGGCGCCAGTAACGAAGTAGACATTGTCCAAATGGTTGGTCAACTGCATAGTGTTCTGCTACCAGAAGTACGATAAACCTTTACCGGGCTCAGTTAAAGGTCACGCCACTAGGGGTGTTGCTACTTTGTTTGCATCCCTACAGAATGTGTCAGCAGCAGATCTCTGTGCTGCAGCCACCTGGAGTGCTGTCCATAAATTCATCAGACACTGTAGTTTGGACGTTGCTTCCAGAAGAAGGGCAGGCTTTGGCCGAGTTGTTCTTCAGGGACTGCTCTCTTAATAGCCTCTGTGATTCCCTGTGTCCTCCACCCTTCTTACCTGGATTGTATCCTTGTACTGCTTGGGACTCAGTCCTAATGGTAATAACCTGCTGCAAGAGCTGTATCTTGAAGTGAGATAGTACAGTTATGTAAGAACTTACCATAACAGTAGGTCTTACTTCAAGAGGGCTCTTGCAGTAGGTGATAACTTGTAGGACTGTGTGCCCTGGCATCAGGACCACATGGAAACTTTTGCTAGCAGTGTCTGATGGGGGACCGCCCACCCGAAGTCATGTGACTGACATCAGTGTGACACTGTATAGTGGGTGGTTCCCACGTCAGCCCTCCAGTTGTTTCCCACCACTGACCTTTGCACATCAGACCTTCCGAAGCTCGTCGCAGCCGTTCTTCCACCTTATTTTCTGATGCGTATCCGTATTTTTCTCCTAGTCATTTAATTGTTTCACCCTTGTGTATGTCTTCCACTTCTTAGGCAGAATCGCAGGGTGTCAGGCTTTTCACCCAACCCCACCTCCTACTCTACGTCCTCCTCAGCCGCAGGTAGACTTTAGAGAGGTTTTACAGTCTTGGTGGTCCGAGACTAAATCCCAGGTAGTCTTGGAATTGGACAGCAGATAGCCTTGCCCTTTGGAGGCAGGACAACAAGGTCAGACCCCTAGGGTGGTTTCACTGGCGACACCTCATGCTTCTACATCAGGCCTGGCAAAAGGCGGTGCGCAGGCCCTGATGTCGGAAGCAGACCCTTTAGGAAAGGAGCCTGCTCCTTCAAACAGAGACTTTCATTCTCTGATAATTCGAATTCGGATTCTGAGTGTTCCTCAGAGGGTTTGGGATTCAAGACCCCCTCCTCCAGAGGAACCTAGCCCTAGAAAATCCCTCAAGTCACCCCCCCCCCGAAGATCCGTCCTTTGTGGCCCTCCTGAGACAAATGGCGGAGGTGCAAGGTTGGAAATCAGTTGCTCAGGACCCCAAATGTCCGAGGTTAGCTGAGCATTTGGACTTTCTAGAAACTAGTCCGGTTATCGCCCCTCCTTGGCTGGAACCTCACGAGGATCTGTCCTCCGCCATTTCGCAGATGCCCTCCTCTATTCTGGCTATGGCCAAAAAGGCAGACTGAGTTTACAGGATGCCAGAGGGCAGAGACCACCTCAGTGTACATCCGAAGGCTGACTCGGTGGTCATCACTGTGGCCCACGATAGGTCCACCAATCCTAAGCACCTCAGTACTTTCCCTCCCGATAAGGAGTCTAAACAATTGGACCAGTTTGGGAGAAAATTCTATTCCTCTTCAACACCAGCCATTTGCGCCCTTAATAATGTGGCACACATGCCAGTGTACCAAAAATCTTTGTTTCACCAGCTTGAGCCTGTTGTCGAGGCTCTCCCAGACTTGGACTCTAAAACCGCCTTGGCAGATACCCTCCAGGCTGCTAAGGTGGTTGAGCATCTCTCTCTTAGGGCCACCTATGATGCGGTGGACTCCTCAGCCAGAGGAACAGCCATGGCCATGAGCCTACGTAGGTTTGCATGGTTAAGGGTGTCCGGTCTGGCACCTGATGTCCAGGCTGCCATTCAGGATGCCCCCTTCAGAGGTTCTGTCCTGTTCGGTGGAGATGCCCAGGACATTAGCACGAGCCTTCAAGATAAGGGCATAGCTCTCAGGTTGGTGCATACTACGTATCACCTAAAACCTCAACCTAAGCTTCTTTTTCATTGGCAAAACAGACGCCAGGCTAAACCACAGCAGGCACCTAGGCACCGATTCAAGCGTAGGGCTCATAACACACTGCTACCACTGCTCCAGCAAAAACTCAGAGAGCTACAGGGACGGCCCTTCCTAATCCTTCCTTCCGTCTCCTGACTCGCTACCCTCCCTCCCTCTCTCCTCCTCCTCATCAATTGGAGAAACTGGTGGGAGGACGGTTTGCAAGGCACCTGGGAGACATGGAATCCATCACAACAGATGCTTGGGTCATTCAGCTGATCAAGCTTGGTCACACACTCAAGTTTTGCTAAATCTCCAGGGGTTTACCACTATCCAAGGGCTCATATTCCCCAATTAAGAGAAGAAATCATTGCTCTTCTTTGAAAAGAAGCAATAGAGCTGGTGCATGCAAACCAGATTGGGAAGGGATACTACTCCCACTTTTTTCTGTTTCCAAAAAAGATGTCGGATCTGTGCTCAGTACTGGACCTCAGCGCCCTAAACCTGTTCATCGAATAAAAGTGTTTTTGGATGCTGACACCCCGAAGCCTGCTGCCTCTCCTGTCCAAGGGACAACGGCTTTGTGCCTTGTACATGCAGAATGCATTCCTGCATATTCCAGTTTTTCAACCCCATTGCAGGTTGCTCAGGTTCTCCTTTCAAGGGCAGCATTACCAGTTCAGTACCCTCTCCTTTGGCCTGTCTTCAGCACCGTGTCTTTACAAAGTGTCTTGCGGTTGTGGCGGGGGCCTTGAGGAGGCAGGGGCACTACGTCTTCCTCTAGCTCGATGATTGGCTTCTTGCAGCCCCATCAAGGGAGGGGTTGGCGGCATCTCTGTCAGCTACCCTGCACCTTTTTGAGCGACTGGGTATCACTGTCAATTACCCTGAATCACAGCTCGCTCCTTCTCAGTGCCTGCGATTTTTTAGGGTGGTTTTGGACATGGTCCAGGGTATGGCCTTCCTCCCCCTGGACAGGTCAGAGGCTCTGCAGAGGCAGGTCCAGCTAGTAGCCTCCAACTGACAGATCCCGGTCAGGGCAGTTCTTTGCCTTCTTGGCCTCATGTCAGTGGCCATCCCCACAGTCCCCTTGACCAGACTCCACATGGCATATTTCACAGTAGACTCTCAGATCTCAATGGGACCAGAGGGCGGATGACCTGGACTGCAGTGTCATGGTCTCCAGTCCGATGCAGGGAGATTTGCTGTGTTGGCAGAACTCTGACAATCTTGCCCAAGGAGTCCTTTTCCAGGCCCCTCCTCACTCCCAAACCCTGACCACGGATGCGTCAGGGACAGGATGGGGTGCCCACCTTAGAAACCACAGGACCCAGGGCCTGTGGTCCCCTTTGGAACTACACTTGCACATAAATGTGCTCAAAATGAGAGCAGTTCTGAACGCACTACAGACTTTTCAACACCTGCTTCACCAGGGTACAGTGTTGATCCAGTCTGACATGTGCATAGTGTAGTACCTCAACAAGCAGGGGGGCACCCACTCATATCCTCTATGCAGGGAAGCGTTGCGGGTCTGGAATTGGGCAGTCCTGCACAGGGTTCAGCTTCTGGAAGTCCACATTCCAGGCATGCAGAACATCTTCGCAGACAGTCTCAGCTGCACCAGGGTAAGAACGCACTAGTGGGAACTAAAGCAGGAGGTAGTAATCACATCTTCAACCTGTGGGGTTGTCCAGATGTGGATCTGTTCGCAGTCCCATCCAATGCAAAACGTCCCAAGTTTTGCTTGCTCGATCTCGTGCATGGTGCTCTCTTGCGAGATGCGCTGTCACTTCGTTGGACAGGGAGGTTTCTGTACACTTTCCCCTCCCTTCCCAGTTTTACAGAGTGCACTGATCAAGCATCAAGCGGAAGTGGCTCAAATGATCCTGATCACCCCTTTTTGGCCTTAACAAATATGGTTTCTGCTTCTTCAGCAGCTGGCAGTGGAGCCTCCAACTCCCCTGACACTTTGTCACAATCTCTTGACCCAGGAAGGGGGCACGCTGATCCATCCAGGTCTGAAGTCCCTTTACCTTCACGCATGGCTCCTCAAGACATAGTTTCTTCCAGACTTGGAGTTTCCCCCTAGGGCAGCTCAGGTCTTGCTAGAGGCCAGAAAGCCTTCTACCAGGATGACATACGCTATGAAATGGAAGCGCTTCTCCATTTGGGCCACCTCGAAGGGTTGGGAACCTTTTTCGTGTCCCGTTCCTCAGGTCTAGAATATCTCCTTCACCTATTTGATCTGGGCCTGAGTTATTCATCTCTGAAGGTGCATCTGGCGGCCATCTCTGCCTACCACATTTTAGTGGAAGGGGCAAAACTCCTGCTCAATTGGAGGTTTCTAAAACATTCTTAAAAGGAATTCTGCATTTGAAACCCTCCAGTGCGTAACCCTGCTCTCCACCGTAGGACCTCAACTTTGTTTTGGAGAAACTGACCTTGCCTCCGATTGAACCGGTAAGTATGTGTGACATGCACTTTTTGTCCTGGAAAGTGCTCTTTTTAGTTGCTGTTACTTATGCTTGAAGGATTTCTGAGCTTCAGGCCCTGATGTATAAGGAGCCATATTTGATTTTTCACAGAGACTGGGTGGCTCTAAGCACTATTCCCAAGTTTCTCCCGAAAGCTGTCTCAGAGACCACTTTGAATCGGTCTCTTCAACTGCCGGTCTGTTACTCTGAGCATGCTAATCAGAGGGAGGCAATTCCGTATACATTACATGTTCACAGAATTTTGTTACTACACTAACAGGACTAAAGCTATCTGAAAAATGGACTAACTTTTTGTTTCTCTCGCACCCCGAGTGAGAAGGTGCGGCGGTTTCCAAGCAATGCCTTTCCAAATGGTTGGCTCACTGCATTGATTTTTTGTTACCAGAAGTGTGGTAAAGTCCTTCTGGGGCAGGTTAAAGGATATTCTGTTGGGGCATGGCTGCCTCTACAGCTTGCTTCAGAAATGTCAGCCGCAGAAATTTGCGCAGCTACCTCTTGGAGTTCTGTCCACGCTTTTACTAAACACTACAGTTTGGACATCGCCCCTAGGTGCAGGGCTGGTTTCAGACTGGCTGTGCTCCAGGGACTCCTGTTCCAGCTGTGAGAAGCCCTGGCAGGGCTCATACGCTCCTGCAGACCAGCTGAACTCTGTAGCAGACGGTCGGCACCTCCACGCCCACTACCCGCACTCTGCTGCCCGCTGTAACTTCAAAGAAGGTACGGTTGCTGAACCAGCCAACTAGATTGCGAGCATCTTTTGACTGCGGCTTCCTATTGGCCAAAAAACTCATCTCTTCTCTCAGTGCTGATTTTCCTTTTCCACTGTTTAAAAGTAAATTGGCGGTTTTATGCTGCTTTTTAGCTGTGTTATCTAAAAGTGCATTGTGTTAACTTAGGACTTGATTACCTTCAAATTTACGGTTAAGTTAATTGCTCCTGTGCTAATTTGCTATCCACCACTCTTTTGGCGCCTTGCTATTGTCTAACTAATTTACTTCTGGTCCCTGCCCTCTACTTCCTGCTGTATACCTGTCTGCTCTATTGTCTGCCCCTGCCTAAATTACCTGTTTAATGCCTGTGTCTATTTCCCTTTCCAGCTGTGAGAAGCCTTGACAGGGCTCACACGCTCCCGCAGACCAGCTGAACTCTGTAGTGGACGGCCGGCACCTCCATGCCCGCCACCTGCGCTCTGCTGCCTGCTGTAACTCTATATTCCTGCTGGTGCTTTGCGCCGGCTCCCCAGCCACCTGCCTTATCTGGGCTATTTCTTTTATAGCCTTAATAGGTCATGTGACCTGGTGTCCCTCCCCCCCCAGTGTAGGTTTTCCCATTAGCTCCTTCTACAGCACATCCACTAGAGGCATCATTACAGCTTGTGTCAAGTTAGCCCTCTGAGAACCTTTAATTGCATTACAGTAAGCAACTGCTTAAGTTATTAACATACTAAAAAGCCAGCAATCTCTCCCCATGGGGCTTTTATCATCCTGGTTGCCCTCCTCTGGACCCTCTCCAGAAGAGCAGTGTCCCTTTTTAAGTAAGGACGCCAAAACTGCACGCAGTATTCAAGGTGTGATCTAACCAGGGAATTATACAGCAGAAGGAGCACCTCTTGACTCCTTGAGGTTATCCCGCAGCCCTTCTGCACTGCTCAGAGTTATTCATTTTGGCATCCATCACCACCCCGAGGTCCTTCTCCCTCCTAGAAACCTGCAGTGCCTCCCCTCCAAAGTGTATACATGAGCCAGGTTTTTGGCCCCCAGGTGAAGAACCCTGCATTTCACAGTGTTAAACTTTAGTTTTCAGGCATGTGATCACCTTCTCAGAGTCTCTTGGTCTTCCTGGAGAGCCAGCTTCCTCTCTTTCCCATCCACCACTGCCCACAACTTCAAGTCATTAGCAGAGAGGCTCATCCCGCTCCTGTTACCGCTTCTGATGTCTGAGATATAGGCATTGAACAGGAGTGGGCCCACTACCGATCCCTGTAGGACCTCGCTGATGACTCTCTTGGTGGATGAGACCTCCCTCCAACCATCACTTTCTGTACTTGCCCCGCTAGGCAGTTTCCTATCCACTTGACCATCTGCCCCCCCACCCCCCATATCCTCCAGTTTCCCCAGCAGCCCAGGATGTGGCACAGAATCAGATGCCCTGCTGAAGTCTAGAAAGAGGACATCCACTGTCCTTCCCTGATCCAGCGCACTAGTCACCCCTTCATAGAACTCTGCCAGGTTGGTCTGACATGATCTGCCCTTAACAAAGCCATGCTGGTGATCATCTAGGTGGCCCCGTGCCTTTAGAACCTCCTCCAGCCTCTCTTTCAAGATGACTTCCATCACTTTGCCCATTACTGACATCAGGCTAACTGGCCTATAGTTTCCCGGCTCCTCTCGCGAGCCGCCCTTGTTTATAGGCAGAGTATGGGCCATCCTCCAATCTTGAGGCACCCACCCTGACTGAAGGGAGGTGTTAAAAAGATCAACCAGCCGTGCAGCCAGGGTTTTAGCCAGTTCCTTAAGCACCCTGGGATGGATCCCGTCTGGGCCCGATGCTTTATCTGTTCTTAGGGCCTTCCCACACCCTCCCAATGAGGATTTCAACATCCATTTCCCCCACTTCATCTGCCGGTCCCCTCCCCTCCTTGCAGTTCCCTCCCCGTCCTCCTCCTTGGTGAAGTCCAAGGCAAAAAGTCATTTTGTATCTCCGCCTGCTTCTCTCATCCTCCACCCACCCACCCACTCCCCATCCTCGGCCTACTAATCTGCCCCTTCCCTTTTCTTCCTTCTCTGATATACCTGAAGAACCCTTTTCCCTCTTCTGATCCCCCTCTGCCAATCTAGGCTCCGCCCCCGGCTTGGCCAACCTCACCACCCTGATGACCCTCCTGGCTATCATATCATACTCTCCCTTGGATGTAGCCCCCCCAAGAACATTTAGATCAGCTGTAAGCAGTCTTTTTTTTTTTTTTTTTCTCCCTCACCTCATCCTGGACCTCCCTTGTCCACCAGCTCGACCCCTTAGCTTTGCCCCACTTGCGTCTCTCCTTCATACAGGCCTTGGTAACCTCCAGGAGCCCCTTTTTAATAATTTCCCCCTGGACCTCAGTACCCATGCCTGGCCTGATCTCATCTAGGTAGTCCCTAAGGATCCGCTCCATGCCCTCTTTGCTCTGTCTTGTGGGGTGCCACAGGGCTCTGTGCTTTCTCCCATGTTGTTCACGGTGTACATGATACCATTGGGAGACATTATAAGGCGTTATGGGCTGAGTTTTCACTGCTGCGCAGATGACACTCAGCTCTATATGTCCTTTGCACCCGAACAAAATGATGCTGTCTCGGCTTTTAACAACTGTCTCGCTGAAATTCAGGACTGGATGAGTGCGAACTGGCTGAGGTTAAATCCAGATAAGACTGAGGTTTTAGTCGTTGACCCGGGTCATTATGTAAAGAAGTCGGCTCCTGGGGTCCCCTCTTATCTTTTATTAGGGGATACCCAGTTGAGACCTTCTGAACAGGTGCGAAATCTGGGCGTTATTTTTGACAGTGCGCTGACACTAAAGATGCAGGTGTCGGCCACTGTCAGATCATCCTTTTACCATCTGAGGAATATCACCCGGATAAAACACCTTGTTCCACATGATGACCTTCCTGTATTGGTTCACGCTTTTGTTTCTTCCCGTCTTGATTACTGTAATGCTTTATATCTAGGGTTGCCGGGGGTAGAACTCAGTCGCCTGCAGCTGGTGCAGAACGCGGCAGCTAGGCTGTTGACAGGGCTACCAAGAACTTGTCATGTCACACCTGTGCTGCGCGAACTGCACTGGCTGCCAGTGCGATGGAGAATCACCTTCAAGGTCGCATTGCTGACCTATAAGACCCTACACGGCCAGGGACCAGACTACCTGCAAGACCTCCTTTGTCCCTATCATCCTCTCCGCCCACTCCGCTCCACTGGTGAGGGATTGCTAGAGTTTCCCAGGGTCTGTTATAAATCATCTGGGGCTAGGGCTTTTTCCTTTATGGCCCCGACCCTGTGGAATTCTCTACCTCGTCAGGTTAGAGAGTGCCCGTCCGTGGAAGCATTTAAGAGATCCCTGAAAAGTTATTTATTTTGCTGGCATTTGGTTAGTTTATTTTATGGATATTTTATTGTTTTATGTCTTTATTTATTAGTGTTGATGTTTTATCTCTGTTTTGTATTAGCGCTTTGATTTCTTGAAAAGCGCTTTATAAATAAATTTTGATTTGATTTTGATTTGAAGTCCGCACCTCTAAAATCAACCCCTGACATTTTTATGTGATCTTCCCTGCCCCTCAGGTCAAGAGAACCAGACCATGGTGTGATCACTTCCCACCAGTGGGTCCTCAACAATTAGGTCCCTTATGAACTCATGGTCTGACAGGACCACATCCAGGATGCACCCCTCCTTCATTGGATCAGTCACCATCTGGTCAAGAAACTTACCTTGGGAGACTACCTGCAGGCACAGCTCCCTGCCTGATGAGGATGACATAGTTCCCTAGTCTGCTTCTGGCATATTCAGGTCCCCCAGCACCACAGTTCTGCCCTCTCCCCTACCACAGTGATCCCTAAGGTTTGCCATCAGGCCTTCCTCCTGTTTCTCCCTCTGCCCGGGTGGTCTATATACTACCCCATCTTCACCCGTTTACCCCCTGGAGCCTGTACGGTGACCCATAAAGCCTCCGCCTGATTCCCTGTTTCTTCAGCCTTGCTTATCCCTGTGCCATCCCTAATGATAAATGCTAACCCCCCTTCCCTTCCCTCCACCCTATCTCTTCTGCACGTGGTGTATCTTAGTAGGTTTAGGTCCCAGTCATGTCTGGAAGTAGCCCAAGTCTTAGTGACAGCCGCCACATCCACCACACCCTCCACTAACAGCACCTGAAGCTCTGGCATCTTGTTCTCCATGCTCCTGGCGTTGTCCAGTTTCCTTGTTGCCCAACCTAATAAATTAAAAATGCTGCTGGCCACCTGTTGCCTCTTATTGCGACCCCTCCCGGGTCGTGCCTGAAAATAGGCATCTCTATGCCTAGTGCACCCACCCGGTCACCAAAAGCAAATTAATAAAATACATTGTTATTTCTCCCCCTGCTTTCTTCTTCCTGCCCTCGGGCTCCAAATGATGCTACGCAAATCTCGACTTGCACCCCAATCCTTCAAACCTCTGAACTCATATACGCAATTAATCCCACCCCAACCGTACTAGTCTGGCACCATTTCCCCCTTCGCCCATGTCCTCACTAATTGCCTCAACTGACATAGTAGCTACCCTCCACCTCTTAGCTATAGCTTCTACACACCACTTTGACACCCCCAGTTACTCTAAATCTGGCTACCAATGTGGGCGATACAAATACCCCAAGCGTCTTTATTTTATATTATAAAAAGGGTCTGAGAAATAGAGCTTTCTGATTGGTTGACAACATTCTATCAGCCCTATGTTAATCTTTGATTAACATGCATGTACAGCCTAATCATATACTGAACAAGATTTAACACTATTTAAAAACATTTTATTATAGCAATAAGGCACTCCAGGGTTATTTAATGTTCAAACACATCACCCTTCTAGTATGTAGCACTCGGCCATGCCTCGTGTCAATAATACACCCCCTAGAAGGTGATTAACAGACCATTAACATAACCTCTGGTCATGCCTTATTGCTTAATTAGTTCTACTTCTCCTGACCACGGGGGACATAAATCCCAACCTAGGTCCTAACACATATTACTTAGCCAGGAGAACCCTCTGCCTACCACTACCCCCTTATCTAATACCCCCCTTGTCCTCCCTATGGATCTAAAGATTTTTCACTTAAACATTTGTAGCCTTGCACTGAAAATAGTGTCACTACAATCCATGGTAATCTCTTAATACTCTGACATACTTATTATCTTGGAAACATGGCTGAACAATGATATCCCAGACCAAGCTGTCTCCATCCCTGGTTACACAATTACTCACCAAGACAGAGCTGGCAGGGGAGGTGGAGTGGCTATATACATCTTCTCTGCCTTACAATTTACTTCTACTACTTTATCCACTTCACTCTCCTTTACTTATGTAGCAATCCTTTGAAACATCTCACTCCCTTTTACTGCTCCGATTTTCATAGCTGGCACTGTTGCCCTGGCCCCACCTCAAAAATTGTTATAGACCTCATTACCAAGCTGGTCTCTCATGTCCACTCTGGTGAACTGTACATTTTGGGTGATTTTAACCTTAATAGGCTGTCATCCTCAAATAACAAAGCCTGCTCAGACAGTGGCCGTCAACCTCACCCAGTTGATACAGGAACCAACCCGCCTAAACACTAAAACCAACAATCACTTCCTACTTGACTTTGCCCTCACCTCACAACCACATAGGATTGTGCAGTCCGGCCTCCTCCCTGACACCCTAAGTGATCACCACATGATCTACTTTGTGCGCAAGATCCACAGACTCAAAGCTCCCCACAAAATCCTGCTCACTCGCGTTTATAGATCGCTTGACCTGACCTTCCCTGCTCCATGACCTCTTGCATATAAACTGGATGCTGGTTACCACAGCCACCAATGTAGATGAAGCCCCGAGTTCTTTCAATACCATTTTTTTAACCACTTGGAATTGTCATGCCCTGATGCAGAAAACCAGGGTAAGAGGTAGTCATCCTGCCGTGGGTTACCCCAGAACTCCTGGCTTGTCAAAGAGCATGGGACCAAGCCTGGTAGAAGCACAAATCCTCTAATCTCCCGTGCGACTACCAACATTACCGTACGCTTTGTAATTCGTGTACTAAGGCAGTCCAGCTAGCCAAGTCTGAACACACTCGGTCCAATTTCCAGTCCAATATAAATAATCCTAAGCTCTGGAATGTGATAAATGCCCCCTTCTTTCTCCGTAGCTCAACCACCTACCCCTATGATCAAGCAGAATAACTTACTCATCTGTGACCATATGGCTGTAGCTGAGTGCTTTAACTTGCACTTTACCACTTGTGCCTCTGGCCTCCTAGCCTCCCTCCCCCCAACAGCACCCTGCTCCCCTTTTTCTTCTAGCAGTGACCCCCCCACCTCAGCCTCTTCAATCACTCCTACAGACATCCTTAACACTCTCCTTGCAATAAATTCCTCCAAGGGCCACTCCCTAGATGGCATTGATCCTAAGCTTCTATATCTCTCTGCTCCTGCCATCTCATACCCTCTGACTGTCTTCCTAAACCTGTCATTTGAGGCTGCTACTTGTCCCTTCAGCCTGGAAGCACGCAAAAGTCCTCCGCCTCCCCAAGGGTGGCGACCCCACATCTACAGGCAACTACCGTCCTATTCCGTTGCTTCCTACACTAGCAAAGCTACAGGAACACCTGGTTCTCTCTCAGCTCTCCTCCTTTCTTGACCACTCCTCCTCCTTCACTCCCTACTAGTCTGGTTTTAGGAAAAAATACTCTACCACTTCCTCGCTACTGAGGCTTACTGACTCCATCTCCTCTGGAATGGACGGTGGCCAGGTTATATCTGCTATCTTTGTCGACTTAGCCAAAGCTTTCAACACTGTCTCCCACACTCTCCTACTGAATACCCTCTCTTCAGCTGACCTTACCCCCTTAGCCATCAATTGGTTTAAGGCCTACCTAATTGGCAGATTGCAATCAGTTTGTATTGCCGACTCCATCTCCCCTACTCTCCCCATCAACACTGGAGTCCACAGGGTTCCGTGCTTGGCCCACTCCTGTTCCCTGTCTTTCTGAATGATCTCCCAAAGGTTTGCACATTTGCATCCATACATGTGTGTGTGGATGATACTGTCATATATACTTCTGGCAAATCCATCACTGACGTGACAACCAGACTCCAGCAGGCCTTCAGTAAGGTCCAGCTCTGGCTTAGTTCGCTTTAGCTATTTCTCAGTGCCAAAAAGACATGACCTTTGGCACAAGGTAGAGACTCACAAGGCTTACCAGTATGCCCACCTTCCACATCCTTGATGGGGCTTCACTAGAGGACACCTCTTCATTTCGATATCTTGGTGTATGGCTTGACCAACACCTCAGCTTCTCTGTACGTATCAACGCCATTCTAAAGAAACTGCACCCCAAGCTATGCGCCTTTTACAGAAACTGGAGCTGCATCCCACTCCCGGCAAGGCATGAGATTGTACAGAAGATAATCCTCCCTATATTTGACTATTGCGACATAGTCTACAGTGCCACTCCATTGTCCTCCCTAGCCAGACTGGACACCCTCTTTAACTCCTTCTGCCGCTTTACTCTTGACTCCTCTCCACTAACCCATCACTGTGATCTCTACCACTCTCTGTCCTTTCCCTCGCTTACCAACAGATGTACCCTGCACTCTGCAAAATTTATCTCGAAATACTGGCTTGGTTCTCTCCCCCCCCATTTACCTATTTGCCTCTCTGACCATCCCTCCCTTCCTCTACACACTGAGATCTTGTGACATGGGGATCCTTGCTGCCCTCGCCTGCTTACGTAATGCAGGCAAATGGGTTCTCCTACCGCCTCCCTAGATTATGGAACTCCCCCAGATTTGACACTCATTTCTACTGTCTTCTAACTGCCACCCTATACAACTATCTATCCATGAACTGGAGGCAGTATAGCGCAGTGGTTAAAGGCTCTGAGCTGCAAATCTGGTGACATCCAGCAGACCAGACCTGGGTTTGAATCCCACAGCTTTCACTTGCATACTGTGTGACCCTGAGCAAGTCACTTAACTTCCCTGTGCTCCCAGGTCGCCCCTGTAAAAAAGCTTTCAGCTTAGTGTGCTACTCCTAGTTAAACAACTAAATAAAAAAAATAAAAAACTGCTCTTGCAATTGACATCCTCTTTACTGACCAGTTACTGTCCTTCTCACACATCCCTATCTGCTTCTTTTGTATAACAGTTGCAAGGGCCTAGTAACTCCATGGCACTCCGTGCTTCAATACCGCTACTCTTTTACAAAAGGTGCATATATGCCATGTGGGTGGTGCATGGCACCCACATGGCATATATGGACGTTTTGTAAAAATAACACCCGATATATTAAAATTGGAGATTTTAATTTCTCCTTACAAATAGGCAATAGAGAGGAAGAGGCAAAACCGCATCATTGTATTGCGGTATTTTTCACTGCGATCTCCCAGGGGGCAGAGCTCCGGTTCTCAATATGCAGGATGTATCCCCTGGAAAATTAAATTTTACAAGTGATCAGATATTTCTTGTATTACATATTGGGACTGGGGGGATCGGGTTGCTCGAGTCACAATCTATGCACCAATGGCTCGAGCATCTTAGGCAGTAGATCTCCTTTAAATCTTTCTGCTTTTTACTATTCTCCAAATAGCTCTTGTTACTACTAACTTCCACTTGTTGTTTATTGTAATTACCTGCAACTATATGTTTAAATTCATTACTGTATCTATCGTGTTGTCATTGCTGCTTTGTACTATGTTCCCCAATTGTTACCTTCCCCCCAGGAGTACCGTGAGACGAGTAACTTGTTGTTCAGTGTGTTTTTCCTGGTGAAACAATTTCAATAAATAAAGCTCTTACTGCATTTCAGCAGGTTTCTTTCAGCTTCCCGTGTTTTTTCCTGTCCCTCTGACTCTTACTGCTTGTGACTCAGTCCTACAAGTTACCTATTGCAAAAGCCCTCTGGAAGTAAGATAGTACAGTTACATGAGAAGTTACCGTAACAGTAGATCTTCAAGAGAAGCTCTTACAATAGGCAACCTTTTTCCCTCCCTCCTTCCCCTATTAGTCTGTAGCTACTTTTCCTTGAGCCTTTCTTGGCTCCAGGAGCCTCTTTCCCATTCTCCTGTCGCACTTCTTGGAGATCTCTGGTGGGGGAACTGGAGGGAGGATGTGGGGACTGCCCACTATATAGTGTCATGCTGATGTCGGTCACGTGATGTCAGGTGGGCGGTCCCCCGTCAGACACTGCTAGCTAAAGTTTCTGTGTGGTCCTGATGCCAGGGGGCGCAGTCCTGCAAGTTATTGCCTAATGCAAGAGCCTCTCTCGAAAACCTACTGTTACGGTAAGTTCTTACGTAACTGTACCATCTTCGAGAAGAGCTCTTGCAGCAGGCATGCTTTCCCTCCCTCCTTCTCCTCATTTGGAAGGTATCTTTTCTTCTCCCTTTTGGGGATGTAAGAACCTCCTCGGTTCCTCATCCTTCATGCAGCTGGGTCTCCGGCAGGCGAACTGAGGTGGTACCGGGGGACTGGCTTGTTACACCATGGGTGATGTCGGGGGTGGGGTCAATGTCAGGGGCTAGTCCCCCTCCTTAGACTGCTAGCTAGAATTTTTCCGTGGGGTTCTAGTGCCTGGTGGCATAATCCTAATGGTAATAGCCTGCTGTAAGAGCCCTTTTTGAAGATCTACTGTTACGGTAAGTTCTTACGTAACTGTACTTTCTGGATTTAGGAGCAGACTACAACCTGGAGTCGCAGGTTCTGTGCTGGCTGGGTGCACTGTGGAGGCAGCATGCTTGAGATTGAGCAGCTGATCATTCACTGACATTCTGTCTCAATGAAATGTACAGTAAGATGGCCACCTTAAGGTAGAGGGGTCATGGGATAAACAGTACAATAAAAAAGATACATTAATGTTGCACTAGAAAGCATTGCTGCTCTTGTTGCAGAAAGAAACATTTTTCAAAACATTAACAATATGTCTAAAAAGAGCATGTCGAAGTTTGAAAACCTGTGTTGATGTTTAATTTTTTCTCTTTCTGTTACAATGCTTCCCCAGCAAGGACAAGTTTGGAAGGTTTGCAAAGCTTTTTACCTTCCCTCTGCCCGCTGCCCGCTATCAAACCAACCTCATTCTCCATAAATTCTCTTGCTCTGTTTCACTCTCTCTCTTTCTTTGTCTCTCGTAGCTCACATTTAGCTGTAGAAATCAATGAAGAGAAGGCCAGCTAAAATTAACTGTCACTATTATTCCTTGCTACACTGAATTACAACCTTTGAAATTCACAGTATACAGTTTATAGCTCCTTGTGGAGCACTTTTCCTTTTTTATAGATCTCAGCTGGGATATTATAGCAAATATAATTAATATCTTAACTCTGCCTAGAAAGAGTATCGCGTGACATGTCCTATATTAAAAAATGCGTGTTTGTAAATAGCAGTGCCACAGGGCTAGGCCTAGAAAACACATGCACACACACACACACTGCAGCTAAAGGTAACTCCCCCACTACTCTCAAACTTTATTAAACTGTTTTTTTTTTCCTACTTGAGATTGAAAAGAGACCACTTATTAGAAACAGAACTATTCCTGCTGAATTGGGGTTTGCTGTGACTGCTCCACTTAGTTCAGACAGCTAGTCAAGGAAGAACTGTTTTTAGTTAAACATTGAGCAGACCAGCTCAGATATAGAAAGGGTGGTTTGCACATTGATTACGCTGTCCAGTATCAAGAAAAAGCACCATCTTCCTCAATAATTTAGTTAAAAAAAGGGGGGGGGGGCTAAATATTTAACCAAGATCCTGTTAATCCCAGTAGAGCTCAGAGAGTTGAGCTGCACTGTCCATAGTAAAGCTGAGGGGGATCGATGCCTTTGTTGTTGCGCCTAAAAGTACTGCTTCCCTGCGAATGTGAAAGGCATTCTACTTGTCCAGTAAGACGAAAGGTTTTTTTGTATGAAACAATTAACTGTATGTTACGTTTATTCTCGCATATCTACAAGGCGCTGCAGTGCATGCATACAAGCTTTAGTTTATGTTCTGGGAGTTGCACACGGGCTCATCTAATGCTGCTACAACCACAGCCGACTGTTACCATGACAAAGAAAAGCCAACAGTGCACATTTAACTGCAGGGCCTTAGTACCCTAGCTACTACCCACTAAAGCCCATTTGCTATCACTGAACTGTTTTTTAAAGAAAGAACAAAACCTTTTTAAATTAAACACCCGCTTTATATATTATCTGAATCAGTATTATCTGAATCAGTGCCTAATACACATCAGCTTTTTCATTATTTCATTGTAGGACATAAAACAGCAACTCCAGAACTGTGTTTTTATTGAACTATTTTACATATTGGGCAGTTCACAGTCTGTCTTTTTGTAAATGACACCTGTTGCAAATAGTACTGCTCTTTGTGAATAATAATATAACTTCGAGAAGAAACTCCTTTCTTAAGATTAACTCTTCAGTGGATTCAATATTCTTGCACTCCGAAAAAATGAATGTAAAGATGTTATCAGTGTTTAAGCCATTAGATCTTCAGGAATAGTCGGTCCATAAAAGATCCAATGGTTAAAACACAGACTACCTTTATGTTCTGTTTTCAGTGCTTGTTTATTTTAACCCTTTTAGTCGCAGCCCACCCAGTCATTTAGTGTCCTGTTTTTGTACTTCAGTTTTCTTGCTAACTCACGTGGGCTTGGGCTTCTATAGCATTATCAAGCTGCAGCTTACCACTTTTAGAGATTGTGAAAAAGTTGTTGACACATTTAAAGGTTGCTGTAGAGTTGTATCCTTTTCAAGGTCTACAAAATGAGATCATAATTTGGCAATAGGAAAAAATAAAAGTAATAGATTTGCTGTGAAACAAATCAGCATGAGAATGACGAAGATAATGTGGAACAGAGCAATAGTAGGGTTTTAGCATACTCACTTGATTATAAGAATAACGGTGCTTTACTGCTGCAAGTAGTTTAGTATGCACCTGAACTGAACACATGGCCCTACAGTTGAGAGTAGAGAGAAGGGTATTAGGCAGATTTAAAAAATGCATAATGCTAGACTGGAAAAAAAAAATAGAAATTAAAAAATAAGTTGTGAACACATACTAAATAGAGTATTGATATTTGTTGTTTTTGAATCAGCTTAGCTATTTAGAATAAATAAAAATGACTTGATCCTAATGCTTATGTTACAGAAATGCTAGGGAAGAACAGAAACTGTTTTTTAACCTTTTAATTGATAAATTAGCCATTCGCTCTAGGATTGTTATCTATATAGGGTGAAAAATCGCTTCTGGAAATATGTATTTACTGGTTACCAACTAACTCAACAATAGTAATTATATATAGTAGCAACACACGAGCAATGATCTGTAATCAGCACAAGAATCTGAACATACTAAAAAAAAAAAAAAAAAATTAAATGTCCTTAAAAACATGGACTGCTTGCAGCACTACTTCAGTTGTGTAGCAGTCATGACTTTGTGATTCAATTCCCCTGCAGTGTTTAGACGTGTGAACTGTTTTTAGCTGCTGAAACAAAAGTATTATCTTGGATGCACACGGGAAAGAGAAAATAATGTTAGAAACACCTGTTGACCATGATCCCTTCTGCAGGAATGATTTGTAAAGGAAACTGTAATACCAGTTTGTTCATTTGCTGTGCTTGCCTATTCCTTTATGGATTATCCTTGAAGATTCATCCTGGTCAGAGTAGAATTTCTAACTTGTATTTTCTATTTTTAGCGTTCATTCAACGTAACCGTTTTGTTTGGTTTTCAGCCCACGCAATAACACAGCAACCCCCCCCTTTTTTTTTTTCTAAACGTTGGTAGTCTGCTTGTTCTTTTTTCGAGGAAGCAGTACTTTTTTTTTTCTCCCTACCCTAATACAATAATTCAGAATGCTTTCTAAAAAGTCACTATTGACCAGATGGAAAAAAGTGCATATGAATTAATATAATATGCTTATGTAGCGAGAAATGCTTTAACTACATTAAGTAGGACCAAGAGAATTCTGTTTAATTCCAGATAGACTTAACAAGGATTTTGACACCTGCATTTGACTGGCATAAAAGCTGATGTCACAGTGCAGACGAGAGACTTGTCTCACAGCAGCCTTTGGCTTGCTTGGCATCTCACACGGATGCATGCGCTGTAGAGAATAGGCCAATGAAATGAAAAGGCAAATGCAGTTAGTTCAGCTTAATTTGTGTATCTTAAGTGCACCCTTTCTAGGCATGCTTCAGATGCTTTTTGCATTTCTTTCATCTAAGATGCAGCCCACATACACCATCAAACATGAACAGCACTACCTCAGTTTTCCTTTTAATGTGGTTGAATTTTACAGCAGTTCATTAGCTTCAGATGATAACCGCTCTACCTCACAATCTTTAAAGTAAATGAAAATTCACCTGTTTCGTCCTGTAGGATTGAGCTTTAACCCCTTACTGCTGTTTTGCACTAACTGCCTTGAAACTTCCCATGCAGTTCTTTTAGTACAAGAACATCTCTGTACTCTATCTCCCATTGCATAATCTAGCTGTGACAATCCCTGCACCTTGCCTACTCATTTTTATCACCTGCTCACTGACAGCAACTTTTTTTTTTTTTAGATAATTCTTTTGTTTGCTTAATCTAGCCTAGAACAATAAATGGACCATTGCTGAGCCTATCGTGATTTATTCGTTGTGCTCTCTCTCTTTTTTTCTGTAGGCATGTGGGGATCCCAAAGCAAAGCCATCCTACCTAGTCGACAAAAACTTAGAATCTGCAGTAAAGTTCATTGTCAGAAAATTTCCAGCTATAGAAACACGCAACAATAATGTAAGTGGAACATTCTGAAATATTATCTCTCATACTGTGATTTGATCTGTGAAGTGTGTGTGAGGTGTATGCTATATTTTATTGTCTAAAGCATAATGAGAAGCAGTAGTCTCTTTATCAGTTCAGTGATGGAACTGGACATTCCCATTTCCCCTCATGTAGTGTTAATTGTTCTGTCTGATAAATTTGCCCATTTGCCAGATGTAGGAACCAGAAGATCACAAGTGTTATATTTGCTCAGGTCTCAAAACTGCAGATTGACACCTGACAATTTCTTAAAGAAATCTCAATCCCCGATCTGTTACAAGTGAAATATGGACCGCTGCATCTTCCTATTAATAGTTGGTGTCAAGATGTGTGAGCTGCATCAGACAATATATTGTGTTTTATTTTTTTTATTTAACCATAAGAACAGTTTTTAAGGTGCAGATAAACATCATTGTAACATGGCTAAGATGGAGAAAACTATTTGACTGACTGATGAACATTCCAACGAGTGAAATCATTTTTAATCATTGTGGAATTTGTTACATAATAAAAATCTCTTATTTTAAACTGAAAAGAAACCAATTTTCATTGAGGATATCTCGTCCATTGGGCTACACTTTTGGTACAGCAAACCGTCAGCCTCAGGACCACTTGGAAACTTTTGCTGGCTGGGGGCCACCCACAGTAACGTGTATTGTCGATGCCTGCATAATCCTAGGTAGCCACATTGCTCATCAGTTCTTTCTTCTACTGTTGACTACTATTTGGACCTGCTGAGAAACACCATTGTCTCTTTGACTTTATTTTTTTTAACTTTGCTTTAACTTGTCAACGTTGACCTTTTATGCCACCACCGAAAGAACCTTTATTTAAGTTTTGTACCTGCGCTTTCAAGACCTACAAGGATGACGCTCACACAGTTTGTGTTTGCTGGTTGAGTCTGTCCCACGGCAGCAGGGTCTGCAAGATCTGCCAGGCAACAAGAAGATGCCACAAGAAGGCTCTAGAAAACTTAATCACCATTAAGGCCATGGAAGCTTAAGCCAAGGCATTGGGCTACAAGCTCTCGTTTCCCTCTCTTGACTGTATCTGCGCGGGGAACTCCCCAATATTAGGTGACATTGATGCCGCCATGGTCATCAAGGACTAAAGACAAAGATGAGGAAAACCAGTCGTTGGAGTCCACCTCTTCTGGTCATTACCACAAGAATGAAGCTCCTGATGGAAGATTTCAATAATAAAAATATGGAATTTTTGGAGGTTCCCACTGCACCCTTCTTTGTAGTTCCTTCTGTATATCCTACCTTTTAGTATGCTACTTGTGCTGCCTGGCATAGACCTAATACCTTCCTTTTAGTGCCTAGTAGGCTGATAAACAGTACCCTGCTCTCTCTGTTAAGCCTTAGTATTCTTCCCAGGCTGAAACAGATTCTGTGGTTACTGTGAATGCTCATGACCACTCTAAAACCTTTAAACACATGAACACTTTGCCTCCTGCAAAAAATTCAGGAGGCTTGATGTTGCGGGCAAAAGAACTTATGCCTCTGCATCCTTAGGCCTAAGAATTGCTAATTGCAAGGCATACATGATTAAATATCAGACTAGCCTGTGGAAATCTGCTGTGTCTACCATTCAGGCTCTGCCTGATGGTGCTTGCAAGACTGACTTGTTTAAAGCTGCCTCAGTTGGTGTGGTTACTGGAAGGCATATGTAATGCTCTGCATATGGTGCTTCTACCAAAGTTGCTGCCTCAGGCATATGCAGTTGGAGATATTCCTCACTTTGTGTAGCTGGATTTGCTTTTGATGTACAACAGGCTATGCTCAATGCCTCCTTTTAGAGGCTCCAGACTATTTGGAAGTGTTGTTAAATTTTCTACATGAGCTTCAGTCTTCTAGAATGACTTTAAGGTTACTCAACTCTCTGACCCCTTAACCTGCCAGAGGGTGTTGTAGGGGCACATTTCACAGACCTGCTACCCGTCATGGCCATGCACAAAACCATGGTGGTGGTCTCTTCTTTCCTAATGTTCATACAAAATCGCCCTTGGTATTTGCTGACTCCCCTCTTCCTCCCTCAATCACTGTTACCACTGAAGGTGCAGGTGGGGGATCTAGTTTCATCTGCCAGAGTGGAGGGAGGTCATGAGAGTTGAGTGGGTCCTGGAAATATTGGAAAAGGGGCATGCTGTGGAGTTGCTGCCTACCCCTCCAGTTCATCCTGTGCTTCCTTGGCATTATCCTCTGGAGCACTTGTCCCTTCTGTGAGAGGAGTTTCAGTCACTTATACACAAGCAGCTCATCAAATCTGTTCCTCCCCAAGAAAAAAAAGGATTCTATTCCAGATACTTCATGGCTGCCAAGTGGATGGGAGATCTGAGTCCTGTGCTGGTCCTCAGAAACTGTTCATCGAATACAAAACATTTTGAATGGTGTCTCTTCAGGCTGTCATTCTCCAGCTAGAAAAAGGGGATTGACTGTGTGCCCTAGACAGGAAGGAAGCATATCTTCATATTAGGATTCACAGGTGCCACAGGCAGTTTCTCCACTTCATGCTGCATGGCAGCCATTATCAGTTCCCGGTCTTTTATTTTTATTTATTTGCACATCGGTTTACAACCCTTGAGCCAGAGGCTCATTTCCAAAGGTACCTCGTCACATAGAGGACAAATACAAGTGCAAGCATTCTCGGTTCCAGGATATAGGTTACATAGTTTGCAGGCACATGTGATAATGAACATGACAAATACATATACAAGCATTATAGGTTCCTGGATATGGGTTACGTAGATAGTAAGCACATGTGATAAAGACAGTTATACAGAGAAGCCAGTTTGGTTACAATGGCGCATACTAGTATGACAGTAAGAGCAGGCAACAGAGTAATAGCAGTTTAATCAGAAGGGGTACATACTTGCACGGAGAAAGGGCAAGCAACAGGAATAATGGCAGTACAAACAGAAAAGGAGTAAGATTTAAAGAGGTGTGGCAAGGATGCTGCCCAGCGGGCATTGTCAGGGCACAGAGTGTTGCGCCTCAGATTATAGACAGGTGCAACTACGTGTGTTGAATAGCTCGCTTCTGAGTGCAGTTTTGAATTTGGAAATCGTGGGGGGGCATCCGAGATGGAGAGAGGGAGCGAGTTGTACCAGGATGGGGCTCTATGGCGGAATGACCTCTGTCCATGGGAGGTCCTAGATCTTGGTACCAGAGAAGTGGCCTTGCAAGAGGTCCGTGTATAGACCAAGGGTTGGGCTAGGTGGAGGGAGGCTGTCAGCCCGGGCGGGGATAGCCCTAGAAGAGTTTTTTTTTGCTATTAGGCAAGTTTGATATCGCAGTCGTTCATCTAGGTTCAGCAGTGTTGCCATATCATAGAGCTGGCACGAATGTGTGAGCCTAGGGGCCCCAGTGATTAGCCTGCATGTCTTATTTAGGATGAGGTGAATTTTATTGAGGGCAGTTGTGTCGGCAGAACCGTAGACCGGTAGTCCATAGTCAGCCAGGGATAATATGGAGGATGTCACCGCAAGCCGGAGGGCAGCGGGGGGGAGACAATTTTTGTAGCGATATAAGATACCTAGCCGCACATTGGTAGCTGAGGCAAGTGCATCAATGTGGGTGTGGTAGGTGAGGGCTGAGTCAAAGGTGACCCCAAGGTACTTGTAGGAGTGGACTTGCTCTAGTGGCTATTTGGAGCAGGGGAGGATATGGAGTGGGAAGTTGCTAGCTTTGTTTTGGGGGTGGACAAAGAGCATTGTTTTTGTTTTTTTGAGATTTATGACCAGTCTGTGCTCTTTAAACCAGGTTTCGACATCATTAAAGGAAAGTTGCAGGGAGTCCTGGAGGGAGGTAGGGTTATGGTGGGTGGCAAAGATGACGGTGTCATCTGCATACAGCAGAATTTTCCCAGTGCATGCACTGGGCAGAGTGTTAAGGTAGAGTGAGAAGAGTAGGGGTCCCAGGAAGGAGCCTTGAGGAACCCCTGAGCAGATGGGACAAGTTTTGGAAAGTGTCCCATTAATTTTGACACGCTGGGAGTGGGCAGATAGGTAGCTGGTGCACCAGGCGAGTGGCCCAGTAGCGAAGCCAGTGTGGCAGAGGGCATCCAGCAGGAGGGGGTGGGAGACAGTGTCGAAAGCCTTCGAGAGGTCGATGAACACTGCCCCGGCTAGGGAGCCAGAGTCAAGGGAGGAGTGTAGGAATGTTGAAAATTCAACTAGTGCAGTGCCGGTACTGTGTCCTGCATGGAAATCGTGCTGTTCAGGGCAGAGGATGTTGTGTTTGGTCTTGCCCTTTGGCTTATCCTTAGCACCACTGGCTTTTATCAAATGCTTAGTAGTTGTGGCAACAGCCCTTTGGAGGGAAGGGCTTTGTCTTTTCGAGTATCTGGACGATTTGTTCCCGAAGGCCCCATCCGGGGAAGTGGTTCTGTACACATTGTCCAGAACAAGAGATTTGTTCAGGGAACCAGGTGTTATGGTAAATGTACCAAAATCCATACTCATTCCTTGTCGGTGCCTCCCGTATATTGGTGTGGTGCTGGACATGGCAGTGAGCAGTGTTTTTCTGCCTGAAGACAGGACAGAGGCTGTTGCCCAGGCCTATGATACACAGGAGCCTTTATGTGTCCACTCTGACGATGCTATGTTTCCTGGCAGAAATAGCTGCTGCCACCATTATGGTTACCTTTGCCAGTTTCCACATGCACATACTACATTGGACTTTTCAGGTACTGTGGAATCAGCTGACGAATGAGCTGTAACAAATGGTTCTCATCATGTCCCCTCTCTGCCGTGCTCTAGTATGGTGGATGGACTGCCAGCATCTGTTGCAGGGCATTCCATTCTTCCCTCCACTCCTGTGCAGATGCCTCCATGTCTGACTGGAGTGCTGATCTTGGATCTTTTAAGATCCAAGGGTCGTGGACCAGTCTAGACTCTGCTCTTCATATCAGTGTCCTGGAAATGTAAGCTGTTCTGGTTGGTCTCCAGGCTTTCCAGGAGCACCTCATCCCCAGTCCCTTACTGATTCAAACAGACGTCAGTCTCGCCGGCGCAGTGGCAGGGTGTCCACTTGCAGTGGTGATATCCTAGGTTCGAGGACTGACTTGGGAGTCGGTGGGTTGGCCAATGGGAGAAGGATCAAGCATTCTGGGGGATGAGGAACAGTGCTCAGCACTTTAAGGACCCTTGGCGGAGGTTGGGGGTACTGTTGCAGCCAGCACCATTACTTAAGGGTGGCAGGGCAGACGCTGGACATCATTGCATGTCCCCACCCCCAGGGATCCAGCATTCACAAAAAAGCCGACCCCTGGGTATGACGCTCTGCGCCGTCACCCTCCCCACTACCACCAATGACCCGACCCAGAAGGTGAGCCAGGGCTTACCTACGGTGTCCATTGGGAGAGGGAGCCCGGCTGGCCGCCCCACCAAGGGGGGCAAGCCTTGGCATGGGAGGACAGCAGATGGAGCAGGGCTGACCTCCGAATGGAAGATCAGGGGCAGGCACCCAAAAAAAAAAAAAGTCGGTGTCATACACTACATAAACAGGCTTTCCAGGAGCACCTCGGTCGCAGTCCCTTGCTGATTCGAACAGACAATGTCAGTGACATACACTACATAAACAAGGAAAGGGGCACTTGCTCTTCTCCTCTGTGTAGATACGTGATGTGAGTGTGGCACTGGGCAATGTCTCATTGGCTTCAGCTATGTTTCTCCTAGGTGTCCAAAACATCTTAGCAGACAGGTGAAGCAGGTCTCAATCCCAGGTACACGAATGGGAGCTGCTGACCTCCATGTTAAAATTCTTGGCAAAATTGGGTGGTCCAGAGTTAGACCTTTTTGCATTCCCACACAATGCAAAACTGCCATGTTTATACTTGCTTGCTCCAGGGCATGGAGTTGTTGGCAAGATGTGTTTACCACCTCTTGGAAAGGGAGGTTCCTTTACACCGTTCCTCCAGTTCCTCTTTTTCCGAGGGTTCTGCTCAAACTGCAGGCAGAGCATGCCACCCTAATACTGGTGGCTCCCTTCTGGACTCGCCAGACTTTATTTCACTTCTGCAGCATCTGACAGTGGAACCTCCTGTTCAGCTCCCCTTTTGTTGGGGCCTGCTGTCACAGGCTCGGGGGGGTCCTTGGTCTGTCCAGACCTCAGGTCCCTTTATCTGCATGCTTGGTGCTCAAAGATGTAGCCGTTGCTCATTTTGGGGTTTCACCCCCAGGTGTCCAATGTCTTATATGTGGCTAGAAAGTCTTCTACAACACACAGCTGTTCTTTGAAATGGAAGTGCTCCTCCACTTGGGGTGCTTCCCATTATGTGGACCTGTCTACTTGTCCTGTGAATACTGTCCTGGACTGCCTTGTGTGCCTGTCTGACTCTGACCTCCTGTACTCGTCCATTGAGGTGCACTTGACTGCAATTTTGGTGTTCCATGCCCCTATTGAGGGGTGCACAGTGGCACAACTAGAGGTGTTCTCTACGTTTCTAAAGGGTATTCTGCATGTGCCTCCCGATTTAAGTCATTCTGCCCTGGGACCTGAATTTTGTACTTGAGAAATCGACTCTGGCTCCGTTTGATCGTGCTGTGACCTGTGAGATGTTTCCTTTCATGGAAAACACTGTTTTTGGTCACCATAACTTTTTCTTAAAGGATTTCCAGGCTTCATGGGCTGATGCTTGAGTCGTGTTATTTGATTTTCGAAAAGGTCTTTGTGGACCAGTCCTCATTTTTTGTTTAACATGGTGTCTGATTTTAGATTAAATCAGACCATATATCTTCCTGTGTGTTATCCAGTGTGTGCAAACAAGGGTGTGCAGCATTCGTCTGTACACTTGATGTACACAGAACACTGTGTTTCCATCTTGTTTGCTCTAAGGATTGCAGAAAGTCCTCTCAGCTTTTTGTTTTGTTTACCCCTGGGAAAGAGGGCGCTCTCCTGTGTCTAAACAGTGCCTTTACACATGGCGGGCTAACTGTATGGAATTTTGTTATAGGAAGTACTGTAAGGAACTTCCCGGTGCGGTGCATGGCCACACTACACATGGTATGGCCCCTTCTGTTGCTTGCTTTCAGAAGGTTTCTACAGCTGACATATGTGCTGCTGCTGCTGCCACATGAAGCACTTTGCATACTTTCACTATGCACTGTGTCTAGACATGGTCTGTCATAGACACGCTGGCTTTGGTCTTACGGTGTTGCAAAGGCCTTCTGTCCTGATTGCATAGCAGACTTTGCCATCCTCCTGGGTACCTTCTGTACTAAACTGCAGATAGAGATGCCCCAAATGGCTGGATGTGCTGAGATACAAGCAAGAGACAACCAAAAACACAAACATACCTGCACCATCCACCACCTTAAATAAAGCACATTCAGATGAGAGTAGACTTATAAATGATAGTTTAATTCATAAAGCGCCATGACACCACAAACCTCACAACGAGGATGCCACTCTCATCTGAATGTGCTTTATTTGAGGTGGTGGACGGTGCAGGGATTTTTGTGCTTTTGGTTACCTTGTGTACTACTTGGGAATCGTTCCATAGGTGTGGCCCAATGGAGGAGATATGCTTGATGAAGATAGACCAGTTACTCTCTGTAACAGTAGATCTTAAACAGAATCTCCTCCACTAGGCCACAGCGCACCCACCCTCCTTCTCTCTTTCCGAGATATGTTAGCAAGTTTGTCCACTGCCCTGTTTAAAGGTGTCCATAAGTGCCTTATGCTACCAGTCCCATGACTCTCCTTGTGCCTGGTACTGGTCTGGTCTCCTTTTTTTTTCAATGCAAGATACCCTCCAAGCTCATCTCCGGCAGGGAGGTGAGGAGTGTTGCTGCCACCCTCGATTATATAGGTGCTGATGTTGCACATCATCATGGACAGCCCCCGGCTAGCAAAGTAGTCTGAGTGGTCCTGACACTGACTGCTTACAGTTCCAAAGATGTGGCCCAATGGAGGAGATTCTCTTGAAAATCTACTGTTAAAGTGAGTAAATGTTCTTTTTTTATTAATGTTTTTTTCTCTACTCTGTATTTTAATATTGGCATATAGTTATGGCCCCAAAACACACATACTACTTTGGTGTATTTGAAGGTCAGTCCTGTTGTTTACGTAAGCTCATCTGTATAGTGTAATAGTTAAAGACGGCAACACAACAGGGGCTAAAACAGGAGTACACAGTAGTATGGGCAATCTGTACACCAACATTTTATATACAACAAACAGCTTTAAGTAATACAGTTCACATGATATCAGTGCAATTTCAGTGTACTATGTTCTCCATCTCTAAGCTGACGTTTATTGAAGTTGTATTGGATGTGCTGCCATTACTTGTACAGTATGTAAATAATGTCATTTCCACATTGTTTTTTTGTGAATATTAAAGGAATTAACACATTTTGAAAAAATAAATACAGAATTTAAATCTACATTTAAAGTACAGTGATCGTTTTAAATTGTGTCTGAGTTGTACCACTACAGGTTCCAAGTTTTTCAGCAGGATCTCTTCATTCTAGCCTCACGGAGGGATTTAACTAACTAGTTTTGACAGGAATCAGATGTGTCAGAGTTTAATGCATTAGTCTATTGATATACTGCAATGAGTGGATACTTATATTTGTTACACTCCCCCTATGAACTAAGTATGCCCTCAGAGGTCATGCATGCCATACCCTATTGTTTTATTTGTACAGTTTTTCCTTGAATCTTTATATGTTGTCTCTGTTTTATTAAGTTCTGTGGGTATTCTTTAAGCAATCAGGAAGTCGGAGCCCCAAGTTGATCGGGCCATGTGACTGCAGTGTACATACAACGTGATGATGTAATTAAAGTGAGACCTCTTGCAAGCAGTAAAGAAACCCTATGGGAGCCTTATACTAACTGTCTTGAGATGAGTGATGTGTGTTGACCTGATCATCTGTAACGATATTGAACTATTGCATAATTCTTATGCACAAATTCAATATCAATATAGATGATAAGGTCAACATATAGTGCACGTCTTAGTTAATATAATGCTCCCATAGGGTCTTTTTTTTTTTTTTTTTACCATGAGTGAGATATCTTACTTCAGTTACATCATTATGTTGCATGTACATCGCGGTCACATAGTCTGATCAGCTTGGGGCTCCTAGAACTGCTAATGTTAAAATTGTCCCTCCCCTACTTGTTCCCTATTTATGTCACTGATGTCTACTGCCGTTCTGGTACTCCTGCCACAACTGTCACCGACCTTATAAGTCACCTAGTCTCCCTTGTCCCCTCTGGTGAACTTTACATCATGGGAGATTTTAATCTCAACTGGCCTGCTGCCTTGCCCAACAAACCTCGCTCAGAGATAGCAGCCTTAAATCTCTCCCAGGTCATCACGGAGTATACACGTACTAACCACAAGACCATCACTCCCTAATTGACTGGGTGTTCACCTCCCACCTTCACCGTGTTCTCAAAGCTGGCCTACTACCCGACTGTATATGCGACCATCACATAACCTACCTAGTTCGTAAAATCCATCACCCAAAAATCCCCCCCTAAATTTCTGGTACAACGCTCCTATAAATCGCTAAATCTTACCCCCCTACTGGAAGACCTAGCCCATGCCAACTAGGGCCCAAACATTAATAATGTTAATATTGACGACTCTCTTACACATTTCTGAAACACATTCCTTAACGTCTGGGAAAAACACGCCCCCTGTGCAGCGTATGAGGGTTTGAGGGAACCACCTACCTTGGATTTCCCCTGAGCTAATAATGTGCCAAAATGCCTAAGACAAGGCGTGGAAAGTTTACAAATCCTCTCTCCTCCCTAGTGATATCATCTACCACATTCTCTGTAATAAGTGCACTAGGGCCACCTGACTAGCCAAAGCTGAGTACTTTAGCTCCACCCTCAATGCCAATCTAAGTAGGCCATCCAAATTTTGGAAAGTCATTCACTCCCTTTTCTCTCCCCCTTCGCATAACCCCACCCCCTTACTGGTCTCTAACGGCACCCCTCTCTCAGACCCACTCATAGTTGCCTCAGAGTTCAGTACTTACTTCACCACATGTGCTTCCACCCTCCTGGACTTCCTGCCCACCGTTGCTCCTCTTGGCACTCAAGCAGAATCTCCAAAACCCCACAGACCGGACACCTTCTACTTCAGAAACATCTCTCTTACTGAGGCTCTAAATGCCTTACGTACCCTCAACCCTTCCAAGGGCAAGTCCCCCAATGGGCTGGACTCCAAACTACTCTACCTATCAGCCCCTGCCATTGCATCTCCACTAGCAGACCTTCTAAACCTCTCGTTTGCCACTGCAACTGTTCCTATGGGTTGGAAACATGCCATTGTTATTCCTCTGCCTAAAGGTGGTGACCCCACCTCCACGGTAAACTACTGGCCCATCTCTCTCCTGCCTGCCCTTGTGAAACTCCAGGAACACCTAGTACTCTCTCAACTTTCTAACTTCCTTGCTGAATCCAACTTCTTCACACCCTACCAGTCTGGATTTAGAAAGCACCACTCTACGGCCACTTCCCTATTAAGGCTCTCTGACTCCATCCTATCTGGGATGGTCAAAGGGATCACTTTAGTCATCTTTGTCGACCTAGCCAAAGCGTTCAACGCTGTCTCCCATCCCCTGTTGTTATCCTGCCTCTCTGCAGCCGGCCTATCATGAGTCTGCCTTCAACTGGTTCAGAGCCTACATGTTAGGCAGAACTCAATCTGTAAGAATCGCAGATTCCACCTCTCCTCCGCTCCCTGTTGACACTGGTGTCCCACAAGGATCCGTACTTGGCCCTATCCTTTTTTCCATCCTTCTCAATAACGTGCCACAAACCTGTTCATCTTCCTCTATTCACATGTACGTAGATGGCACAGTCCTATTTACCTTTGACTGGACACCTGTGGAGGTTGCTACCAGCCTTCAGGCTGATTTCAATAAAGTTCAGCTCCAGTTTAGTTCCAACCAATTCTCCCTCAATGCCAGAAAGACAGTTTCCATTTCCTTTGGCACCAGGCAGAGACTATCCAGGCTCACTACCCTCCCTAACTTCCACACCATTGATGGGACTGTCCTTGAGGACTCAACTACTTTTAGGTACCTAGGGGTCTGGCTCGACCAACACCTATTCTTCTCTGCTCATGTCAGCACTATCCTGAATAAACTGCGCCTGAAGCTCGGCGCTTTTTACAGGAACCGCAGTATCCTCCCATTAACTGCAAGATGTGAAATTATGCAGAAAATGATCTTACCTACTTTCAGCTACTGTGATGTAGTCTGCAGTGCCGCTCCCAAGACCACTCTGTCCAGACTGGATCCCCTCTTCAGTGCTTTCTGCCGCTTTGCCCTCGATGCCCCCACTCGCGCCCATCACTGCGAGCGCTGCCGATCGCTGGCCTTTTCCCTCTTTGGACAACCGCGCCTACTCCATAGTGCTAAATTTGCCTCGAAATTCTGGCTTGGTTCCCTTCCACCCTACCTTGCCTACTCTCTATCATCCCTGCCTACCCCCTCTCATGCCCTCAGGTCATCCGACTCCAGGCTACTGTCAGTCCCTCACTGGCGGACCTCAGCGGGCCAATCTGCCTTCTCCTACTACCTCCCTAAAGTCTGGAACGACCTCCTGGTCCAAATCTGCCACTCCTCTTCAAATTACTCTCTATCCGCCACCCTGTCAAACTTCTACATGGTAAATTGCTTGTGTAACTGACACCCCTTATCCATCTACTCCCTCCACAGATTTTCCTACCAATCCCCAGGCAGCTTTACCAGCGGCATTAGCTATTGCTATGAATATTGGCTTATACTATCAACCTACGCACTTCACTGCTACGCACTTACAATCCTGTTGTCACGGTCTACTAGGTTGTCTCCACTGAGTAGTGTGGCAATCCAGTTCTGTAAATCTCTGTATTGTTGCAACCTAATCCATTTGTGCCAGTTGTCAATGTAACCCAAATTACTTGATATGCTGCTAGTCCTTGTACATTGTAACCTATAATTCATGTTACACTGTGTATAATTCTGCTGTCCCTCTGTAACCCCCCCAGTCACAGCGTGAGACAAGCATCCTGATGCTCAGTGTGCCTTTCCTGGCGAAACATTTCAATAAACAAATAAATTAAAAAAAAAAAAAACTTCCTGATTGCAGGAAAATAAAAACTTTCTGAAAAGGTATAAAACACACTTATTTCAAGGTAACTAATTGCAGTATTTAAAAGTACTCCCTTTTGGCTACAGATACACATGAGGGTTTTGTTAATGGTAAAAGCAGTAAAAAAAAAAAAGGTGTTGGGTATCCTCTAAGTGGCATGGGGTTGGACCCTGGTGCAGATACCAGTGGAGAAAGTGGGTAATATATAGTGATGGCTAACATAGTTCTGGAAATAATTGCAGAGAGCTGTAATAGAGCTTGTTAAAGATAAGTTCCAAGATTTTAGTAATGATTTTTTAAATATATTAACCCATTACCTTATGCTGGCGATAGTCTTTTGAGGTAACAAAGGCATGTTTTTCATAAGTCTGCTGCAGGATGGAAGGAGTAGAAAATTATGCCCAACAGCCACTCAGCCGATCACTTCCACTTCTTGGTCTGCCAGCCCTGGCCCTTGCTCAGACGTTTAGTGATGTCTAACCAGGGAGAGCGTGGGGGCGCGCCACATACAAGCCAATGGAAGACATTTTCAGAGCTGTTTTATATTAATGAATGCTACCTTTGATATAAATGAAAGCCATCAGTTAGTTGAGCGATGGCTTTTATTTGTATCAAAGGTTGCTTTAGTTAATATAAAACAGCTCTAAAAATGTCTTCCATTGACTGTTAATAATTGCATCCTGCCTCCCTGATTAGACATTACTAAATGTCTAAGCGTGGAGTTGAGGCTGGCAGACTGGGAAGTGGAAGGATCGGTTGGCAGGCTGGTAGGCACAATTTTGATCCTTCCCCCTGCGGGACTTTACGAAAACATTCCTGTGTTGCCTCAAAAGACTATTGCCAGCAAAAGGTAATGGGTTTGCATATAAAAACCCATTATTAAAATCTTAGAACTTCCCTTTAACCTAGTGCAGTAGTAATGTACTTGTCCAAAGTTTTTTTTGGTTGTGGACTCATGGTTCCTCAGTTTGAGTTAGTGGGGAATACACTGAAGACATGATTACCGTGCATGAGTAATTAAGATGATGCATGCCAGACCTATGTATGCAACCTGTAGTCTGTCAAATATATAAATGTAATGTTGTGGTATGTTTTGTTTGTCACTGACTAAAGATGAGTAATAAAACTGTAATTTAAAAAAAAGAAAAAAGTTCCTAGTTCGATCAGTTACAATGTTTTACCTTTCTAGAAGTAATTGTCTTCAGAAGGGATTACGTTGGAACCGTAAGGGTTAGGAAGTTATATATGTTTTTAAATAAAAGCATGGAATCAGCGCTTCATGTTTGTTTGCTTATTTATTTAAAGAGATTTACTAGGAAAGGCGTACTACCCCATAAAACTCATTTCCAGATGTGTCCTGGGGGGAAGGGGAGTGAATAAATATATAAAAACAGTAAAAAGTGCAGTACTCTGATAAAGATATTGGAGAGGGAGGCAGGACATTAGACTATGGGCAGTTGCAGGTGGGAGAGGTGTGGATTTGGAGTAGCAAGGAAAGAGAGCATTTGGAGGTGGCAGAGTGAATTGTTAGGGGAAGAGAGTTCTAGATATTAGGAAGGCGGTAAGAGAAGCCATTCTGTCCCGCAAGGGATTTACGAGAAGGGAGTAGTAGTAAGCATGTACATCGAAATATTATCAATCTACATTTTTCCAGTGAGGGTGTAAAAACAAATTTAAAATACATTTTTTAAATGTTTTGATTTTTGGTTTACATTCAGCATAAACAAACTAAGAATGGCATCATTTTCCAAGGAATATTCCCTACCTAAAGTAGTGCGATTCTGTTACAAAAAAAGCCATTTCTCCTCGACCAACCCAGTAATCTTCCCGTGCTTTAAAAGTTGGTGAAAACATCGGAAGATAAAAAAGATAATCACAACCAAAACAATGTTCTGGCTAGTGCTGTACAAATCTGATTCTCACTCTGACCGCAATGGATTTAGAATGTGATGCTGAAATTGAGTGAAACATTTTTGCTGTTAGATTCCAGTAGAGGTAGCAACAGTCCAGTTTTCAGCAACATTTAGTACCTATATTGTGTAACGTCCAAACCCTTTTGGCTAATTTCTTTGAGGTTATTTGTGCAGTGTTTCTCACAGAAAGAAAACTAGTTGGGGCAGTGCTCTTTTAATGAGTTATAACATGTGACTGTGAAATCCTGCACTGTAGTTGGTAAAATCTGATCACTTCACCATGTGGTGATTTAGCTTGCCACGTGGCAGTGTAAACAACCTCTGTATCTTATCAATGCAAAAAGTAATAATCAGAAAATGCTACATGATTCTGTGGTAACAATGCAGTCACGTACTAGAAAGATAAACAGAACTAAACCATTGCAACGTGAACAGAGTTCACTTTTTAAACTCTTTTTAAAGTGTTCTGCTTCTTTCTTAAATTTTCAGGATAAGGCCATTTTATAAATGCGAGGTGTGCATTAAGTAAGAAATAACACACAAAAGGCCATGTAGTTATTGGGTAATTACCCCCCCCCACTCTATGTGGTAGAGAGCGAGTTGTTAAACATGAGTGCCCTTCAACCATGGGATAGGTTGGGAGGAGGGCTGCGATAGTTAAGCAGTATACCACGAGAGGGTGTGGGGTGATGCCAGGATTTACTCTCCTGGTGTCATTTTCTCACGAGGCGCAGGCCGTGTGAGAAAACACACCAGAAGTGGGTAAATCCTGGCATCACCCACACACTCAAGTGGGATGTTGCGATTATACACCTCCCTTGTTTTTTTTGTGATTAAAAAAAGAAAAGAATAGTTTTTCGGGCCTGCTGGCACATCTTCCCGTGGGGTCATACTACGATTTACACGTTGTGAATCGTGCCAGCCAGTCAGTCAGGAGCCAGTATTTTTGGAGCCATTGTATAATTACAAAATAACCATGAGCCGTGCATGATTTTATTGTGTTTATAAAACAGCACTAAAACAATGAGAAACACACGACTAAATAAATTGTTAATTAAGAATAATAGATCTTCATCGTTGGTAGATCAGTTCTTGCACCAAACAGCTGCATTTGCCCCATTAAAGAGATCAAATTGGCTAGCAGGTAAGTCACTTATGATGTTAGTTGAACCTGATTTTTTTTTTTTCCCCAGTTGTCACAGTTATTGAGATTTCCCAAGCAGTGTTGTTCCAAGACTTGAGCCACTTTCCAGACCCATGCTGTTATTGGTCAATTACCACACAGGTCTGGACAGCTAATGACCAATCAGGTCAATGGATTTTTCTTTCCCATATCATAAGCTATATTGTTGCACTATCTGGATGGTTACATGCACTCAACTGGGCCTTGTGCTTTTCAGCTAACCCTGGTTGTATGGTGATATTGCTTAATGCACACCCTACTTTGTGTTATTGTTTACACATATAATGGCATGACAGAACTAAATTTGCTGGTTATAAACTGTACAGCAGTCATGGGGCAGCATCTCATATAAAGGAGCTACACTTTCTATAGCAAAAATTATTGTTTCTGCTTAGAGGTCTGTTTAAAATAAAGTAGGTAGTATGTGGACAAAAAAATATTTTGAAGTCTCATTGACTACTACACTGTAGGTCAAGTGGCCAAAGTTAAGTGCTTGGTATTACTGTAATTTTCCTGCATTATTTTCAGAGATGGGACAGCAGAATGAAAGTCTGATCCTGTTTTTCAGAAAAGGTTTAAAGTAACAGTATTGTCTTACTTCATTCACATAGTGCATCAACATTTAAAACAGCAGTGTTTGTTAGTATGCATGTCTTTTTCTGTTTTAGTTGTATTGTATTGTATTTTTGGGAAAAAGTTTAGGAAGCCAATTTTTCTATTGATTTTTTTTTTTTTTTCCTAAACCAAGAAATGTGATTTTGAAGTTAAGATGTTTCTCCCTTGTGTTGCTTTCCATGAAAAAGTTAAACATCAGAAACATATGGTACCACCCTGCTCAGTAGTGTGAAGGGCTGAGGTATCGAATGCCTTACTTTCTGCCACACTGGCTAGTCATTTTTGGCAGGTTGAAGAGAATGGAGCATCTCAGATACTACACTCCTCTCCTGGGAGGGAAGGCCAAGCCATCTCATCCCTTGACTTCCACTGAGTGGGGGCCCGGTTTTAGTGCAGGTGTGAGCAAGTTGAATGGGTGGGGCCACAGATCTGCATGTACTGATGTGACGCCATGGCAGGAGCTGAGGGAGGAAAATTGAAAACTGGGTCCAAGGGCTAGATGATGCCATTCACATTGCCACTGGACTGTACAACCACCCAGACACCTTGGGTATTCTGGATATTTGTTCTTTTTGGGGGGGGCAACCCTCTCCCCTCCCCCCTCCAGCCACACCATAGGTTGGGGGGGGGATCCATGGGAGATGCACTCCAGGTAAGTCCAGGGAGGTTGGGGATAGGTGCCGAAGAGCTGCCCAAGGAGTAAAAAGCATTGTTTGGAAAAAAAAAAGTTAACATACGCTAGCAGCATAATTATACTAGTACATCTACAGTAGAAATCCCATTTTTACAGTCAAAAGTTGCATTCAAAAGGAGAGAATTTACGATATTTGCAAAAAAATGTTTTTAAATATTGAGTGACCACCTTTTTTACAATCTTGAATCTTTAATTACAATAAAATGTGTTTTAAAAATCTGAGGAAATTAAAACGATATGGTTATGACTTATGAATCTTAAGTATATCAGAAATACATTTTTTTGCAAAAAAAACCTACATGCTGAAAGATGTCGCTGACTGACAGATATAGCAGCATTTAAAATGCAAACAAATCTAAATCCCGACCAATTACAGATTAAAAATTACACTGGTGCTATGCTCAAGGTCTCCACAAGATAAAATAAATTGCTAACCTGCTCTGTCTGTTTCGTTTGTTCTGTTTTATCCGATGCTTCTACCAGTCCAGGCCAGTAGGACTGGGTAACCGCTCTTCCTCGGCCAAGCTGGCAGGTAATGGATTCTGCTGTGCCTCTTCACCTCATAAGCCTGCCAAAGTCACCAGTCGCTTTCTTGCCTCGCAGCGTTAGACAACACATTTCGTGTTTCCCCTTAGCCCTTAATTTTTTTTACTGATTTGGTATCCAGAAATACATTACAAGCCACCAGTTGATGTTTCCCCTCCTGCATTGTGCTACGGTGTGAAGTGTTTATTGAGCCCTTGCAAATGCTGTATCTTGTTGCGTTGTTCTAACTATTTAAGAAGCTGGCCTGACTACCACTACAGAATCCATATGCCACAAAACACGTATGGCTTCCCATAACTTCAGCATGCAGCAGAAGGTAAGTCCTCAGTGGGCAGAACATGTGGGGAGTGTATTGGACCCCATCAGGTGTGCATAGCAAGCCCAGTCTGCCTGACCTGCTCTCAGGAGCATGAACAGAGCAATTCTGGTTTGCTTTTGGCCCCTCTGTCTCCTTTAGAACTGGAGTCAGATGCCGCTGTGCAGCATGTGGAGGGTGTCTGCTGATCTGAGTGATTCCATCCATGAAACTTTGCAGGTCTGAATTGAGCTCACAGACAGGCTAAACAAGGTCTTCATGGAGATTTCAGTCCTTCCAGGCTGCAAAAAAAAATACCTGTAAAAGGACACAGAAAACAGCTGGTCATGAAGATTCAGATTCTTCTAAGGCCTGTTCCTCTCCTTCCCCAAAGCAAAATATCTGAAAAGGAAGCCTCCCTCACCAGCTCTGGTATCTTCTTTCATCCTTGGAGTCTGAGGACCATGGAGAGCAACCTAGAAAGGCTTGGAAGTCCAAATGGAGCAGGCCATCCAAATGGAGCCGGTCCTTTGAGTTCCTTATCCAGAATGTTAGAGATGCAGTGCCTTTCTGATCCAGACAAGCCAACTTTTCACTGACTTAAAAGCGTTCCTCCTGACCGGTAAATTAATGTAGTCGTCCCTGCTTCCCTTTTCCCCAAGCAGTTCAGGATATGCTCATGGAGGTGTGGAAGGGGCTGGAGCAAAAGTTGACTTTCCCCAGGCATGCCATTAGGTTCTGAAAATTTGAGCAAGACAATATGGAGACGCTAATTGAAGCCCTATAAGGGTCATTCCCTAACCAAGAAGATGATCATTCCTTTGAAGGTGGCGCGATCCTGAGGAATTAGGAGGCCCAGAAGTAGGCTTAACTAAGCATGCTTGCAAAGCCACTGTGGATTCCCTCCTTGCTGCCATGGTCTCTCAGTTTATCTTTAGGACGATGCTGGTATGGGCTGAAGAGGTGGCCTTTTACTGATTGGGAAAACCAAGGCACTGAATGCCACTCTCCAGAAGATGCAGCTGCTAGGATTAAAGCCACACTTATTGCAGATTCTTTGAAGGACACATCCTGGCTGGTGACCTCCACACACTGTGTGTGTGTGTGTGTGTGTGTGTATTACATAATATTTTATTACATTGTTATGCCATAAATTCATTGCACAAACAGGTACAGCGACACTTCATTGTAACAAAGGAACATGACCAGAAACAGATGGTAAAATTACAGTGCAAGCAAACATAAAACAAAAAGACCAGCTGGATACTGTCAGTTTATTAATCCATCAGACACATAATTAAGCAGCTGGAAACAGTCAAGTGTGAGTTTTATGAAATATAGATCAGTCCTCTTTGTATATTTGTTATTTTGGAACTGTATGTAGCTATTAAGACAAGCAGCCAGTCCCACTGCTTCCCAACCTCCAGCTCTTTGTTTCAACGTAGCTGTCTCCTGCCAAGTCTTCTAGAATGTCCTTTCCCTCATTCTTAGCTATATATTGCACATATGGTAGCCATTGAGCCTGTATTTGTCCTTCTGTTGCCTTAGTAGGGCTGTGATGTGCTCCATCCCCTGAATACTCATACATATTTTCTGCCAGTCTTCAGTGGTTGGTGGCGTGGAGGTTAGCCTTCTGTGTGTGACAGCCTTAGCAGCTGCTGCAGCTATAATATTAAATAAGTAGAGCCCTTTCTTTTTGGGTTAGGCTGCCTGGTGAAACCCCCCCCAAAAAAAAAATCCTCGAATATCCTCTGAGGAGAAATTCCCAAAATCGATCCTATGGCATCCTGTTTTCTCACCAAAACTCTTAGCTGAGGGCACCTCAAAATGTGCTTTGAATCCCTGTGCCGGTAAACCTTCAACACAGTTCAGATTGATGAGCTCCAGAATGTTTGGAGATTGACGGGGGCACAGCTATCTAATATTAACCTGCTGTCTGAATTCCCTCCAGTTTGGAGAGGCTGTGGTTCTTCTGGCCTGAAGCCATACTGGTTTTCCCAGTTTTTTTTGTCCAGGATAGTACAGCCAGCCTCATTTTGCCATTTTTCTCTGATGTGATCCTAGTGGTCCCCCTAGAGGGAACAGAGTTCTTGAGATATTATTGACAGTAACTTCCTACGAGAGCCAGATTCTGTTTTGGGTTTCCTGTAGCTACCAGTCATGTTTTACAGGACTCTGAACTGAGGTAGTGTTGCAGCTGCACATATCTAAACATGACCTGCCTGGGCAGCCTAAGTGAAGTTCTTAATTGCTCTAAAGATTTTATATGAGCCTCTATCCTGAATTTTCCCAACCTCCATAGTCCTAGTCTCTCCTATCTGTTAAAACTCCTGTCTACTCTCCCTGACCCACAGTCCACATATGCTCGCAGTGGCATCGATATGCTCTTTATTATTTGTACCTTACACTTTTTATTTACCTGCCCCCTGATTTGTGCCATCAGTCTCACCCAAGCATTTGAAATCTGGGAAGCTGCAGCTGCTTCATGTACAGTATAAGACGCATCAGCCAGAGTGGTAGCAATGCAGCTTTCTTTCTCCATCGCTACCCAGCTCGGGACTTCATGCTTCGTGAAGCAGCTGACAGTAAATTGTAACTGCAGAGCTTGATAACAGGATTTAAGGTCATAAACCCTCTTTCGGTGTGAACATAATGGTCCATTTAACCCTTGGTCTTTTACCCCAAGTACAGATTTCAGCAGTATGTTGTGAATTTGTTCCATCCAGGCCCTTGCAAGGATTTTTTAATGGGTGAGACTGTGAATAAGAAATTAATCACAGGTAAGATGTACATCCCGACCGTTTCTGTCCTCCCTCCCATTCACGTGGGCCAGATTACTCTCTGCAGTCAGTTAGCAATGGCCATTGCAGAAATCTTGGCATCTTGATTTAATAAGGAGCGCCACCTATACCCTCACATTATGATACATCTTTACTTGGTTTAGGTAGAACTGTTATAACTGCCTCCCCCAGTGAGTTGTATGTCTCCTCATGTGTTTGGTTACAGATCCAGGAGTGAGAGGAGACATGATTGAGACCTGGGAGTAGCTCACGGGTGTGAACAGGGTGCATGGGGAGTCTCTTACAGAGGAGGAAGAGCACCAGAATGGGGGCATGCAGTGATGCTGGGGAGACGTTTAAGAGGGATGTGAGAAAATACATCTCCAAAGAAAGGGAGGTGGACACCTGGAACAGTGTGTCAGAGGAGGTGGTGGGGGTGAAAGACAGTGGGAGTTTTAAGCCTGCATGCAATAGGCACAGAAGGATAGTAAGAAGATGGAAGGGAGATGGGAGGGACACCAGTGACCAAAGAGGGTCCAGGGTGTAATAACAGGCAGGGAAAAATAGGGCAGACTAGATGGGCCTGCCGGTCCTTTTCTGCCAACAAATTTAGTGTTTCTGGTCAGTGCTGGGATAAGTTCTGCTGCAAATGTTTTGAAAAATGCTGCTGTGAAGCTATTCAGACCTGGGGACTTTACTTGATTTGATTTTTATTTGTATACCGGTAAGCACACTGGGATACAATCCCTTTTACAGGTACAACCCGTGGTCAATTAAATACATACAAAAACTACATCAGACAGATTATACTTAATACAAAACATAATTAAATAGGAATACAAATTCCACATCTAAGTAAAATCACAGGTAAGTGTAAGTTTAAAAACCCTAATACAATTTAAACTGCTATACAATTCCATATCACAAGGGCCATGACTCCATAGCTAATATATACAATCAGTAAATATCAATCTAGAAAACAGCTACACTTAGACAGATTCATAAAGTGTGTCATCAAGGCTGCTGTAAATAACCCATAACTACTCATACCTCTAATATGTATTGGGATATTATTCCATATTGTAGGTGCATACTATGCAAATGATTGCTGTCCTCTTGAAGTGTTCATAAATGGGATTCTTAACATAGTTTGGTCCCCTGATAATCCAGTATGTAATTTAGAACTAGAAATCTCAAGTTGTTTTTTTTGGTTTCAAAGGTACCCCTGTTTGTTGTGTTTTATAAAAAAAATTTAGACATTACATACTTATGGTAATATTCGACTGATAACCATCCAAGATTCTCCGTTGTAGTACAGTGATGTGCATTATTAGATATTAATAAAGCAAATCTTCCAATTTTGTGTAACAGTATCGATTTCTGCCTTATACTACTGTAAGGAGCATTGTCCACCACTGTGGAAGCATAGTTCAAAATGGGTAGCAGACATTGGTTAGCGATTGCCAAACGCATCTTATCTGTCAAGAAGCTGCACAGCCTGCAGTATACAATAAAGCAATTTTAGAATTACTTTTAGATGGACTAGCATGTATATGTGACTCGTGTTAGAGTGGGATTTAAAACTACCCCCAAATACTTAAAGCTACTTACATTTTCATACAAAACCCCGTCTAACGACTAAACTTGTTAACTAGAACCAATAGCTTTCAGGGATTTGATAGTGTCAGCAATCTCCTCACAAGAAGGGGCTCCTCCAGTTCCCGTCTCTTGTCTTGGGTTAACCCTTAAGGGAAATGTCACTCAACACCTATTCTATATCCTGCTGTCCCCTGGTGCCCTCTGGTGCTTCATTTAATTGTGTATAGAACTCCTTAAAGGACTTGGCTATCAGTTCTGTCCTAGTCACCCACTCTTTATCTCTTCCCCCTCTTTATTTTTGAAATATACCTATCTACTTCTTGCATCTGCAGTCTGAAAGCAAGTACTTTACTCGCCCTGTTGCCGTTCTTGTAGTATTTCTGGTTTAAGAATCTGAGGAAGTTCTCCACTTTCCTGCGAGATGACTCTGCCAGTTCTTCCGTACCTTCTTTAATTTTTGGAAGCAGTTCCAGGTCACCACTAATTTTATGCTCCACCTCGAAGTCCCTCAGCTTTTCTTCTGCCCTCTTTTGTATGCATCAGAATTGTTTCAGTTTATAGGAGGCGTAGGATATTACGGGCCCCCTCAAAACTGCCTTGAGGTCATCCCAAGCAAACTTTATCCTTACCTTCCCGCCAGTATTGTCCCTTAAATACTGGATAATTACTTCTTTGGGTTTATTTCTGAAGACTTCATCATTCAGTAAACCTGCATTTTAACCTCCACAGTCCTTTCTCCATTTTAGGCCCCATATTGACCACAGTGCCTGCCATCGCGTGATCTGAGAAACTGACTCATGAGAGCTCCTGCGCTGTTATTGTATATACACATTGCATCTGACTGTAAAAATAGTCTAGTTTTGAATAGCTGTCGTTTGGGTTCAAGTAAAGCATGTAATTGTGAGTGTTTGGGTGGTCCTCCCTCCATGAGTCTACAAATTCTCCCCCCTCACCTCACAGAGTGGACAGGACCTGAAAGGCTTTTGCATTCCCTTATGGAGTCCTGGGTGAGCAATCCAGCAACCGATCCTGGACACAGTTCCAACCCCCAACCCCCACAATATGATTTAACCTTCTGGCAGTTGTCACAGTCCCAAACATGTGTCTGAAAAACTCTGCGGTTGGAGGAGTGGGTCCATAAATAGAGATGAAGTGCATGGATCTCTCCCCCCAAGGATCCCAAAGCAATAACCAACTTTCCTGAAGTGTGTGTGAGCTTGAAAGGCAGTCTCTTTCTAATTGGAACAGCCACACCTGCTTTCCTTTTCTGTGGGTGAGACTCTGCTATTGTCGTTCACGCCCAGCTCCATCTGAGCTTTAAATTTTCAGTTGCAGAGAGATGAGTTTCTGGCAGAATCCCTATGTTACAATTTTTGCATGCTAATTCCTGTTCAGTTCTGGCCCATTTAAACCACTCTGTTTATTCCTTTTACGTTCCATGAATACACCTTAAGGGGTCCTGTTGTCCCTGAGGAGCTCACACTTGGCTCTAGCTGTCCCACCTGCCCTTCTTACAAGGTGCATGCTGTGACCCCTGGATGTGTAACTTCCAGATTCCCCTCCCGCCACCCACCACCTGTTGTGTATACCAACTGAGAATGAGGCTGGACCCCTCCCTCCCTCTAGAAGGTACCCCCCCCCCGCTGTATGTAGCTCCAGCCAGTGCTGTCTGTCTCTCAGCTAGTGTAAAAAAATGACAGACAGAAATTAAAGGCCAATTCATAAGAAAAAAAATATATGCATTAACCTTTCATTACCATAGTGTTTTTGGATCTACTTTTGCCTGTCCCTCCAGTTTGGCTATTCCCTCTTCCCCATGGTTGTCTCCAAAACCGTGCCATTCCCCTCCTCCCGACCCTTGTCTGACCCCTTATCTGTCACCAGGGATGTAAATTGGTGACAGACAATGCATTACCTTTTTCTAACAAGGATTGCTGGTAGCAACTCCTCCCAACAGCTCTAATCCTCCTCTTGCTGACATTCTGGGGGGCAAGGTTCAACACTTCCCCCATAAGTGGTGATAGCCTAGAGTAGTATAGCCTAGAGGTTAGAGTAATGAGCTGTGGATGAGCTTGGTACATTCAGCAGACCTGGGTTTGATTCCCACAGCCTTGTTAGGCGTGGCTGAAAAAGGGCTTTTCCCAGTCCACTTCCTGGTTAAAAATAAAACAAAAACAAACCTCCACTTGTGTACTGTGTAATTCTGAGCGAGTCACTTACCCCCCGTGCTCCCAGGTTGCCCCTGAAAACGGGCACTTGTGCCTAGTGGGTCTTACCTGGTTACCAAAGACTAAAATAAATAAATAAAAATTCATCCCTCCCCATAGAATTCAGCATAACTGATCCTCTAGATAACAGGGGCTGTAAAGTTCAGATCTGTCCGTACCTCCTCCTGCATACGTCCTGGTTAATTGGGTTGCCTCATTTATGACAAGGCTGATCAAATGATCTGCTCTAATAAGATGCACCTACTTTCAGGATTACTAGGTGGCAAAGGTGATGGGGACCCCGGCTGTTGGCTACTGTGCATCCCAGAATTGGAATAATTTGCACAGAAGCCAAAAAATTGTCTGTATTGAGTGCTTTCAAAGCTGCTCTGTATGAGGTGCTCTACAGTAAATTGCTATTAAGTTTTTTACTCAAGTGCAGGCATTATAAAGAGCATGTAGTACCCACTGTAACGTGACCGTCACCCGAGGCTTAGAATATTTTTATATTTGAAAAAATGTAAGTTAAGTATACATTGTATTATATGTTGGTCGCTTTTTCCTATAGGAAGATAGTGAATCAAAATCCCATGACACCATTGGTGTGACACCATGCTTCTATAATACCATTAATCTGATGTCATGTCAGTGGTATTATGAAACTGAATGTTCATGAACTTCCGCATGCACAGCTGGAGACAACTTTTGTTGTAACTGGCTTTTACAGTAAAAGCTGACTTGTTCGCAACACACACAAAATGAAAGTACATTTTAATTTTTTTTTAAACCCACTCAGATGTGTATATTACAAAAGCTAACAAATAGGGCTCAATGTTTGCTTGGCTGTAATTCCATCTTGAAGTTCTAGTGACATGATAGAACCACTTTAACTTTGCTCTTGTGGTTACCACGTCACTAGAACCTCTTGATGGATTTATTTATTTATTAGATCAACGGTTTACAGACCTTTGAGTCAAAGACTCATTTACAAAGGCACCTTGTCAAGAGAGCAATACATCACAGCAAACAACAGTACAGTACATAATGCTTAGATTAAAGAAGCAACCAGTGTTACCGGCATTAACTGGTGGTACATGCTTGGTAATAGGTCGATCACAGTAGTCATAATATAGATGCATGAGTACCATGTCAGGTAGCAACCAGCAATATTTTATTACATTAGTCAGCAGATGTTGCCTGAGTCCCCAGGTATATACAGCAAAAATAGACAGGGCAGACCCAGCCTAGGGGTGAGGGTAAAGGGCAGGTGGAGGATTATGTGCAGTTGCAGCAGCGAGCGCTTGTCAGATGGCTTCTGAGGGAGACCTTGAAAGGATCAAACTTAGTGGAGTCAGCTATGTTGACTGGGAGGGAATTGAACCAGGAGGGAGCCTGAAAGCAAAAGGATCTCTGGGGACAATAAGGGAAGTTTTAACAGTGCTGCGGGTGGAGGCTGAGGGGGAGGTACATTGCAGGGAAGTGGCGACCCTGGGGGAGCCCTAGCAGGGTCTTTTTTACAAGAAGGCAGGTTTGGAAGCGGAGTCTTTCTTCAAGGTTGAGCAAGTTGCTGGTGGAGTACAGCAGGCACGTATGGGTGTGCCTAGGGGCTCCCAGCATTAGCCTGCAGGCCTTGTTTATAGAGAGCTGGATTCTTGCAAGCGTAGTGTTGTCAGCTGCAGCACAGATGGGCAGCCCATAGTCGATTAGCGACAGGACAGAGGAGGTGATTGCCAATTTAAGGGCCTCTTGTGGTAGGCAGTCCCTATGGTGGTATAACAGTCCAGTCCTGACATTGGTGGTAGCAGAAAGGGCATTGATATGGGAATGGAAGGAGAGTGCTGAATCAAAGGTAATGCCCAGATACTTATAGGAGGAAACCTGCTCAGTGGGGTTTAGTGTGCTATGCAGTATCAAGAGAGGGGACCACTTGCTTTGCTTTGGCGATGCAAGAAAAGCATAGCTTTGGTCTTTTTTAGGATCAGGACTAACATTTGTGATGTGAACCAATGCTCAGCTGTATCAAAAGCTTGTTGGAGGGTGGCCTGGAGTGTGTTGGGATTGGGGTCAGAGGCGAAGAGCACAGCGTTATCTGCGTAGAGGAGGATCTTACTTTGGCAGGCCAAGGGGAGGGAGTTAAGGTAGAGACTGAAGCGGAGAGGGCCTAAAATGGAGCCCTGGGGAATCCCAGAGCGGACAGGTCGTGTGTCAGATAGGGTGTTATTGATTTTTACACACTGAGTTCTGGCAGAGAGGTAGCTGGTGAACCATGCAAGGGGTCCGGGGAGAAACCAGGGCATCTGAGGGAGTCAAGCAGGAGGGGATGGCAAACCGTGTCAAAGGCCTTGGAGAGATCAATGAACACGGCACTGGCAGGACTTCCGGCATCAAGAGCAGAGTGCAGGAAGTTGGAGAATTCAAGTAGCGTGGTTGTGGTGCTGTGACCTGCAAAGCCATGTTGTTCAGGGCACAGGATATTGTGCATGGCCAGGTAATCGGCAAGCTGGTTGGCAACTACTTTTTCAAGGGTCTTAGAGAGTGGGGGAGGATGGAGATAGGTTGATAGTTACCCGGGGTCACTCGATCGCTGCTCTTTAGGATGGGAGTGATGATGGCAGTTTTCCGTGTGCTGGGGAACTGTCCCAGGCACAGAGAGAGGTTGAGCAGCTCGGTTAGTGAGACCAGGATAGCATCCAACGTCAGACGAACTAGCCTAGTGTCCAGTAGGTCGGTGCTGGGGTTGTTACTACTAATGGCTTTTTGCAGAAGGGGTCTAGCCTCCAATGGGAAGATGGTATGTAGGTAGAAAGGAGGTCTCTGGCCAGCCCAGTGGCTTAGAGGGTTGAGACACTGGCGCCTTACCTCGACCCAACGCCGGTGACCCGGGTTCGGGAACGGACTTGGGTCATCGGAGGTCATCAGGAGGAGGATAGGATTGAGTGTCCAATGGACTGCTCTCCCATCCTGGGGTGGGTTAGGGACTGTCCTCGCTCATGCAGTGGCCCCCATTGGAGAGTGGAGGCACTGCAAGAAGTGGCGCAAAAAAGGGAACAAGAAAAGCGGAAAAAACATTCTGGAAGTTAGCCGGATGACTGCTGCCGGTCCCAGGTACCTCCGAAGACTCAGAGAGCCACAGAATACCTCAGCAGCTCCCGGGGCTGACAGAAATAGTGTGCTGGTTCCTCCCGCCGGTGCCTGCCCCTTCGGAGGAGTGGGGACCCATCCGGTGAAGTTACACCAGGCTACCCCGTGGAAGGCTGCAGATGTGAGGTAGATGGTTGGAAGGGGGATAGTAGGGGGCATGTCTGGGACCATGGCAGCTCGAAGGAGAGGCAGCTCCGGGGCTCGTAGGGGGATAAATAAATAATGCAAAAGAAAAAGAAATGAAGTCTCTGGAGAGTGGGCGGGGGTGCTACTGGGATGGGGTCAAAGAAGTTACTGGGCAGGACTGAACTCTGGTCTGAGAAAGTGTGGTTTAGGCAATCTGCAATGCCAAGGGGGCCAGAGCAGACAGTTCCATTGAAGGAGAGTTGACAGATGTGTGTGTGGGGAGTGGGATTTCCCTTTCAGCTCCTTTACATTACCCCAAACGTTTCTACCTGACCTCCAGGAGGAGACAAGAGCGAATTGGTAGTACTGGGCTTTGGCCTGTCGAATGGCCCAAGTACACTTATTGGGTTCAGCGTTGTACGTTTGCCTATCAGCTGGCTTGCTAGATTCCACGGCAGTGTGCCATAGGTTGTCTCTCATTTTAAGTTTGTGAAGGAGGAAGGGGATAACCCAGGGTGTGCTTTGCTTTTTGGTGCGATTTCTAGTGAAGGGGGAATAGAGGTCACAGGCAGTGTTAAAAGTCCGAGTGAAAATATCCAGTGCCTCGTCTGTGGATGGCGCAAGCCTGATTGGGGACCAATCCAGTTGTGAGAGGTACAGTTTAAGGTGATGCAGGCCGCCTGGGAGTAGGCGACGTCACTGGGTGGTTTGTGGTGCAGGTTTGCTGTTGGCAGCGGACCAAGAGAATACGACCGGGGAGTGGTCACTAAGTGAGTTGGGAAGTACGCTGATATCGAGCACCCTCTGGGGGCGGTTGGTAGTGGTGATATCCAGGAGGGTGCTGGAGCCCGTAGAGGGGTTGAATCTAGTTGGGGTGGTGACAAGTTGAGACATGTCAAGGGCAGCAAAGATATCTCCGGTTTGGGAGGCCATGGCAGAGAGCCAGTTGATATTCAGGTCACCAACAATTATTTGGGCCATTTTGGGCGGTAGGACAGAGAGGTGGTCAGCAAGCACCTGAATGGCGAGGTTTTGCTTTCTGGGGGGAATATAGGCAATGGTGAGAAATAGTGGGCCCTTACCAGGGTTGGGGGAGATTTTTAGCGTGAGGGCTTGCACCCTGTTATCAAGCTTGGGTGATGGAAGTGCATGTCCAAGGAGGGAGTCACGCATGTAGACAGCACAACCACCTCCACACTTACCCACCTGATCTTCCCTGAAAAGGGTGTAACCTGGGAGGGAGATGGAGTCAGGGGTGGATTTGGATAACCAGGTTTCGACGAGTGCGACAATGTCTAGTTGGTGCTGAGTAACCCAGCACTGGAATGCAGCAGCCTTCTTAAAGAGGCTGCAAATATTCATAGAAGCTATGCAGAGTCCTTGAGCCTGGGCAGGCTTGTTCATAAGGTTGGGCACGGGGGCCTGGATTTGGATGAATGTTACCTGATAGAAACAACAGGAGGGTGATTAGGTGCACCAAAGCATGGTAGTGCTTGTGGCATCCTCCCTTGTGACTGGACACAGGGCCGGGTGCTGGGGTGCAAGGGGTGGGTAGAGTACGGTGGGAAAGACATTGAGGAGGAGACACCACGGTATGAGTGGGAAGTAGAGGTAGCAGGGGTGGAAGTGGCGGGGTACGAGGGAGGGCAGTGGTCGAGCGTCGGGGGATCTGGTAGAGGTGTTGTAGATAAGAGGGGGGTTACTATGGGTAGAGGGTGACGGCCCTAAGTGAGGTGGGGCTGGTGTAGGAAGTAGGAGGAGGACCATAGTCTGTGTCAATGCACTTGATCCCGGATACATTGAGGACGATAAGTTATTTGAGCACGAGAGAGGATCACCCCTTTAAGAAGTTACAGAAAGTAGAGCCCCTTTAAGGAGTTGCTGTAATTGACTAGTGTGAGGCCTCGAGGGTGGGATCACTGGGAAAATGTACTTAATAAAGGAGGGAGGTGGAGGTGGCGTGCGGGTGGGTGAAAAAAATGTCCAGAGAGCAGTACAGCAAGGCAGTGGCCGAGCTGTGTTTTGAAAAAGGTGCCTTGTGTGCTTTCTTTCTCAATGGGGATCTGCCGCATCCAGTCGGGAAGCAGACACAGTCCCCAGGCGCCAGTCCAATTATGGGGATTGAAGCTTGACAGCTCCGAGCTAGGAGCTGACCAAACGTACTTGCTTTCCTTGGCAGGGGATGGCGGGCTGGATGCGGAGGTCTGACCGCCAGCAGGTAGCAGCGCCAGGGCCGCTCAGCTGAAATGGAGAGCCGGGTTTGGGCTTGTGGCTGCTTTACTTGGTCAGGTGGTGGCAGGCTGGATGCAGAGGTCTGGATGCCAGTAGGTAGCAGCGCCAGGGCCACTCGGCCTTGTAATGTTTTTATAAGCATAATAACAGCACTGAACGTGATTTTAATAAAAGTCACTGCAATGCTACTGTTGAATTGCCTTAATAGTACAGTTCGAATCTCTTACCACTATCATTCCAAGCTCTCAGAGATACTGTTATGATAGACATCCATGTCCGTGCGCTGCTGAAATCGAGCCAGCTTTTACTGTGACTTCCGTGTACAGTAAAAAGCTGTCTTGCAGCTCACTTGAAACTCGGAAAGAATTGCTCCTTCAAAGAAAGCACTGCCAGAGAAGAATGACTTCAGTTCTTAAGAAATCAAAAAAATATAAACACCATTAAAAAAAAATCTGATTTACAGCTCTTGACAATTCATTTAACATTGGCAACACTCTGCCTTCTCAGAAGTGCTGGTATGTCACATACTCCGATTCTGAATCAGAGTAAAGTAATACAGTTGTCAAGTTGAGCAGTTAAAACCGTTGCTGCTCCTGTTTATTTATTATTGACATTTTTTGAATTTACCATTTGTTGCCATAAGTCATTGGCACAAGAGTTTTGCAGAGACATTTCAGCAAACCTTCCCCTTCTGTCACACCTCACTTGGGCAACGTGTGTTTCTCTGCTGGGCCCCCCTGTGGATGAATGAACTCCCGGGTACCTCTTGGCCACCAGTTGTCTGGCCCAATTCAAAACTGACCTCAAACAGCACCTAATAACACTCTCTAAGTGCACCTGCCCCCAAGTCCAGCCACACCTGCTCTCTCTGCCCCCCAGCAAGCACTAGGCAGGCCTCAGGTACCCCCCCCCGTCCCTTCTCATGACTTGCCTCAGCAATCAGTTTGCATCATGCTCCTTCAGCACCCACCATCCCCCTTCCCCCAAATTCCAGTCCCATGAGTTTTAATAACAGTCACTACTAGTGCAGGCTGCCTGATCATGCCCCCTCACACCCCACCATTTACTCTAGCATGTCTTCTCCACTTAGCTTCCCTCACCCCCCCATTTCTCCCTATACCTTATCACCCTTCTTCCCCCACCCTTCACCTCCACCGCAGTACCTACCTCTCTCTCGTACCTCCTTTCTTCACCCCACTGCCAGCTATCCTGTCCCTCTGAACTATTGACAAGGCACTTTGTGGCTGCTTATTCCCCCCCCTCCACCCTCATAAAGTGTTTTTCTTGTTATTTTCACTTGTACCTATGTTTTAAGTTATTCTGTAAGTTCTGAATCCAAGTTGTATCGTTCATTGTGATGTACCTTTGCTTTCTCCTATTGTATTTTGTTTTGCAATCTGTGACGTGGAACCTTTATAAAAGAGCTTGAGCTCAAAGGTCTTTCCTGAATCATTAAATCAATAAATCAATAAAAATAAACCTGAATGAGTGCTTTGCAACACATCTTGGTGAGTACTTATAAACTCTTTATATCCATAACCACTCTTATTGTTCACATCTCCAGAACCTCTTGATAATATTACAACCTCCTAATACACAGTCTCATGTCTATTATTGTATTTCTGTTATATGGCTGAGCCTTATAAATGCTAGAAATCCCATACAAAAATATCCATACTTGTCACTTTGTTTATAATACCATCATTGCGAAGTCATAACAGTAGTATTATGATAAAGAATGGTTAGCAAAATCGTTGTGCAGAGTGTGAGCCAACTTTTCTTGTAACCATTGCATATAGTAAAAGCCGATTTAGCCTTGAAGTAAAAATGTCTGTAAGAAATACTCAAATGAATACCACTTTTAATTTGAGACTCTTCTGACTCCCAGAGTCCAGTGAGTCAGGGAACACTGAAACTGTTCCCTTAGCTCAGTTGTATGAGGGAGAAAGCTTGAGCGTGATTTTTAGCATGAGACTGTTTTACAGCGAGAGTGGAGTTGGGGTAAAAAAGCGAGCGGGGAAGTATTTTGAGGTTATGGACAGTTGACTTTTTTGTTGTTGTTATACACAAATACAGCTTGGATCCATATAGTACACAAACTATCGGGACTGTGTATTCCTTGCCTGATATACCATCTGGAGCTTCTGGTGACATGTCGGAACCTCTTGAGCTTTGCTGTCAAGGTTGACATGTCACCAGAATGTCTCGGTGGTATTATAGCCTCATATTGCACACTTCTCAATCTATCATTCTATTTGAAGTACATGCTTCCGGATCTGTTATTCTGTTTATTCAACATACAGTATGTATTAACTGCAAATGTCACGTCACTTTTGATTGCTGTGACCCAGCTACCTCTGCCCTGTGAACTTTTGTGCAGAAAGTATTCTACCTCTGAAAAGATTTCCTGGGTGCAAAATCTGAATAAATCCGAAATAAAATCTAATTTACCTTCTACAGATTAAGAATCTTTTGAGCTATTGTCAGAAGGCCCCTGTTGTTAAATTGACAAGGTGGTTTTCCTTCCTGTCACTTCTGCTAGACGAGCCTGGGAACTGGAGGCTTTCTCAGTCAAGGAACTCTATCCTTTTCTAAGGATTTATTTTTCTACAACGCTGGAATTCATACCCAAGATGGATTCATCTCTTCAGTGTAACTAGCCTGTTTTGTTACCTTTATTGTGTCCGGCACCTAAGAATGACAAGGAATTGGAGCTTTACTACCAGTATGTGAGACGTTTTGCCAAGCCTGTCCGTCTTTTTGTGGTGACCTACAGTCCGAATGTGAGGTAAGAAGGCTTCAGATGATTTGATTGCCCATTCAGTTAGGTTACATATTCAGGAAACGCACAAGGTGTGTGGACAAGATCCTCCCCAAGGCTCACAGTGCATTCTTCAAAAGTGATGGCAGCTGCATGTGTTGACCTGCAGTACACACTTTTACCAACTTTTATATACTAGATGTTGCAGCTTCTGTAGAAAGACTACTTTTTGGCATACACTTTGCAAGTTGTTTATTTTATTAAAAAAATCATTTTGAAAAGATAACAGTTTAGTTTTTATGTAAATAGTTTCATGTTTTTTTCTGCAAGCATAAGTGAAATTTTTTTTATTTGTAATTTCTTGAATGCAGGCAATGTAGCTTTTTATATTTTATTTCTCTCCCACATTACTGTTACATCACTGTTTTGTACATCCCATCCACATTGGTCTGGATTGGTGGATGCATTTGATAAAAGAGAAAAAGCAATTTCATGATTGGAACAGTAATTCCCTTTCTCCAAGGATGCATTAACAATCCAGACATGCATACCCGGTTGTGTTTTTCCTGTTGTTGCAGTTGTTTTATTAATAAACTAAAAAAGTGAAAGGCTATGGTGGTTGAATTGTTTTTTGTTTGTTTTTGCTTGCCTGACCTGAGTGGGAGGAGCTACCACTTCTTGATGGCCTGAATTGAAGGATGTGTTCTTGTAGAAAGAGAATTTCCAGGTATGAAGTAACCTTTTTTCTGCATTTTATAAAGCGAGTGCTCTTGACCAGTTGGAGCAGCGCGCTCCTTTTTCTTGCTTAAGATATACTCTTATTCTGTAGAGTGTCTCAAGCGTAGGTGCCTTGGAAACGGTCATGTTTGTGAAAGGTTTATTATTAAATTTTAATATACTGTTGCTTAATCTCAGTCAGTAGTTTAATACTGAGACTGAGAACACTCTTGTGGTTTTAAGAGTGGTCTCACTTACATTCTTAGGATACCAGGACTGCTCACATTCGGTTCATGGTTTGCATACCTTATGAATGCACGTGAGACCATGCCTACAACTGTAAAAGTAGTCTCAGTTGTGGTATTAACTTAAATTATTATCTCTGAGTGCTTCCCCTCTATAAACTTGTACATATATAATGCAGAAATCAGTGAGCTGATGAAATAGTGAACTGTGGAATGCAGTACAGTGGAATATGTCCTTTCTGGATTTCAAGACAGAGTTTGTTCCCATTCAAGGCTTGTTGGGCATTCAGAAACCTTAAATGACTTTTGAGACCATTGCACAATTGTCAGCATAAATTTTTGGAGTAAACACTTGGTACCGTCTTGTTCACTTAGATGTGGGCTGGCCTAACGGCTTAGTGGTGGGACTGTTTGAGAAGAATTATGCTGCCTGTTGAAACCGTAAGATTTTTTTTAAAGTGCACACCAGCAGACCTACTCTGTGCACTCCTCTACAAAAATAACAATAAGACAACTCCAGAGAGTGCAGTTTACATTAAAGAATTTGGCTTTGGAGGTTAGAGGTGAATACATATTTTCACTGCAACAAGTCTGTTTTGTTCTCTTTGTTGTGTCCAGTGCCAGAACAGCAGGGCATGTTTTTGTGCCATAAAATGACCCAGGGGTGTGATTTAATAAGAATGAACCATATTTGCCATCTATGCACATGATCAGTGATATAATACTAGGAATTAAATGTAAGTGTATATCATAACATAGGATTGTAGTTATTGAAGGGACTTAAATGGGGAGGAAAATGTACAGGGCCTCTTAAAATAAATTGCAAAGATAGGGGGTTGGGCTTTATAGCCCATAACCTCACAGCAGTGTAAGTCATTTGAGCCATAAAATGCATTTTTTATTAGTCCAATGGCCAGCCAGTCCCTTCTACTTCCCAGTCTGCCGGCCATGCTCCCACGGTCGAATGGTTTGTGACATCTAACCAGAGAGAGTGCTGGGGCATGCCCATTGAACTCTGTGGGGCTCGGATTCAATTTTTTTTTGTTGGCAATAAAAGCAATTTCTGGTATATAGGAAAGCCACTGCTTGACTAATAAACCCTCTGTTAGTCGAGCAGTGGCTTTCATATATACCAGAATTTGCTTTATCACATAAAAAGTTTTGAAACTGAGACCCATAGACTTCAGTGGGGTGCTCCCCTGGACTCTCCCTGCTTAGACTTCAGAAAATGTCTGAGCATGGACAGCGGACCAGGAAGTAGAAGGGATCGGATGGCCATCAAACTCCGCCCGATTTATGATCCTTTCCCTTCCTAACAGGCCTACAAAAAGAAAAGGAACAAAGCCGCCTTTTATGGTGCTAGCAACTCACGCTGCAGTGAGATAATGGGCCATAAAGCCCAAAGGCCCCAACAAAATGTTGGAAATTCACTTTGAAGTCTGAAAGCCAATGAAAAGCTATTTCAGATGAGGTATTGGGGCTACCTGTAGTTGTCAGCAGTCCAGAGATACTGTGTTCAGATTTGACTCCATCATACATTTAAACAAGGCTGAAGTCGTAGTATGGAAACTTGACAGGAAGTTGTACCAGGGTTGGATAAGCTGTGCTAATAGAGCAAGAACTCTCATTTATTAAATAAGCACTTCACTATTGTAGTAATTTTGTTTTAATGTGTTATCAAAAGACTTCTGGCTGGAAACTAGAATGCAAAGGGGGAACGTGATATAGAACATTCAAGTTCCTGAAAGGAATAAACCGGGTAAACTGTGAGGGAACTCTGTTCAGCAGGAATGGTGGGTCAGAAACAAGGAGACATGAATGTAAGCTGGTGAGGAGGGGATTCAGGAAGACGCAAGAAACTTTTACTTTACTGAGAGAGTGGTTTAGCCATGGAACAGCCTACCAGCAGAGGTGGTGGGTGCAAAAAAAACTATTGGTTCAGGCATGGCTGGGGCAGAGTAAAGGGCTTAATAGTTTCTCGGGGAGAGAAGGGCAAAAACCTATCTGGACAGTAGATCATGGTGTAGAGTAGGGTGATACTGGGCAGACAGGATGGAACACTTTTTTTTTCTGCTCACACTATGTTTCTAAGACTTTTTTAATAATATTTGCTTTGTGCAATTAAACTAGCAAGTTTTCACCTTTACTTTTTCATCTGCTAGTTGAAAAAAATCAGTAGAATTCTAGTATTGTGGTGATTGAAAATCACAACTACTAAGGAGCCAAAAGTATTTTGGTTAGAAACTGTTAAACTTCTTCGGCGATATCTCACTCCAGTGAGCCACATCTAAGAAATATAGATGCCACCAGCTTGCGACCTATCCAGAAACTTTTGCCAAGTGCAATAGTTCTTAGACTTTGTCACAGTGAGCCTCCCCATATTCATGGAATAGATTTTGAGCCTCCCCCAAAAACTGAAATAATCTTGGGCCTCCCCAAAGAAAAACAACATACTGTATTTTGCGCAGTACACCATGAATAAATTTAAACCCCTTTGAGTACTTGGCTCACATTCAGTTCTTTCATTCTGTTCTTTGTCTTATACTGATGTGGAACCTTTGAAAAAGAGCTCCTGTGCTCAAAGGTGTTATCTGAATAACAAATAAATGAAATAAACAAATATTATTATTCAGGTTATTGTAGACCCCCACCCACAGGCCAACCTACTTGCTCTGCTATTTTCATTCTTGAACCGTTGTTATCCCTTGTTGCAGTACCTTCATGGGTCAGACTAATTTTTCTGTTTCCTCTCTATATAAAATTCCCCCTACTGTTATCCTCTTTCAGTTTGCTTCATTTCTTCATACAAAATACATAAAAGTCAAAATTTAAATACAGTATTTTTTCAGACTTGCTTGAGCCTCCCCTGGAACAGGTTGGGGCCTCCCCAGGGAGGCTGGCCTCACCATTTGAGAACCCCTGGCCTAGTGAGTCGCCCACAAAGCAGTGCATCATTAGTGTCTATATATTGAAGTCTGCTCTAAACCTCCTTATTTCTTTTCTCGTCTGCCCTTGATTTCACGTCAGACCAATGGAGCTCCTTTCTTGGACTTCGTTGCTTTGTCAACCTTCATCTCTTTGTCTTCAGCAATGTGGGCCTGTGTTTTTCTATTTGCTGTGTGGGCCTGGTCTCCCACTACATTTTGTGTTCCTGCTGCCAGTTTGTCATCCCGCCCTCATTTTCCTGGGTCTTCACTGCTGGATGCATTTGTTCCATTGAGGTGGGCAGAACTGGTCATGTATCTGGCCTTCCCAGACATTCTGACCATCTTTGGATGCCAAGGTCATTTTCTGGCTTGATAGCCCATCTCCCCAATTACTGCAAGGCTCATGATTTCCTTTTGCTGTGTCACCTGGCTTTGCCACAGTGCAGCTTTGCAGTTTGTGCTGGGGTCACTGTTTTTCAGCATTCCTCTTTGTGCTGTTACTGCTGGGCTCGTGACTCCCTTAGACTCCATTGCCTGGCTTTGCCATGGCGGCAGATTTACTGTTTGGGCTGGGGTCACTATTTTGTGGCATTACCCATCATGCTTGTTGTTGCCTGGCTCTGCTTTGTCAGTGTTTCCACTCCAGGAGCAGATTTATCCTGGACTCCCATCAGAGTGCCTTCCTCAAGCAACTGGTCATGGAACCAACTCGGCAGAAGGCAATACTGGACCTTGTGCTCACAAACAAGGACAGTGTGATGGGGATAACAGTGGGGGAGCACCTGGGGAACAGTGACCACCAGTCATTGTGGTTTGAAATCACAGAAAGAGCAGAACCAAACCACACAAAAACACGTATCTTGGATTTTAGGGGGGGCAGACTTTGGGAAAATGGGGAGATACTCGAAAGAGGCATTAAGGGGAATGGAGCAGGAATCAGGGGTTGAGGAACAGTGGGCAGTGTTTAAAATGGGGATTACAAGAGCAACAGAATTATGCATTAAGCAGGTTAGCAAGAGGAAAAGGAAGAGGAGACCATTATGGTTTGCCAAAGAGGTAGCAAAGAAAGTGAAAGCCAAAAAGATTGCATTCAGGCAATACAAAAAGACACAGGCAGAAGGGGATAGGGAGAAGTACCAGGAGAAGCAAAGGGAGGCAGGGAGGTCAGTAAGGGAAGCCAAAGCTCAGACAGAACACATTGCAGAATCAGTGGGTAGAGGGGACAAAACCTTTTACAGGTACATAAGTGAAAAAAGAAGGACAAAGGGAGGGATAGTGAGACTGAAGGGGGAAGATGGGGGCCATGTGGAGGATAACAGTAAAGCTGACATATTGAACAGGTATTTCTGCTCAGTCTTTACTGAGGAAGAGGAGGGTAATGGGTCTGAAGGGAGTACAAGGGTAAGAATGGTGCAGAAATGGACACATGTCCCTTTACACAAGAAAGGGTCCTGAAGGAACTGGAAGTAATAAGAGTTGATAAAGCAATGGGGCCAGATGGGGTGCACCCCAGGGTCCTTAAAGAACTAAGAGAGGTGGTGGCTGAACCTCTGGCTATCCTGTTTAGCCGATCACTGGAAACAGGGGAGGTACCCAAAGACTGGAGGACAGCAGATGTAGTCCCCTTATATAAAAGTGGGAACAAAGAGGAAGCTGGGAACTACAGACCAGTCAGCCTCACCTCGGTAGTGGGGAAGATCATGGAATCACTACTGAAGGAGAGACTGGTGGAACATCTGGTTGTCAGTGGACTACAGGACCCAAGGCAGCATGGTTTCACCAGGGGGTGGTCATGTCAGACCAACCTCGTGGAATTTTTTGACTGGGTGACTAGGGAGGTGGATCAGGGAGGGCAGTGGACATGGCCTATCTGGACTTCAGCAAGGCCTTTGACACTGTGCCACATAGAAGACTATTACACAAACTGGGAAATATGGGTGTGGGCAGGACAGTAGTGTGGTGGGTAGGTAACTGGCTGGGCAGCAGGATACAGAGGGTGGTGGTAAATGGCTGTCACTCCACAGAGGGAAGAGTGATCAGTGCTGGGACCGGTCCTATTCAACATCGTCATCAGTGACATTGCGCAGGGCCTAGAAGGCAGAATTTCACTGTTCGTTGATGACACAAAGCTCTGTAACAGAGTAGACACACCAGAGTGTGTATACAGAATGAGAAGGGACCTGCAGAAACTTGAAGAATGGTCAGGGGTTTGGCAGTTGAAATTCAATGCAAAGAAGTGCAAGATAATGCATATGGGGCACAAAACCCTGGCACAATATATCAGTTGTGGGGTGAGGATATAGCATGCATCAAGCAGGAAAGGGATCTTGGGGTTATCATCTCTGATGACGTCAAGGTAGAAACAGTGTGACAAGGCAGCAGGTAAAGCAAATAGGATGCTGGGATGTATAGGCAGGGCATCACCAGCAGGAAAGGGAGGTCATAATTCCACTCTACAAGACACTAGTGAGGCCCCACCTGGAGTACAGTGTACAGTTCTGGAGACCTTACTGTAAGGACGTGAGACAGGAGTAGAGAAGGTTCAGAGGAGGGCAACAAAGATGGTACATGGATTGCATCACAAGTCCTATGAGGACAGGTTGAAGGAACTGAATATGTACTCCCTGGAGGAGAGGAGGGAGAGAGGGGATATGATAGAGACATGCAAGTGTCTTACAGGGAGGAACAGGGTGCAGGAATACACTATTTTTAAGTTAAAAAGATGTTCCAGGACTACAGGGCATGGGATGAAGTTGGAGGGAGGGCGATTCAGAGGAAATGTGAGGAAGAATTTCTTCACAGAGCGGTGGTGGACAAGTGGAACACGCTGCCAGAGGAAGTGGTGGGGGCTGAAACAATCACGGGATTTAAGAATGCATGGGATAGACGTAAAGGAATTCTGGAGGTCGGGGTAAGGGGCAACAGACTTCTAGGAAAACATAAACTGAACTTACAAGCTCAAATGGGCAGACTGGGTGGGCCACAGGCCCTTATCTGCCGACACTGTCTATGTATCTATGTATCTGTGTCCAGTCCTCTGCCTATTGCATGATTGTGTTCATGTTTCCGTTGTCAGCTCTGCCTTTGACTTGGCTTTATGCTTGGTCTGACCATCCCTAGTGATGCCTTGGTCGGTTCCTGGCTTCCTGCCCAGCCCCCTGGTTCTGTGGCGCTCCTAGCTCACTGCAGCCCCCATCAGTACTCTTCCATGCCTCATCGATGGTCATGCTGTTGGGGTGGGGACTGTCATTTTTCAAGGTTCTCCCTTTCTGCTGGTTGTTGCCTGACTCTACCTTGTCACTGTCCTGCTTTGTCTGCAGTCTTCTGCTTGTCCACGGCTGTTTTCCATGTATTCTGTTGACTTTGCCGTTGACTGGTTTTGACCGTCCTGCCTGTCATTTGTGGTGTTGCTGTCGTCCTTTTACCTCTGCCTGGGCCCCCTCGCTTGTGGTGCCTGTGTCTCGCTTTGGCCGTTTTTCATGACTTTACCTCGCCGGTTGTTTGTGCGCTGTTTTTTGGTGCCGGTTGCCACCTGGCACTAGCTCGACCGCACTCTTGGATTCATCCTCTGGTTTCCCGTTGATGATGTGCTTTGTTCATGGGGTCTCGCCCTGTCGACTTTGCCTTTTATGATTGGTCTCTGTGTCCATACACAGGTCCTTGTGTGTGTGTGTGTGTGTGTGTGTGTGTGTGTGTGTGTGTGTGTGTGTGTGTGCGCGCGCGTCTCCCTTCTGTGCTTTTTTTGCAGTGATGTCTGGTGGGTTCAGAGCTTCTTGCTGTCATGCCCCACCCTGTGCTGTGTTGGAGCGGCCCTGTTGAGACTCCTGTCATATTTGGTCTGTGGGGCATTGGCCTGCATATGGATTGGCTAATATGCTTGCCTGCCCCTCCCCCCATTGTCTAGGGTACTGCTTGGAAGTCGTTCCATAGGTGTGACTCACTGTAGGGAGATATCCCCGAAGAAGATAGGACAGCAGATCTTTGAAGGAATCTCCTCCAGTGAGCCACAGCACACTCTTCTGCCTTCTCCTTTGGTCTGTAGTGGTACAGTTAGGGATATGGGCAACACTGTTTTGCCCAGTTTACCCTGTACCTTTTTTTTTTTTGTCTGGCCATCGTTGCTCTCTTTTGGGACTTCGACATACTTGTCTTTGTCATTCGATCTGACAGTCATTTTGTTTCCCGTGGACAGGCAGAACTGAGATTTGGGGCCACCCCGGGATATATAGGCACCAATCATGTGTGTCATTGTGGGCAACACACTAGGTAAAAGTGTCTGGATAGGTCCAACGCAGGTGGTTTCTATACTCTATAGATGTGGCTCATTGGAGAAGAGTCCCTCAGATCTACTGTTACTGGTAACTGTCCTATTTGTCTTTTTCAAAATAAATAAGTCACTTTAAGTTTGAACATGTTATATAATTCTTATATTTTTGACCATCTGTGTAATTGTAAAATTAATACATTATTTTCAGTTTTCAACTTTCTAGGTAAAATTTTGTTAGGAAGAAAATATCACCTGCTAAGCTCACAACTTGTTAAAAAATTGCAGCCTTTAAGGCTAGTTCCTAGTTTGTGCACTGAGCTCTGGCTGGCAGGAGAGGATCCTGGCCAGGAGAGTGATTAAACTATTAAGGGAGGGAGGAAGGGTACATAAAAATGGGGACAAATGAGCTGCGCTGGTGCATGGCGTCAGCTGCTAGTTGCCTATGTCACCAGGCCCGTTGTCTGCCACTGGCTTATAAAATTAAATCACTAGCATATGAAAAGACCATTAAGACCAGCAGAAGAAATAATGAACACATCTGTTATGCAACAAGATTTAAATATCTACAAGAGGCAGTTTTGAAACCCTGTCCTGGCAAAATCCGAAATGAAATGGAGTAAAAGCATAGTGCCTCAGATTAGCACAGATGGCTGACAGGTTTTTCTTCTAGCTCTGAAAATGTGATAAGTACAGATCACAAAATGTTTGCACTGTCAATTATTCTGTGGTTTCCTGCAAGTTTCTTCTGCTTTGTGAATCGGTTGGCTTAAACAATATACTGGTTAATAGGTCTGTTTCCCCAAGGTTTAGTTGCTCAGCAGACTCTCGGATCATTTGTCTGCCACTCAAGTATTTGTTTTTCAGGCCCTGGTCAGGCTGGGCCCCATTGCAGGTGGGGCTTTTTTAAGGGTTATGTAATTGTCCCGGTTTTCTGTAGCTCGCCGTTCTCTCTCTTACTACCATATTTATGCTGTGGCATCCTGGGGTGGCATGGTGGCACATGGTCAGCAACATTACGTAGTGCACCACCACCATGAGGAGCCACTACAGCATGGAGCATAGCCACAGCCCAACCCTGCTTCTATGGGGGGAATTAATGCTGACCTTCAACCTCTCTCCCTTATTGGCATATTTATGCTGTGGCATCCCGAGGTTGCGTGGTGGCACGTGGTCAGCAACACTACGTAGTGCACCACCACCATGAGGAGCCACTACAGCGTGGAGCACAGCCACAGCCCAACCCTGCTTCTAGGGGGGAATTAATGCTGACCTTCAACCTCTCTCCCTTACTGGCATATTTATGCTGTGGCATCCTGGGGTTGCGTGGTGGCACGTGGTCAGCAACACTACGTAGTGCACCACCACCATGAGGAGCCACTACAGCATGGAGCACAGCCACAGCTCAACCCTGCTTCTAGGGGGGAATTAATGCTGACCTTCAACCTCTCTCCCTTACTGGCATATTTATGCTGTGGCATCCTGAGGGTTGCGTGGTGGCGCGTGGTCAGCAACACTCGTGAGTGCACCACCACCATGAGGGCCACTACAGCGTGGAGCACAGCCACAGCCCAACCCTGCTTCTAGGGGGGAATTAATGCTGACCTTCAACCTCTCTCCCTTACTGGCATATTTATGCTGTGGCATCCTGGGGTTGCGTGGTGGCACGTGGTCAGCAACACTACGTAGTGCACCACCACCATGAGGAGCCACTACAGCGTGGAGCACAGCCACAGCCCAACCCTGCTTCTAGGGGGGAATTAATGCTGACCTTCAACCTCTCTCCCTTACTGGCATATTTATGCTGTGGCATCCTGGGGTGCCGGTGGTGGCGCGTGGTCAGCAGCACTCGTGAGTGCACCACCACCATGAGGAGCCACTACAGCGTGGAGCACAGCCACAGCCCAACCCTGCTTCTAGGGGGGAATTAATGCTGACCTTCAACCTCTCTCCCTTACTGGCATATTTATGCTGTGGCATCCTGGGGTTGCGTGGTGGCACATGGTCAGCAACACTATGTAGTGCACCACCACCTTGAGGAGCTACTACAGCGTGGAGCACAGCCACAGCCCAATCCTGCTTCTAGGGGGGAATTAATGCTGACCTTCAACCTCTCTCCCTTACTGGCATATTTATGCTGTGGCATCCTGGGGTGCCGTGGTGGCACGTGGTCAGCAACACTACGTAGTACACCACCACCATGAGGAGCAACTATAGCGTGGAGCACAGCCACAGCCCAACCCTGCTTCTAGGGGGGAATTAATGCTGACCTTCAACCTCTCTCCCTGCTGGCCTCCAGTTCTGCCAGCATGCCTGAGCAGTCCTCCACTGCTGGGCACTGTGGAGCTGGCCTTGAGGTATGTGATTTTATAATCTGTAGGCTTCTGTTATGATTTAGCAGTTAATATTTTTCTTCGTAACAAGAGTTTGCTTCGAAAGAAAACAGCAAAAACTAATTCTAAAATTACACAGGTGGACCAAACCATCACACTTATAGAAGTTGTAAAGTTGTATTGAAATAAGTGCCTACTTCTTTTGCAAAAGATAGAAAAAAATCTGTTGTTCCTCATTCAGATGCTTTGGGCTCCTTTTAGTTAGTATTTTCTGACATCACAGTACTTGAATTCTGCTTAAAGGGACACTGTCAACCCCATTTGGTCTCAGTGTCCCTAGTTTAAAAAACACATTTTATGACTGTTCTCATTCTATGGAGACTGCTGATGTAGCTGGTTATTGGATTCAGACTCCTTTTTCCTTTTAAAAAGTGAAAAAAACTGAGTGTCAACCAAACTAGTGTTACCACACTAAAACATGTTTGTTTACATTTCTTGACTAACTGCATCTTTCCTGGACTCGGGAACACCCCAGACACTAGCTGCTCATTATGCTGTGGGAGTAGAGGAGACTATTGTCTCGTGAGTGACTGCACTGTTTGAGGGTGTTTCTAATGTTCTGGAAGTATGCAGTAAGCTTAGGTAAACAATTTGGAGCAAAACAAAGCTAGGTATAACTATGTATTCCCAGGTATTTCAGTTCTAATAAGCAAGGAGGCAGATTAAAGAACCAGCGACATCAATAATTTTTAGAGAAGGTAAGCAATCATAAAATGTTTTGTTTCTTTTTAACCTAGAAATAACATGATGCAAAAAAGGTTGACAGGGTCCCTTTTAGTTGTGGTTTAAAAAGTAAAGGTGAAAACTCAGTAGTTTCATTGCACAAACAAAACAATTATAAAAGAAAGTTTTTTACTGACACATTAACATACATACGGACATACGAAAAGAACCAGCAGAAGACCACCTGATCTGTTGCGTCTGCTCATAATGATGCAGGGTCTGGTCTTACACTTATGCCACTAATCCCGCCCCCCCAGTTGCCCTCCTCTCCCTCCCTTTCCTTGGTCCCAAGGGTTCCCATTGTGTTTGTCCCAGGCCCACTTGAATGCTCCCACTGTCTTTACTGTTACCATATCCTCTGGCAGCTCATTCTAGGTGGTCACTACCCTCTCTGTATAGAAATGTTTCTTTCTAGGATCATGGATATGTTGTTATATCCACACTTATTGGCATTTCCTTTCCCTTTTAAGATCAGCCGGAAAGTCTTTAGCTGGCCCCCTCCACCCACCGGGTGGTATAACCCTCAGCTACGCCCCATGACACCAGATCTTCCTTTCCACTGGAAGATACAGGTTCTCTCCTTCTCGTCCCGTGTTTAGTGGGCCCTGGTGCTCCAAAACTCTGTTTTACCAATTAAGATTTGTCGAATCTCTCCTAATAACTTTATCGTGACTGCGATGGAAGACAAGTCCTCGCCCAAGTTCTGCTGGTGTTCCTGCAGGCAGAAAATGTCTCGGACAGACCCGCATGCCATGTCCGTGTACTTCCTGGGTCACGATCATGACACTCAGGCCTGTGACTTATGTTGTTCTTTTCATCCAAATGTTTTGGATGATCGCCTCATGCATCTCTAGCTCAGACGTCTGGAAAAATGGCACCTGCCGGTCAAATCGAAGGATGCCTGCCGTGCGCTCTCTGTGGCTGCGGGGTCCGCAAAACAGTTGGAACAGATGAAGGCCTTCGAAGAAGAGGCGGCACGGGCTGCTGAGCTCTTGTCTTCGCCCTTGGTTTTCGTTCCACTCAAATCTGGCTCCTCATTCTCTGGGTTGTTGAAAGAGTTGGTCCAATCCCTTCCCACTTGCAGGGAAGACCCTGGTTCCCATATCTCCAGATCCCATGAAAAGGAATCCAAGAAACCGAGGGAATGTCTGTCTCATTGACGTCACTCTTGGGACAGAGAGCGATCTTGGTCCCAGGAGTCTCCTATTTCAGCTTTGGCGGAAGTTGTGGCCTCGGCTGCCAACCTCATGGTACCCCCATCAGGTCAGCAAGCCCAGACGTGGGATGACGATCCCATTGAGATTGTTCTCGACCCTGTCAACCTATTGTCGACTGATGAGACCGACAACTCCTTGTTTAGGACTCCGGTCCTATTGGACATCACCGGTGAGGCGATCCAGCCTGCTGGGAAGCCTCAACTGGTGGTCGTCCCTGACCTGGAGGAACTGGTGTTCTTCCCGACTTATCCCGAATGCCCCCATCTGTCCCCCCAAATGTAGTCGTCCAGGTCTGGGACATCCTTGACTGAAAGGCTGAGGAAGTCGCATAAGCGGCACTGTAAAAAGTGGTGCCGCTGCCACTTGTCCTCATCCTCAGATGAGGGGAGGCTCCGACACAAGCTGTGTCGGCGCTACAAGGACATGCTGTGGCAGCAACTAGTCTTGGCTGGGCCGAAGGTGGTTCCTTCTACCCTGGCTGTTGCTTTCTCTGCTGTTGTCAACCACTCTGGAGTCAGTCTTCGCCCCCCGCCTACGGAGCTGGTGACGTCACTCCCACCTCAGCCAAAGCTGGTCTCTCCAGTTGTCCTGTTGGAGCCACCACTGAAACAGCCTCCTTCGGGGGGGCCCCGCGCAAGGAGTCTCAGCCTATTTCAGGCCTCCCACACAGGCTGTCCGTCACTCTCACTCCCAGCTGCCCGCTGCGGGTTCTTGTTGGCTCTGGTAGCAGACTGCTATATTTGGACTCCTTTGAATCCGAGGACTCTGAATTGGCATCTCTTTCTCGGGACTACGATGCCATGAGTCTTTCTGCCGAAGAGGGCCCCACCTCCTTTATGAGCATCCTCTGCCTCATCTCCGAATCCACGGGGATGAAGCTGGAGCCTGTTGAAAAACTGGTAGAATATCCCTTGACTGACATCCTCAGAAGAGGGGATTCTCCAGTAGCTGAAGCCATTGCTGGCCAAGCCCTGGAACTCTGGCAGCACCCAGCCTCCTTCCCCACACCATCTGCCAGGATGGCCCGCAAGTACGTGGTACCTACTGGCTCACTTTCGGGATTTACACAGCATCCGTTGGCTGAGGGAGTGGTGACCGAATCTGTGTTCAGACGGGTAGGGAATTCAGGAGACTTCGACAGACCACCGGACAAAGAATCCAAGAAACTGGATCACTGTTCCCAAAAGGTCTGTGTGGCCTCGTTGCTCAGCCTCCATTAGGCAAGTTTGGCCGTGATCTTGGCACACTTCTTCCATGCAGACATCGGGAGCAAGGGCATTTAACTTTGTTGCTCTGTCCCTGTGGAATTCTCTACCTCATCTGGTACGAAATTGCCTAACCATCCAGAGTTTTAAAACTGCCTTAAAAACTTGTCTTTTCGGCTTGGCATTTGTTGATTGATGCTGCTGTCATTGATATGTTTTTGGTATGTTTTGCTATGCTGCTACAATACTGCTTTTTGTCATAAATTATGTTTGTTTTTACTAACTTATTTTATGTATTTTATTGTATTGTACAGGCGCCTTGGTTTTAGAAAGGCATCTTTTAGAAATAAAACTGATTTGATTTGATACCGTGTTGGGCTTCTTAGATGAGGTGCTTCCTCACCTTCCCGCGGACCTTCAGACCACGGTCAAACAGGTCTGGGACCAGGGTTGGGTGGTTGCTAGGCAGCAACTCCAAACGGCCTTGGACATCGGGGATTCCTGTGCCCATTAAGTAGCAGCCGTGGTCACCATGCACCACAGGGCTTGGTTGTGGGTCTCGACTTTAATGGCTGACACCCAGCACAAGTTGGCAGATGTCCCGTTCCTGGGTACCGACTTGTTCAGTCCAGGAGTGGACGGTCACCTTGAATGTATCAAGAAGTCCAGTACCACATTGGACACCACTACGTCTGCCCAAAAGGAATCCCAGGGTTCCAAAAAACAGAAGCCTTTTCACCCTTCTGACCCTGTGGCCAAACAGCCCCAGTTTCAATCTGGGCAACAGCAGCAGGCTCAGTCTTTGTGCCCTCAGCCCAAGTCAGGCACGTAGTCTGCACACAAACCGGGAGGGAAGAATCCAGGTCCCGCATCCAGATCCTCCTCTTCCAGGCCTGCTCATTGATGGGGGTGTCCAGCCCCATACCTGTCACGCTTGATCTGGGTCCTCCTGTGGGGGGCCGGCTCCGCCACTTGCTTTCTGCCTGGTCCATTGTTACCATGGGCAGGTGGGTGTTGGAAGTGGTCAGTCAGGGAATTTGAGCAGTATCTGCCAAGCCGAGCCCGCGCCCCACATGAGGAAAGGGTATCAGTTCACACTTTGTCGGCTTTGAGAGATGACATAGCCCAACTCCTCTTCGAGGAGGTAGTGGCTTGAGTCACAGATTCCCCAAAGAACCCAGGGTTCATTTCCAGGTACTTCCTGGTTCCAAAATGGATGGGGTGGCTGGCACCCTATTCTGGATCTGCATGACCTGAATCATTATCTCAGGTCGCACATCTTTCGGATGGTAGCTATGTCCCAGATCTTCCCATCTCTCGAGCAAAACGTGTGGTTTTGCTCCCTGGATCTTCAGGACACCTTCTTCCATGTCCCGATCCGTCTGTCACACTGAAGGTTCCTCCGCTTCTGAATGGAGGGAACCCTCTTCAAGTTCCAAGCCATGCTGTTTGGCCTGTCATTGCCCCGGGTCTTCACCAAATGCATTGCAAGGGTGGCAGCCCATCTTCGGCGTTGAGGGGTCAGGGTGTACCCCTACCTCAGCGATTGGCTTATAGTTGAGTCCCTCCAGAGTGGAGGTGGAGAGGTCCAGGGACCTGGCCCTTCAGACCTGTATCGAACTTGGCCTCCTGGTCAATAAGGCCAAGTCAGAACACGTGCTCTCGCAGGTGATCTGCTTCAACGGGGCAGAGCTCGGCTCTTGCCGAGCTAGAGCCCAGCTCCTGGCAGACAGGGTAGAGGTTCTGTCCTCCTTTGCCCAGTCTGGTTGGGCAACTGCACCCTGCCTGGGACTTTCTGCGTTACATGGCAGCCTGCACCACCGTGGTCTGTTGGGCCTGGTGGCATATGTGTCCCATTCAGTGTGGCTTGGCCAGCCATTGGTCCCAGCATCATGGTCATTTCAACCGGGGGTCACAGTAACTCGGAGGCTTTGGGACGCTCTCCAGTGGTGGACTGTCCTGGAACACCTGCAGGGAGGGATCCCATTTGTCCACCCTGAACCAACAGTTGTCCTTACAACTGATGCCTCTCTCATGGACTGGGGAGCCCACATTGGGAACCACAGGGTCCACAGGCTCTGGAACACCGAGGAATCCCGATGTCACATCAACCTGCTGGAGCTCCGAGCAGTGCGGCTGGCGCTGACTGCATTAGCTTCATTTCTGTGGGGTCAGGTGGTACAGGTCTAGATGGACAACACCACCGCCATGCACTGTCTCAACAAGCAGGGCGGCATGCACTCCCAGCCTCTGTGCAGGGAAATGCTCTGCATCTGGACCCTCATGAGCCGACTGGAGTCGGATCTCCTAGCCATCCATGTGGCAGGAGCTTCGAACCAACTGGCAAATGCCCTCAGCTGTGTAGGCGAGGCATCCCATGAGTGGTCTCTTCACCCAGAGGTAGTTTGCAGCCTGTTCTCCCTGTGGGGCACCCCTGTTCACCTCCAGAGAGAACACAAAACTGAGGCTGTTTCATGCCGGCCCCCCCTCAGCAGGGCTCGCTGCAGGGGGATGCCTTCTCGAGGTCATGAACCCCAGGCCTCTTCTGCACCTTCCCGCCATTTCTCTTACTCCACAAGGTGCTTCTCAAGGTGAGGAGGGACAAGGTGAAGGTGATCCTGGTAGCCCCAGACTGGTCACACCAGTTCTGGTATCCAAATCTCCTCAGCCTCAGCAACAGGCTCCTGAGGCATCTTCCAGCACGCCCAGACCTGCTATCTCTCAGACAGGGAAGGGTATTCCATCCGGACATTCAATGTCTGCACCTGACAACCTGGTACCTGAGCAGCTAGAGTTCCAGACTTTGGGTCTTTCCAACGATGTCCTCAGTGTAGTTGAGGCATCTAGGAAGGAGTCGACCAGTACTTGCTATGCCTTCAAATGGAAAAGGTTTTCCATTTGGTGTCAGGGCAAGGGATTAGACCCTAGTTCCTGTCCTGTGGCCAGTATCCTCGACTACCTCTGGTCCCTGTCCAAAGGTGATCTCTGGACGACTACCCTTAAGGTGCACCTGGCAGCAATCTCCGCTTACTGGGCGTGGGCCGGTCAGCTGACACTGGCACAGGAGTCGATGGTCTGGTGCTTTTTCAGGGGCCTCAATGACATATCCTTTCTGGTGCGTGAACCTGCACTTCCATGGGATCTACTGCTGGTACTGGCTAAACTCATGGGCAAGCCATTCGAACCGATGCACAGGTGTGAGATGTCACGTTGTTATGCAAGACCACTTTCCTGGTGGCTGTCACGTCAGCCAGAAATACTGGGGAGCTCCAGGTGCTCTTGGTGGAGTCTCCTTATTTAATCTTCCACAGGGACAGGGTTGTCCTGCGCCCCAACCTGAAGTTCCTTCCGAAGGTGATGTCAGAGTTTCACCTTTACCAGGCATTAACTTTGCCTGTGTTCTACCCGAACTACACCTCAGAGGCCGAGTACAGGCTCCATACTCTGGACCTGAGACGAGTGCTGTCTTATTGTAAGGAGCAGGTGGCTGAAGTTCGGGGAGAGGTTCGCCAGCTGTTTGTCACCTACACTGAAGCCGCATTTGGCAGACCTGCAGCGAAGCGGACGATTGGCAGATGGATTACATCATGCATTGATCTCTGCTATAGGTTGGCGGGTAGGGGGCCTCCTGTAGGGCTAAGGGCTCATTCCACCTGTCATACCGCTGCGCTGGTGGCTGCTTCTTGGGACGTCCCTATTCAGGATATCTGCAAGGCTACTACCTGGAAGTCCACAAACACCTTCATTACCCATTGCCACGTCGACCTTGAGTCACGCCGGGATGCTGGTTTTGGAGCCTCAGTTTTCCAGTCTGTTTCCCAAGCAGAGTGTGTGCGCCTTGCCTCCCTCCTCCCAGAGAACTGCTAGGAGTCTGACAATAAATGTGGCTTGAACAACATATCCACGATCCTAGAAAAAATGGTTACTCACTTGTAACAATAGTTCTAGGAGTGGTGTATGTTGTTTATCCACACAAACCCACCCGACCTCCCCGGCTTTGACGCACAGCCTAGCTTCCAGCGGGCAAGATCTGGCGTCATGGGGTGGAGCCGAGGGTTATACCACCCAGGTGGGTGGGCGGAGCCAGCTTGAAGACTTTCCAGGGACTTAAAGGGGAAAGGACATGCCAATAAGTGTGGATGAACAACATATACCACTCCAAGAACTACTGTCACAGGTGAGTAACGTGTTTTTACGTCCCTTCTGACCCCCCCATCAATTTTAGGGTGTGCCCCCTAGTGAAGTTGTTTTCACTCATTTTAAAGAGACCCTCCTTTTGTACTTTAATTCCTTTCTTGTACTTGAAGGTCTCAATCATATTCCCCCCTCTCCTCCTTGGAGTACATCCCCAGGACTCCCAGCCTCTCCTCATAGGACCTATCCTGTAGCCCCTCTGTCATTTTGGTTGTTCTCCTCTGGACCCCTTCTAACATGCTAATATCCTTTTTAAGGAATGGATGCCAGTACCTCACCCCATATTCTTTTTTTTATCATATTTCTTTTTATTAAATGTTTTAAAACTTTTTTCAAGTTTGTGCATCTGTTAACCACAGTACACAATATCGTCATACAACTTTTGTACTTAAGTCACAAAAAAAAAAATTAAACATAAACTTAAACTTTAAGCATTATACTTAAGTCAGAAAACATTAACCATCAAAAACATACACTAGTCCAATTCATACTGGGAGAGGAGCAAACAGTTACAAACTTTATAAATACATTATCGTTATTAGACTGGACGTGCTTTAATTTATTTATCATTCAGGTCATGTATTCTCTTTTCTTAAATGTTTTTTCTTAACCCGTTGCATCTTATGATAAGCCCCTATTATACAGGTAAGACTATAGTTTTATATAGCTTCCATTTATTTTCTTTTAGAAGCCCTCTAGAGTTTCCATCTCTTTACCAGATGTTGTTTCTTCACCTGGACTTTGTTCTTTAAATTGAGAAAGTAAAAAGGCTGAAATTTGGTCAGGATCAAAAAAAATATATTGCTTGTTTTTATATATAACATGAACTTTAGCTGGTGATGACAACTGAAACTTAGCATCAAGTTCCAAAATATCTTGTCTAAAAGCCAGTAGCTTTCTCCTCCTCTGCTGTGTTGTGAAGGCAAAGGCAGGATACACCTAGAAGCGAAATGTTTTATAAATCAATGTGCCTTTGACTCTGGAGAGCCTGACTATGAGATTTCTATCAGATTCAAATGCCAGAGATAGAAATACCATAATTTTAACTTTGGGATCAGTTATTGCATTTTTCCATCATTTGCTCTATCTTTCTTGGGCACTCAAAAGGACTTCGTTAAAAAAGGCAGATTATCAGGTGGTAGGTCATACACTTGCACAAATTATTCTAAATGTGGTCTCACCAAGGACCTGTACAGTGGTAAAATGACCTCACTCTGCCTGCTACTGAATCCCCTTGCAATACACCCCACCCACCATCCTGTTGGCCTTCACCACTGCCTTCTTACACTGGGAGGTGTGTTTCAGGTCACTTGTAATCGCCACTCCTAGATCCTTTTCCTTTTTGGAAGCAGTTACCTGAACCTCTCCTATGTAATACTCTGCCCTAGGGTTCTTGGCCCCTATGTGCATCACTTGCACTTTTGGCATTGAAACCAAGTTGCCAGATTCCTGACCATATTTTCTAGTCTGCTTTGGTCAATTGTCACCAGGGGTCCAACAACTCCTTGTTCCTTGAATTAACCCTCAGCCAACCCAAAACTCCACGCACCAGTTCTTCCTAACTCCTAAATGCCGAATGTCCCAAGGACAAAGGTCTTTGCAATACCGAGCTTTGCAGTGGTTCAGCTCTCTACATGATAACATTGCTCGCCTGCCCACGCTAGGTGCCTTCAAAGTGAACCTTAAGCAGCAGTTGGTTCTTGATTCTCACTGCGACTGCCAGCGCTAGTCCTCCGACCAGTCCCCCTTGTCTGCCGCCACTCATATCACCTCCTCCCCTTTCTCTTTCTGTTGAATAGGCCCCTTGGCTGCTCACCTACTCAGTATGCACACTGCACTTGGGGTTCTGTCCCCTATAGCACTTAGCAACAATGTCTACTGACTGGAACTACTTCTGGGCTCCATATCTGGTTTGTTTTATTGAAGCCCATCTATGCCCTGTTTGTGTTTTATATGTTGGTATGTTACATAGCCTGCAGTACACCCTGTATATGCTATGTATATGTATAATTGACCTGCCAGGGTTGTTTTGTAATGTTCTTGATGTGGAACCTATGTAAAGAGCTTTTAGCTCAAAGGTACTAATCCGAGACTGCAATAAATAAATAAATAAATAAATAAAGGTCCTCCCTCAGGTCCTGTATCCCCTCCTTGATGTTCACCCTCCCACAGAGTTTGGTGTCATCCACAAACAGGCATATTTTGCCTTTAATGCCTTCCCTGATGTCACCTATGAAGACATTGAACAATACTGGCCCCAACACCAAACTGCGGGACCCCACTGGTAACCTACCTCGTGTGGGAGAACTCTAACCCAACAACTGCATTCTGGGTTCTTCCCCCTCAACCAATGTTCAGTCCATCTGACCATATTCTCCCCCACCCCTCGGCCCCTCAGTTTCTTTATCAACCTTTTGTGTGGCACCGAATTGCAGTTCTTACTAAAGTCCGGGTATATGATGTCCACCACCTGGCCTTTGTCCATTGCCCTCATGACCCAATTGAAAACCTCGATCAGGTTTGTTTGACACGATCTGCCTGCCATAAACCCATGCTGTCTATTGTGATGCCAGCCACTCTCCTCTATGTTCTTCGCCAGCCCCTCCTTTAGTATGGTCTCCATGAGTTTACATACTACCAATGTCAGGCTGACTGTCCTATGGTTACCCAGGTCATCATTCGTTCCACTCTTGTGGAGTGGCACCACTTGTGTCGTTCTCCACTCCTGCGGCACCACACCTCACTCCAGAGATCTATTGAAGAGAACAGCCAGTGGCCCTGCCAGATCGTCCACCAACTCTTTCAGCATCCTGGGGTGTATTTCATGTGGTCCCTGGGATTTGTCCACCCTCAATAACATATTATAGTCTGTTGCTTATTTACTTAAAGTGAACAGCTGTACTTTCAGTACAACAAACCATAACGTCACTTCCTGTATCAAGTTTCCATGATATGGCTGCTGCCTTGTTGTAATTTATGGCTGTTCTAGCTATGAGTTTCTCTGGATTGCTGACAGCTGCAAGTAAGCTGATAACTCATTTAACACGTTTGCTTGTCATCGTACGATTTGCCTAAACAGGACACCATTGTGAACAAGCACTGCTCAGTGGATGTTATCCTGAAGAAAAATGATTTGAATATAGGTGGCGCCGTCATTAGTCTACGTGGGCAGCCCCAGGAAAGCAAATTTTTCCAAATGGTCCTGATGACAGTGACTTTACCATTCCAAAGGTGTGGCAGTATGGTTGCAATTGCCATGTCGACATGTGCCCTGTTGTTCCATATAACAGAGCCTGCCCAACGTAGGTGTTAAAAAATTTTTTTCAAGTTTAAAAATGAGGTGGCAATATATAGAGGTTTACAGTGTAACAATAAGTGGTACGTAGGGCAGTAATCTGCAGTAAGAATAGCTAACTGTAGTCTGCTTTTGAAAACAAATTTCAAAATGATTACATAAAACTTTGAGCAGTGAAATTGCTGTCATCTGTATAATACTATTAAATAATGTATTTTGCTACTTCAGCAAAAATATATGTATAATTAAAATCGGTAATCAGATTTAAATGTTTGCTAATTCAGCAAAACATGTTATTAATATATGTATAATTAAAATCAATAATCAGATTTAAATCTATTTTGCTAATTCAGCAAAATATTTTATTGATATGTATAATTAAACTCAATAATCATATTTTTGTTTGACTATGTGTATAGTCAGTACCATAGATAATACGGATGGTTAATATTTTAAATATGCCGATATAGGTTCCATCAAGAAGTGGATTTATCAAGCCTGTTTCAAGAGAACTCGGTAAAAATGTAAACAGTAATTGTTTCCGATTTGTTTCAAGTAGTGGATCAGTTTTTATTTTCAAATAGTGATCTGTAGCATCTGTGGTAGTGACAATAAAGATGTTTAACTGAAGATGATACATTAACAAGCAGGCAGCGAAGACTTGAATATGGAATAGGTTGAGTATATTATCAGAGGAGACAACCGAAAAAGGAAAAAAAAACTTTCACAAGGGAACTGGATTTGTGGTTTATAGGGAGAGAGCAGGTACATTGGTAGTGATTAAAAAAAAAATTAACCTTCTGTAAGTGACAGGCTTCTTGGGCCTATTTGTCTTTTTCTGTTCCCACAATTTACTCCAAGCCTCCAACCTTACTACTTTAGTCTGGTCTTTGTGCTCTCCCACACCCTGACCACCACTTCTACTGTCTTGGCCAGCGGGGATCCATGTGGGGGTGAGACCTGAGAGTGCATCAGCAGTGACTGTCATTCTCCCTGCCTACCACCCCACAGTGCCCTGACGGGCCTCATAAACACACAGCATCCTGTGTACTCGCCCCTAAACCAGACAGTATGCTCATTGACCATGTGAAAATACTAGACCACTATGCCTTTTGAGAAGTAACTAATCTGTTTCTGTGACTGTATTTATGAAATCACATTTCTGAACTTGCCATGACAATACCGTGTTTGTATGTGCAGCTATGTATATATATATATGTACATATATTGTTGGTTTAGTGGCTAGCACTTTTTAATGGTAGATGTAACACAGTTACTTTATGTGTCACTTTTTTAAAAAGTTTTTCTTGTTGGCATTTACTCCACTTTCTATGTGTAAAACATAAGGCTGTAAAACAGTAGTGGACTATCACGTCAAGATCAAGCGTATAAATAACTTCACCCACTAGTTGGCAGGCGCATCTTGAAAAAGCGGTTGTCTTAAGGCTGTAAAACATTGGTGTTACTGTGTGGAGGTCTCCAGTGTTTTTTATGTTACAGTGTTTACAGTCACAACAGTATATATTACTTTTAGCTGGAGCTCTTGCAGCAGACTACGCCATAAGGACTATGCCGCCAGGCACTAGGACCTTATGGAAATATTCTAACTAGCAGTACACCGTGGGGACTGCTCCCCAACGTCTGTCCGCCTCCAATACCGGCCAATGTTATAAAGGGGGTGGTACCCACCCCACCTCCATTCTTTTCCCGCCGCTGACCCATGCACATCAGCTCCATGGACGACTCCTGCTACCAGTTGACCTCCATTTTTCACGATTTTGCACTTTATTATTTTATTTACATTCGGAGTTTTCTTGCATGTCTTCACCGTCTTTCTCCACAGAGCGGTGGAAATCTAAGTGTGCCTGTGGGAAACAGATACCAGCTAAGGACAGCCATTCGGCCTGCCTGATTGGTTTAGGCCCAAACCACGACTCAGAGGCCTGCCTGCATTGCCACAGTTTCAACCGCTGTACATGCATCCATCGCCTGAATGCCTTGAAGAGCCACCTATTGGAGCAACAACTAGCCACCATGCAGAGGACCCCTTCCAGTCACAGTTCCTCATCCTCCTCGGTCCCAGTTCTTCTACAACTTCCCACAGTGACAAGAAGACCAGCAGGAAGCACCACCACAAAGATAAGGAGAGACCCAGATCGGACTGCAGCTCCAGATCTCCACATTGAAAGGTAGCTTCCTCGAGTCCTCACTCCTGTGTGTGGTTCGATTCTGCCCCTCTGGCAGCTCTAAATCCTTCAGGGCTCCCGGTCGATGAAGCACCCCTCCGATCCAGCCCCCAAGTCTTAGGCCTCTTCAGCATCCTTCTGGGTCTAAGCTAGGGGGCCAAGCCGGTTCCTCTGCGGATGGCGGGCACTGACCCATCGTCCATCCGGCTGGGGCATCCTCTTTGTCAGGCTGCTCATCAGGACCTGACGCCAGGAGCAGGAACTCCAGTCAGGAGTACTCTTCCCCCAAACAGAAGACGATGGACTCCCGTCGTCTGACCCCGTTGTCCACTTCTCTGTGGTTGAACCGGGTGACACCCCCTTCACCGACTTCCCCCAAGCTACCGACTGAGGCTCTACTGTTGGCTAAACCAGCACCCCGCCTCCAGCACCAGATCAGCTGCTGTCAGACAACCTGACGCCACCTGACCAGTTGGACCACCCAGCGTCACCTACCCTGCCACCTGCAGGACCGCCACCAGATACGCCTGTGTCCCCAGACCTGACGACAGATCCAGTTGCACCATTGGGTCCAACGTCGAGTACCCCTGACGTACCCCCCCCAGCACCTGACCCTCTAGGGTCTCCTCTAGTCTCACTGTCTGACATAGGGGCCCTGTTCACCTCATGGTGGAACACCATAAAAAGGGACCTCCTACCCAAGGAGTGCCCAACCTCTTTACTGGATCCGTCACCCACAGAAGTTCCTCAAGGTCCTCCGAGACAACCTACTCCTGCACTACCCAGGAAACCGTCGTCTCCACCCAAGAAGGTCACCCCTCTCCTGACTTGGATGAAGGGTTCCCTAGGCGTCCTAGACAGAGACATCGCTCTTTGTCCCGGTCTTCCTCCAGACACTGATGCCATTCTCGCGGTTGCCAGTCTCGGTGCTCTTACAGATCTCCTTCTTCGGACTCGTCTGGAAGGAGCTCGTCCTCTTCCTCCAGGTCCTCGGAGGGATTTACTTTTCCTCCTCCTCAGCCTGATGTCCACAGGGATTCCCCCTGGATGACCCTACTTTCATGGACGTGATGCGTCCTATCCAATTCCTAAACCAATGGGATAGTGAGGATTTGGACCTGGAGAGACGGTGGCTTGCCTATTTTCTGGGTATGAGTGATCCTAAGCCACTGGTTGCTCCACCTTTAGTGGCCCCTTTTCAAGATGTCACCAAGCTTGCTTGGAGACACCCTTCCTCAGCCATCCCGAAAAAGGCGGACAGGCTATACAGAACTCCTAAAAATGAACCCATCTTAGGAGAACACTCAAAGGTTGACTACATGGTTCTAACGGCAGCCCACAGCAGGACTAAACAACCCAGACACATGAGCTCACAGCCCCCGGACAAGGAATCCAAGAGGCTGGACCAGTTCAGCTATTAGATCTACTCCTTGGCCACCTGCACCAAACGATCGCTCAATTTCTTGGCACATTTGGTGTAATATCAAAAGTCCCTGTGGCAGAAAGCCCTAGAGTTGGCTCCAAAACAGCCTGATTCCCCCCAGAGGACAGAACTACTAGATGTCCTCCAGTCTGGCCTGGACGTAGGAAAACACGTTTTGCATTCTTCCTATGGCTTGGCAGACACCGCTGCTAGGGCTACGGCCACCAGCGTCTGCCTGAGAAGGTACTCATGGCTCAGGGCTTATGGTTTCCAACAGGACCCCCAGGAAGCTATCCTGGATACCCCTTTTCAGGGGTCTTTTCTATTTGGAGAAGACTCCGAGAAAATTCACAGGCCTTCAGGACTCTGGCAAAGCGGTCCAGTCCGTATATCAGATGTATAAATCTGAGCCAACCCCACTAGACAGAAGCCTTTTTGTCGCCCTGCTGGTCAGCGGTCTAAGGCGCAGCAAGCAGGAGGGCCCTTCAAACATAAGGCCCCCCTCTCAGCCCTCAAGAGCCACAGGACCTAGCAATGCAAACTCCTCCCATATCGCCATGCCCACTCTCGGAGCTTCTGCCTGACTCCTTGCCCGACCCCACCCCCCCTTCTCCAGTGGAGTCCTTGGGGGAAGCGGTAGGGGGTTGATTTCATCGAGGCACAGGTCAGGAAGCATAGGAAAACCAGAAGCAGTTGTAAAATTCGCAACCAGTAATTTATTGTTAATAACAGTAAAAAAAAAAAATATTCAGTATAACTATTTACAAAGGCAGTATAAACAGAGAAAGTCCAGTTGGGTTTCTTCTGAATTTTCTGTCTCAGTCTCTGTGTCTCTCTTGCAAGAAATCACATCTCTGTTTTTTATGTCTGTGCAGCCCCCGCTCGTTAAGAAAACCGCATGCTTCTCATACAGTGTTCTTATAAGTTTCAACAAGTGCAGCAAAAAGAACATTGTGACCCAGAACTGACCACTTGCTTACAGTTTCTCAGAGTTTTCAAACAGGATAACCCCTTGAGTTCCAAATAGTTTTGTGCAATCATTTCAACAGTTTAACTATATACATTTAAACAGTAAAACTATATACCTTTCTAAACAAAGGGATCCCAGTATCGGTTACATTTCCACATAATGATTCACATATATTTTTATACCACCAGATATGCAAGGGGAGAAAAGACAGAACAGCAAGTGAAGATAGAGGGATAGTGAGAGGCAGAGAATTGCAAAACCATAGGGGTGATCAAGTCCTAGGTCTCACGAGAAAATTTGGTTGTGCAACCAGGCAGAGAAGAGACAGAAAAGGAGAGAATAGACTAGATTCTTGCATTTAAACCCTTTCTCCATAATAACTGGGAATGGGCCATATTCAACCCTGTCACAGTTGGTTCTCCCCCTGTCTAGGGGGATGGACCAGAATTACATCAGACTTATGGGTCCTTCAGATAATAGAGAAGGGACACACGCTGGAGTTCATTCAGATTCCTCCAAACAACCCTCCTGTCTCCTCCTTCAACTCCCCATCCCATGCTGTCCTCATCTACGAGGAAATTCAGACCCTCCTGGACAGGCGGGTCATAGAATCTGTCCTGCCATCCCAGTGGGGGAAGGGGTTCTACTCCCAGTTCTTCTTGGTCCTCAAGAAGATGGGGGATCTTCACCCTATCCTAGACCTAAGCCGCCTGAACAACTTCGCCAGTACAAGAAGTTCAGGATGGTGACCCTGCCGAGCCTCATCCCCATGCTTCATCAAGGGGATTGGCTCTGTTTCCTCAATATGCAGGATACCTACCTCCATTTCTTGGTGTTCCCATCCCACAGGAGGTTTCTGCAGTTTTTCTTTCAGGAGAAATGCTACCAGTTTCGGGCCTTGCCCTTCGGTCTTTCCTTGGCACTGCATGTTTTCATGAAGTGCCTTGCAGTGGTGGCTGCAGCTCTCAGAAGGCAGGGCCATTACGTCCATCCCTACCTAGACGACTGGCTTCTGGCAGCCCCACCGGAGATCAGCTATTGTCCATCCTGTCAGATACCTTCCAGTTGTTCAGAGATCTGGGAATCACTCTGAACATCCCAAAGTCATCCCCTTGGCCCAGCCAACTCCTACAATATATCAGGGCAATATTGGACACTGCACAGGGAAAGGCCTTCCTTCCTTCCTCCCTCCCAACAGGGCAGTCCGTCTTCAGGCCCTGGCTCAGAGGATTTCTTCTTCCTGACAGGTCCCAGCCCTGACACTGTTTCAGCTGCTCGGTCACATGACGGCGGCCATAGTGACTGTCCCATCAGCTCGGCTATACATTATTTCCCTAATGGACTTTGAGTGCAGTGGGATCAACGATCAGATGATCTCGAGCAGCCTGTCCAGATCTCCAGAGCAGTGGCTCAGATGCTATCATGGTGGCTGACTCCTCCCAACATTATTTATTTATTTATCGAATTTTGTAGACCCGGTAAGCCCACTGGGCCTAGAAGTCCTTTTCAGGGGCGATGGGGGGATACAGATGGTAAGCAACTGAAATTGAACCAGATTAAGCTGTTGGTGGTATTTTTAGTGAATGGGAGAAATTTGGCCAGGACACTGGGGAAATTCCCCTACTGTGCTGTAGGGGTCCCCATGCGCTTGTGAAGGATGGCCAGTTCAGAACAGCCTGTGGGAGTAAGGGTGCAGGACGTGGAGGAGAGGGACCAGAGCGGGCCAGTGGCGGTGGAAAAGGAAGACCCTGCTGTCGGCAGGATTTCTGATGGAGAGGAGGATATATTTGAGTCTGCCCCAGCCACAGATATATCGGTGAGCTCCTTGATGTGGATTTACCCATGGAGTCCAATAGTGGTTGTGGGATTATTAGACCTACTTCTGAAGAGGAAAAAATTGGAGCGTCGGCTCACCTTGAACAGATCCTGTTGTTAAAATGACAGGCGGTGCAGAGGCATCTGGAGGATGAAGAGGAAAGGAGAATGGAAGAGAGAAGACATGTGTCTTGCAAATCTGTGAACCAGGAACCAACTACTAGTGGTAGGAGTGACGGACTGCAACAGGAAGCGCCCCAGAGGATGGTAGATTCAGACGGACGCAAGCAGCTCTCGACTTCGGAAGTCATGGTGAGAGCTTTTGGATTACCAGTTGATTCCAGCATTGGAGGCGACTGGCAGCCGGTACCAGTGTTACGGGGCACAGGTTGGAAGCAGCAGCAAGATGGGACCTGGGAACTGGAGGAAGACTGGACCTCCGAGACCAGTGGTGGTAATATATTACTTCAAACTGAACTGGGGGTACTCGAGCAGTCTGCATTACGGATGAGCCACACGGCCAGTTTGACTAGGGGGTGCATGAAGCAACTGGGTGGTGTGAGAACTGTACTAGGGGATTTGGAGGAACAGAATACATCTGTGCAGCTTGTCAATGAAGATAAAACTGCAAATGAGAACAGTGTGGTTATAGCTGCTGTGGAGACTTTGAAAAGATCAGCTGGGGGAGAGGCTAGAAAATTTTCAGATATTGTGAGAGGCAGGGGTAGGAGCTGTGGGCATGAAGATAAAAACTTTTGTTCAGGAAATCAGGGAAATCCTTTGAGCCCCTCCGCCCCCCGAACCCTAGCTACAAAGAAGCACCACCTAGGCGTTTTGCAGTGCGCCTTCGATATAAGGGAGGGATGGAGTGTTTTCTGGATCGATGTTTTGTGGGCAAAACTTTATTAAAAGAATCTATGAAGTTTATCTCGACTGAAATGTATGCTTTGATACATGTCTCCGGGGAGGATGTTTTTGATGTTTTCGGACGATGAGAGGTTTGGAGAGGTTCTGGCAGAAATATAGTCTGTTAAAATTTTCTCCATTGTGGACCCCATTTTTGGCAGTGCCTCTTATGAAACCAACTGTTAAGTTCATCACTGTTCTATTTAGGAATGAATGTGTTAATGTGGGTGATATTCAACAGTGGTTGAACTCGAAATGTGAAGTATTGGGGCCCCACCGAGGCGATTATTGACTCTGAATTTTTATGGACGGGAGGGTGGAAATTCAAGGTGTGGTTACATCACAGTGCAGCGGGTATTGAGCATATTCCCAATAGCTTCTTTTTAGGGAGGGACAGGGGAGTAGTATTCCCCCCAGGACAGCATAAGGCATGTTATTGATGTGGGTCCAGAGGTCATTTATCAAATGTTTGTGACAGAATCCGATGTGGGTTGTGTGGAGAGATTGGGCATAGTAACTCACAATGTTGTAATCATGTACGCTGCCACCTGTGCAAGGACTATGGCCATATGTATCAGGACTGTCCATGGGCAGCTAAGAATAAGTCCCAGAGCATGGATCCTGAGGAACTGATAAATAAGGCACAACAAAAGAAGCCTAATGAGAGAGAAAGGGAAACTGAGGTTGTAGTACAGGAAGAAGAGGCCCCCCCAATTCCCAGGTCCCCTCTCCTGTGCATATAGCTCCCATTGTAGAGACACAGGATCCTACTGAGGAAACAAATGTGGGTAGTATAGATATTCAGACGGAGATAGTACAGGAAGAAGAAGAATGTAAGGGGACAGCAGGAAATAATTTGGTAGAGATTCAAATGGGAATAGAGGGACAACTGATAGATCAGGACCCCATCTTCCCTGGCCCTGAACATGGACAATAGATTATACCAGGGAAATGTAACAAAATGGCTTTGAGAAGCAACATGGAGATGCACCCTGACATACCTTTGGCTAATGCATTCGAAGTTTTGGATGAACAACGAATAGAGCACGATAGGATGGGTGGGGAGTCTGATGATTTGGCTGAAGAGGTATTGGAGAGTCAAGAAAAAAAAGGGGACAGTATGGAATGTTGAACTATGTTGAGGAAGAGGAAGAAGAAAAGGAGGAAGATGATATGAAAAAAAGAAAAAACAGGTGAAAGAGATGGGACATGGGAGAAGGAGGGAAGAGAACAATTTCTATTACTTTAAATAATGTTGGTGTTTTCAATTACCTCTGTGAACGTAAATAGTGTTTTGAATAGCAGGAAACAGGTGCTAGTATGGAATGAATTAAGGAAATTGGTTAATGAGGTTATTTTGATACAAGAGACTTGGCTTAACGCTATAGAATTAGTTAAGTTAGCCCACCGGGAGTGGGTTTGGGGGCCGCCTTATTTTTCTTTTGGATTAGAAAGGGTGGATGGAGTAGTCATGCTTTTTTCAGGTGAAGGTTTACGGTTTCAGAAATTGATATACTTGGTTCCAGGAAGAGTCCTTATAGTCGATGGATTATGGTATGGAGATCCTAGTAGGTTTATTGTGTTGTATGCCTCACAGGTTAAATCTGAGAGGGTACAGGTATTTGAACAACTATAGCCATATTTATGTACAGCAAGGAATATATATTTTTGGGGAGACTTTAATTGTACGCTAGACATGCTTGATAGAAGGAAAGAAGGTGTACTGTGATTCCTTTGCTTTAGAGAAGACTATTAAACAAGCTGAGTTAAAAAATATTTTTGGTAAAAAAGGAGACTGCCAGTTTACATATAAATGTGGCAAATGTTTTTCAAAGATTATCTGTTTCTGAATGGGTAGAGCTAATTAATGCAAAAGTGTCTCCTAATGCATTCTGTGACCATCTAAGTTTAAGAGGTATGGTAAACACAGAATCGGGTATACTGCAGCCAAAAATAAGATGGAAAATGAATACTGCAGTTTTAAGGGAAGATTTTATTAAAATTCATATTATGGATATTTTTGTCTCTAGTGCCTTGGTGATTGGTTACATGAAGATCTTGTTTTATGGTGGTTGGAGGTAAAAAGGGAGGTTAGCATTTGTTTAAAAAAACTTTGGGAAAAGGAGAGTGAATGAACTTTTTTTGAATATTTAAAACTACGGAATAAGCTTTTGAAAATATATGATGCTTCTTATGTTAGTAGGATAGATATGTCTCAACGGATTGAAAAAGTACGAGGAGAAATGAAGGCAATGCAGTATAACAGGGCTCAGACTTTAGTAAATGAATTACATTTTGGAACTCAGAAGACGCCATATGTGGATCCTTGTGAGGCTTTGAAAGAGAGAAAAAATAGATCTAGAATAACATCTTTGAAGAATACTGCAGGAGAAATTGTTAGAAAATATATAGAATTGAATGAAATGGTAGAAGATTATTTGGGTAATTTGTTGCAGGGGCCTATAGGAAGGAAGGAAAAGGACATATAGAAATATCTACAGGATTTAGAGATTCCTGTCCTGAATAAGACTGCTCTGGTTCTCCTAAAAAGAAAGATAGAAGTAATAGAAGTTGCTCAGGTAATCATAAACTTACAAGGTGGGGTGGTACCAGGAGCTGATGGTATTCCGAACGAGTTCTATAAGGAATTTTCTGAAACTGTGGCAGCTTTTTTAATCAGGGTATTTAATTTCATGTTGCAAGTGGGAAACATCCTGGTAGAGTTCTCCTCAGGAACTGTGATTTTTTTTTATATAAGTTTGGAGATAGGCAAGAGCTTGCAAATAGGAGACCAAAAACTCTACTGAATTCTGATTTTAAGATATTGGCACTAATTTTGCAGAATAGATTGAGAGATGGCAAACGTGTTAATTGACTGAGCCCAAATGTGTGCAGTTCCGGGTCAGAATATCCAGGAAAATCTTATAGTCACTAGAGACGTAATTGAATATCGTCAGCGTCAGAGAAAGGAAGCATGTATTTTAATGATTGATCAGAAAAAGGCGTTCGATCTAGTGGATCATGTTTTTTTACTGAAGGTGCAGGACAGATATGCGATACCAAAAGAGTTTTGTGGTTGGATAGGGTTGTTGTATAAAAATGCATTTTTAAAAACAGAAGTAGGAGGAGATCAGGGTAAGGGTATATTGATTAAGAGGGGGGTAAGACAGGGTTGTCCTTTGAGCCCCATGTTATATACTTTTGTGTTGGACCCATTACTTAGGAAGATCATAGGAGATCCGGACATAGTAGGTATTAAGGGTGACCAGGAGAAGGATGTGGTTAAAGTAATGGCTTATGTAGATGACTTGAATTTGTATATAGGCTCACAAGAAGAGATTGAGAAGGCTGTGATTCAATTGTAAAGGTAGTCCACAGTCTTGGGTGCAGAAATTAATCTGGACAAGAGTAAGGGTTTGTGGTTAGGAGGAGTTAGTAAAAAGGTAACAATTTATAAGAATATAAGAATCTCATCTGATAATAGTAAAATGCTTGGGATAACATTTGGTGAGGGAGATATGGGTCTGGGAAATTGGACGGAAGTGATAGAACAGGGTGAGAAGAAAGTAGCTAGATGGAAAGCTTGAAAAATGTCAAAATGTAAGAATATTTGTTGCTAAACATTTTTTTATTACCTTGCTTCCTTTATGTAGCAGGAGTTTTAACCCTGCCTGCAATATTGGAATCTAGACTATTGGGGATTTTGTTTTCAGTTATTATGGGGAAGTCGACTTAATCCAATAAAAAGGGAAATAACGTATCAATCAGTAAGACGAGGTGGCTTGGGGATGATAAACCCAATAGTGTTTTTTCACACACTTTTTTGGTATAAGAATATTGGGGTAATGCTACAGGGTACAGAGAATATGATCACGAAATAGGGGGAAAATATATTAGGATTTTGGTGGGAGGCATGGAGTGCAGGGGTTCCTAAAATGTTTAGAAGAAAGGAGATACCGATATATTATGAGGGAACTCTGAAAAAGATTATGAAATGGAAAATTTGTAAAGAACAACTCATAAATCTACCTAGGAAAGTGATGTATAGGAAAATAGTGATGGAAACAGGAATTGGTGAGATGGAATTTAAAGAAGGTGCAATACGAGACAATAAATGTGTATAACATGTTGAACAATCCTAGAGTGCCAAAAAAAATGAAGGACTTACAATGGATAATGGCCCATGGTAGAGTGGGGGTGAGGGGGAACCATAAGCATAAGGCAGTAGAAGAAAGGAATTGTTTATACCCAGACTGGTTGCAGTTTGGAAACTCAGGAACATTTTTTGTTTCCATGTAAGTGTGCGAAAGGTTTATGGGTATTTTTAGCAGAAACGTGGAAGATGCCGTGGTTGACAACGATTCAGTATAAAAATGTGGTTCTCGGAATTTTCCCCGAGTTGTTAGCTGCTCATCACTGGGCTACATTGCATGTCTTTTTTGCTTGCATTAAGTATTACTTATGGCAAGGGAGATGTCAATTTCTGCTATAGCAGAAAGAAATTACATATGGGGGAACTGAGAGACTGTGCAGTAGAGAGCTAAAAGCAGTCTATAATAATGATTGTAAACATCATCCAAGGAAAAAAGTGGAGATGTGGTGGAAGGGTTTCAATTATTTTGTGAAATATGAATGAGCTTTACTTTAAAGAGGACAGGAAATGATTTCTAATTGGCAGCTGTTTGTAATGTTCGTATTTTCAGAAACAATATGCATTCCCCTAAATGATCCACATTTAACAGCACAAGGATAAAAAATAATGTGAAAAACTGTATTTTTCATTGTTTTGTTCTTAAGGGCAACATTCCGTTGCAGTACATTTTATGGAACCAGTGAGCAGGAGTTTTAACTATGTCACAGTTTGTGTACAGAACTCTAAGCATGGTTCTGGTAGGTCAAAAACTTGCTTAGCATTCTGTACACAAACCATGACATAGTAAAATCTCCAAATTACTGGTTCCATGAAGAGAACTGTGCAAAATGTTGTCCATAAAAAGGAAACATTTGAAAACCCAGTTTTTCATCTCAGTGATTATTCAGGTACAGTTAAATATGGATCCTTTGGAGGTATAAATTTCATTTCTGTAAATAGTAATATTACTGTCTGCTGCCAGTTTGCACACTTTTACTGTCCCCTTTAATGTAGTGGAAGATGCCTGGACTGATATGAATGATGCATTTCATTAGGGGTTAGTTAGAGGGAGGTGGGGAACAGCCGAGATAGGGGAGGACAGTAGAGTTTGTGTAATTTAGCATAATGGGATTGTTGATTAAGTGGGATTTGGTTTGTTAATATTGTACAGTGATGACTATTTGTGTTTTGTTGTTTGTTTTATTTGATGTTTTTCCTTTTTGTGTAATATGTTATATTTGTTGTGTCTGTTTGAAATAAAAACTCCCCTACTCTTTTTCAATAAGTGCCATGGGCTCTTTAGCATCCACCTGAACTACCACCAATCCAGGCAGATGGGACCTTGGTTTAACGTCTCATCCGAAAGACTGCACCTCAGAAATGCAGCACCCCCCCTCATGCTGCACTACAGTGTCAATATTGGGATATTAACCCAAGTGCCAGATGTGGGAACTGAACCCACAGCCCTCTGATCTCCTGGCCTCAGAGGCGAGTGTGCTACTTACTGAGCCACTGACACTGCTAACATGACATGGAACTGGAGTTCCCTTTCAGAAGGATTCCCTGCAACAGATCTTACAGATGTGTCAAGTCTAGGATGGGGAGCCCATTTCTGGGATCGGCAAACCCAGGGTACATGATCTCCAGTGGAAGAAACTGTTCATATCAATGACCTAGAGCTGAGAGCAATTCTCTGTGCTCTATGGGAATTCCAGCTGGATCTTCTTCCAGGCCCCTTGTTGATTCAGACGGTCAAATCTCTACGTCGTCTTTTACATCAACAAGCAAGGGGGGGCCCACTCATGCACACTCTGTCGGGAGACTATGAGTGTATGGTCCTGGGCAATAGACCACGATCTATCCCTCACCACGGTTCATGTTCCAAAACACCTTTGCCGATGGCTTAAGCAGATCCTGGTCCAAGGTCCATGAGTGGGAGCTCCTTCAAACCGTAGCGGATGACCTCTTCAAAAGGTGGGGATGTCCAGAGCCGGACCTCTTCAAGCCCTCATGCAGTGCCAAACTGCCCAATTTCTGCTCGCTAGATCCAGGGCCTGGTGTTTTCTGGCAAGATGCATTGTCCCTCTACTGGACAGAGAGATTTCTGTATTCCTTTCCTCCCTTACCCCTTCGCCAGAGGGTCCTGCCCAAGCTTCAGGCAGAGGGAGCGGACATGATCCTGATCGCCCCTCTCTGGCCAGGCCAGATTTGGTTCATTCTGCTTCAGCAGCTGGCAGTGGAACCTCCGATCCCCCTGTCCCGACCTTGCACTTGCTATTCCAGGTGCAGGGCTCCCTGGTCCATCTGGATCTCAGGTTTCTACACCTGCATGCCTGGCTCCTGCAGACATAGCCATGGCCCGCTTCGGGTTTCCCCCTAGGATCACCGAGGTCTTGGCTGCCTCACGAGAACCTTCTACCAGGGCTATTTATGCCATGAAATGGAAGCATTTCTGTTTATGGGCTTCCACCCTTGGCCTGGATCCCGTTCACCTGCCTGGTGAACATGGTCCTGGAGTACCTTCTGTCTCTTTCTGATTCTGGACTCTGCTATTCTTCTATTGAGGTGCGCCTTTCAGCAATTTCAGCTTATCATGCACCACGGAGGAGAAGTACATTGCCCAATTGGACCTGTCCTGCACCTTTCTGCATGGCATGTTGCAGCTGAAACCTCCCATTAGGGACCCTATTCCCCCATGGGATCTTTTGTTTTTGTTAGAGAAGCTTACTTTGTCTCTATTCAAGCCAGCCGCTGACTGCGAGCTTCGCTTTCTGTCGTGGAAAGTTATTTGTAGTTGGCGTTACTTCTGCCCAGTGGATTTCTGAGCTTCCGGCTCTGATGTGTAAAGAGCCTTATTTGGTTTTTCACAAGGACAGCGTCTCTTTGAGAACCAATTCCAAGTTTCTTCCCAAAGTGGTGTCCGAGTTCACCCTTAAACAGGACATCCACTTGCCTGTGTATTACCCAGAGTATTCTAATTGGTGGGGTGGCCCTTCTGCATACTCTGGATGTTCATAGGGTGCTTCGTTATTGTGTTGATCACACTCAGTCTACCCAAAAATCTAACCAATTGTTTGTTTCCTTTGCCTCAAAATCCATTGGGGCACCAGTAGCTAAGCAGGCGCTATCCAAATGGTTAGTGATCTGCATCTTTTTCTGTTACAAGTTAAACCCTTGCCTGGCTCGGTTAAGGGTCATTCCACCAGTGGGGGTTGCTGCTTCATTCGCATCCCTAAGAAATGTCTCCCCAGTAGTCATTTGCGCTGCCACTACCTGGAGCTCGGTGCATACAGTCGTAAAGCACTACAGCCTGGACATTGCCTCTCAGCGGAGGGCGGGCTTCGGCCTAGCTGTCCTTCATGGACTCCTCTCATAATAGCTCCCACTGACATTAGTTTCCACCTTTGTTCCGATCTGGGTCTATTCTGTACTGCTGGGTACTCCGTCCTTATGGTGTAGCCTGCTGCCAAGAGCTCCAACTTGAAGTAATATGGTACAGTTATGTAAGAACTTACCGTAGCAATAGATCTTTGAGAAGAACTCTTGCAGCAGGTGCTACTTTCCATCCCCCTGGTCTTACTTCCTATGTTTGTGAACATTTGAACCTCCTCGGTTCTCTGTTTTTTTTTTTTTGTTTTTTTTTTTCTTTTTTCTGTAAGCCGGGTCTCCGGCTGGAGAACTGAGGTGGGGCTGGGGACTGCCCCCTTAATAACATTAGCTGACGTTGGAGGCAGTCCAAGGTCAAGAGGCGATCCCCGCTGTGTAGTGCTAGCTAGAATTTTTCTGTGGGGTCCTAGTGCCTGGTGGCATAGTCCTTATGGTGTAGCCTGCTGCAAGAGCTCTTCTCGAAGATCTACTGTTACACTGTTATGGTAAGTTCTTGCGTAACTGTACTTTATAGTGATTATTCGTTGTTCTTTCCTCAGTGCTTGTGTTTTTTTTTTTTTTTTTTTTAGCTATTGGTTTGCATTCAATACAGTACGAGGAGATATGCTGTGTTTTTGTGTCTGTTTGCTTGTACCAATGTAATGGGGCCTACAGTAAGGCAAAAAGGATGCTGGAGTGCATCGGGATGGGTAGTGACAGCAGAAGAAAGGAGGTATTGCTACCTCTCTATATATTAGTGGTGAGGCTGCACCTGTAGTTCTGTGCCCAGTTTTGGAGTCTTCTCCAGAGGAAAGATGAGGACAGGCTGGTGATGGTACAACATAGGGTAACCAAAGTGATTTAGGGCCAGCAGGGCAGATCTTATGAGGACTGGCTTAGGGCACTAAACATGCACTCACTGGAGGACAGATGGGAGAGGGGAGATACGATAGAAACCTTCAATTTCCTAAAAGAAATGAATAAGGTGAATTGCAAAGAACTATTCAGCAGGAGTAGTGAGCGGTTCAAGAACACGAGAAAATAAGTGAAAACTGACTGAGGGGAGGTTCAGGAGGGACGTGTGAAAGCTATTTTACAGAGAAAGGTGGCTGAGGTGTGGAGCAGTCTGTCAGCTAATGTGGGTGCTAAAACAATTAATTGTTTGAAGCACAGGTGGGACAGAGTGAAGGGCTTATTTACTCAGGCCAGTAGCAGTAAAACAGGGTGCATGGGGGTGGATAGTGTGGACTGAAATCCTGCAGAGGCAAAAGGTCTTTGGGTATGATAGGGTGTTACGTGTAGACTGGATGGATGATGGTTTCTTTTTTGCCATCATTGTCTTCGTTTCTGTGTTTGCCTTTTCAAGGAGGTACTGTAACGAGGAGGGGTGGATAACTGCTGTGCAATGGATGCAGTGTATCTAGAATTTGGCGAGGTCTTTCCCACTCTACTACATAGAAAATTAATGTAGCAATTAAAGAAGTGTGGAAACCACAAAGTATGCAGGAAGAGCATACCCCATTAGTTGACCAGTAGGAAGGGCGTGGTGTGGATGGTCACAGTTCAGATGAAGGGATTTTTTGAGTGAGTACCTCTTTGCTATTTGTAAGGCTTTAGCTTCCAAATATTAGCAGGGGAGCGATTATGGAGAATGGGCTTTTTGTCTCCTACAGCAAGGCAGGCAAGTCTCTGTTTTACTCAAACACTGTATTATACTATTAGAGCAATAAATTAAGCTAGCTTTTAAGGGTGTTTTGAAATTCTTCTTGAAGCAAAGTGCTGTGTGTAATTTAAGCAGTAATGCACGACAGGGTGCGGTGTGTCGTGCTGGGATAATGTCACGCCTCAGGTAGTTGCAGACCGAGTGCATCCAACACCCAAGAAGTGACATCCCAGCATGACACACACCCTGGAGTGCATTATTGCTATTATACCATGGCTCCTCTGTGTCCCTTACATTTTAAGAGTTAGACATATAGTAGTTCCTTTCTCTTAAATCAATTAAGTCTTAGTTTGGTAGTGGTTACAGCAATATAATAGGTAATATACTGATGTACATACAGCAGCAAGGAATTCTGGGTAGATTATAACGTTAACTTAAATTTTCCTTATTCAGCAGTCTAAAAAAGCAATTATAGCTCGGTAACAATGAGGGTGCGAGTTTTAAACTATATCAAACTCACTGCAAAACACCGCACTCCTCGGTCAGATAAGGTGTAGAAAACTATTTGTTAAATGTTAAAAACGCCATAATAGGAGAGCAGGCTCAAAAATGCTGGAAACCTCAACCAATTTCATACACTTGGAGCGTATGAAACCGGTCAAGGTTTCCAGCATTTTTGAGCCTGCTCTCCTATTATGGCATTTTTAACATATAATAAATAGTTTTCTACACCTTATCTGACTAAGGATTGCGGTCTTTTGCAGTGAGCTTATTCAGCAGTGCAGTTTTTCTTTTTTTTTGTAGTGGTGACTGCAGTATAGTGCCTTAATGTTGATTTACATACAGCAACAAGTAATTATGGGTAGATTATAAAATTAACTTGAATTTTCCTTACTCAACAGTGCAGGCTCACATTTTGGTGGCGGTGACTACAGTATAGCACCTAATATGTAAATATATGTGGCAAGGTGTTGTGAGTATAATATGTGCTGTATGCAATAACCCACGACAGGGTATGCTGCTGTTGGGGATTAACGCACACCCGGCTACGTCATGAGGCACGAGGCTGCGGGCCGAGTATCCTCACAGCACCTGGGTGTGTGTTAACCCCCAACAACAGCACACCCTGGAGCACTGGGCTCCTCTTGTTGCAGTGGAGGAGAAAAAGTCCAGTGGCTGTGGATCTGCTTGCCATGCCAGCAGGCTGAGCAAACATCCTAGCCTGCATCGTCACTGTGGGCTAGCAGCAGGCTGAGGAAGTATCCACTCCGATACAGTTGTGAAGGAAAATAGAGGTGGTATTTGCCCACTGTGTGGAGCTCCTCTTGCCACAGTGAAGAAGGAGGACAAGAGGCTACAGCATGATGAGCAGTATTTGGCTGCTGCTGTCAAAAAACTGTAAGAAAGCTGTGGTATATTGAAAGTGGAGTGATCAGTAGGGCAGGGGAAGTGATTCCACCCTTTTACAAAGCTCTGGTCAGCGCCCCCCCCCTCCTCCCCGGAGTACTTTGTGCAGTTCTGAACTCCCCAATGCAAAAAACACTTTGAGGCAGTTGGGAGGGTGCAGCACAGAGCAGCCAGAATGATTGGGTGTGGAGGATAAAAATTACAGCATGAGGAGAAACTGGCAACCCTTAACATGTTTGCCCTGGAGAAAAGGAAGCTGAGTCTCAGTCACTCGCACACTGAAGGGTATCAACAAGGTCGAACAGATAGAGATGTTTGATCTGGTGTGCTCGGCAGGACTAGGACGTGCCCTGATGCTCAAAGGCGGTAAATTCAGGCATAATGGACATTACAATGTTACTGTGATGTTCATGGGTCTGAGCCTTGTGCTGACATAGAAGGATCAGCCCGTTTGACCTAGGAGCACTGTGTTCCAGATTGTGCATTGTTTTGTGTGAGCAAGTGTGGAAGTTTGACAATTGGGGGATTACTAGTGCGTGACATAAATATTGATTTGCAGCTTTTGGAACAGCAGCAGCAATTTGGCCACATAAACAATGTTACTTGTAGTAGCTACAGTAAACACAGAACTGCTAAGCAAAACACGTTTTCAGAGGTTGACATTAACTCTTTCCAGCTACAGCCTGGCAAGAGGTAGTGACTGGGTAAAAAAAAAATAACCTCACATGCATTTGATCAGTTCATTTTCCTACAGGGGATGGGGAGCATATAAATAGCTTTTTCGTTTTCTTAGCTTGTTCCTTTCTGCTGATTGCTTTCTTAGTTGTCTCCTACAGTCTGTACTTGCTTGCTTCTCTTATACTGTACTTTGCCTCCTTTTTTTTTTTTTTGCTTCCTCCGTCCCCCCTAGCTGACCACTCCTTCGGGTCTCCTGGGCCCTCCATCTGCTTGCGGTCCCCCATGCTGGTCGTACGTCACATTGCGACCCTCCCGGGTAACCCAGCATATCCCTTCGCCGGATGCGGCCAGCGCACTCTGCATTTGGCCTGGGTGTCACTGAGGTGGGGTCGGTTGTCCAGGGCTTGGCAGCAGCGGGAGCCAGCGACCTTCATCCGGCCAGCCAGGGAGCCATTTCCTGTTTTTCTCCCTCTGGGGCCTGACGCCCTGCTGTGCTCCCGGCCTCTGCCAGGGGCTAGCAGGCGCTGGACCACATCCCCAGCCTCCCCCCTGGAGAAGGCGAGCCGTCGCTGGACACTCCATCCTCCTCCTCTTCCCCAGCTGGCCCTCCAGCGAACTGGATCCATTCTTGAATGCGGGTCACTAGCGTCGCAGATGGAAATCCAAGTGCTGCGCCAACAGGCTGGCTGTACTTTGCCTCCTTAATCACCTTTTCTTGTTTGCTATCAGTCCCCAGGGTTGAGATAATTTTTGGGACTGTAAAGTATTTACTGCTAGGTTCTTGAACCTGATAATATTTTCATCTGAATGGCAGTAATGCTATCTGCAGACTAGTTTAAACCCCCCCTACTCCCCCCCAAAAAACAAGTCTCAGACCCAATGGGCATCTGCAGCCACTGCCTTTCTTTGTCTGATACTGCTGTGGGGCCTACAGTACTTTCCAACTTTTGGCCCACTGATTGCCACACTCAGAAATGTACAGTTCTGTTTTACAAAATTTGAAAAGCCATGTAATTTATTTATTGATGAATTAACATTTTTTCTTTGAGTAAACATGCAGAGATGCGCAAGAATCTTATTTGCAGATGCGACCGGAGGGGGGTGGGGGTGGTGTATTGCAATGTTAGGAACATAGTACAGAACAGTCAAGTAGAATACAAGCCAGTAAAAATAAAAAAAATAAAAATACATACTACACAAAATGTATACGTATATACAGTAAAAGGCACAGGATCAGTAGGGGTGGAGAATGTACAAAATGTACACACTGTCAGTTCATGGACATTCACACGTCAGTCACAGTAGAATGCAAGCAGATTCTTAAAGGACACATTACCATATTTTTTCCCAATAAAATATTTAAAAAATTTGGCTTCAATAGAGAGATAAAACAAAGGCTGTTAAACACTGATGCCCAAACTGCACAAATGCAGTTTTGTAGCATTTGAAAAATGTAAACAGCCTTCCCGCTTTTAAAAATTAAAAACCGCCTTGCCTGCACCCTAAAATAGCCACCAGACATGCAAAGTAATGATCTCATTGGAACAAGTGGCAGAGAGCTACATGGCTTGCTACAGTGCCAGCTAGTACTTTTGATGACCTTTGTTTTGCATTGCTTCACCGAAGTGATCAAAACCATGACTTAACATATATTATTTGATCAGTACACGTTAGGTTACAGTTTTGTTAATTTCTTTAAAGTTGACATGCAAAGAACCCCTGCATCCTGCTCCGATCCCCTCATACCTACCAGTGCTGCTGCGGGAGTCAGGTGCTGCAATGATCATTATTTTCAAAGCAATGTTTATATTTTAATAAACTGCCGAAACTTACAGCCAATTGCGGACGTGCTGTGCGGGTCCTGATTGAGCAGGTGCAATTTGTCATGGGTATTCGACCCATTTAGTGATAATACCACTGCTGTTAATGTAGCAGCAGTGGTGGTAGCTTAATATATTTATTTTACTGCTTCCACAGGGGTCTTGAAACGTGAAATATTACTTAAAGCAGCACCTGGACAGGCTGTTGCTGTAAGCAATATTTCGGGTATCAAAACCCCAGTGGAAGAAATAAGTACATTAAGCTACCGCCACTGCTGCTACAATAAGAGCAATGGTGTTATTGATGTCACTAAATGGGTAGAATACCCATGACAACTTGGTCCCGCTCAGTTGGGACCAGTGCAGCACTTCTACGTTTGTCTGTAAATTTTGTGAGTTTATTAAAATATAAACATTGCTTTGAAAATAATGATCATTGCAGCTACTGATTCCTGCAGCAGCACTGAAAGGCATGTGGGGATGGGAGCAGGCTGCAGGGGTTCTTTGCATGTCACCTTTAACTTAAAACTGCAGAAATCATGTTAAGATGTAACTGGATACCAAACCGCAGTGAAATACATCATTTGAAATACCTGGTGGTCTAGTGGTTTGTCTTGATATCTGTGGTGACTGCCAGTCTGGTTCAGTGACAGTTTTTTTTTTCAAGCTCCTCCTTTCCTGGTTGGCACTATTAAATGTCGTCATTATGCGCGTCATTTAATAGCGCCATCCAGGAAAGATGGAGCATGTTGGTAAAGGTGTGCACTCTCTCAGAGGAGCTGGATTGTGCAATATGCTTCTCGGTGTTTCTTCTTGGGATCATCGGTGGCAGTGAGATGGAGATGAGGCACCGGGCAATAAGGAATGTAGAGTATTGAAGGCGGAAGGGGTGGAGTGCTTTTCACGGTTGGATTTTGAACTAAAGACTACAAAAGAAGTATACCAAGTTGGAAAAAAAAGAAAAAACTAACATTGCCATTGTACTAGACTGGAGAGTCACCATAGACTTCGGGACATAATCAGTAGACCACAAGGTATTTAAAACATTGTATTACACTGCAGTTTGGTACCCAGTTAAATCTTAAGACAGTTTCTGCAGTTTTAAGTTAAGGTAGGAGGAAAACCTGTCGACTGAAGGACTGTAGATGCCAGAGGCAGAGTTTTAGAAGCTAATGATAGAAGTAACATATGCGTTCGCTAGGTCAAAGAAGATAATACCAGTAGGAATGTCATAACCATATTCATTAGGATGAAGTCAGTTTGTCATAGAAAAAAGGTGGTAATCGGCTGGAAGGAAACCAGATTTGTAGTTTGGAAAGAAGCAAGTGCTGGTGTAGAAACTAATCAGCTGATTTGCAGCCATTCTCTTGAAGATTTTGGAGAGCACTTGGAGTAGGGAGATTGGTCTTTGGTTACCAGGATAGCTAGAGCCACCTTTATGAAGAGGGATGATGGCATGTTTCCAGATTGAGGGAAATGACCCTTAGGAGAAGGAGCAGTTTCTTTTTTCCTCCTTTCACCTCTGGCTGGCCCTCTCTCCACCCCCCCCCCCATATCATCTAACTTCTTCTGCCTGGACTTACCCTTCCAGGTTCCCCATGGTGGGTGGCAGGAGTCCCTTGACCCGCTGATTCATGGATCCAGATTTCTGGGAGATACCTAGGTTGCTGTTATAGGGCCTGTGGAGGGTCAATGATCATCCTGTCAGCCAGGGCAGTTTTCAATTTTCTCCTCCTTCTTCTTGTGCCATATATCCCTCCCTGTAGGAACACTGGCATCAGGACATATGACCCTGATGTGATCATGCGTTGGCACTCTCACACGACATGCAGAGTGGCATGTCCCCCTCCCCGTGTCCCATGCACCCGTGCCACCTGTTTGGCAGTGGTGTGGTGTGGTGGGACATGGCACTGTCACCCCCAAGAGGAGGAGCGCATCCCCTGGTACACTGGATCCCCTCTCCGACTGGCCCCCAACAACCCAGGCTTGTTCCTGAATCTGGTTGTCAGCATCGTGAGCAGTAGCGCTACCACTGCGCCGCTGGGCTGGCCCCCGAAGTTCTGATGTTAAGTCAGTGGGGAGAACAAAGAGATATATAGGGCATTTGATAAAGTGAATGTCTGGAAAATTTGCAGCAGGTGTCTGCTCATGCAGCTGTTAACCAGGAGTAGTTTAGGAATGCCTGGAGAGAGATGAGAGAGCTGGAGAAAGTTATTTACTGTATTCAACGTTTAAGTGGAAATTGGTAGATTTGGCTTTCATCGTGGCGCTAGTACACTGATTTCAGACTAGAGCCCGTTGTTGGTGATCCTGTCCAAAGGAGCACCTGAACCGTTACGGGCAGACTAGACAGCATCCCTTAGATGAAACAGTTTAATGAGATCAGAGGAAACCCAAGGAAGATGTGCACGTCTTACTCTCGCTTTATTTATGTAGCATAAATGTTGCAGATAGACAGGAAGATAGAGCGGAAAAGCAATAGGGCCTCTTCGTAATCAGAGGGGACTGTACGCTAGACTTCAGTCAGCGCTGGAGAGATCATATTGGAAGTTAGGTAGGAAGAATTTCTCTTAAGAGAGTGTGCATGAACAATTTAGGGGGATGCCTTAGGAAATCTGATATTACAGATTCAATGTTGTGATGCAGTGGTCCTGAAAAGATCAGGAAGGGTGTTGGAAACAGTACAGTGGGGATGGGAGGATAGAATCCGGATAATAAGGGAATGATCTGAAGGTTAGTTGTTTTACGTGGTTGAGTGAGATAGCATTTGGTGTAGGCTGAAAGCTTTTATTTTGGAATGAGGGGAGGTGGATTTTGGGCAGAGCCCATTTTGAGAAAGATCACCTAAAATAATGCATTAGTATTTCAACACAGAGTGCAGAAAGATGATTGGATATATTTTCAACAGCTGCATCACCAAGGGGGAGCAGTAGACACCAGTAATGAGTAGTGGAACAGAGCAAGGAAAAAATGATTGTAACACTAATTAGTTTATGAGATTTAAGTACTGTGTCCTGGGAGGACAGCATAAAATTTAGGAAAGAGGAAATGTGAAGGGCAACTGCATTGCTGCATTTCTCTCTCTCTGTTGTCTGTAGATAGTAAATCCAGGAAGGGCAATTCAGTTGAGGAAACCTTGGCCAACAACTGTGTTTCTGATAGTATATAGAGAGGATTGAGACAGCCATACTCTGAGATCGGATTTTGAGAGGAGCCTAAAAATGTTTATGTTGCCGATTTTGGGGACCCCTAAGTAAAGTAACAGGGGCAGCAGAAGCAGAGGAAGACTGCAGGTATTCCAGGTAAAGTTCAGCATCTCCACTAAGTAATAACAGAACAAGAAGTCTTATGGAGGAATGTAGTAAGGTAGCACGTCAATTGAACGATGGAATTACAGCGGCAGTTTCACCGACATGAATTTGGCGAATGTTAAAGCAGCGATGGTAACATTTCAGCACTCTACAGTATGGATTACAGTTGCTTTTCCCTTCCCAGAAGTGATATGACCTCAGAGTTAGTTATATAAGTGGGGGACTGCCGGGGAGGTGGGCAAAGCCCCATGAAAAGCAGTAATGCAGTTGTCATCCTTACTGTAGGGTGCCCATATTCACCATAGCCCTTGTAACACTCGCTGAATTGCCCCTTGCTGCAATTGCCATTATTCCATCACTGAATTGACATGGAACTTTTCAGTAATATCCAGTCAAGTTGTTTTTGGAGCAGCCATGAGGTAGGGGTCTTCTAAGAGAGAAGTTGGGGGTTGGGGTTAACTACAGATGAAACACAAGCTGAGGCTATCATTGTGGAGTAGGCCAGCATAAATTGTGTTGAAGGATATGAGTTGTAGGTTAATGGGGTGGGATTAAAGGTAAGAGTGAGAGGAGTTTGATACTAAAATGGCTGGTGTGAGTAGAAAGGTGAGGATTAGTAAAATGGTTGGATATGACACAGATGAGAAGTACACCTCAGAGGTATGGAACAGTGTAGAAACAGTAACATAACTAGAAAATAATCTTTATGCAATGAGGATCCACCTAACAATTACGGAAATAAACCTAGTGAGTGCATGAGGAAACACCTACAGTAGCAATAAATAAAGGCAAGTGAAATAACCTGTCACAGATGGATGAAGGATAGCACTGTAAACTACAGTAAGTGACAAGCTAAACTACTACCAGGTGGACGTTAGCAGTTCTCGGAAAGAGTAGGGGAAGTTTTTATTGAATAGAAATCGTACATCACATGGGGACAAAGGTTATCATTGCAGAAGTTTAAGATACAAAATCATTAAAATGACATCCCTGGTGTTCTGGCCAAATATACCTCATTCACTAATAAAATACCACTATCAACGTATTCTGGTTCAATTTCATTTGGTTTCCATCTGTATCCCTCCTCCCCTGGATGAGGCTGAAGATAGACATAATTGTCTATCCCTCCTTTTCTTGTCAACAAAACCTAACTAACTAGCAATAATAAATGGGATAACAGAACAGCAGTCCAATGTATAAGTATAACTTACAACCAGTTATAGTCCATATCTCTGGTGGGCTGTGCTTGCAGGGTGCAGAACAAGGAAGAGCAAAGACTAATACATATGTGGCAGCATAACCGCCCTGCAGCTGACTACCAAGCCGATGGCCTCTAGTATGATGCCCTTGTACTTTGGCCCTTATGCTGTGGACTACTGCGCCGTAGAATGCTTGCAATAAATGTCCCTCTCTACTGCAGATGTAGAGGCGAAAAGATCCATGGCTGCAGTCGATCACATGACCCTCTTGGGTCTAAGAAGTGCCTAACTGGTGTAGAAAACTGGGGTTCCATGTCATAATAGCGATCGAGCAACAGCGATTGCTATTATGATGAGTGTACATCGCCAAAAAATAATTTTGGCGACGCACACTGGCAGCGTACAGAAAAACGGCACCTGAGACCTACAGGTCTCATTTTTAATGGCCCCCCGCACCTCCCTACTTATGGATTCTCAACTCCAGGGGGGTGCATGTCTGGAGGGGGGGAGGAACTTGACAAAATACATGCTGTCAGGTGGCAAAAAAAAAAAAAAAAAAACCTGCACCACTCTGGACAAGAACCCAGTACACCACGCCTCCCAACCGACCACCCTCCCCACGATGCCAGTGATCCAGCTCAGCATCCGCTTGCTGCAACCCCTCCCACATGCCTTCCCTCCCCCATGTGTGTGTCTCTCTCTCCTCCCTGCGGGCGCACGTGTATTTGCGCAAGTTCCTGTTGCGGTTTTCACAGACTGCAGTATCCGGTTGTCATCCTTCCTAGGTAGCTGTGATCACAGTCGCAGAGATTGACTTGTCATTTTTCTAGGTACCCAATCTCGGTTGCTGTGGTCACGGACTAACAAAAGTTGGTCCTGTGACAGTTGGTGGGGCATGGGGGCCCATCTGCTTGCCAGAAGCCCAGGTTGGTCCCTATGCTGCAGTGATTGGTGGGGAATGGACCCCTCCCCCACTGATCACTACAGCGTGGAGACCAGCCAGGGGTGCTGGCAAGCAGAGGGACCTCCGTGCCCTGTAGTGCTGAAGCTTTTCAAATTTGGCATGCAGTTCTGGCTGCAGCTGATCATGTGACTCTTCGGTGTCCAAGAGGCACCCGACTGGCATGAAAAGGTGGTCCTTGGGCAGTTGGTTGGAAGTGGGGGTGGCTTCTGTACTTGCCTGCATACCAGGCTGGGTACCATGCTACCGCGCTCCGTGGCAGGTGGGCATGTGGAGCAGCATTGGAGGGCTGAAGCGCAGTAGTGGAGCTGGGGTGGGGGCATGCGCCCCCCTTGGGTCCTTGGCTGTGAAACTGGTGCTGCTTGCTAAGATGGTTACTGATTTATCTCTGTATGATAGGGTGACAGGATGCCCCTATTTTATTGGGACAGTCCTGATCTTTGTTGCTCCTTCCCCAAGTCCTGACACTATTTTTCAAACTGGTGATATGTCCTGATTTTAATTACAGACACGGCTTCTATTCTGTAAAAAAAAAAAATTTAAATCGGGCTTTTAGTGTAATGATGTCACTGCTAGCCTCCTGGCCCTTTACACTGTAACGATTTGCCTGCCTTAGTTGTTGAACCCTTCCAGCTATTTACTAGTCTGCTTCTTCCTCTGAGACCTGGATGCATGTGTCATGCAGCCAGCTTCCAACTGTGATTGCCCCAGAGTTAACGTAGAACTCTTCGGATTACTCATTGAGAGCATGTGCACGCACCACCAAGCAAACTCCCAACGCCACTAGTGTGACCACGCTGTTTGTCAAACATATGACGGAGATGAGCATTGGTCAGAGTTTGCAGCTTGGTGCATGCATGGAGTGTTCTTGAGTTTGAGGGACATGGTTGGGGTCAGATGGTGGGTCGGGCAACTGCTGCTTTATTGTTTTGTGGTGAATTTTCTCTCTTTTCTGTTATTTATCTGGACCAGTGCCTTATTAATATAATTAAGACATTAAATCCTGATGTCTGAATAGAGGAGCGACAGCACAAGAAATGGGAGTGTGAGGACAAGGGGCCTGTGGGGTGGGAGAGGCCTCTAGCTGATCAGGACTTTCAGCTGCAGAGTGAGAGAAAGGAGGAGAGATGGTGGTGTGAGTAATGTTAGTGAGTAAAATTTCTGCACACACAAAAAAAAGAGAAAGAAACAGAAAAGTAAAACAAAATGAACAAAAAAATATTTAAAAAACAAAATCCTGAAGGTTAGTTACATCACTTTTATTGGTAATCTACTATGACCAGAACCACTGAGCACGAATTGCTACAAAGGTTTCAAATGTTTTAAAATTAGTACTAAGAAAAAGTTTTTCCCTCCACGCTGTACCAATGGAGTAGATACTCATTTACTCTTTGTAATAGAATATATTCCATTGTAAATTGTGATGAACCTGCTCAGATGTAATGCATGTCATGTATTTCATAAAATGTTAAAAATAAAACATTTGAAAAAATTTCTGAGGGCATGACAGAAGAGCCAGGTTAGACGGGTAGAAGAGTTTGAGGTGGGGCCATGCCACAAAGATCAGGGCTGTCGGCTGTGTGACTCTTTCTGGGAGAGGAGGAAGGGAGGTCATTGGTGTGAGTTACAAGAAAAAAGAAAAAGTATATTAATTTCTCATCTGAACCTCAGTCTTTAATTAAAAAATAACAAATCCTAAGGAGAATTAGAAGTCTTCTCCTGGAATCACATGTTGGCCAAGACCTAAAAAAGGGTTTATTTCTTCTCAGAAAGCCCCAAAACACAACAGAGAGCATCTAAAATCCATGAGCTTCTGTGTGCCTGGCAGCCCCCAGCCCACTGGCATTATGTTAGAGTGTTTACCATTCGTTACATTCAGAATTTCTTGCACACATGTCACAGTTTCTAAATTAGGAAATCTGGTCACCCTTCTTGAAGATGATTCAAGTTGTAAAATCTGTGCGCTGCTGCATTTGGCTTCCAGATGCATGGTGCAGAGCAAACTGTCCATATCTGTGTGTGAAAACAAAACAGCAGGCAGGTAAGGTAGAGGGGAGTGCATGCACAGATATAGAATGACGTGCCTGTTTGCTTGCAGACAGGCTAGGCTGCCTTTAGTTTTACGTGAATAGGCTCTGGCTGGGTGCCCCACTGCCAATTGATGTGGTGTAAGACAATCCATGACAGGGTAAAACTGCGAATCCAGGCATGGGGCTGGTATGATATCAAACAGGAGGCCAACCTAAAAGTACTAACCGTAGAAAAGCTAAACTGCACTTACGGAGATCCAAGAAAGAGCACCAGACATCTGGAGTAAGTTTCAAGTACAGTTTTTATTACAGATAGTACTCCAGAGGGAAAAAGTGCAGAACAAGCTGTAAACCACTACTAGCCCCAGCGCTTCGAGTATCCCACTCTTCGTCACAGGGCGTGGCTACAGGAGTTACACGTCCGATTAAATACCACAGCTCATTTATATTAAAATATTTACGAATGAATGACATGACTGTCAGTGATGCTTAAAGTGTCAGTGACGTGAAAGAATCAGTCAATCAGTTGCAAACCAGTGCAGCTTGAGTTAACAGGTTCATAAAGGAGTTGCAACATTTTTAGTGCTTTTAGAGTGGGATACTTGAAGTGTCAGGGTTAGTGGTGGTTTATAGCTTGTTTGCACTTTTATCTCTGGAGCAGTATTTGTAATAAAGCTGTACTTGTTGACACTCTGGATGACCGGTGCTTTTCGTTGGATCTCTGTGAGTGCGGTTTCGCTTTCCTGTTGATGTGGTGTAAGCAGCACTGTAAGCCTGTCTACAGCTTCACTACTTAAAAATGTCTCACTAGACCCTCAGTTTGTTTAGGCCTCAGCCCTATTGTTGAACTCGTGACACAGTTGTTACTGGGGTGTCACAGTTACTGCTCCCATGTCCCATGAAACCCACTGGACAAAAAAAATGTAAAATCTTACTGGCATCCTGTTGATATACATCTTAAGTGCCTCCCGTGTTGAGATCATTAGTTAAGTTGTGCATGTGACTGTTCTTACAAGTTTCCAGGAGGTTGTTTACGAGTACCCGTTACAGAGAAGAACTACTGATTGTGCAGCAGATCACATCGCATTTTCAGCTTGGCACTCACTTGCAGGCATCATGGTACTCCTGGTGGACTGTTGTGCCCCCTCTGGCCCCCAAACCTGGCTCTTCCACTGTTGTGTTTCAGACTGTCGCTCAGTTCTGGCTGCAGCTAATTACGTGACCCTCTTGGGTCAGAGAAACACCCGACTAGTGTAAAAGTCATTGGACAGTTGATGGTCGGGGGGCTCAAATTTTCCCCAAATTGAGTGCAAGTAAGCATGATTTGCACTAAAAATGTGGCGCAGAAAGTGGTTTATACCAAAATTTGGCATTGTTTGCTTGTAAATGTGGTACAAAAGGTTTTTTTTTAATCTGAAAAATTGACTCTTAAGGGATGTTTAAAAATGGCAAATTTTGTTTTTAATCCCAGTTTTCCATTTTCATAGAAAGGCAGTGGCCCTACCACTACCTAGTTTTGTGACCTTATTTTTTAGCATTTCACTAATTTGATGTAAAACAAAACGGTCATATGCAACCAGTGAACAACTCGTGGCACTCTCCTCTGTTGAAAGTACAGAATTATTACTGATGCTCTTTTTTTGTTCCCACACTGCTGCTTCAACACTGGGTGGTGATGTCACTTGTTTTGTGGTTTGTAAAAGAGGCTGCCTACCACAGTTCTTGGTGCCACAGAAGATGCATTGAAATATTTAATTTTTGATAATCTGTGAGCTTTATTGTACTGCAGTGTAACAGGTGATATCTTTCTAACCAACATTGATTTGGAAAGAAAAAGATGTAAGGAAGTATTTGATGTTGCAAAATTACACAGATGGACAACATTGTTACAGTATTTTGTACTGAATTACTTTGGGCTCCTTGATAGTTAAGATTTCCTGGCATCGCAATACCAGAAGTCTGTTGAATGTTTTTTTTTTTGTTTTGTTTTGTTAATATTCTGTTCATGCTTCACAGCCAGCTCACAGGGGTTATACCCTGTTCTGACCTCTACTGTGGAACACCCAGCCATGTCACCCACCTTCCGGCCATAACTGGGAGACCGTGGTGGTGGTGGTGGTGGTAGTAGTAGTAGTAGTCGTAGTCTTTATTTATTTATCGTGCACTTCCTCAGAGGCTCAGGCTCAAGCGTTGTTTACCTCCATGTTGAGGTCTTCACCCCCGCCAAGCCGGGAAGCAGATTCCGAGGAAAGAGGAGTGACCGAGATGTGAATCTGGTTGTGTCTCCAGTGGCTGTGGGGCCTGGGTTGTCATGTTGTGGTGGCTTGAGGGTTTTGTCCTCGTAATTACACCTGGCCCCGGAGGCTGGAGCCTCTGGTGTTTACTGTGGAAATGACCGAAGTCGAACGTGCGCGTGCTGCCACAGTCTGGTTCAAGCTACTCCTAGTGGTGGTATAGCGGCAGAGTGTTGCCCCACCCCCACCCGACCCCACCCTGGAGGACAGTTACTAGCAGTTTGAAAAGCAAAGGTGAAAACTTGATAGTTTCCATTGGCCAAACAAGTAATTATTAGAAAAATAGAATTTTATTTTTACTAACACATTGAAACACAGTTAATGAAATAGACAGTTACCTAGTTAAACAATGTGAACACCTGCTCTTAAAGGAGATAGGAAATGATTTTTACATAGTTAACTGCCCTTACATCTTCCTTTCCATGGCAGTTATGTATTCTGCTATGCGTTGATGCTTTTTTGATAAATAATCTAGCTTTGTGGTACCTCCAGATCTACATTGAGTTTCACTGTCCTCACCAGCTACTGCTTTAATTTTCATATTTTTAAGGCATTCTATGACATCATAAACTCCCACGACATGCTATTCATCTGAATGGCTTGGAATGAGTGTTTCTGATGTCATAGAATGTCCACGCAGTATGAAAACAGAGAGCAGCAACTGCTGAGCGCAGAGCGATTCAGCGTAGTTACCAAGGCAACAAAACTGGATCATTAATTTAACAAGAAAGGTCAAAAGCATATCAGAATACTGGATAGCCAATTAAAGAACAACTAGAAGGCATCCAGAGGTCTAAAAACTGTTTCCTATCACCAGCACAGCTTTTGTAACCGTGACATCACATTGTGTCTGAAGTATCCATGACAGGGCTGCTGCTGCTGCCGCCTTCTTTTAATTTATGGCTGATTAAGATCTGAATATCTCTGAACTGCTGGCACCAACAGGTAAACCCAGTACCTCGTTAGAAAGAGCTTTTTATGGGCTTTTAAACTTTAGGAAGCACAAGTCCTGCAAACATTACTTCACCCTTAAAGTAAAACTTTGCTATGCAATATTTGGTGGCAGACCACTGGGCTAATAATACATGCATTTTTGCAAGCCCTTGTCTGCATTAAGCAGCCTGCAATCTGTGGTACTGTGGTTTAAAATGACATCACTATGCAAGCCTTCTGGAACCCCTCTGGCTTCTTATCTTCTGTTTTTAAGTGCTCTAAAGAAATTCTTGGAGGCCTGAGTTCTGGGAGTAATTTCAACTTGTTCCCCTGTAGTTGCGTCTTTGGGCCTCCCTCAGTCCAATTAATTGAGAGCGTAAAGTTTGTCACTGGCACAGCATTTAAGTGTGGGTGTGTTGGGATGTACCATCATTGTGACTCATATACCAGATCTGTGTGTGCTGCACTGGGTGGGAGGCTGTTTTGCAGCTGCTTAGTCTAGGGAGTGGCTGGCATTCTGGAATGATTAGCATTTAGTGCAGAGCACCTCTGACTAGTTGTGAGTTTGTTTTTAAAGTCCCATGAATAAAGCTTGTGTTAAGTAGTGAACACCATAAATCTTACACAATATGCTGGTGTTTTGTATGCTGCAAGAGCAATGATGAGCCACATTGGTCGGTCTCCTGTTTGACGGAACTTCAGATAGTCCAACGTCTACAAACTCTCTGCAGAGGATGTTGAAGATCTAGTTTGATTACTGTTCAGCTGTGATCTGGAATAAAATAAATAGTAAGCCCTAGATCTCCATATTCAGACCCGGCTGTGTGGCAGTTAGTGCACGGCCAGCTCAGGGTAACATTTTGCTCCAACTAGAACATGCTAACTGCCTATATGTCTGCAGGGTTTCCCATGGTCTGAAAATATCAGGCGCTGGTGATCGGGTCAAAAGATGCATTATTTTTGTAGACCTCCTGTATGCACTACATGCACATCATTGAATTATAGGTAAAATGTAGTGCACTGGTATCAAAACAGGGACAGTAGTGCAATAAAGGGTGGCAATAACGGACAATTTTGGAGGATTTTTTTATAAAAAAAAAATCAGTAATGGATAAAATATAGGGTGGCGGTACAAACAAATACATAGTGGGGGCCACCATTAAAATAATGACTGGGGAACACTGTGTCTGAACTCTGTATGTGGCCATGCCAGTGCAGTGCATTGAGACTGTGCGTTGCACTGACACAGCCCCACACTAAAGGGGGCCCACAGCGGTATATTTTGTGCAGTCACACTGTCTGGTTAAGGTGGCATACCAAGGGCCCTTGGATATGACCCCTGTCCCATCACCAGGCAGTATTTACGGTTAGCACAGCACTATTCCGGTTAGTGCCTGCTAACCATTTGACTATGGGGGCCATAGTGTTTGGAACCCCTACCACTTAATGTTTTGACCTCTACCCTGATATCCAATATTTTAGAGAAATGTGAGAAAACGCCCTTTAAATAGCATCCATTCTAAGGTCTCCGTTTAGCAGCAGTTATTATGACTGTTGACCTAATATTACTTTGTTTAATAAACTGGTGTGCATGGCATTGCTGAATATTATATATATAAGCCTTTGGTTTTTTTTTTCAGAAGACAGGATTGGCTAAAGGTATTTTTACCAGAGCTATTTGACCTTTCATAGTGTATTTTTTTTTTTAGCTTACTCATCTGCAACAAACACTGGAGTAATTGTACAGTAAGGAGATTAAAATGCAACGTTGCTCAGGAAAATAAAATGTGTCCTAAACAATTGTAGACATTTTCCAGTTTCATTTATTTGTATGATCCTCTGACAGCTGGTGTCCAAATATTGTTGAATGCTTCAGATTAATTTTATCTTGAGGAAACTAACTGTATAGCTGCTTCCTGTCTTGCTTCTTTTTCTCTGGCCTGCCATCCTTAGTTGGATGATATCTGTTTCCACATACTACATGGAGTTCATGTCAGGGTTATACAGTTCCGATACTCCAGCAGCCAAGAACCAACCCAAACAGTGTAGAAATGCAGTAATGAGCAGGAATAAATGAACAGGATTATAAAGATAACAGAACAAGGATGTTGCCTGGCATAGGATGCGCTTAGAACAGCAGGTTTAACAGATATGATAATATTTGTATTCATTATAGCTGGCAGCTGGCTTTGCTAAAAAAAAAAAAAAAATAGTTGTACAGTTGCTTTTATTAAAGCCAGAACAATGTTATGTATGCTGTTTAAACCCAGGAGTCTTTGCAGTTCTTGGTTCTTTTTTTTTTTTTTTGTTTAGATTTTTTCTCAACAAGTTGGGAGTGTGGGTGTAATTCTTTACCCACCCAAACCAATGGGATACATTTTTCCATTGCTTTTACTAGCTGCTGATGCTGTATTTTTTTGAATATTCCTGGAGTGAATATGAAACTGCATCCTTTAACAGAAGACTACATTTTTTTCTTTACAAGTGGGTGCTAGATTTTAAGGACACCTTAAAAATTGGAATGGTATTTTATTGTATTGGAATCCCACTTGTCATCTACCACAGCATTTCATCTGCAAGATTTAATAGCCGGTTGAAATGAGCCCCCTCCATGAGTCTTGATAATACTATAAAGCCCTGTTTACACTGCCAGCTTTAAAACCGTTCATCAGCCCATGTGCATGGGCTGATGCGCTTCAGAGTTGGCAGTGCGGACACTTTCGTGAGTGTCCTAAGAGTGCTTCGCATCAGATTTGTGATGTGACTAAGGAGAGAGGACATTTATCGGAGTGGGCTACTTTGCATCATCTTATCTACCATGTAGACACTCCGCAGCGCTCACTCCCATTTCAGTGTCTCCTCTCCTGGCATGCTCCTGGCCCCATGACTCTCTGATGCTCGCCTGCTAGCAATTACGAAGGACCTCTTAGCACACCCAAGTTCAGCAAAAAGAATGCTGAGCTTGTGAAAGTGCATTAAAATGTAAAACGAGGGCTACAGGTATTACCAATTAGGGTCGTAAACTAGGACTGCGATACTAGGCATTCGCTTCATACATATGCATATCCTCTCAATTCCTGGGGATATGCATATGCATTACACATGCCCAATATTGCTGTGTGATTTACGACCTATTCTAATACCTGTAGCCCTTGTTTTACATTTTCAAGCACTTTCCTGAGTTCAGCTTTCTTTCTGCTGTTGAAAAATGCTGTTTGCTGAACTCAGGTGTGCTAAGCAGGGGACGAGCACTCTGGTGCTTCAGCACCTCGTGCATGTCAGCAGCTGGTCATTGCCACCTCAGGAGGGGGGGAACAACCTCTGCAGCAAACAGCTGTGTGGATACAAAATTGAGCTGCTGTGGCCATCACAGCGGGAGTGTAGCGCTGCAAATTGTGGAGTGCTGCTGAAGTGTATATGCGGCTTTAGAGACAGTGAAGAGGATTGATTTGTCACTTGTCCTTGTGTATCTGATCTGTTGCACTGGTTATCTAGTTGCACACATGAAAAGCTGATTTAGAACAGAGTTTGACAGCGGAGGACCTGAACAAGCTGGATGATTGGCCGCTGGAGCATCTGATACATAGACTCTGATGACAAAAGGAGACGGATGGTCCATCAGGTCTGCCCTGACTATACTGCTTAACCCCACTGATCTAATGTAATGGTGGGTTGTCTCCTGCTTCCTCCACTCCCCCACCCCACAGCTCCCTTGTGCCCACCCACAGACACTGTGAGTCCCCAGTGCTCAGTGCCAGCCATGTTTAAACCCATTTAAGGTACCTGTCCCCTAACACTTCTGTTGATAGTCTGTTCTGTGGCTCCGCCACCCTCTCTGTGAAGTAAAAGATCTGACTTCGGGGGTATCTTTTGCAGCAGGCCACACCTGTGGAACTACAGATGCCAGGCACTAGGACCACACGGAACACTTTCTAGCTAGCAGTCTACCAGGGGTCAGCCCACCCCAATGTCAGGCGCCAACGTCACCCCATGCTGTAAGAGTGAGCAGCCCCCGTGCCTTCCTCAGTTCTTTTCCTGTCATCAACCAACGCATGTAAGACCTCTGCAGCTTCAGCCAACTGCCATTACCTTCAGATTCATTTTCCCTTTCTCACCACAGTTTATCACTTTTCAGTGATTTTTCTTTTTCGTTTGTCTTCTCCTCCATCTTCATCTTCCGATCAGATGACTAAGTGCGTCTGTGGAAAGCAGCTCTTGGAGAAAGACAGCCATTCTGCCTGTCTTCTCTGTCTAGGCCCAGACAATGGCATTGACGCTTGCTCCATCTGTTGCAGCTTCAACCAGGCAACCCACCGTCTGTGCCAGCAGACCTTGGAGAAATTTTTACTTCAACAAAAGGTCACCAGCATAGAGAAGGAGTTGCAGGCCATGAGTTGCTCTGTCTCCCCAGACCTATCCTCAGGCTCCTAGTCATTGAAGTACTGGGATAAAACCTCGGGCAAACACAAGCATAGGGACAAGGACCACGCTAAACCGTAGTCCCTGCTTCATTTGGTGACTGCAGTGGGGCCTTTCTCCACTTCAGGGTGGCAACATCTGCCTCACATGCCCTCTCCTCCACAGGCTACCGTTGGCAGCACCTCTGGCCCACCTTAATTTGGTGGGCTGAGGTCCTTTGGGGCTGGGTGCTCTCCCAGTCCCAAAGCCCCTGCTGTTCCAGTCCTTGTTTTTGGTGGGCCCACAGTCAGGAGGCACTCCAGTCTGTCTTCGACCAGTGCAGGCTTAGCGGCCTTGGGTTCTTTGTCTACCTGGCTGCCTCCCACTACTGTGACATTGGTCTCTCTGGCCCTGGAACCAACACCCTCCCCGGTGTCACCCAAGGCTGTCTCCCTGCCTTCTTTATCATCTCATAGGAGGACTTGGGCTGAGGATTCCTCCTTAGGGTCTAGGCCGATCTGACCAGTGACACTGGCTCCTTGGCCGTGGCCTATTCCGGTTCCCTCTCCATCTGCGCTGCCTAGCTATCTAGTGCCAGTCACAGTGGACTTTCCCTCTTTGCTGTCTTCCCTATAGGACTTTATGCAGGCCCACTTGGTGCCCCCACTGGAACCAGTCCCTAGGGCACCCCCTAGACTGGCTCCTGCACCCATGACTTCAGCGGGCCTGTGTTGGTTCTCTCCCCCCCATGGCCGGACCCCCACTCTCCCTCCAGACCTTCGGGAGAAGGGGATAAATATCACCTGGCCCTTCAACTCCCTGATGAAGTTGAGGAGGGGGGAAGCAGACTATGAGGGGGAGTTACCCCTTCTCGTTTCTACCTCCACAGTCTTGTCTGATGGGGAGGAGACCCCAAAATATATTCCACCATCTTCTCCAGATGACCTGTCGTTTGTGGTGGTTCTCCACCAGGGGACTTACCCTTTGATTTGTCCTCAGCTCCTTGAGTGTTTAAAAAGTGCTTGGCAGTAGTAGCAGCAGCTGCACTCAGGCTGGAGGGTCTTTATGTCTTCCTCTACTTGTTGACAGGCTGCTCAATGCCTATTCCAGGGGGTCACCTGCTTCAGACCCTGACATTAACTACCCGCTTATTCCAGGATCTGGGGTTAACTGTCAACTTGCCCAAGTCGATTCTAATTCCATGCCAGTGCCTCCAATACAGTGGGGCAGTCTTGGACACGTCTCTGGGCATGGCCTTCCTGCCCCAGGGCAGGGCCGACCGCCTGACAGCCCAGGCCCACCTGTTGTAGAAGAGCTGCTATGTCTCGGCCAGAACCTTCCTTCGGCTTCTCGGTTGGATGGCAGTGGTGATGCTACAGTGCCTCTTGCCAGACTGTGCATGAGGGTTCCCCAGTGGACGCTCAGGGTCCAGTGGGACCAGTGTACCGATGACCTCGAACAGCAGGTCCTGGTGTCCTCCTCTGTGAAAAAGGTTTTGCTTTAGTGGATGATCCCAGCAATCTGCTAAAGGGGGTTCCCTTCCTCATTCCTTCCTCTCAGCAAATTCTCACGACAAATGCTTCAGGGCTGGGGTGGGGAGCCCATTTAGGGCCCCACCAAACACGTGATGAGGTCCCAGCTGAAATCCTCACTCCACATCAATTTTCTGGAGATGGGGCCATTCTTTATGCCTTACAGACCTTCCAGACTCTGCTATCCCTGGGTCTTCTGCTATTGCAGAAGGACAGTATCAGTGTAGTCCACTACCTCAACAAGCAGGGGCACACTCACTTGAACCCTCTCTGCCAGGAAGCAATGAGAATCTGGTATTGGGCTCTGGATCACAGTCTCGTGCTAATAGCCATCCGTATTCCAGGCATCCAAAACACCCTCATGAACGCCCTAAGTTGGTCACAGTCAAAGATGCATGAGTAGGAGTTGCAGACCTCACCGTGGGTGACCTGTTGGACAGGTGGGGTCATCCAGAGTTGGGCCTTTTTGTGTCCCCACTCAACACAAAACTGCCGCTTTTTTGCTCACTCAATCCAGGGCCTGGAGTTTTCTGATGAGATGCATTGTCCCTCTCCTTGAAAAGGTGGTTTCTGTACATATTTCCTCCCTTCCTCCCACTTCAGAGGGTTGTGATCAAGCACCAGATGGAAGGGGCCAAAATGATACTCATAGCCCCATTCTGACCTCATCTGATTTGGATTCCCTTGCTGCAACAGCTGGCAGTGGATCCTCCAGTTCCTCTTCCTCTGCACACCAGCTTGCTGTCACAGAACCGGGGCACCCTGGTCCATCCATACCTCAAATCCCTGCATCTTCATGCCTGGCTTCTGTGAACATAGCCATGGCTCGGTTTGAGGTGTCACCCAGGGTGGCTGATGTCCTAGTGGTGGCTAGGACACCTTCCACTAGGGCCACTTATTCTATGAAGTGGAAGCGTTCCGCTGTGGGTCTCCACCTGGACCTTCAGTCCCTGCACCTGACGGCCTGGTTCCTGAGGGACTTGAGTTCCAGGCTTTGGATCTCTTTGACGAAGTCCTCCATATTGTCGGGGCCTCTTGGAAGGAGTCGAGTCGCCATTGCTGTGCCTTCAAATGGAAGAGATTTTCCATTTGGTGACAGTACAAGGAACTGGATCCCTTGTCCTACCCTGTGATGAGTATTCTGGACTATTTTTGGTCCCTCTCTGTCGGGCCTCAGGTTGACGACCCTCAAGGTGCACCTGGCAGCCTTCTCTGCATATCGGACATGGCTTGGTATGCCAACAATGGCGCAGGAGAAGATGGTCAGGGGCTATTTCATGGCCTTGACCACTTGTCCTTTGCCGGTTCGTGAGGCTCCTCCACTTTGGGACTTCTTGCTGGTGTTGGTGATGCTCATGGGCAAGTCCCTTGAACCAATGCGCAGGTGTTGTATCTCTCACCTGTCACAGAAGACTGCCTTCTTGGTAGCTATCACCTCTGCCAGAAGGATCAGTGAGCTCCAGGTGCTTACAGTGGAGTCTCCTTACCTGGTCTTCCACAAGGAGAAGAGTGTCCTCCACATCAACCCGAAGTTCCTCCCGAAGGTTGTTTCGGAGTTCCACCTTAACCAGGTGATTGGCCTCCTGGTGTACTTCACCAATTTAACCTCTGAGGCTGAGCACAGACTCCATTGCTTGGACCTGAGGCGAATGCTTGCTTATTATAAGAAGAATAAGGCTGGAGCTCGAGGAGAGGTTTACTAGCTGTCACCTATGCTGAAGCTGCACCTGGCAGACCGGCAGCTAAGTGGATGATTGGCAGGTGGATAGTCTCCTTCATTGACCTCTGCTATAGATTGGGTGGTAGGGAGCCTCTCGTAGGGTTCATTCCACCAGACATACTGCTGCCTTGGTGGCTGCTTCCAGTGATGTTCCTGTCCAGGAAATATGCAGGGCTGCTGCCTGGAAGTCAGCAAACACCTTCATCTCTTGTTACCGCATCGACATTGAGTCACTCTGGGATGCTGTTTTTTTTGGCTTTGGTTCTCCACTCTCTTCCCTAAATAGGGTGGTGTGCACCTTACCCTCCTCTCGGAGAACTGTTAGGAGTCTGCCAGAAGTGTGGATGAGTACACCATATCCATGACCCTAGAAATGATGGTTACTCACCTGTAACCATAGTTCTAGGAATGGTATATGGTGGACATCCACACGACCCAGCCGATCTCCTTGGCAAATGGCACTCTTTCTTGCTTCCAGTGTGCAAGGTCTGATGTCATGGGACGATGCTGAGGAGGATACCACCTGGGTGGTGAGAGGAGCCAGCTTGAAGAGTTTCCGGCATCTCTTAAAGGGAAAGCATTCATGCCAGAAGTGTGGATGTACACTATATACCACTCCTAGAACTACAGTTACAGGTGAGTAACCCTAATTTCTCCAATGTAGAGGGTGTGTCTGTCGCTCCTTATGATTGGGTAGCTACCTCCCTCTGCTGAAAACAGGCAAGAGATCAAAAATGCTTTGACATCCCATTTGCTGGCCCAACTGACCCACCTTCATCTTAATTGCCAGTTGTTCTGGTTTTACAAGGGACACAGGCACTGGAGAGGCGCCCTATTAGGATTTAGTTTTTAGCTTGTATTGTTTCTTTTTCTGCTTTTTCCTACCATATGTGGGTTGTCTGGAATCCTGGATGCAAAGTGATTGATGGGATTACCCATCAGATTGTGCCCTGGTTCCTAGAGTACCACCCCTGCATGGTCTGAAAGAGCTTGTTATGGGGTCAGGGAGACAAACCAGATTGCCTTGGTATTCCTTCCCCCCAGAGATGTAACATTAAGATTGGACATAGCCCAGCTGAACAAGGCTTTCACTATGGCCAGGAATCCTTTAAGGGGTTCCTAGAGGGGTTAGTGCTGGACCCCGGTCAGCCACATCATCATGGACGCACCCATACAAGAGAAATAAGGATAGTCAGAAGGGGCTGATATCTTGGTCAGAGGCATAGTCAGTACTCCCCTCCCCAAGAAAAACCCTCCTAAATATCTGTGAGAGGTGTGAGGACCCTTACAAGCCTTTAAGGTGCAGTAAATCCAGTGGAAGAATTGCCATCATCTTGCTCCTTTTTTGAACTGAAAGACGACACAGGAGGATGTTTGTTCTGTAAGACCACTTGGATTTTTTTTTAGCCAAAACGGTGGTTTCTTCCCTTAAACTCTCGAGCCAGAGCAGCAAGAAGGCAGAGGACTCCATATTTTCTGCAGATAGGCCACAGGCCCACCTTTTCCCTCTAGATGCCCTGCTGGAGGCAGCAGTTGATAAGGAGTGGAGGTTTGCTGACTTTTGCATGCAAAAGCTCTTTTTCTAGGGCATGGATACAGTTCACTATCCACACTTTGGCAGTTCCACTGGAAGTGCTGATTTGTCAGACATCTTCATGCTAAGCTCCTCCTACCACCCGGGTGGTATATCCCCCAGCTCTGCCCCATGACGTCAAATCTTTCTCTGGAAGAACTGGTCACCTCCTTAAAAGCTCTTGCTTCGGATTTTGTGCGCCATTGGCAGACTTTATTTTTTACTTTTTTTAAACTGTTTTGAGTTCTTTCTCAGCCCCTTCAATTCCCCCTCATCTTTGAAGATGGAGCAACAGAAGACAGGGTTCAGATTCTCTGTATGGTGCAAGCAGAAGATGTTGGTCACCGACCCACATGACAGGTGCCTGTACAGCCTGGGGCGGGCAGCTTGACATGGCCGGGTGCGGCTTATGTCTTCTAATGCTTCCAGAATACCGCGAGGATCTGAAGCACCAGTTTACCCTCAGTCGACCTTTGGAGAGGCATCCAAAACACCATCCTAAGGGCAGCAAACAATCCTCAGTGGCTTCTGGGTCCACATCACAGCTTGCAGCCTTTGTGGGGGAAGCAGTGGCTGCTATGGTGGGTACCTTTTCAGTCTTGACCTCGGTGCTGCTCACAGCATAAGCCAGCATCGGAGGGTCATTCTCAAAGGTTGCCGGGGAGATGTGCATGATCCCCCCAGATCTTGTGGAAGAGCCCTGCTCACTGCAGCAAGATTGAGGTCCTCCTGTTCCCTCAACTCCTCTGACCGCTCAACTTTGGCCAAGACCCCCTCAATAGAGAGGGAGGTCAAGAGCTCCTCGGTGCCTCCGTCAGGTTTGTCAACCGTGACTCCAGTCAAGCAGACCATAGAAACATAGACTTTGACGGCAGATAAGGACCGCTAGGCCCATCTAGTCTGCCCATTTCCCTACCTACAGGATAGGCCGCAGATCCTATTTAACCAACAGCCTATATCTTCCTGCCCCCCACAAGAATTGCCTTATGTCTGTCCCATGCATTCTTGAATTCTCCTACAGTTTTAGACTCCATAACTTCCTCAGGAAGGCTGTTCCATGCATCCACTACCCTCTGTGAAATAATACTTCCTCACATTGCCCCTGAACCGCCCTCCTTCTATCTTTAAATTGTGTCCCCTTGTTCTTGCAAGTCTCTTTTTCTGAAAGATGCTACCCTCTTGGACTTTGTTGATTCCCTTGAGGTACTTGAAAGTTTCTATCATGTCCCTCCTCTCCCTTCTTTCCTCAAGGCCATGGAGATTTTCCTCTAGTCTGATGATCAGCTCTCGGATGAAATTGAGTATTCGATCTCCCAGACCCTAGTGCTCCTAATGCTCACTCAGGAGGACATGGCCCAGTTGATGTCCCCAACTGGGTTACCTCTGGAGCAGCCTCCACTTGCAGTTGGGCCTTTAAAGACCATTTTGCTGAATGTGGCTCAGCGTGTAGTCTATCACAACCAGCTGGAAAGCTCTCAACATTGACTGTCTGGTAGACAGTCAAGGTGATCCCACTTTTGATCCCGCTCATCTGGGAGGCGTCGCTGTCAACATTCATCGGCCTCCTCAGTTGAGAAGCACTGCCTGAGGTGAGGAGTGGCACTGCCGGAAGATGTGCCAGTGATACGAGGTGCTTCTTCAACAACAGTGGGCCATCACGGGATGGGGTATGGCTTGAACCCCTGGTCCCTCGATTACGTGGCAGCTGCCAGTGATGCCCTTGCTGGTCCATGCCATGAAGGTGCTTCCTGTATCTGCTTCCCCACCCTTATGGGTGCAGCTGCTGCCGCCACAGCCGAAGGTGGGTGCTCCGACCAAGGAGGTCTGGTCGGCAACAAGCTTTCAGGCCAGTTGTTGGTGGCAGTCACCCAATCTGAGGATATTCAGGTGGTTCTCTGTGAGAAACTGTTGAGGGCCATGTTCGAGGAGTCCTCAGATGACTTCAATCTTTCATCCATGGTCACCTCTGGGAGTCGCATCCTTGACCGGTGCTCAAATCAAGAAGCTGACCACTGACCATCAGCCAGAGTCCTTTGGCACTCTCATCTGATTAACTTTTGGAGTCCATGAATGTTCCTCTAGAGCCTGTCCAGAAAAGGGCCATATACCCTTTTATGGACATTTTGGACCAGGACACATCCTTGGGTGTAGCTTTCCCATGGCTGAAACCATACTGTGCCCAGCCCAGGAGCTTTGGCAACATCCAATATCCTACCTAGCACCCTCCACCCATATGATCCGGAAGTACGCAGTCCCTACTGGGTCCCTTTCTAGGTTCTTAGACCACCATTCAGCCAAAGGGTTGGTTTCTGACTGCCTTCCACAAATTGGGGGGCCAAGGGGGGTGGACAAGCCTCCAGACAAGGAATCTGGATAGATTGACTACTCTTAAAAAAAAAAAAAGTTTGTGCTGCTGTGTCCTTGGGTCTCCATCAGGCACGCTACTCCATCATAATGGCTAACTTTGGTCACTCCCTGTTGGGAGTCTTTGATGAAATCCTCCCTCACCTCCCTGTTGACCAGCAGCTACTGGTAAATAGACTAGGGTCAGTCACTGGCTAAACAACAGCTTCAGATGGCCTTAGACTTGGGCGATTCCTGTGCCTGTACCATAGCAGCGTACATCTCCATGCATCTTGGGGCCTAGTGTTGTCTGTCCACCTTTACAGCAGACACCCAGCATAAGCTGGCTGATGTCCCTTTCTTAAGCACTGACCTCTTTGGCCCTGGGCTGGAGGCACATGTCACCTATGTAGAGAAGGCCTGTGCCACCTTTGACTCCGTGGCATCATCCCAGAAGGATGATTAACAAAGGCCTAAGAAAAAGGCTTTCCAGTATCTGCCCTTTCAGCCACAGACTCCTTGGCAGCATCCCAACAGGGACAATACTAAGCCTGGCAGCCAAAGGCCAAGTTTGGTGGCCAGGGCCCCAAAATAGGGAGGGCAGGGACAGTGGTGCCTCTCCGTCTACAGTGGCTGGTGCCACTGCAAAAGCTGCACAGTGACAGGCTGGTGGAGGGTGTCATTCCTGTACCCATCCTATCCCTGCCTATGCACCACATTGGGGGGACAGTTAGGTCATTTCTTGCCACTTTGGTTCAGTATCACAATGGACAGGTGGGAGCTAGAAGTGGTAGGCAAAGGGGTTGCCTTTGGACATCGAGGCTTTCCCACCTTACTGGCTACATGCTGTGTAGGAGTTCAGGGTGTTGCAGGACATACTCTACACCCTTCAGGAGGACATTGCTCAGCTTCTCACAGAAGCAGTCATAGTCCATGCCTTTGGACATTGAGGCTCTCCCACCTTACTTGCTCCATACTCTGTAGGAGTCCAGGGCGTTGCAGGAGACTCTGTATGCCCTTCAGGAAGACATCGCTCAGCTCCTCACAGAAGAAGCCATAGTCCATGTCCCAGATGCCCTGACCAGTCAGGGTTACTTGTCCAGGTACTTCCTGGTTCTGAAATGTACAGGGGGCTGGCACCCATACTGGATTTGCATGATCTGAACCTGTTCATATGGAAGCGCAAGTTCAAGATGGTCATTTTGATCAGATCATTCTGTCTCTGGAGCAAAACATGTGGTTTTGCTCCCTGGAACTTCAGGATGTGTTCTTCCACATCCCAGTCCATCTATCCCACTGCTGGTACCTCTGGTTAGAAGGGGTTCTAATCCGTACCAGTTCCAGGTCATGGTCATTGGTCTCTGCTTGGGGCCCAGGGTCTTCACCAAGTACATTGCAGTGGTGGTGGCCTTCCTGTGGTGCCAATGCATCAGGGTGTTTCCCTCCATGAACGACTGACTGCTGGCCAGACCATCCAAGAACATCGAGGCCCAGAGAATCTGGCACTCCGGGCCTGCTGAGATTTGGGCATGCTGGTCAGCCTGGACAAGTCTGAACTGATACCCTCGCAGGTGATAAGGTTCATCAAGGCTGAACTAGACTCCCTGTGGACCGGGCATTAGATCTTGCCTCCTTTGTCCGATCATTTCATATTGGGGTTTTGTGCCTACCCAGGATTTTCTGCAGCTGCTGGGGTACATGGCATCCTGTACTAGCATAATCCTGTGGGCCTTGTGTAGGATGTGCTAAGTTGTAGTGGGAATTGGGCTCTCAGTGGTCTCAATGCCTAGGTCAGTTGGACCAGCCGGTCAGAGTGACCCAGCCAGTGTGAAGAGTCATCCAGTGGTGGCTGGTCCCAGAACACCTGAAAGAAGGAATCCTGTTTGTCCTCCCAGAGCAGACTGTAACACTCATGATGGACAGATCTCTGGTGTGGTGGGGAGCATACCTGGGAAACCACAGAGCCCATGGGTTCTGGTCATCCTTGGAGTCCCTTCACCACATAAACCTGCTGGAGCTCTGTGCAGTGCAACTTGCACTGATGGAATTTGCTCCTCTTTCAGGGGTCAGGTTGTGCAGGTCCAGACAGACAACAGCATGACCCATGTTCTACCTGAACAGGCAGGGTAGAACAAATTTCCCTCCCTTGTGTTGAGAGGCCCTCCCTACCTGGACCCTTGTGTGTAGCCTAGGTGCAGATCTCCTAGAGATCCATGTCACAGGAGCTCACAGTCAGCTGGAAGAGTCTCTCGGCTGGGTAGGAGAGACATCACATGAGTGGTCCTGAATCAGGAGGTGGTGAACCACCTGTTCTTCCTGTGGGGCAGTCCTCTGGTAGACCTGTTTTGCCGTTTTGGAGAATGCCATACTGAGGCTATTTTGTGCCTGCTGCCCACTGTCTGGGACACTGTTTGGAGAAGGCATTTGCGTAGCGTTGTACCCCAGGCCTTGTGTAATCCTTCCCTCCCTTTCCCTTGATCCACAAGAGTGTTGGTCAGTGTCTGAAAGGACAAAGCTCGGATGATACTGGTAGCTCCGGACTGGCCAGGGCAGTTCTGGTACCTGGATCTCCTCAGTCTCAGCAGCAGACCTCTTTGGTGGTAGCCGCTTCATCTGGATCTGCTGACCAGACAGTAGGGGACAGTCCTGCACCTGGATGTGAAATCCCTGGACCTCTCGACTGGTTCCCGAGTGGCTAGAGTTCCAGGTCTTGGGTCTGTCAGCAGCTCTGCTCCATGTATTGGAGGCCTTCTGAAACAGTCAGCTTACAAATGCTATGCATTTAAATGCAGTTCTCCATTTGGTGCCAGGGCAAGGAGCTTGATTCCTTTACCCACCCTGTGGCGAGCATCTTGGAATATCTCTGGTCCCCTTTCTCAGTTGGGACTGCAAGCCACAGCCCTTAAGGTGCACCTGGCAGCCATCTCTGGTTACTGGATGTGGGCTGGTAAACCAATGGTGGCCCAGGAGAAGGTGGTTAGGTGCTTTTTCAAAGGCCTGTACCACTTGTTTCCTCCAGTATGTGAAGCACCACCACCATGGGACTTACTGCTGGTGCTTACTGTGCACAAGTTTGCCATGGAAGTCTGCTGTCTTTGTGGCCATCACATTAGCCAGAAGGATTAGTGACCTCCAGGTGCTCTTATCTGGTCTTCTACAGAGACAAGGTCATCCTTCGTTCCTACCCAAAGTTCCTCCCTAAGGTCATACCACAGTTGCTGAAAAACTCGTGGTGCGTAGTTTTGAATGTACAAGCATAAGAAAATAAAATGCACTCCAGCCAGAGCAAAAGCTGCTGCTCCAAACTTTATTTGCAGAACCCTAGTAACAGCTGTAAGCTGCGACTGGCTGACCCCCCAAGAGAGCTCTGACGTTTTACACAGGCACGCTTTGTAAAGAGACTCCTGACAAAGTACACTTTCGCAAACCTTCGAGGCTCTCTTGGGGTAGTCAAACTGCTGTGGCTTACAACTGTTACTAGGATTCTGCAAATAGGAGCAGCAGCTTTTTCTCTATTTGGAGTATGTTTTTGTTATTTTCTTATTGGAGTGTCGTCTTAACCAAGCAGTCAACTTTCTGGTATACTTTACCATCCCTTCTTTGGAGGCCAGCTACAGGCACCATACTCTGAATCTGTAGAGGGCACTCTCTTATTATAAGGAGGGCACAGCGGGAACTCTAGCAGTTTGTTACATTTGCTGAAGCCACGCATGGCAGACTGGCAGCAAAATTGGTGACTGGCAGGTGGATAACATCCTGCATTGACCTCTGCCATAGGTTGGCTGGCAGGAAGCCTCCTGTAGGGCTGAGAGCTCATTCCATCAGACATACTGCTGCTTTGGTGGCTGCCTGCTAGGACATCACTGTCCAGGAAATCTGGAGGGCTGCTACCTGGAAGTCAGCACACACTTTCATTGCCCACTGCAGCACAACCTTGGCAACCTTGAGTCTTGTCAGGATGCTGCTTTTGGGACCTTGGTTCTCCAATGTTTGTTCGCTAAGTAGGGCTGTGCACCTTGCCCTTTCCTCCTGAAGAACTGCTAGAAATCTTCCAGACTATGGGTAATGAAATGTATCCACACTCCTAGAAAGGTAGGTTGCCACCTTTAACCGTTGTACTAGGAGTGGTATACAGTTCATATCCACACAACCCACCTGGCTTCCCCAGGCAAGTGGCATTCGGGTCCCTGCTTCCAGCATGTAAAGATCTGACACCATGGGGTGGAGTTGTGGGACATACCACCTGGGTGGTGGGAGGAGCTTAGCTTTCTGATGAATCAGCACTACCAGTGGAACTGCCAGAGTGTGGATGTGAACTGTACAACCACTCCTACAACAGTGGTTACATGTGAGTAACTTATTTTCTAGGGACGTGGATATGTTGTTCAATCCACACTGTCTGACAGGTTCCTTGCCACTTTAATATGGGTCAGAAAGTCTTCAAGCTGGCTCCTCCCACCCACTCGGGTGGTAAAACCCTCGGCTCCACCCCATGACGTCAGATCTTCCTTACCGCTTGGAAGCTTAGGTTCCCTCCTTAGCGCTCTTGCGACTTTAGGCCTGGATTCTAAACCTTCGATTTTACCGAAAATCTTCTAAAAATTTACAAGACTTAAGTCTTCTCCTTCCTTCGTGGCTGCAATGGATTCAAAATCTACTCCCAGCTTCTGTCGGTACCTTTGTGGGCAGAAGATGTCTCAGACTGACCCGCACGCCACGTGCATTTACTGCCTGGGGGTTTGCCCTGTGATCCGCAGGCCTGCGATCTCTGCAAGTCTTTTTCGTCTTCGGTTCTGGAAGACCGCACTGCCCGACTTCAACTGGGGTGCCCCAAAAAACGGTTTCTGCCGGTGAAGTCGAAGGAGGCCTGTTGAACGGTGCCCATGGCTGCAGGCTCCACGGAGCAGCTGGAGCAGTTAATCGCCCTCGAGGAGGAGGCGGCCCAGGCTGCGTCGTCTTCTTCCTCGGCGTCTGTGTTTATCCCGCTCTCCTTGGGCTCCTCCTATACTGCTTCCTTTAAGGAGCTTTGTCAGTCCCTCTCCACCAAGGGAGAAGGGCCCCTCAGGGACTCACTTCAGTAGGTCGAAGAAAAAGGAACTGAAAGGTAAGTCCCACCGTCGACGTTCGTGGAAGAGATCTCGCTCCCCGGAGGAACTGCAATAGACTTCGATCGAGGTTGTGGCTAAGGCCGTTGGCTTTTCGGTGTCCCCATCAGCCCAGCCGGCCGAGACACCTGTCGATGCGGTCAAAATTTTTCTCGACCCGTTGGATGGGTTGTCGACTGGAGAAGCCGGTAACCCTCTTTCACCGGTACCCCCAGTGGTTACTGAGGACTTGCCTCAGCCTCCTGAGCCGAAGTCCTTAGTCAAGGACCCTGAACTGGGGGATGAGCGGCTTTCCCCTGCCCCCTCTTCGACCCACCGTCGGTGACCCTGACGGTCTCGATCCTCCACTGTGTCGGGTAGGTCCCACCGACATCAGCGGTCTGTGTCCCGGCATCACGGAAAGCGGCATCGCCACTCGTCCTCATCATCCTCTTTGGAGGATATGCGCAAGTTGTGTCGGTGCTATGAGGACATGATGTGGCAGCAGCTCTTATTGGCCGGCAACAAGCCGACTCCGTCACCTTCCTCGGCAATTAAGTGGCTGTCGCCCAAATGGCCAAAGCAACCTCTCGCCATTGGCTGCTCGGCTGAAACTGGCTGCTCCACCCATTGTGTTGGAACCTCCGCCCCCGCAACTGAAGACTGGGACCCTGACCAAGGATTCTTGGTCAGGTCAGGGCTTGCCCCACAGGTTGTCGGTCACTCTCACCCCCGATCGGCCTTGGCGAGTGGAGGGTGGCTCAGGTGCTCAGCAGCTGTTCGCGGACTCCTCGAAGTCCGACAACTCCTCCCTGTACTCCAGGCCCCTCAACCTGGAATCCTCCAGTGGTCAGTCGGTGGATGAGAGAGCCCATCCTCATTCCTAGGTATTCTTTGGCTCATCTCAGTCTACTGGGATGCAGCTTGAACCTGTGCAGAAACGGGCCTGATATCCCCTCACGGAAATATTGGACCGAGGAGATTCCCCCACAGAGACCTGTCCGAGGCCATTGTTGGTCCGGCCTTGGAGTTGTGGCAGTGGCCTGCATCCTGTCCTGCACCTTCGGCCAGGATGACCGACAAGTATGCAGTCCCCACTGGTTTCCTCTCCAGTTTTTCAGAGCACCCCTCGGCTGAAGGGCTGGTAACCGATAGCATCTTCTGAAGCTCCAGAAATGCTAAGGACGTAGAGAAGCCCCTGGACAAGGAGTCCAAAATGCTGGACTACTCCTTCTCCGGGTGCAAAGTTTATGCTGCCTCCTCCCTAGGCCTTCGACAGGCTAGCTCAGCTCTACTGATGGCATACTTTTCACATGCCCTTATGGGCTCCCTGGATGAGGTGCTTCCTCATCTCCTGGCTGACCTTCAAACGACAGTCAAGCAGGTGTGGGATCAGGGAAGGGGTGGTGGCCAAGCAACAGCTCCAGACCGCTTTGGACATCGGAGACTCTTGTGCCTGGTCAGTAGCGGCTGCAGTAGCCATGCGCCGCAGAACTTGGCTGCGGATCTCCACCTTCACGGTGGATACTCAGCACAAGCTGGCAGACGTCCCCTTCTTGGGCACCGACTTTTTTGGGCCTGGGGTGGAGGGCTATCTCCAGAGGATTGAGAAGTCCAACGCCACATTGGACTCTGTCACGCCCCTACCTAAAAGGACAAAGGCCAAGAACAGCATAAGCCCTTCCGCCCCTGGGCGTAACGTCCGCCCAGCAGCACCAGCACAGGGCCAGCAGGCTCACGCTACGCGCCTGGCCAAGCCTGCTGCTTCCTCCAGCAGGAAGCCTGGAGGGAAAGGTCCAGGTGGCTCCTCGGCTGGCCCTTCCTCCAAGCCTGCCCAGTGACGGGTTGGGGGGCGCCGCCCCCAACCTTGTCACTCCTTCCCTGGGTCCCCCCGTGGGGGGATGGCTCAGCCACTTCCTTTCCGCCTGGTCCACTATTACCACAGACCATTGGGTGCTGGAAGTGGTCGGCAGGGGTCTGCTTTTGGAACTCGAGCGGACCCCTCCCTATCGAGCCGTCGCCCCTCAGGGAGCTACCAGTTCCAAATCCTCTGTCGGCTTTTCGAGCCAACATAGCTCTGCTCTTCCAAAAGGAGGTGATCAGCAAGCTGGCAGATCCTTCTCCAATCCCAGGGTTTGTGTCCAGGTACTTCCTGGTCCCAAAACGGACGTGAAGCTGGTGCCCCATTATCAATCTGCACGACCTGAACAAGTTCCTAAGGCCGCGCACCTTCAGGATGGTCACTCTGGCTCAGATCATACCATCCTTGGAGCTAGGCATATGGTTTTGTTCTCTGGATCTCCAGGACACGTTCTTTCATGTCCCAATCCATCCGTCACATCAGCGATTCCTCTGCTTCAGAGCAGAGGGATCCCTCTACAAGTTCCGGGCCATGCCCTTCGGTCTTTCTCCAGCTCCCAGGGTCTTCACCAACTGCATGGCAGTGGTGACAGCATTTCTGCGACTCCAAGGGGTCCGGGTGTACCCTTATCTGGATGACTGGCTGATAGCAGCCCCTCAGGTTGGAGGTGGAGTGGTCTAGAGATCTGGCCCTCCAGGTCTGCTCTCAAATTGGTCTCCTGATCAACGAGGCCAAATCGGAACTTGTACCATCGCAGGTGATTCAGTTCATTGGGGCAGAGCTCGACTCTCTTTGAGCCAGAGCTTGGCTCCCAGCGGACAGGGATGAGGTCCTTTCCTCCTTTGCCCAGTCATTTCAGGTTGGGCAGTTGCACCCTGCCCGGGACTTCCTGTGCCTTCTGGATCTCATGGCGGCTTGCACCAGCGTGGTCCGTTGGGTCCGCTGGCATATGGCGTCCCTGCAATGGGGGCTGGCCCGCCATTGGTCTCAGCGCTCCAGCCCTCTGGGCCAGCCAATAACCATGACCCAGAAGATGTGGGACAGCCTGCAGTGGTGGCTCGTCCCAGCTCATCTGCAGGAGGGTATCCCGTTTGTCCGCCCAAGCCGACAGTCATACTTACGACTGACACCTTTTTGATGGGTCGAGGTGCATGTCTGGGGGAGCTCCGGTCCCACAGCCTCTGGTCCTCTTAAGAATCTCGATGTCACATCAACCTGTTGGAGCTTTGAGCAGTACGGCTAGCCCTCACCACCTTCGCTCCATTTGTACCTCGATCAGGTGGTTCAGGTCCAGACAGACAACAGCATGACCATGTGCTATCTTAACCATCAGGGCGGGATGCACTCCTTGCTTCTGTGCAAGGAAGCTCTCCGCATTTGGTTTCTCGTGATCAGCCTGGAGGCGGATCTCCTAGCCATCCACGTGGCAGGAGCCTCAAACTGTCTGGCCGATGCCCACAGCCGGATAGACACTACATCTCATGAGCGGTCTCTCCTGCCGGAGGTAGTTAAAGACCTGTTCTCCCATTGGGGAACCCCTCAGGTGGACCTGTTCACCTCCAAGGAGAACGCGAGCTGAGGCTGTTTCATGCCCGCCCCCCTCAGCAGGGCTCGCTGCATGGGAATACCTTCTTGAGGCTGTGGACCCCGAGCCTCTTCTTCACCTTCCCTCCATTTCCCTTGATCCACAAGGTGCTCCTCAAGGTGAAGAGGGACAAGACGCAGGTGATTCTGGTAGCCCCAGACTGGTCTCGCCAGTTCTGGTACCCAGATTTCCTCAGCTCCAGGCTCCCGAGGTGGCTTCCAGCCTGCCCGGACCTGATCTCAGTCAACAAGGGGAAGGTGGTCCATCTGGACCTTCAATCCCTGCACCTGATGGCCTGGTTCCTTAGCGGCTAGAGTTCCAGGCGTTGGGTCTTTCCGACGAGGTCCTCAACATCGTTGAGGCGTCCTGTAAGGAGTCGACCAGAACATGCTATGCCTTTAAATGGAAGAGATTCTCCATTTGGTGTCAGGACAAGGGGTTGGACCCCTCTTGTCTGTTGGCTAGCATTTTGGACTACCTGTAGTCCCTTTCCCAGCTAGGGCTTTGGTCGACGATCCTTAAGGTGCACCTGGCAGCCATTTCTGCCTACCGGGTGTGGGCTGGCAAGCAGTTGGTGGCACAAGAGAAGGTGGTCTGGCGCTTTTCCAAAGACCTTGATCACATATTCCCTCCAGTGCAAGAACCTCCACCAAGCTCATGGGCAAGCCATTTGAACCAATGCACAGGTGCAGTATCTCCCACCTGTTGTGGAAGACCACCTTCTTGGTGGCTATAACGTCAGGCAGAAGAATGGGAGAGCTCCAGGCGCTTTTCATTGAGTCTCCTTATCTGGTCTTCCACAGGGACAAGGTTGTCCTTCGCTCCCACCCGAAATTCTTTCCGAAGGTGGTGTCAGGGTTTCACCTGAATCAGGTGTTGACTCTGCCGGTGTTCTACCCCAGTCGCACCTCAGAAGTCGAATATAGGCTCCATACTTTGGATCCTAGAAGAGCGCTCGTTTATTACAAGGAGTGGACGGCTGAAGTTCGGGGAGAGGTTTGCCAGCTGTTTGTCACCTACGCTGAAGCCGCACCTGGCAGACCTGCAGCCACGTGGACGATTAGCAGGTGGGTCACCTCCTGCATAGATCTCTGCTATAGGTTGGTGGGCATGGAGCCACCCAAAGGGATAAGAGCTTATTCTACCCGCCATACACTGCTTCAGTGGCTGCTTCTAGGGACGTCCCTGTCCAGGAAATCTACAGGGCTGCTACCTGGAAGTCAGCACACACCTTTATTTCCCATTACTACATTGACCTAGAGTCACGCCGGGATGCTGGTTTTGGGACCTCTGTTCTCCAGTATCGGGGGTGCACACCTTGCCTCCCTCCTCCCGGAGAACTGCTAGGAGTCTGCCAGACAGTGTGGATTGAACAGCATATCCACGTCCCTAGAAAAAACAGGTTACTCGCCTGTAACAGGAGTTCTAGGAGTGGTATATGTTCATCCACATGACCCACCCGACCTCCCCGGCTTCAACATGCAACCTGGCTTCCAGCGGGTAGATCTGGCATCATGGGGTGGAGCCGAGGGTTTTACCATCTGGGTGGGTGGGAGGAGTCAGTTTGAAGACTTTCTGGGCCATTTTAAAGCAGCAAGGAACCTGCCAGATAGTGTGGATGAACAACATATACCACTCCTAGAACTCCTGTTACCGGTGAGTAACCTGTATTTTTTTTTGCCAAATCATATTCCGTAACTGTTCAGACAGAAGAAGCTCCACAGGCTCCTAAGGCAGATGACCCTCTTTGCATCACTGGCCTGAGATAATGTCCTCCCTGCAGAAAGCACTGGTACTATCAAAGACTGGGTGGACAAGCATCTTGGTGGGCTTCTCAAGAAAAACTACAAATTTCTCAATGATGGCACTGGTTTGTTTGACCAAGGGGCTGGCAGTATAGCCTGGAGGTTAGAGTAACGAGCTGTGAATGAGCTTGGTACATCCAACAGATATGGGTTTGATTCCCACAACCTCCCCATGCATACTCGGTGATTCTGAGCAAGTCACTTAACCTCCCGAGTGCTCCCTGGTTGCCCTGAAAACAGGCACTTGCGCCTATGTGGGCCTTACCCGGTTACCAGAGAATTTAAATAAATAAATAATAAAAAGGTGCTTACATGGCAGAGGATCTTTGTCCTGCTGTAGGGAAACAGGATATGTATGTATCATGAGAGAGGTATAAAATGACTTAACACATTTATTTATTTTTATTTGAAAAATTGGTAACCGGGAGAGGCACACTGAGCCAAAGCTCATTTCCAGGTGCAATGTAGTGGAGGGAAATGCGGAAGAATAGCAGTTCAATACATAATAACAAGTCAATTGAACTGCATTCGAAAAAAGTTGGTACAAAATTACATACATACTAAATAGTAGGTACAGAGAATAAATTGCGGTTACAGCTGAAGAATAATCCCCTATACAAGTGACAGGTAAAAGTGGTAGTAAGACATATTAACAGGGGAGCGACTTGTAGGGTGAGTTTTTGCCTGGCCTCGTAGTGGATGGAGAAACAGAGGTAGTGTTGTAGTGAAACAGAAGGGTGGCAGCGGGGTCCGCTGGCTGTCATTCCAAGGATGGTAGAGGCTCAGGCTGGGGAAGTGTAAGGAGGAAGGATAACAGGAATTTAGGTGAGGTGGAGCTGGAGTTTTGATTTAATGCCTGAGGGAGCCAGGTGCATTGGGGAGCCAGAGGATGAGGATGAGGAGAGGTGAAGGGAGGAAGGAGATTGGTTCCAGAATGAGCAACATCGATAGGAAAAGACAGATTGCCCAGCGTGGGTGAGGAGTAGCGAAAATGCAGTGGTCACTGGAATGGAGGAACAGGATGCTGGGGAATGCTGGGAGAGGAGAGATGAGAGGTAGGAAGGAAGGGAGCCAAATCAGTATTTGGATATGAAAGAGATACAGCGAGCCTGGCGATGTGAGGGCAGAGGAGGGTGTATAGGGAGGAATGGAGGGAGCAGTGGTGGATAGGAGGGTGTAGGTGTTTGTGGCAGGAATTACAGAGGGTATCCTGTTTGGCGATGGAAGTGGAAGGGATGGTGTTATGAACCACATCTGTGTAGTAAAAGAGAGCACCGTTTTGGTAACAAGCTGACTTTGAACATGTCTAGATAAGCAGTCATTCTTGCGGTACAGGACACAGAGTTTGGGATGGGGTTTTGCATGGATGGCATCAGTGTGGGCTGAGAAGTCATGCTTACTGTCTAGCCACACACCAAGGTGCTTGAAGGAATTAATTGCTTCAAGAGGCATGCTGTCCAGAGTGGCAAAAACTGGGGGACCAGTGAGTCTGGTCAGTTTCTGACTGGTACCAGAGGTCATGGACACCACTTTTTTTTTTTTTTGTTAGTGTCGACTGAGTTGGTTTGATTGTAACCGGTGCAAAATTGGTTAAAGTCCTGCTGTAGCAGATCATCCACAGCAGCAGTCAAGGAATCTGAGGTGAAGATGACACTGTCATCTGCATACATGTGGGTATGCAAGTTACATAGATACATAGACAGTGTCAGCAGATAAGGGCCTATGGCCCATCCAGTCTGCCCATTTGAGCTTGTAAGTTCAGTTTGTTTTTCTAGAAGTCTGTTGCACCTTACCCCTGACCTCCAGAATTCCTTTATGTCTATCCCATGCATTCTTAAATCCCGTGATTGTTCCAGCCCCCACCACTTCCTCTTTGGCACAGGTAGAAGGGAGGTCATTCAGGAAAGTGGAGGTGAGAATGGGACCCAGGATAGAGCCATATGGGACCCCAGACCGGATAGGTAGTGGAGGTGATAGGATGCCTGCTACCTGTATTGGTTGTTGACAGCCCATGAGGTAGGAATGGAACCAATCAAAAGCAGGAACTGAGAGGCCAGCAGAGCTCAGCTTGTTTGACAGGAGTGGATGGGACACCAGATTGAAGCTTTGGCCAGATCAGTGAAAATGTCAGTCGTTATGTGTCCCTGATCCACCCCGGGTAAGAAGGAATCAGTGACCCGCAGCAGAGAGAAGACAGTGGAGTGGTGCTTCTGTGAAGAGAGGATGTCAAGGAGTCTGGAATGGACTAGTTTCTGTTGCCATTTAGAGAGGGAGAGGAGGAGGGAACTGGGATGGAAGTTGCCAGGGGAGGAGTGGTCACTCCCCTTTGTGAAGTGGAATAACCTTGGCCAACTTCCAGGACTGAGAAACAACGCGGAGGGAGAAGGAAAGGTTGAGTAGGTGAGTAAGGGGAGCTGCAGTGGCAGGAGCTGAGAAGTGGAGGAGTTTGGGGTCTATACTGTCAGGGCTGGACGTTAACGGATTGAGCGAGGAGAGGACAAGCAGAGTTTCCTGGATGAAGATGGGGGGGTTGGAAACGGTTGAGGGTGGGGAAGGGAAGGAGATAAGAGGGGAGAGGAAGAGAGGGTGCAGGTTGCGAAGAAGTCATTGAAGAGGGCAGCAGCAGATGCAGGATCAGACACAGGCAAACCATCAAGGATTGAGGGAGCAGACTGGGCAGGGGGATAAAAAAGGGAGTGGATAACCTTCCAGAATTTAGTTGGAGAGTTAAGGTTATTCTTGAACTTGGCCTCGAAATAGTGCAATTTTTTTCGTCCAGACGGCCTTAGTGCAGTTGTTCCTCAGAGCCCTGTAAGTGATGAGGTTAGGAGAGGAGTGGGATAATTCATAGCGAGTCTGGGCAAGATCAGAGGACTTGCACATGTCAGTGATTTCAGAGGTAATCTAAGGGTGGTGGAAAGTTTTAACTCTGGATTTCCTGAGAGAAGCGTGCCTGTCCCAAACGGAGGAGAATTTAGAGTGGAATAAGGTGAGAGCCGTGTCAGTATCGGAGGCTTAGTGGAAGGCTGAGCAGTCTGTTGCAGGAAGGTCACTTAGTAGATCATTGATGTTTAACAGCCAGAGAGATCTGGACCAGATACATTTTGCCGAGGATGGGGGATGCTGAAATTTCCTGATGCAGAACAACACAAATTACCTGCTGTAACGATGTGGAGGGATGGGAAGTTAGAACCCAGTCCAAAAGTGTATGGTTGGAGAAGTGGGGATTGAGCCGGGTAGGTTCCTAAATAACCTGGGGCAAATTAAGGGACTCAGTCCTAAGAATGGTAGATTTGGAGCGTGGGGAAACCAGTTTACGTTGAAATCACCAAGGAGTGTGAGTTCATCTGTGGAGGAATGAAAGGTGATGGAGGAAAGGGAGCCAGCCAAAGATGACTGACTGTGAGTCCTTAGGAGGGACATAGAAAACATCACTGAATATAGATACAGAGGAGGGGAAGGAGAGCCTGACTAGGGGAAATTCGTGGGAGGATGGTATGGCCTCCCTGATGGCCAAAGTACATGGGAGGCTTTGGTGGATATAGATGACAATGCCTCTTCCATGTTTTCCCCTGTCATGTCTGTAAAGATGGTAATCAGGAGGGGTCACGCTAGAGTCTGAAGGAAGACCAGACTCTTGGCAGTAATGGAGGAGGGAGGGAGAGAGGGAAAGGGCCGGGGTTAATTTCCACATCGCCAAACAGGAGGAGCAGTAGAATGAGGAGAAGGATGTAGCGGGGCTTCCCCTGCCCTTGGAGCGGGTAGGGGTGCAGGAAGAAGACGGGTGGTGAAGAGGGAGGAAGGTGTGGTGGGAATCTCCAGGTTGAGGGAGCCGGTGTGGGGGGGGGAGAGACCCAGGTGGATAGGAAGGGAGTAAGGAGTGGGGGGATGGAGGAGAGGAAGAGGAAGAGTAGGAGGGTTGGCTAGGGAGGGAATTGAAGAGGGTAGGAGGAGGAGGAGTGGGAAATGGAACAGGCAGAGGAGTTCAAGGAACATTGCTGTCTGGAGGAAGGAGGCAATGGCAAATGACAAGCAGTAACCACAGTAAATTAACAGTGCACAAGCAGTCTTGGTAAGATGGTACAGAATGAGACTAATAATGAGATCGATAATGCAGGGTGGTAATTTTAACAGCTAGTCATAGTAGTGCTCGGTTGTGCTGAACTAGTGAAAAACAACAGTGTCTATGCAGAAAACTGTGTGTAGGGATGACCCAGTTAGGGGTTTGCACAGAAAAATGCAAAGCAGGAGTTAGGCTAAGTAATTTTAACTAAACAGTACAAATGTAAGACAGATAAACAAAATCAAATACAGGCTTAAGTCTAAGAGTTTAAACTAGCAGTGTATATACAATGCAGATGAGCAAGTTCAAATGCAAGGGTTAGGATATGTGGATTCAATTGACCAGTGCAAGTACAACTGTGCTAAGCAAGGTAAACAGTAGCTGGTGGCTAAGACTAAAGCCATAGGTAGGGGTGACCCAGATGGGGAGCAACCATTAAAGCAAAATTTTTGTGGTAATAGGCAGAGTAATATTTAGCTAAGTTATGCACCTTATACAAACAGTAAACAGCTTGGTAAGCAAGGAGTTCAGTAGCAGGTGACTGTGAGCAGCAGTAACTTAAGGACCTGGAGGACTGCCTGTTTGCTAACATTAAGGTTCAGTGTGGACTGGAAGGGGAAGGAGTGGTGTTGATGGGGGACCTTAATATGCCAGCTACTGATTGGGGTACTGTGACGTCCACTGTAACCAGGGAGCAGAAGCTGCTGGATGCATTCCTCAATCAGCAGGTGATGGACCCAACGAGTGAGGGTCATATCCTGGATGTGGTTTTAGCAGATGGGGATCTTGTATGAGATCTGGTTGTGGAAGAATCCCTGGCTGGGAGTGACCACAGCACAGTCTGGTTTTGGCTTAAACTGGGGGAGAGGGGAGGGGAAGGGGATCATTCAGGGACAGTGATAGTTGATTTTAGGGGGGTGGACTTTCAGAACATGGGGGAAATTCTCAAGGGGCATTTGCAGGAGATAAAACCAGGTCTGGACGTGGAAGGTAGGTGGGAGATCATAAAGCGTGGGCTACAGGAGGCCACCAGGAGCTGTGCAGGAGTGAAGCGCAAGGGCGGTAGGTCTCGTAAACCATGCTGGTGGACCAAGGAGGTCCAGGAAGCGGTAAGGGAGAAGAAGGCTGTCTACAGTAGGTACAAAAAAATGAGAGGAGAGAGGGATAGAGAGAAGTATCGCCTTGCAACCAGGAAAGTCACCAGAGTGGTGAGGGGGGCAAAGGCCTGGAAAGAGCAGAGGCTGGTGCAGGGGTTATGGGGTGGGGAAAAGGGGTTCTTTAGGTATATTGGTGAGCAGAGGAAGGTCAAGGGCCAGATCAGTAGGTTGAGGACAGCTGGGGGGGTAGATGGAAGGATCTGGAGAGCAAGTTGGAGGTACTGAATGAGTACTTTGCCTCAGTGTTCACTAGGGAGGAGGCTGGGTAACTTCCAAAAAAGGGGTTGAAGGACACAGAAGGTGCAGCAGCCCTGACTATTGGGGTACCTGCTGAAGGAACAAGCTGCTGGGGGAGGTAGGCCAGGGGTGAGAGATCAGGCTGATTCTGCTGAATTTGGGGGGGGGGGGGGCAGATGCTGATATTCCTGTCGGTCAGGTGTGGGAAGTCCTCCAGTCCCTAAAAAAGGATAAATCTCTGGGGCCTGATGCTATTCATCCCAGAGTACTGAGGGAGTTGGCAGATGTTTTGGCTGCACCATTGGCGGATCTGTTTAAATTGTCGCTCCAGACAGGGAGGGTGCCAAGGGATTGGAAGCAGGTGCATGTTGTGCCCATCCATAAAGGAGGATCGAGAGAAGAGCCAGAAAACTATAAACCCATTAGTTTGATGTCGGTGGTGGGGAAGGTAATGGAGAGCATAGTTATGGAAAGGCAGGGAGGTTTCTTGGAGGAGATGGGTTACCTGGATGGACCGGCAGCATGGGTTTGTACCAGGTAAATCATGTCAAACCTTGTAGAGGTCTATGAGTGGGTGACGTCAGCACTCGACGGGGGAGACCAGTGGATGTACTATTTCTGGACTTCAGCTAGGCATTTGATTCGGTCCCTCACATTGGCCTAAGGGGGAAGCTGGGGAGATGTGGGTAGGCCCATTGACGGTTAGGTGGATTGGAAATTGGCTTACAGGTCGCACTCAGTGGGTAGTGGTCGGAGGGGAGGTCTCGTCTCCTAGGGAGGTCATAAATGGGGTTCCACAAGGATCAGTCCTGGGGCCACTCCTGTTTAATGCCTACATCTCCGATATCAGGGAAGGTATCTGGTGTGAAATGAGTCTCTTTGTGGACGACTCTAAGATGGTGGTGGAGGGGGAGGAGGGGAGATTGGCCCTGCAAGAGGACCTGGATACTCTGGATAGGTGGTCCTGCACCTGGAAATTGAAATGTAACTCCTCCAAGTGCAAGGTGCTACACCTAGGGCGGGAAAACCCCAACTATTTGTACACCCTGGGGGTTGGGGGGGGGAGTTGCAGGAGGCCACAGCAGGGGAAAGAGACTTAGGAGTCTTGGTGGATGTTAACATGAATAATTCAGAGCAGTGCAGGAGGGCTGCGGTCAGGGCAAATAGGATTCTGGGATGCATCGCTAGTGGGATTACCTCAAGGAACAGGGAGGTTGGACCACATCTTGAGTACTGTGTGCAGTTCTGGAGGCCACACCTAAGGAGGGACATCCAGCTCCTGGAGAGGGTTCAGAGGAGAGCAACCAGAATGATCCGGGGCCTGTGGAATATGACATATGAGGAACGACTAGGGGAGCTCAACCTGTTCTCGCTGGAGGAGAGGAGGGACCGGGGGGGACATGATTGAGGTCTTCAGGTACCTCAGGGGAGTAAATAAAGTAAGCCGAGATAGGATCTTTCGACTGAAGGAGGGTGGAATCACCAGAGGACACAGTTGGAAGATTTAGGGTGGTAGGATTAGGGGAGGAAAGGAGGAGGAGGTACTAAACCGAGGGAGTGGTGGAACTGTGGAATGCACTGCCTGTGGAGCTGGTACAGGCAGCTGTGGTGGAGGGATTCAAACAAGGGTGAGACAGGTGTAGGCAAGGGGTGAAGCAGAGGCTGATTTGCCCGGGGGGGGGGCAGGACTGGGGGATGGAGTAACAGTGGAAGGAGACAGATGGAGGGCTATGGTACCCAATCAGGGTGCTGAAGCATGAGCAGACTTGATAGACCAATAGGCCTACTCTGCTGGCTTCTAGTATGTATGTTAGTATGTATGTAAGGGTGACTGATGTAGAGAGTAATTGCAGATGTGAGTTAATAGGAGGGTCCAAGCAGCTGGAGTGAACGGTCAGGCAGTAGGAACATACTGTACACAGAGCAGCATGGCTGGTCGACAGCCAAATCCAGGCTAACACCAGGCAGACTTCTTAAGGTGATGTCCTTTGCACTCTGCCCTTAGTGCAGAGGGCTGCAGCAGAAAGGGCAGCTATTTGGGAGCTGCAGAAGGGCCGGCGTCCCTCCCACAAAGGGTCGATTGGGACATTGGGACATAGGGATATTGAAAAGAAGGCTACAGTCATGAGATGGTGGTAGCATTTCCTGTGGATACCTGTAGCAATGCTATGAAAGTGGCTGGTGAGGGGGGCATGTCCAATGTAGTTTATAGAGATCCCTGTGGCTCAAGCAGTGGTTGGCGGACCAACAGTCAAAGACTCTCTTACTCCAGATGCCATTCGATGGAAAACTCCTGTAAGGAGAAACCCTTGATCAAATGGTCAAGGAGCTGGAAGAAATGTAACAGATCAGGACATCTTGTCCCATGAGCAGTAGATTCTTCTACAGCAGATTTTGGTCATTTTCAAAATGGCATTCTTCAAACAGCAAGGGCATCTTCAGAGGGCCTGTGTCTGCTAGTGCCATGCCACATGTTTGTGGAAAGTACAGCAGAGGAGCTTTCAGCTGATATAGAAATGACAGTGATGCCTCCAGTCACAAATACTCCAGTGTCTTCTGGTGGTATGCAGGCCTTCCCCTGCTGAAGGTAGGAGGATGGTTAAAAGACTATTCCGGTGAATTTGAAACTATCAGCATAGCCTGATGGATCTTAAAGATCATCCCCTCTCCAGACAGGTTCCTGATCCCTTAGCGGTCATGGGATGAATAAAAGAAAAAGCATCAAGTCAAGAGATAGATGCTTTACATCTCCTGAGCAGAGGAACGATTCAACCAGCCCTGGAATCGAAAAGTGGCTCTGGAGTCTGTTCTGCATAGAAACATAAAAGTTGATGGCAGGTCAGGGCTGCTTGGCCCATCCAGTTTGCCCATTTTCATTGTGATTGCTGTTGCTACAGACCCTCCTTGGTCTATGGCACTGTCTCTTTACTCCCTTCCTTTCCTTTATAATTCTCTTGTGTCTATGCCAGGCATTTTTTAATCCCATCACTGTTTTCGTGCTCACTGCCTCCACTGGAAGGCTGTTCCAGATATCCACCACCTTTTCTTTGAAGAAGTGTTTTTTCTCATATCTGTCCTGAACCTACGCCCCCAGCTTCATATCATGACCCCTTGTTCTAGAGTACCCTTTTCTCTTAAAAATACCTCCCACGTGTACTTTATTCACCCTGTGAGGTATTTAAAGGTCTCAGTCATATCCCCCCTCTCCCTCCTCTCCTCCAGGGTGTACATATTGAGCTCCTTTAGTCTCTCTTTGTAGGGTATTTGATGCCGACCCTGCACCATCTTGGTAACCCTCCCCCTGACCCACCTGTACGTTGTCTTTCCTGAGATGTGGTCTCCAGAACTGGACACAACACTCCAGGTGGGGGCTTACCAATGACATATATAGGGGCAACACCACTTCCCTCTTATCGTTGGTGATACCTCTACCTGTGCACCCCAGCATCCCACTAGCTCTCCTGATTGCTTTGTCTACTTGGTTGCCTTGAAAACATTGGAAGGGTGGTGCCTTGGACCTCATGATTCTGAATGGGTATATCAGAAAGTGAAAATTCAAGATTGAATCCCTGGTGTCAGTACTAAAATATTTCCAGGTCAGTACTCTGCTTGACTGGCCTCAGGAATGCCTGTCTGCACATCTAGATTGGGCTGTCAAATTTCAGGTTCCTGATATTTGCACCAGAGAGGCATTTTCTGTACTCCTTGCTTCGATTTGAATAAGCCTCGGCACCAAGGGTATTCACAAAGATGCTAATCTCCTGGTATCTCACCTTGGGATGGGAGTTTCCCCCATGTCCTTACCTGGACCATGTTTTGACAAGGGCTGTGACTGAGACAGAAGCCCATTGTGGAGTGGCACCCATACTCTTGATCCTCCAGAAATGTGGATGGATTATTACTAATCAGAAAAGCATCCTGGCTCTGCAGCAGAAAGTGGTTCACCTAGGAGAAGCTCCTTTAAATACAGTACTGTGTTTACTGACATTGGAGAACAGATTCCAGAGACTACAAAGCAATCTGCAACAGTTCCTCAGCAAATGGACAGCTTCGATGCACAAAATCCATGCAGCTGCTGGGAGTACCAGTACTAGATACAGTACCCTGGGTGATTCTTAACCTAAGACCCTTAAGAATGTCCTTCTGATGAACTCGACCAGCAGAAGGGAAACCCTCACCAGATATGGATGATCCCCCTAGGGCTCAACAGATTACTGTGGTGGTTGCACAGCAAAATAGATTTCTTTGACTGGGTTACCAAAGTAGTAGACCATGGAGGGGCTGTGGACGTGGCCTACCTAGACTTTAGCATGGCATTTGACACAGTCCCACACAAAAGATTAATAAAAAGTTAGTCAGCCTGGGAGTGGGTCCCAGAGTGGTAACCTGGGTAACAATATTGGCTGGATAAAGGATGCAGAGGGTAATAGTAAACAGAGTCCACTCCAAATAAAGGGGGGTTACTAATGGGGTACTGCAGGGTTCAGTACTGGGACTGGTCCTCTTTAATGTTTTTATAGGTGACAGTGGGGGGGACTGGAAGGAAAAGTATGCTTCTTTGCAGTTGACGCAAAGCTCTGCAACAGTGTTAATACACAAGGGGGGGTAGAAAGAATGAGAAGGGACTTGGCAAGTTTGGAGGAATAGTTAAGAGTGGCAGCTTAGATTTAGTGTAAAGAAGTGCAAAGTAATGCACCTGGGAAACAAAACCCAAGGAAAGAGTACAATGGGAGGTGGTGGGTGACAACGACAAAATGGAAAGGACGTGGGGGGGCCGGCCATATCAGACGGCCTGAAGGTAGGCAAGCAATGTGAGAAGGCAGTAAGGAGGGCTGGGGGGATACTGGGATGCATAGGGAGAGGTATCACCAGTAGAAAACAGGAAGCTGTTGTCGCTCTGTACAGACAGTTGGTGAGACCCCATCTGGAGTACTGCGTGCAGTTCTGGGGACCCCATCTCTGCAAAGACATAGACAGGATGGAGGTGGTCCAGAGGAGGGCAACTAGAATGGTGCAGGGTCTACACCAGAAGCCATATGAAGTGAGACTAAAAGAGCTTAATGTGTATACCCTCAAGGAAAGGAGGGGGGGCATGATAAAAACGTTCAAATACCTGAAGAGAATCAGCAAAGTCCAAGAGGGTAGCATCTTTCAGAAAAAGAGATGTGCACCCGTCCCGGTGGCGCTGAGGGTTGAGGCACTGGACGCCACACTTCGCTCCACGCCGGTGACCCGGGTTCGGGAACGAACCTGGGTCATCAGGGGTCGGGGGGGACTAGTATTGAGTGTCCGACAGCTCTCCTAGTCCTGGGGAATAGGGTGGGACTCACGTCGTGCTCTAGCGGACCCTGGGGATGCCTGGTGGCACTGCAGAGATGCTCGTGTCTAAGGGAGGGGAGACCATGGCGGATATCTGCATGGTTGTGCACAGACATCATTGCACGTCTGTGCTCCCATTGGGGAGAAAAAGTGGAAAAAGGGCTGGGTGCTACCGAGCAGCTTGATGGCCGCGCCCTGCAATGCGGGGAGGACTGTTGTGAAATTGCACTGGGGGGCGCGGCGCCGGTCTGGCTGGTAAGGGACAGGGGTTCCCTCCAGTGGATCAGCCATGGCCGTGCCGGACCCTCCCGTCATGCGAGTGAGCCTGCTGCTCTCCCCGTGGGCAGGGCCGGTGGCTGGATGCCCCCGCCAGTAGGAGCCACAGCAAAGGCGCTAAATAAGGATGCAATAAAAAGGAAAAAAAGATGTGCAAGAACAAGGGGGCACAATTTGAAGATAGAGAGGGGATGACTTGGGCAATATAAGGAAGTATTTTTTCATGGAGAGGGGGTGGTGAATGCATAGAATTGCCTTCCTGAGGAGGTCGTGGTGTCAAAAACAGTGGGGGAATTTAAGAATGCATGGGACAGACATAAGGCAATTCTAGTGGGAGGTAGGAGGAAGTAGGCTGTTGGTAAAACTAGGATCTGCAGCTTATCCGATAGGTAGGGAAATTGGCAGACTGTGTGGGCCAAGCGGTCCTTATCTGCTGGCAAAGTCTATGTTTCTATGTTTTTAGAAGAAATGTGATGAAAGGCATCCTACTGTCATCCCCAGAAGCAGCCAGAGTGTTCACAGATGCTGGGCTGCTTGGGTGGTGGGCCCACATAGGCTGGACTGCCATGGGTGGATGGTCCTTTTGAGACAGAGATGCATGAACCTTCTTGAAATGGAAGCAGTTTTTGTCCCGCCTGCATATTCAGCAGCAGCTGAAGGTAGTGCTCATAACCAGCAACAGCAACAACATATCGGAGCTCGCCTACATTGACGAGCAAGGTGGCACCATGAGCCAGAGACTCCTCAAGAAGTTCATTCAATTCCAGTTGTGGGTGGAGCACAGTCTTCTCTCCCTTTCTGCGGTTTATCTGCAGGGCAGACTGGCTTAGCAGGAGTACAGTTTTGCCAGGGGAGTGGGCTCTGAAGCACATAGTTTTCCAGCAAATAAAACAGTGATGGTATTGTCCTTGGATGGATCTTGTTCACATCCAGACATAACTGCAAACATCCCAGATGTTATGCTAAGACAGCAGACAGTGCAGTGTTTGCATTGGATGTCTTCATCCTCCGCCGGTTACATAGTGCATTTTGTGCTTTCCCACCGATTCTAGTTCTTCACTGAATAATTGGGTAAAATGATTCTGGACCAAGCTCAAATCACACTTATGGCAACTTACTGTCCCAGAAGACTATGGTTTACAACTCTCCTCAGGATATCTATGGTAGGACCACAGCACCAGCCAGTGCAGCTAGATATCTTGGCACAGGGTCTAGCCATGCACTAAAATCCTCACAACCTCAGGTGGACTGCGTGCACATTGAATAGTGCACCTTGGAGTTCTGTTCCAGGAAGTTGTAGAGACCCTTTTACAGTCCTGGAAGTATTCTACTACCAAGGCATACCATCATATTTGGAAAAGCTACCTGTGCTGGGCTGGTGCAGGGACATGGATCATGATTTTCCTTCCACTATGGTGAATGTGTTAGCTTTTCTTCAAAGAAGTCTGTGATGGTTCTTTGCCCTTTAAAGGGGTTTTACATACTATGTGCTCTTATGTTTAATCAGTAATTAAGCTGAAAACCGTATGGCATTTTGGCTTATTGTTACCTAACCTGCTCAGCCTAATGGCAGTACTCTTAGCCAAGCCTTTAAAGGCTACCTAAACACTGTTTTTACAGTGCACACTTCTGAAACCCTCCTGTGGAAGTATAGCAGACAGGGAGAGGTGCTGAATAATATGTCACTACCTTAAAATTTGGACTTTGATGTTTTCGGTGACTTTTTCTATTCGCTGAAACCAGGAAGCATTTTATTTTTATTTATTTATTTAAAAGTTTTACCAGGAAGGCATGCTGAGTGGTGTACACTCAATTCCAGATGCATCCTGGGGAAGGGGATTTTAAGACCACCATGCCGATCGCTCGGAGCCTAAGGCTGCTGGGAACATGCAGTGTGATGATGTAATCTTAGTCATCTTGTCCCCAGTACTCTGGTCCTGTGGAGCCATATATACTGTGTGTAACAGCACTATATGTGTACCTTGTCATTGTTATCATTATTTAACATGTACATTACACTGTACTGTACTTGTTAAATAGTGGTAAAGATGACAAGGTACACATATAGCGCTAATGTTATACACAGTATATAAGGCTCCATAGGGACTGAGTACTGGGGACAAGATGACTTGCTAAGATTACATCATTGCAGTGCACGTTCCCAGCAGCCTTACGCTCTGATCAGTATGGTGGTCTTAATACACTTACTGGTTTAGGTGAGCTGGAAAAAGTTGTTGAAAACATAAGTCCAGATTTTTTTAATATTGTGTTTTAGCCCCCAATGCTCCATGGTGGCTCCCTTCTTGACTGACCCCCCCCAGACCTGTCACCCTGCGCCTCCGGGGATGACCTGCACCTTTGTCCTCAGCCTGAGGACTATGGCTGTGCCTGGCCACCGGTGCAGGGCTTGCAGAGGGTTGGTTGATTATCCTGCCACCCGGGAGGTTTTTCCTCCATTTTCTCCCTTTCCTCCCCATTGCTGGGGCGTGATATGCCAATGTGCATACGTGGAGGCATGTGCGTCCTGCAGCACTCTCCCTACCATCAGGCCTCCACCTGGGGGCAGTCATGCGTAGGGAATGCCAAACCATCCTCCCCGGGAGACAAGAGCCATCCTCTGGATTCTCAGTCCTCTCCCTGCCTCCCCCCCATGTCCACATGCAAACATGGGTCACCGGTGTGGTAGGAGGTAAGGTGTGATGCCTCAGCTGTCCATGCTACTGAGCCAGCCTAAAGTCCAGATTTTAAGGTAGGTACTTATATTATTCGGCACCTCTCCCTGTCCATTATTCTTCCACAGGAGGGTTTCAGGAGAAGTGTATACTGTAAAAACAGTGTTTAGGTAGCCTTTAAAATACTATTGAATGTGTTTCTGCAGTTCGTGGAACTGCAGAAGCAATATAGCTACCTGAACAATGCTATTTGTAGCTAAATTCAGAAATGCCTAGTGAATTGTTAGTTGGCTAGTGGCATCTTTAAGATTGTTTACAGGGGGGGCTGACCATTGGGACATCTCTAGGACTTCTAAGTAAATGGCCCTTCTGAAGAAAAATAAATGCTGCAGAAATGAGTATTGTCGTCCAGGCTGTCAAATGCTGATAAAGAAGGCGCTTTTTTTTTTTAGGCTCTGTCACATAAAAGGGAGCCAGAGCTCCTAATATGACAGTGCCTAGTTAATGTTACACTATTGCCTTTTTACATTTTCTGCTATTTTACTTGACTATGACAAATGATCACATTTAAAATGTGTTTGGTAGATCTGAAAGAAAGACATGTTCAAGCAGTTGTCCTGAGGATTGTAGACAGTGTTTTAGTATTGGTTACAGAGAAGGGTGTCACAAACGCACTCAGCAGGTCAGGCCCTCTGCTCCCACAGTGCCAACCTCCGAGCACAGTAATGTGAACTGGTAACAGACAGAGTAACCCTCCTGTCTGCTTTTGGGTCCTAATCACCTTTAGTCTCAACTTCTGGGGGGATTCAAACTATGAACCTTATGCTAGTGTACCCAATGTACAGGCTCAGATAAGTACCCTCTTCGGGGATTGTGGTACAGTCTTTCACCAGGGGCACCAAGCCAGGCTTCCAAAACGAACCCTTAAAACTCTGCTAAAGACCTTGGGTATATTCTTACCTTTTCCCAGTTTGGTATCACCATCAAGCTTTTGAACAGTTTTTTTTTAGTCTTAACCCTCTATACGTCACATGTAAAAAGAATATGCAAAAAGAACTGACAGACACACCCAGGCAGTATCTTTCAAATGAAGATTTTACTAAAAGATGATAAAAATATGAAAAATGTAAACAGAACAATATATCAAAGAGCATACATTCACTTAAAAGAACAAGGGTAAAGTACAAAACATAAACTCCTACCACAATACAATTAGACTTTTTCTATCTAATGTATTACCTCTGTACAGTGCTCAAGTTAGAGCAGAGATCTTATTTCTTAAGCGTCCAAAAATATATCACTAAACAGTTCAGTCAGACACAGTATAGTTTAAACTGTCTCTCCACACCCCTTCTGTAAGTCATCTAGCTCCTCTTTTTAGAATATATCAAAAAATAAACAATATGTCCTATCAGGAGGTACATTAAATAAAGTGACATCAGCAAAAATTCATTTCCCAAATTATGACTCTTTTGATCCACCAGTTCCTTGTAAGTTTACAAAACTGCAATTCTCTCACCTAGGTGCAAGATATCTGGCAGGAATCAGCTTAATGATATCCTGTTTCTGAAGTCATAAAATGTATATTTAGCTTCCCTACTTCAAAGCATGTCATAAACAGGCCATAAAATGCAATATCCCAGGGAAGTTAATTACATTACAGAGATCTCCTGGTCAATTATACATCATGTAGTTTTCAATGAAACCTGAGGGGGAGGGGGGGCGCACCCATGGAATCCCAGTTTGTCTTATGTGAGACAATCACATACTATATGTTTATATCACAAATGTCATACAAGAATCATAGCCAGCTGGCCAGGCGTCACAATGGGAACCAATAAGGTTATGTATTATATATCTTCTGAAAAGTATGTATAAGACAAGACTGCAGGCAAACAAAATAGTAAGTTACAAAGTAGTAGTTACAGGGTGTTAAATACCTGGTATAGTATAGCAAAATGCTACACTAATCAGAGGGTAATACAAACCATTTTCTGAATTGTATAGCACTAGACTGCTAAACATTTTTTTTTATGTTCTTATTCAGGTTTACCAGTCAAAACACAATAAAAATTAGGCATTTTTAATTTTGTTAATCAGTTTGTGCCAAGTGCTTTGCATTTTCACAGGTGATTAGCACTTTCTCTCACAAAACAGGTAATCTGTTTTTTTGGCTTATTTAATACCCGGTTATAGAGCAAGTACCTGACATGGGTCCATGCAGCTGTATTTAAGGGTTGAATAGTTCAGACTGTAGCCATAAATGCTTCATCTAAACTGTAAGTGTGTGTGTGTATACACACACTACAAAGACTAATTAGTATTTATATAAAAACTCTTCCTAGAGTTTTCATGAACTGTGTTGAAAGCTCCAGGACTCATGATAAAAAGGGATTTTGGCCTGTGGATCGCGGCACCAGAAAATCTTGTTTGCACTAGCTAGACAGATGAAATCAGAAAAAAAACTATATACAGTATAATGGAGAACAGATGCCTTCTGTTTACCATTCGATCATCTCAGGGTGTACACTCTCCTACTATTGCTTCAGATAGCCAAAACCTTGAGAACGATTGGGTGGGGTATGGCAGATATCATTTTAATAGCTTCAACATGCTGTAGGAGGGTGAGTTAGAGTAAGACTCAACAAGCAAGAATCCAGACGGAAAATGCCCTGTAGGACAGTCCATGTTATTGACAGATTGACAAGACTTGACAGAAATAACAAACAGTTAATAAAACAGCTTTTCTGCAGTTGTTGTTCAGGAGAGGATGACCTAATGCAAGCAGTGAGAAACGCAACATTATTGGGGTGTCGGCTTCTGCTTAAGCAGAGGTTTCACTTGCACAGATCAGGCTCGAAGGGTGGTCCCTGCACATTCAGCAGTGTGCCCCAACTGAGCCAGGAGAGGTGCACCATGTCTTTTGGCGTCCACTCCCTAGAGGCTATCTGGCACCCACCTGAGCAAACTGCCAGACTGACAGTTCACCTGTTTAGCACTGGTCTCTTCCCTTAGCCTCTGTTAGCACCGCCACTAGCCAGTCTTTTGTATACTGTTACAGCACCAACTAGCAAACGCCAGCCTCAAGTAAAATGCAGGTAAGTTCCCCACTTCAGGTCAAGGGACTCCTTTTCACTCCCCTTATCAGCTTGCTTGACTTGAGCTCAGCCAGCCAATTTTATAGGCTGTTCTGGTCACATGAACCGTCAGTCACCCATGTACTTAACTTCTAGTTGTTAACAAAGCTTAATTTTTAGGTTTTCGTAGGACATAAAAATGCAGCAAAAAGAAAGCAATTACACTAACACATGGGCATCTCTTACTTAGTTCTCAGAACATATAACAAAGAACTAGAGAAAATTCCTCTACACAGGAACTATAGACCTTCTTCCCAGCTTCCTTGAGGCCAGAGCTCTACGAAGCCCACAGTTTTTTTGCTGGGCAAGATCCTAAAGGAGTCCCAACATAAATGTCAGCTAGGCATCCCCCTAACAAACTACCACCAGGAGAACATGAGGACAAATTAAGCCTTTTTTGTAAGAAAAACTCCTGTAATTGCAAGGTTCTTCTTAAGAAAGTGGGAGGTGAATACCCTATATTATTTTAATTTTATTGCCTTTTAAATGTTTGTTGTTGACCGGCAAAGTGAAGCTTTCTTTCCTCAAGGGAAACATTTTAGAAATCAGCTCTGTGCCTTTAAGTTGCATGGGTGGGTGGGGGGATGTCAGGTACAGAAAACACATACTTCATGTCCTTATTGTTTTGCTCCATTAATAGTCCCTTGAAATTTCTGTGTCTTTTTAAACCTTGTTACTTATTGGGTCCAGTAGATACCATATGGCATCGGAATCATCCATTGCTGATCCTGACCCAAAATGGCCACCCAGACCCAATGAATTAAAGAGCAGGCCCCTTTTAACATGGACCGCACCTATGGAGCTGAAACAAAAGATGTACTGGGCCAGTTGGCTCTAACAATCTAAAGGTGGAACAGCTGCAAGCATTCCATTCATATAAAGTCCCAGCAGAGTTTGCAAACACAGAGATTATCAACTTGGGGCAAATGTAGTAACATAGCACAGTTGTCCTCCATTTCGGCTACCCTGTCATTCAGGTTTTTATAATGGGCCAAAACTCAAACCTTCTGCTATTAATTCGTAAAATGGATAGAGAAAATCCTGCTTCCTGATTGGTGGAGCAAGTTTCAAAGCAGTGTGGTTTAGTATAAAGTACCCCACTTCAGAACTTACCTTAATGTTTTTCTTACAGAAGACCCATTTTATAAGCGCAGTAAGACACTTCACAATATGGGTTACAATTCCTGAACCACAGTTCCAGGTGGTTGAAGGAACTCTGCACTAGTGCCTTGTGCTCGCAATACACCTGGGCATATGGTTCAGGAATAATAACCCATACCCTGTCATGTCTTGTTGCTTACTTAATCACTTGGGTGGGGAAAGAGAGTAAAAATGCAGACCAGCAAATACATTTTCCCGGAAATCCTGAAAGACAGGCAGCTAATGGAAAACATGCAAGATTATACAGCACTTCTTGGTGGCCAGCCCAGAAAATGGCATCAGAGGTAAAATGCAGAGAAGAACCTGTTTTGTCATTGAGCGTGCCACTCTTAACAGCACACCAGGACCTTGTTTACTGTATCTAATGCTTAAAAAAAAAAAAAAAAAGAAAACTACTTTGAGGGTCTCACCCTACCACACATGGCCACACTGATGGTTTTACATAGTCCTCTTACAGTTGTCTATTTGTTTCTAGTTAGGCTTACAGTGGTGTCTGTCTGTATCAGTTGCATTGTCACAGTGTGTCACGATTTCCTGCATGATAGCTGCCATTGACTTACACTGTTTCCTGCAGAATCTTGCAGGATCACACTTATTATCCTGGTGGGCACTCTTGTACCATCCAGATAGAACATTATGATACAGGGCTCAGTGTCCCCCATTTTTTCTCAAAAGCCAAGAGGTTGAATGGCTATAGCTCAGATTTTCAACCTTCAGTGTGTGGTATTGTCTTGAGAATACAATTGTAGGATGGTGGACTGAACATTAGATTTTTTCCATTCCAAAAAATACCTGTGCATCTGTGGCTGTTAGGTTTAAGAGAAAGATTGATCTGGAAGAAGTGGGTGTTACTCGGGTACTAGATTTATTCTGGGCTTGTGCTGTAACAATTTCCTATGGGTGTGGACTCTGTTAACTGTCATCCCGGTGTGATCCATTTTTAAAAGCATCAATACTGGTTCATTCCCGTATCAGAGATATGATTTCCTGCCTGGAGTTTAATTAAACCTGGCTTTAATACTAGTGTCCTGCCTTTAAACTTTTATTTATTTATTTTATTTATTGAGTTCTTGGATTACACCCGTGAGCGGTTGCTCATTTATGGGTTCCACGTCAGTTACAAGGACAAAGGTACATCAAAACAGTAGTACATGTTTTAGACAGGGTGATGGTAAGATTCAGTAATACAGTAGTACATTTTTAGACAGAGTTCCTATAGTGAACACACCAAATTTAGGATCATAGGCAGCAAGTAATTTGCCTGAGTCAAAGTTAGGGCACCCAATTGGGTTGCATGAGAGGAGATGATAGTAGGAGGATAGTGGTAAGGGTGCTAGAGGGTGGCTAGAGAGTGGGGGGAGTATACAGAATGGGTGGGGTAAAGGTGGCAAAGGTTGTGAGGTGGGGTGGTGACCAAAAGTGCTAAGTATGGGTCACGTCAGATGAGAAGTTTAGATGTGAGATATGAGTGCTAGGGTGCCCTTTTAGACTCTTGAGTCTCTAATTTTGGCTTGGTGTTTGTTAGATGCTGGCCGCTGCTGAAGGAAAATGTGTGATTTAATATAAAAGAGACAATTTAGCAAGCTAAACTTTAAGTAATAAACTTTAAATAATAAGAAACGGCTTAAAAAGAAAACTGTAAAGAAGCATTGCTTTACAAAGATTAAGAGCTAAACAAGTGACTGAACAGGTCGCTAAGAAGAGAAATATAAAAGAGCAGTCAGCAAGCAAACATATATATATAAAAGCCATGTGAGAACTATGTTTAAGAGAGAGACAAGTTTGCCATAGGGGCATGGCTGGCTACTTCAAAGGTTCCTCGTCACAGTGAGCGGCTTTGAATGGAGCAGTAGCAACAGAGTGTGCGAGTTGACTTGAGTGAGGTGTGTGTGTGTCAGGCTTTCACTTTCATGTCAGGCTGTTTTGTCACTCTGACTGGGCTAAAGGAACATTGGTCCTGCTTGAATATACAGGAAGCTCAGCTAATGAGCTATGACCAGCAAACAGTGTCCCTGTGGAACTGCTCTATCTCTGCAGTTAGTCTGTGGTTTGTGCCAAACTTTTGCTCTGTTTGATTGTGCTCCTTATTCTGTGTTAGAGGGTGCTACAACTGCCCCGAGTGTCATTCATTTACTGCTGTCTCTTAAACATAATTGCTTCCCATTCCTCCTCTCCTGATTTATCACGGCTATGGCAGAGCCATAGGAGGCGTGGCTAGCTACCTACCTCAAAGGCTTCTCATCTCAGTGAGCGCCGGCAACGAAGTGTGTCAACAAAGCGTGCAACAAGTCTGCATGAGTTAATGTGATCAACTAAGCCAGAAACTCTGGTCGTTTATGCCTGTTTTTTAGTTGTAGTTTTTTTTTATTGTTTAATGAAGTAGTATTAATAGGTTCCCTGTTTTTAGTATGCTTGGATGGTTTAAGTGATACTGGTGGCAAATGCAATTTAGTAAGTAACATTTTATTTAAGTGCCCCATCCTAGAGGCTCTGGGGGCTGTACAGATAGGCAGGAGTTAGAATAAATAACATACATCCAATACAAAGCATAAATCAACAACACACAATTAAAACCTAGATGAATCGTAATTTACAATAAACAATTCAGCAGTCAGCTGTTTCTCAGGCTATAGACAAACCGCAAATGCCTCTCTAAAAAGATGTGCCTTCAGACCCTGCTTATAAACATTCCCTATAGGGCCTCCCTCAAAGATCTTGGAAGCAAGTTCCACAATACTGGGCCTGCCACCTCAAATGATCGATCTCCAGAGGTCTTTAGGCAAGCCCTGGGAATCACTAGGGGGCCCTCAGTTGAGGAGCAGAGTGAGCACACTGGGCGGACAGCAGTCAGAAGTTCACTCAGGTAGCCAGATTACTTAGATTACTCTGAAGGGGGAACAGTTAAAATGGGTGGGCCTGCATCTGGAACAGATCACAAAAACAAAGGAAAAATGCTCTGCCGGCCCATTTCAGTTTATAATGACTGGGTAGAAAGTACTGTAAAAAGGCTAGTCACTCTTTAAGCTGTTTTTTCTAATGTTTGTAATTTCCAACAGTAAGTTAAGAGTTATTACATTACACTTGGCAAGCTTGAAAGTGAATCCACTTTTAACAGTAAAGTCAGGGTCAGACGGTTGTTACTGATTTAAGGTTCCATTCACTACCATCTGGGTCCTGAGAACCCTGTTAATGTTTTTGTACACACTGTTTGAAATTGTGTATTGAATGAGGCACGCTCCCTTTTGAACATTGTTCATTTTAACATGCAAAGTCTTTCGGCTGAATAGGACTCCATTGAATCTGGGTAGAATCAAACAAATTTGATATCACAATACTGTCCGAAACATGGCTAAATAACAAAAATGGGAACAACAAAATAAGCTTGAAAGGCTGTTCTGTATTCAGACAGGACAGTGTTGGGGAATTTGGGGGGGGGGTTCTGGTCTATGCTGCTGCTGGTTTTCAGGCCCAGGAGGTATCCTCTCCTATTAATGACAGCGCTTGTAACCTTGCAGCTGTGGAAATAACATTGGACTCTAAAAAAACATTTTCTCTATAGTTCAATCTATAGTACTCCTGGACAGAATGAATTAGGGTTTGAACTTATTGCCAAGTTTAAGTGTAATATTCCACCTAATTGTGAATGGATTTTGGTTGGCGATTGGGGGTAGGACTCTGCCTCAGTAGTTATTGATTTGTTTTTAGAGTTAGGAGTACAGCAGTTGATTTAGGAGGTAACCTGATATAATTATAACACAGGTACAGGAACTACACTAGATTGGATAGTGGTCATCCATCCATCTAAGGTGGTCACTACCCATGTACTGCCAGATTCCCTTAGTGGCCACTGTCCTTTCTACTGTGAATGGACAGCTGAAAAGACCAACAGTCCTCCAGCGTTCATCTATTTATGGAATCTTAAGTCCCTAAATATTGAAACACTGAAAAGGTCATTTGAAATGGCTGATTGGTTCCTTATTAGAGACCATGTCTGATGTTGATGCTGCTTTAGACACGTTCTGTTATCTTGTTAATGAAATCTGTGACAGGGTCATACCTGAAAGGAAAAGAAGAATAAGAGGCCCCAAAAATTAGGAGGGTTACCCTGGGGTTATTAAATTAAATGTATGAAATAAAGAGATAAAAAGTGTAAAAAGTACAGAGCCTCCTGTGACGTTATGTCCCAGCAAGAATATAGGCAAATGAGAAATAAATGTAAGTCTGCAGTGAGGGCTGCCAAAATTAGCTGTTTGAGATCCAAGTAGCTTAGTCATTTAGGCAATCCAGAAATACATGGTTAACTTTAAACACATTATTGGGTATGGATGGTCATATGGAGTCTTTTTTTCCCTGTTAGGTGACTTGGGTCCAGCTAGTGACCCCATGAAGGTTGCTGAAATTCTTAATTAGTTTGGGAACCTTGAACTGTATAGGGCAAAGTTTAATGCTCCTTTATCCTTCTTTAGAATTGAGACGTGGTTAAGAACTCACCCAGTTTTTATTTTAATATTGTTACTCCTAAAATGGTTAATGATTACTTTTTGAAGTATGACCCTCATCCCATTATTGACTTCGATAATCTGGATTACAGACTCTTAAAATTGACCGTCTCAAAATTGGCTAAGGCAGTAGCTTCCGTTTTTTATTATTCACTTTTCCGGGTTGTGTTTTCTAATAAATGGAAGATTGCAATGATGAAACCCATCCATAACTCTGGCAGTAAGGATGTTGTTTCCAATGTTCATTCCTTTTCTTTACTGGCCCTGATCTTAAAGATTTTCGAGAGAATAGTTTATGATTAAGTCATTTGTTATTTAAGCTAATACAGCCTGCTGTCAAATGCTCAGTGCAGTTTCTGTGCGTCACATAATACCGAGACAGCTTTGGTGAAGTTCACTAGCTACGTGCATGGTGCCATTCATAGGGGACACCATGCAATAGCTGTTTTTGTGAACCTCATCAAGGCTTTTAATTTGGTCAGTCATGAATTATTGGTAAAGTCTTTGTTAGTTTGTAATTTTCTCCAGGTGTTTCTTATTGGTTTTCTATGTATCAGGGTATCATCAAGTGTCCATACTGGGTTATTTTTCAGATCCTTTTCCCATCGAGTGTGGGATTCCCCAGGGCTCTACTGTGGTACCCCTCTTTTTTCTTTATTTTTTAACTCTGTTCCACAGTCATGTAAATCGTCTGAAGTTTATTGAATGTAGTTGATGCGGTAATTTTTAGTTCTGATCATAATGATACGGTAGCTGTTAAGAGTTCAAAATTATTTTTCTTTTTTTTAAGTTTTGGCATTTTGGGCATCAGTCAAGCAAGATGGTCTTGAATAAAAAAAAAAGAATCAAACATTAAACTACTGGTATATTCTCTCCAAAGATGGAAAGAGATTATAAACTATAAGTTGTTGATTTGAATGATGATTCTATCGAACAAGTTGTTTCACATTTTTAGGTGTAATGCTTCACAATATATTGTCCTTTGAGCCTCATTTTAAAGAGATCCACCAATATACCTTTCCAGTGCCCCCTGTAATTCCTGATGTATAGGCACTATTTCAGTATATGATTCAAGCTGCATCTCAAGATGTATCTGTAAAGTTGTTTACTGGTAAAATCCCAAATCGTGTCCCGCGAGGTCACAGGTTTTTTCGGCCCACTTCACCTCGCCCCACGCCTCACTCTGCATGATGACAAGATGCAGGAGCATCGGGCATGTCTAATATAGCGTGGCGCCAGCTTTTGCGACTTCAATATTAGATCGCCACTGGAATGAACGGCACCGCCGACCAACAAGGCCCTTGTTAGTCGACTGGTGCCCACGTTTCATTACACAGTGGCCATTCTAATATTAAAAATCAACCTGAAAGCTGGCGCCCATTGACTATAATGGAGCGAGCCCCCGCGCTCTCCCTAGCATCTCGTCGTCATGCTAGTGAGCGTGGAGGCAGAGCGGGGCAGCCAAAAAAAACCCAGTAAAGTCCTTGGGACCCAGTTTTGGGATTTTTACAAGTAAAACAACTTTTTTACAGATTACTTCTTGGGTGCAGCTTTGAATCATGGTACTGCTGTGGAGGTAAGGTACCTATACATCTGGTGCAGGTGTCAGTCTTAATGGGTCTCTTTAAACATGTTGTCAAGACAATCCATCAGAGGTTGGGTTTGTTATTTAGGGTTAAAAGAGATTCCAGCCGTATTGGTCCTTGCAAAACAGGAGAAGATGGAAGGTTTGATACCTTTTATTGACCCAAAAAGTGTATTGTACAAAGATGGAATTATACACAAGCTTTCAGGGCCACACAGGTCTCTTCTTTAGGTGAATAGCAAAACTGAGAAACATAAGCAGTATTTATATCCACTGTGGAGCAAGTAAAAATCAGGAAGTGAAGTAGGAAAGTGATAAAGGGGACTAGAGATGAAAGTCTAAGATGCAAAATAAAAACATGAGAAGAAATAGGAAGGGGGGGGTCAGCAGAAGATAAAAGGAAGCTAAAGGGAAGACAAAACCATGCAGATACGATCTGAGATCAGAGGCTGGCTGTAAGGGTAGACTAGACAGGAGATGCCTAAGAGATGCAAGGAAATCAAGAAATTAGAATGGGACTATAACTCTTGACCCTTCCACTGTAGCTATCACGTTCAATAACATGCTTACTGACCTCAGTAGTGTTCTTCCTCCAGACTTCTTTGATGAAGACCTCCTCCTGCACCTTCCCCCACCCCTGCCCCTTTTACTTCAGAGCAGTCAGGACATGAAGTCCATAGATATGTCTGTAAAGCAATTGTTGGATCTAGAATAAGTGATGACTCACTCGACCTCAAACTGCTGTCCCTTACTCTTGATGAAGTGCTATCTCCTCTAACCTGGATTTTCAACCTCTCCCTCACCCTTGGCTAGTTCCCCGACAGATGGTAATCTATCACCATGACACCAGTCTACAAGAGTGGGGACGAGGCCCTTCGTGGAAATTATAGGCCTATATCCATACTACCCCCCCCAAAAAAAAAACATTGAACGTCTGGCATCTGACCAACTAATGGAGTATCTGGACAAGTGCAACATCCTTTGTAAGCAACAGCATGGCTTCAGAAAAGGCTGCTGCACCACATATGCCCTCCTTGAATTCACAGGCGCAATTCACAACTCCCTGGACAATAATTACCTCACTGGTTCGGTCTTCATAGACCTGACCAAGGCTTTTGACACCATCCATCATTGAATACTTATCACAGAACTGCTAAAAGCTGGGCTGTCCCCTGAGTCTACAACTTGGTTGAAAAGCTACCTGGAAAACCGTTTCCAGAGAGTGAAAATTGCTGATGTCTTCTCAGATGCTAGACCAGTACGCTCAGGAGTCCCCCAGGGATTCATTCTCGGGCCACTCCTCTTCAGCCTGTTTTTGAACAATCTTCCACAATCCTGTCCGGAACAAATCCTACTCTATGCTGTTGATGCTGTCATCCACACCACCCAACAGGACCCTCACCTACTCAAAAACAAGCTTCAGAAGGGTTTCACCTCCATTGAAACATGGTTTAGTAGTCAAAAGCTGGTTCTCAACTATAAGAAAACCAAGTCGATGTTTTTCTGTGGCTCCCACAACAAACATAGGCTTCACCCTCTTAATATTACAAACTGCTTTGGCGCTGTCCTTGAACAGGTTCACTCCTTTAAATATCTGGGGATCACCATAGACAGCAACCTGTCCTACAGCATCCACATAGATAGCGTCACCAAAGCTGCAAACACACGCATTGGTCTCCTCTACAGGCACAGGCAATGCCTTATCTTGGATACCTTAAGAATAGCAGTACAGAGCTCGGTGGTCTCTCTAATAGACTATGGTCTGATTATTTATGGCTCTGTAACTGACACAGCCCTCAGGCGCTTATCCTTGGCCCTAAACAAAGCCTGCCGACTCATCACAGGATCCCACCGACTCACCCATACGTGTGATCTCTATGCCAAAACAGGGTGGCCCCAGTTTTCAAACCATATCAAGTACCAAACTTGTATAATGGCTAAGAAAATTATGCTACATCTTGCTCCCCTGGAGTCCAAAGTCTTCTCCATACAGCACGCAACCCTTGCCTCACCAGGGCTTCAGAAAATGAAATGCTGCACATTCCTTGGTGCCGCACCACACAGGGCCAGAGATTCTTTGCGTACCGAGCTCCTTGTTGGATTAATGGACTCAACAAAGACATCTCCTCTCTGCAAAAACTAGGTCTGTTCAAAGCCAACCTTAGTCTCCACCTAGCTGCCTCTAGGTCCTGCGACTGTCTCTCATAATCTGATCTCCCTCCTAGCACTTCCACTCCTACCCCCTCTCTTCCTCTTCCTACAGCCTACCCTCCCCTCCTGTTTTTGCCCCCTACCCCCAAGCACTTTTTTGAGGCCTGACAAATGCCCATGGCTGCACCGCTCTTTTTGTGTCCATTCCAAGCCTCGGTTACCTCTTGCTACCCTGCCCCCTGGTACTCACTTTCCCTCAATGTAATGTATTTCAGCTGCTTAAAAATGTCTGTGCACCATTTCTGCATTTGTTACTCAACTCTATGTAATGTTTGTGTTGTACCTCAATTGACATGGTGGAACCTTTGTAAAAGAGCCTTGGCACAAAGGTACTTGTAATCCTAGACTCTAAATAAATTAAAATAAATAAAACAAAAGAACAAAGGCCTCGATAAACAGAGTGTGAGGTAGTATAAACAGAGGTGTGAAAACGTCTGAAATGGCAACTCTGCAACATGAAGAAAAAGAAAACCAGATTTGACAGCGACATCTACTTCCTAACTGCATGCAATAAACAGAACATTACACCTAAAGGACTTTGAATCTACAACCCACTGCAAACTACATACAGTTCAAGGTATGCAGAACAACTTTGTCGCAGGATATCTGAGAAACTCAGGAATCACCTTATTCATCAGATATACGCTAGAAAATCTCACCTTAAAAACAGATTTTCTGAACTTTCACACGCCCTTCAAGGAAACAACAATGTATCACTAGGATTTAGCTGCGATCTCCAAACACATTATCAAAAAGCTGTCCAGGCAGCCCTATCACAAACTGGGAGAACTACAAGACAGCAGCTACACCAACATCTTGATTCATCCAGAGGAAGTAAACCATAGTACTAACATTGTGGAACAGGATAATACACTGCAACAACTACCAGTGATCAACCTGTCTAATAAAGAACTTGCATGGGCTGAAACATTTGTACTATCCAAGGGCTTAACTTGCTGCCCCACACAGGAATTCGATAACATTAGATTCTGTGGGGAGATGGAAGAATTTTTTAAACAGCTTCATCTAAAAGAATATTTCTTCGATTAAAAACGACACTCAAACAACACATTAGGACAGCACAAAGAAAACATCAGACTGGACCCCTCTGAGTGGACGCAACCCCCAGCTGGATGCCTGCATCAACTGCTTCCATGGAAAATAAACTCCCAACTCCTTAGCAAATAGCAGAAACTCCTGTACAATATTACGCCACTAGAAAAGAGGGCAATACAAACTCTGAATAACAACCATAACATTGTAATAAAACAAGTTGACAAGGGTGGAGCTGTGGTTGTGATGAACACAGAGGATTACATTAAAGAGGCACACAGACAGCTGTCAGATACAGCTTACTATCGAGAACTCACCGAAGACCCTACTATACAATATACAGAAGAACTTAAACAAATCATCATGTCTCTGCCTAACAACATCCAAGAACAGTTAAAAATACTAATCCCAAACAAACCTACTCCAGGGACATTCTATATGCTACCCAAGATACACAAACCAGGGAATCCAGGATGACCCATCATCTCTGGCATTGGCACACTCATTGAAAACATTTCAGAACTCATTGAATCCATTTTAAAACCACTAGTAAGAGCTACTAGCAGTTTGATTCTGGACACCACTGATTTCCTCAGGAAACTGAAACAAATTGGATAACTGCAACCAAACACTATCCTAGCCACAATGGATGTCACTGCCCTGTACACCAACATCCCACATGAAGATGGCATAACGGCATGTCAGAAATTTTTAAAAGAAAACACATCCACAGGGGACATTCCAGAAACCACCATCAGTACCCTAGTAAAATTCATTTTGACACACAACACCTTCACCTTTAACGGAAGCACTTTTTACAGATCATGGGGACAGCCATGGGCACTAAAATGGCACCACAATATGGCAATCTTTTCATGGCCTGCTTAGAGGAGGATTTTTTTTAAACACCACCCTTATAATCTATCTACCTCCAATTTATTGATGACATAATCCTGACTTGGACAGAAGGTGAAGACTCACAAAAAATTCCATCATGATTTTAACGGGTCCAATACGATCTCCCGACATCGTCTTCCTCCTACTAAAAATAGCCCGTATTTTACTTCCCGTTTCAAATCTTCCCGCTGTTTATTTTTTACAGACACTGATTCTCCCGACAAAGTAGCGAACAGCAAACACAGCAGCACATACTGGCAAACTCATTAGGTGCAGGAACTAACAGTTGCACTCCTGCTGAGATTAATTAAATCAAGGTGCAGCTGGTAGCTGCAACTAAGATAACGACTGCACTCCAAGAAAAAGAATTCCAAATCTTGGTGCCATTTTTTCAGAAGCACCTGCTTAGGCTCTCCATTTTTAATTGGTAGTGATAGAAATGCGCATAGATACACAAAAAATCAGCTACAGTTCTTAAACTTAAGCACCCAATTACAAAATGACTCCACCACCACGAAGATGAGATTCATAAGATCCGTTGGTAAGTGGAGCAGAGTGGGGTGAGTTCCAAGTTGAAGCCTGTGCAGCAGCTGTGGGCATATCTGCATATACATAGCATGCTGCTATAAATAGATACCGTGAGATGACGGGATGATTACTGTCAGTTTGTTTTTTGACTGGAATTTAATCATGTCGGCAAGTCGGTGTCAGTGAAGTTAATGGTGGGAGGTTTAAAGTCGGGCAATGGTACTGACCCCATTTTAACAACTTTCATCATTCCATAAATCTCACTATTGAATACTCCACCACCAGCATACATTTTCTTGACACCACAGTCAGCATCACTAAAAATGGACAAATACAAACTGCTCTTTACAGAAAACCCACTGACAGATACCGCTACCTCCATAATTCCAGCTTCCATCCATATCATACAAAAAAATTTGTAATCTACAGTCGGACAGTTCGATACCATCAAATCTGCTCTAATGAGAGAACAAGAGACGGACAGCTCTCCACACTTCGGAATTCCCTAATTCAGCAGGGCCACTCTCCAAGACAAACTGACAGAGAATTTGAACGGGCCATACAAATACCACGAGGCAGTCTGCTGGAATACAGGCAGAGACATCAAACTGACCGCACACCCCTAGTGGTCACTTACAGCCCCATGCTAAAACCCCTTCAGGAAATTGTCAAGGAGCTACAACCAATGTTGAGAGAAGATGAAACACTGAAAGACTTCTTACCTGAACCACCTGTCATTGCCTATAAGCAGCCCCCCAGCCTCTCGAACATAATAATTCATAGCAAACTCCCAGCAGATCAAAATAACCAGAAAACAAGGGGGACAACACCGTGCAACATGGCAAGATGCAAGACCTGCACCCACATATGCACACAGGCTACCACTAAGACAAGCCAGAACAACATAATACAAATTAATGTCAATCCAGCAATGTGGTTTACCTAATTCAATGCAAGAAGTGCACAAATGGTTGCTATATTGGGGAAACTAGCCAACCACTGAAAACCAGGATAAATCACCACCGTCACACAGTAATAAACCAGATTATCAGCACTCCAGTAGGAGACCATTTTTCATAAACACATCACTCTCTCTTGGATTTATCTGTCTTGATACTAAGAGGCAACTTCAGAAACACACAGGACAGAAGGACATGGGAATTGAAATATATTAATTTAAATCTAGCATTTCTGGACTGAATCAGGACATCGGTTTCATGACACACTATGGTAAACTGTAATTTTTTTTTTATTGTGTACTAAATCGTCATTATTTATCACACTTTGGTTCTGTATTTCTTCTTATTTTTACTTTGAGTTCTGCCTGATCTGCTTATTTACCTGTACCTCACATCCTCCCTGCCTCTCCTACTAACTCTTTAGCGCAGTCCCACCCACTCCCTCCTGTTTTCACACCTCTGTTTATACTACCTCACACTCTTGTTTATCTATGCCTCTGTTCTTTTGTTTCTCCTAATTTCTTGATTTCCTTGCATCTATTTGGCATCTCCTGTCTATTCTACCCTTACAGCCAGCCTCTGATCCTATCTGCGTGCTTTTGTCTTCCCTTTAGCTTCCTTTCATCTCCTACTGACCTGTTCCTACTTAGCCCCCCTCCCTATTTCTTCTCATATTTTTTTTGCATCTTAGACTTTCATCTCTAGTCTCTTTTTTCACCTTCCTACTTTATTTCCTCATTTTTAATTGCTCCACAGTGGATATAAATACTGCTTATGTTGCTCAGTTTTGCTATTCACCTGAAGAAGGAACCTGTGTGGCCCTGAAAGCTTGTGTATAATTCCATCTTTGTACAAGACACTTGTTGGTCCAATAAAAGGTACAAACCTTCCATCTTCTCTTATTTAGGGTAAAGACGCTTCTCATCCCAGAATCTTGTAAATTGTTAGCTAATAGCATTTTACTTCCAGCATTGGACTGTGGACTGCCAGTTTATGCAGTAGTTAATGAACGTGCAATGCCTAAAGTTTGGGTTGTGTACAGTAATATTTGTGGATTGATAACCAGTCTCCCAATATCTACACATCACTGTACTTTGTACACAACTGTTGGCTGTCTCCTTCTTGAAGATACAGACAGATTACGTGTGGGTGTTATGTTGCAAAGAGATGGCTCTTATTCGTTACCCGGATCTGTTTCAGCCTTGTTAGTAAGACTCATAATTTGTGTGGGACAAGATCTTAAAACAAAAGGCTTTATAATGTCACTTTTTTTTTATCTTCTTGACAAAGAACCGTGTTGTACAGGGCTTCCCAGTTTTACAATTTGCTATCTAGCAAACTTGTCAATTGTACTTTGACAGTATTTAAAGTCCACTTAAAACAATAGCTCTTCCATCATGATTTTAGCACATGTTTCTATTACCCTATTAATATTTAATACTGTATGTGTTTTTGAATTTATTTTTGAATTATCTTGTACTTGTGTATTTATGAACTTGTTGCTGATGAAAAGGGGCAGTAACGCTTATTAGCCTACAAGCGTAAAAAATAAAAATGAAATGAAAATGTTCTTTCTCCAACTCATCCACTAACCCAGACCATTGGGGTGGCTGCTTTTTCCTCCATCAGCAGGCAGGAAGACTGATGACTGATAGGTGCGTATCTATGTGCTAATAAACTGTCCTCATACTGCCCAAGTCCCCTTAACTGTTTGGGAACTGTCCACCGCTTGTTTTCACCTCTGCAGAGCCCAGGGTAAAGCTTATCCTGGCTGCCTTCCTTAATTGGTTTTTCCCCTTTTTTCAGCCTTCTAGTTGTCCCATCTATTGATACCAGTTTTCAAATTAAATCCTTCTGTCTGGCGCCTGTTTGCCATCTCTTCAACTTCTCTCTTTTTGCTTTTCCAATCTGACACTATCCCACACCTAATCTCTCTGTGAGGATATTTTTGTTCAACTTTATATATTTTTTAAATTAAATGTTTTCTTGGACTGGGGTATCCCAGTAACCCCAAGTATGCAAGTGAGCCTCCTGAATCAGAATTGGAGCCAGTGGTCCCTCTAGTCTTGCAGAATAGCATCGTGGCCATCAGCAGCAGGACATTTCAAGCAGTCTGCCCTCTGCCTCTGCATCCTTCAGTCTGGGCCAGGACTGCTGCACAGATATGGGAGGTCTTAGTCTTTAGTAAGGCTCTAAGCTTTGAACTTTCAGCAGCACCAGCAAAATAACATTAGAGGCTTCCCATCCTTTTAAAATGCAACCCAGCTTTCTGGTGTAAACAGGCAGCTACAGCACTAAGTTGGCAGAGTAGAGAAAAACCAATGACTGTAGTATTCACAGCAATCTATAAATTGAATGGAGGCCATCAGTAGATTAGCCCTTGGTAGAAAAGTTCTTCTGGTGCTGTATTGTAAATAAAAAACGTAAAGGGGAGCAGTTGTTTGTTTATTTTATAGCTGCTTTTACTTCTTGTCCCACCCTGCTGTATTATATTTTTCTGTTGTTACTGATTGGAGAGGTCCCAGTGGTTTGGATTGGTAGCCGGTTTAAAGTGGCAGGAACTCTGTTCACCCTCTTCTACAGTTGTATAAGACTTCCTGCTTATCTGGCACCTTTTTCCATTAAATCCTATATTGGAGTTCCGCCTCATAGAGATGGCAGTTCCCCATCCTGCAAATCTGGAGATAACCCCCTCCCTAAACTGTAAAGATGAAAGCTAAAGTAGTTTGGTTACTGACTGAGCATCACTGACCATTCTTTCTTTAAAAGGGCATCCTGCAGTTTAGGTATCTATCCTGTGCTGTTATGTAGGAGGACACTATCAATTAGCTTTTGTATGGACATTGTTGTGATGTTTCCAAGTACATGATTGCTAGCTCAGTAGATGGTATTCCAAAGAAAGGTCAACTCAGAAGTGCTATTTTTCTCTTTTAAAGTCATCTTTTTTTTTTTTTAGTGGTGACTACCTTGGCTCATCTGCCCAGTAAATTGGGAGCACTTTCCATCACTTCTGACGAAGTCTGCTTGAACATGGTTTAGTGCTCAACTGAATACAGTGTTTTTTTAAAAATGTTAACACTGCACTGTTTCATGAATCGTCTTCATTTCGCATGTATGGAATAATTAGAAGCTTGACAAAATCGAATTATCTTAAATGTTGTTTGCATCTTAACAATGATGTTATTTATCTACCCAATTTCTTCATAGTTTTGAGAGTTCACAAGAACAGCATGTCACAGTAATTAGTGTACCCTGTTTATGAACAGGATGGCATGAACTAGTTTGTGTTTTTGCTGGTGCTCTCTAACAGCGTACCCAAAAGAAAAGTAGATGGCACTTGAACAGTAGAGTGACTTTAGAGAAAGCACATCTAGTTGCTTTACTTTAATTGTTTTTTATTTTCCAAGTGGTGCTTGCGCATATAGTTCATCAGGACAGTGCCTGCCTGGAGTCCCAGTAAGTAAACCACACTGTTTACTGCCACAGCACTTCGCTTGACTGAGGGCATTGTCCTGATGAACTGTATGCACGAGCACCTTCTTGCAAAATAAAAAGCATTAAGGTAAAGCAAAAACTGTCTGTGCTTTCTCTGGAGTCTCTCTCGTTGGAGTACTCTGTACTTGTCTTTTGGATGACTTCATGTAGGTGTAGCAGCCAGACGTGTACCGACGTACCCCCACCAATAGTGTGAGCCAGTGTCTGGTTTCTCTGAGAGGGTACCTAGGTGCTCATTTTCTAGCCCCCTGCCCAAAACAAAATCCAAAATGATCCAATATAAAAGACTGAAAGTGGATTTTGACATTCTAAAGTTATAAATGAGAACTGGCTATGTGGGCACACTGACTTGTATGTTTCCGGGCTTCCTCATTTTAATAGTACAGGGGGATTTGTAACCTGCAGATAGCAGTTCAGTTCCTCTGATCTCAGACACGGATCCTCTTCTCATTCCTTTAACTCCGTGTGAATACTTGAGAGACCTACAAAGAATGTATCAGAATCTGGGATCAGAGGCCTTTCATCTACCCTTGTAGTTACAAAAGTCATAATGTATGCCATTGTAAGTGTTTGTGTCGATGTGAACTGTTGCTGATTTTTTGGTTTGTTTCTTTTGTGTTTTGCTTTTCACGTGTACATTTGCCTTTTGCTGCTTGTCACAGTGTTTAACATTAATGTCCCGTGTTTTCCTTCCTGGGATGTGCATTTTATCAGACATGGTCGAAGAACCTCTTAATGTACTTTATGTTTGTATCTGTATTTTATTTTGCATGCTTTACGTGGCTTTGCCTGGATGTTCTTTTTTGGTAAGTGCAGAATTTTACAGTGTTTTTAGTTTGTTGTTCATTTGCTTCAGATAAGCTCAACTGTCAACCCTAAATAATAATCAAGCATTTTCCCCATTACATTTTTCTAACAACTAATGGAAGCTGATGTTATGAAGATGCCTACCACTGCCAGGTGTTAGCACAGCTGTACTAATGGTTTTCAAGTTTTTTTCATTGTTTTACATGGTTTTCATTTTGGATTCAACAGGTGTGTACTTCTGGCATCAGTGCTTTACACAGCAACTGGTGGCAAGGTCCCCAACAAGAAACCCTGTCTAAATGATTACTAACCAGTTGATATGTTACTAAGCAAAAAAAGTTAATAGTCTTTGCCTAGTAAAAATATATACTCTGTGTGTGTATAAAAATATATATATATTTATATATATATATTTTTTTTACTTAGGCAGTTTTTGACTGCACATACTAATAATGGGGCCAACTGTTAGTCCTAGCAATGTTCATAGTTGTAATTTTGTTTTTCTATTGAACTTTAGCACACACGCACACCCCCCGGTTGCCCTTCTGTTCTTGGGCAGAGGGGTCTTTTGAATGACGATACAGGCATTCTTTCCCACAGGAACCCATTTCAGTCTTTAACGTAGATTTAAAATTGAACTGACCCTCTCTATAAAATGAATTTTGTAAAGGGGCTGGACTCTGCATTGAAACTTTAGCAAGATGAAAATCTTATATTGTACTTGTGTAAACTTGGAATTTATTTTACAATGAAAACCTAGTTAAAACATATATACAGTATGATCACTGGGTTAGTGAGTACATAAACAGTCATTCTAAACATCAGTTTTCGTAACAAAAAAAATTAGGGCCATCAAAATCATTAGTAGTAAATTATAAAGAAAAATAATTTTTTAAACATAAAAAAGCACTCACCATGCTGAAACAAAAAAAAAGCTGGAAATGCTTGTTTTGCATACTTAAAAGCTTCTTCATTGTTTTGGAAGTATAAAATGTAGCAAAACATTTTGTGGATTTAAAGAGCAACAACTGACCCAATTTAAAAAGTAGTCCCCAGTGCCCCCACTGTTGGCCTACCTACAAAGGACAGAAACAGTCCTGGTTTTAGAATTTTTACCTTCGTGGTTTTAGTAATGCTTCTGGGATAGTAAAGAATCATACTGAGTAGGCAGTCAGATTCCTGCTCCTTCCTGGTACCCTGCACTTGAAACTCGGCATCCCGTGCTGCCCCGCCTATATGTTTTGTGACAGGAGTTTGGGGGTGGGGCGCCTGTACTGATTTTCATGGGGTGGATTTTAAATAGTTTATTTTTTAGTGCCACCAGGTGTAAATTAATGCCACCGCTCAGCTAACAGCCTTATTAACAGCAGCATTGATTTAAATCCGGTGGCACTCTTAAAAAATATATGTAATATATATATCTAAAATCTGCCATTCATTGAAATCAGTACAGCACACCTCCACCCTCTACACACTCATATGACACAAAAAGTATGAGCACGGGGGGTTGGTATGGAGGCAGAGCTGTAGATGTTAGGGTACCAGGAAGGGGAAGAGATCTGGCTGTCAGCTCCTCGATTATGAGAATTTACTATCCTTTTATCTACTAAAACCATGAGGGTGAAAACAATAAAACAAGGGCTGTTTAAATCCTTTAAAGGTTAGCTAACCAAAGGGGCACTACACATAAACAGGTGTTCTTTAAATTACACAGATGCCTCCAACAAACTCAACATTCCACGCCGTGTTCTGATGTTTTTTTGAGGGTGTTTGGTACCCTCTGCAGGCTTTCCTTAGTAGTGTATATCTAAAGGTACACTTAAAAGTGAGGATTGGAACCCAGAAACATAGAATCAGACAGCAGATGATGGCCTCTTGGCCCACCCAGTCTGCCCATTTTTTATCTACCTACACAAACAAAAGAAATTGATAGCAAACCAATCACTTCTTTTGTTTGCATTCCAGGTCTTACTTTCAAAGTGGTTGTGACCAGTGTCCATATACATTTATAGGAGAGCCCAAAAAGTGTTTTGCTTAAACCAGCAGTGTATGTTACAGTGAAAAAATTTACCTGTGCATTTTTATTCCATTTTAAATGGTACCTTACCTCCTGTTGTGTATGATGCACTTCTTTCTCCGCTTTTGAAACTTTTATGTTCATTATTTTTGGTAAAACATAACTCAAATTCTCATACAGTAGGAATGAAAGAAAATTATATCTGAAACAGTTGATACTCATAATTGTTCCTCCTGTAGTCTGGCACGGGGGTGTAGCTCCCAGCAGTAATAATGAAGTCCCTTAGAAGTCAGTCCATGAATGCCAGCCTCTCACTCACTGTAGTAACCTCCCAGACCGCAACTGGCACAGTCCCTCTGCTCATCACAGTAGTGTTTTTGCAGTAGGCGTGTGATCTCTCTCTCTCTCTCTCTCTGTTGTTCTGGCGATAACTGACTCAAGTTGTGAGCAGAGGCAGTTGTGCCTTCTGGGGGGATCTGGGCGGGAAGGGGCAGGGACTCATCTTGTCTATTGGTGGGATTTGTAAGCCACCGGGGTGTTTGAGGTTACGATATATGGGGGTGGGGTGGGTGATGAGACTCTAGACCACCAGGACAGTTTGATATTACACCCAGGAAAGTGATTGGGGAGTGGGACTCTACAGGGGAGGGTTGATATTTCAGTTGGGAGAGCGGTGGGACACTAGACCACCAGGGCATTTAATATTACATTCAGGTTGCCGTGGGTGTGTGGACTCTAGCCACCTGGGGTTTATGTTACTACACTCATGCAGGGGATTGGACACACTATATCACCAGGATCTCATCATAAATCACTCGGGTGGGTGATTGGGGGAGGCAGGGGGTGTGACCACTTGACACCAGCAGCTACTTCCCCTTACCAGGTGGGTGATCGGGGAGGAGGTGTGGGGGAGCTGCTGACGATAAGACTTGGTTTACAGAGGCAGTAGTTAATAAAGGCACTAATGGCTAGTTACCGCCTCCCCAAAACCTACCAGTATACCAGCGCACCTGTCTGCAAGGCAGTGTCATCTGCTTTGCATAGAAGCACTGTCATATGTTTGAGGCACTAACAGATGGGTTAGCAGCTTGCAAATTGAGCCATCCAATATGGCATTTTCCGCTGCCTCCCCTTTGCAGGTACTGTGCAGTGTTAAGGAGTCGCTAACCCATTTAGTGGTCCTTAATTGGCTTCCAGTAGCCTGGCCCTGTTGTCCCATATGGTCTGTTAGCACTGTCTGCTAGTTCAATATAGTGTAAAAAAAAAAAAATTAAATGGTTGTTCAGAAACAACAGAAAATGCTAATAAAAACCTAGTCAGAGTGCTCCATTTTATTATTCCAAATGTTTAAAAAATAAGCTCATGCAGACTCATAATGGTGAAAAGTGTATCATACAAAATTGGGCAATCTAAAATAAAAAATGTGCGGGTCAAAATGTTCACTGCTAACTGTTTAAGTGAAAAACAACTGAGCAAATAGCGTAATAATGCACTTTATATATGAAATACAAGAAAATCAATAAAACATTTACAGTTAGCACAAGAAACAGAATAAGTGACTTTATTATAGTACATAGTAGTTCTTCATTATTTATATACTGGAATGTGCAATTTATAGATATCTATAAAAGGCACTGATTTCCAAAACCAGTACTAGATAGTAACAGTTGCATAATTACAGGTGCTCCTAAGGATGGACTTAAATAGTAGCTGGTCCACAAACCCTTGCTGGCACATCTGCAGGAGGAAGAAAAAAAAAGAAACCGTCATTCATTCTGATTCTTAGTCTGGCATAGCAGTAACCGACTTGACAGAGGAACAAAAATGGCAGCACAGCAAAACATGGAAAATAATAAACCTTTTTAAAAGAAATAGTGATGATGTTTTGACGGTGTATCAGGTAGATGAAACTGAACTTGCTGCTTCTGTCTAGTGTGAGGTTTAGAATCACCAGCAACTTAGAGGACAATATAATTTCTTGACATTACTGTAAAGAGAAACATGGGCATAAGGATGCAGACTAATCCTCATCATGAATACTGTCCTGTTAGCCTGCTGTTGCCCTCTCCACACTATCAAAAGTATCCCTTATTGTCAATACCTCAGGGCTTGCCACAACTCCAGTCGTATTGAGAACATATGTACAGACACACGGGATCTAGCTCAAAGATGTTTGAAAAAGGGTATCCAAAAAGTACGTTGGCGCAGGCAGAAGGAACTGGCTTTCGATACCTCCAGGGAATGCTTGATATCCCAAAACATGACCCTTTTTCTACCAGAGCCATTTGTGGACAAGAACATCCTCAAAAGAATTGGGTATACTATGCACATAGCAAAAACTGGATCTTTCTGTGCCATTCCATTATGTCACTGGCATAGTCATTTACTGCTGGGTAATAACGTGCTCACTTGCTAGGGGCTGAAACACTCCAAATTTGTGACATCATCATAGAACCCTAAGCTCCACCCTCTTCTGTGACAGTAAGCTTTGAATTATTGGTCTTCTGTGTTGGCATTATGGCAATATTGGTAGAGTGCTCCTGTCTGAAGATTTTCTTCAAAATTATTTGATTTCTCAGACTGTAGTAACTCTCAGTAGAGAATTGTTTGTTTTAACTAAAGCAAACTGAATAGACCACCCAGATACAACAGCGATCATGGACAAATATGGCAGCCAAGAGAATCTAAAAGACCGGGCACTAGTCTCAGGTTATGAGTTGAGCAGTTCAGTTTATTAATGTGCAAAACAGAAAGCTGATGCAACCACCTTGCAAAATGCCTAATGTGTCACACCTCTAGGGTGCGCTTTAAAAAGGTGCCCATCCTGAAATCAGTAACCATTTAAATACAATTAATTTCAAGTGACTGGTACTATATGTGAAGGTACAAGCTTAAATTATACAAAATCAGTGCAATCGATATCAAAAAACAGAACATAATTGACTACCCTGTTTACTACTTTGTTTAGAAATTGACATGAGTGTGCAGAATGACTCAAGTCAGCAGGAAATTGGGCCCAAGTGGCCAGAGCCCCTGATGCAGATCCTTTTTGTTGGTTTTAGTGATGAAATCAATTCAGAAGGGAACATGGCATTCCGCAGGCCCCTTTCTGCCAATTAAAAATGCAAGACCGGACTTATGACCTTTAGCCAGTCTCCATATGGGATGTTCTACCATCCTATGCTAGCAAGATCAGTGCTAATTTAGGTACATCTGGTTTTATGTCTATTTATTAAAAGTGTCTAAGTGCAGGAATTTGTAAGACCAAAGTCTAGTTCACAAGAACATCCTTATAGGAAATATAAAAAAAAAAGCAAATAAAATTCAAAAACAAAACAATATATGAATAACATGCAGGCAACCAAACTAACCATAAGTCAGTCATTATTGAGAGATGGTGGGCAGTGACAATAGAAAGTTACACAGGTCCGATCTTTATTATCTCAAAAAGCTCTTTTATAAGAAGATCAAGGGAGAAGGACACAGAAAAGCATTTGTTTTCCAGTACCCGATTTACAGTAGACCCCTCTCCCTCCAAGATGTCAGGACAGGTGTGTCCAGATGTAGCTGGACATTGGCCACAGAAGATAGCCAGAAAGTTTGTTCTAAATGCACCCCCAGATCTGTCTTGTCAAGGTGCCATACCTCAGCAATATATGGATGGCTCTCAAGGCAGAATTAATCTTACTTACCTTTAGAATCTTGAGGCGCCTCAGGACTGCAAAGAGGATAAAAAGAATGGTGAATGTATAGAGAAAAATTGGTCTTCCTCAGTCCTGCCTCTGTTTGAACATACGTATATTCCCCTACTTTCCGAGGAGACCTATAGGATTATACAGCTACCGGAGATGCAGTCTGTGGTAATGCTGAATGTTAATCTTGTCCTCAGCAGGGTGTGCTCTCAGGTGCGTCCCTGAATTCGGACATTTTGCACAGATAAAGACAAATGTGAAAATGTGGACAAGAAAGAAAGTTTTGCAAGGCATAGGCAACATGCTACCTGTTCCCTTGATGCATTGGTGAGCTCCTCTGGTTATGGATGCATACATCCCTTCTGTGGTCAAATGCACATTTATTTCACTGCAACTCTCTTAGACCCTAATAATAAGCATCTGGAAGTAGCTTGTAAACAGGCATACTCTACATCAGATTTTGGTTAGCAGTAGTGCCGGCTTCAGTGTTGGTAGCTTGAGCATTAAGTGAATGGTCAACTGCAGTAGCAGATGAGAGCCTGGAGGACTGTACAATCAGAGAGCTCCTTCCTTTAGCACATATTGCAGCATCTTTTTTAACAGCACAAATGATCTTGGTTGTGCTTCAGCAAGAGGTTGTGCTGCAGCTGTGGCAGCACTTAGATCAGTTTGGCTATGACAGTTCAGCGATGTTCTGCTTAATTAGTTGACTGGGGGGGTATGTTATTTTGGCATGTAGTTAGAAGACATCCCTGCTGATTTGAAAGACTTAGCAAGCTTTCAGTTGTGTCTTCAGAGGTTGTGGTTTTGAACATGGTCACAACATCTGTGAAAATTTTCATTCCTTTTGGAGAGGTGGATACCAGTGAGGTTGAGCTGCTTTCTCAAACTTCAGATCTTAGCAGAATGGAAGTACTTTCTACTAGAAATGCTTTGGGGCAGCCAGTCATGGAGATGGTTACACCGCATGAGGATGTGCAAGCTCATACTTTTCAACAGGCTCTGGGCAGCTACCTGCAGATGTTTTACAACAGATGGCGCAGACACTTACACATGCATAGGTACTGAAGATAATTTTGCAGGACTATGCAAATGAGGTTTTTTTCCCTACCCTCAAGAGGGCGTAATTTTAGTAACCGGTCTCTACAAATTCCGGGAAATACCAAGTAGTAGATCAAATGCTGGATCATCTCCTCAAAATAGAGTTCGTGATTCCATTTCCTGCCAGAGAAACAGGATTTTATTTGGGGGGGGGGATTACTCCCATTTTGTTTTTTTATACAGTAAACCTCCCAAAAAGTCAGGAAGATATTGTCTGGTTCTGGATTTCTCCAGTCTGAACCAGTTTGAGACCCATTAGGTTCAAAACAGCGTCTCTGACGCAAGTCTTTGCAGGAATCCAGCAAGGCAATTTTCTAGTCTCAGTAAACCTATTGGATGCTCATCTACACATTTTGATTTGGTGGTCACAACATAAATTCCTCAGGTTTGCCATTAAAGGTCAACACTTTTGGTATCATGCTGTCCCCTTCGGGCAAACCTCTGCCCTGAGAGTATTTACAAAGGTCTTGATAGTTGTTTACGTTCTTCTTCAGCAAGAGGGTCACCATATTTATCCTTACTTGGACAATCTCCTGATCTCAGCAGATTCAGAACAGGCGGCCCTCTGTTTATGCTGCAGGATTTTGCAGATCCTGGTGGAACACAGTTTGATAGTAAACCTGGCTAAGAGCTTCCTTCAGCCTTCTCAATCTGTGGAGCACCTCAGAGCATGCTTCCAGACAGATCTGGCAAGAGTGTTTCCTTCTTAGATCAGAATGAACAATCTCATAGATCAGCTTCGTCTGGTCAGGATGTGCAAGGCCATGTCAGCCCACAGGTGTCTTCAGATTTTGGGTTTGATGGCAGCTATCAGAGATGTTTTTTGGGCTAGACGTCCCATGAGATCTCTTCAGTACTAGCTGATTAAGGTCAGAGCACCGGTTGTTGCAGTGGTCGAACCATCAGAGCCTCTTGAATGGGTTTTCATTTGTTCCATCTGAGCAGCTCATTCTGAATAACAGTATCAGCCTGATGGGATGTGGTGCAGTGCTAGACCTGATTCCAGTCCAGGAGATATAGTCACTGGAAGACAGTCTCCTAATCTATTTCCGGTAGAACAGAACTGTTTTTTTCCTGGCATTGAGGCACTTAAAGGACAGGGTACTTGAGAAATCATTAAATGTCTGGTCTGACAACACAGTAAATGTTGCTTACAGAGATAAGCAAGGCAGCACATGAAGCAAGATGATACTGACAGAAGTGCAGCATACTTGGCTTCTTCACTGGGTGGAAACGTATTTCCAGTCCCTCTCAGTAGTTCACTGGTAGGACAGCCCAACTCTAAGGTGGATTTCCACAGTTGCCAGTGGGTACATCTGGGAGAATGATCTCTAAATTAGGAGAAATTTTAAAATCTTTGTTGCGAATTCGAGTATCCAGTGATAGACTTGTTTGCCTTCTGAAGCAACATTTGGGTAGCGAGATTTTACAGTTGGCATTGACGTCTAGTAGTGGACACTCTGTCTCAGTGTGGATTTTCAGCAAGGCATATCTCACCCTGTTATTTCTCTTGCGCTCAGCAGTCCTGTGTAAGATTTGTTGCTTGCTTGATTAGTTCATTCTGGTGGTCCTAGACTGGCTAAGAAGGCCAAGGTTCTTGGACTTTGTCAGTCCAGCAGTCCTAGAGTCCTTCTGGCTCATACAGCAGTATGATCTTCTGTGGCAGCGTGCAGTGTTTCATCCCAGTCTGGCACTGCTGTAGCTGGTAGCATGGCTTCTGAGGGGTAGAGACATCAGACTAGGGATATTCTGAGAGAGTGGTTGTTACCATAATGTCATAAAGGAAGCATTCTACAGTGGTAGCTTAAGATAATGTAGTCAACTTATTCCTGCTGGGCCACTCAGGTGTGTTTATGGCCCAGGAAGTCATCTGTGCCCCAGATCTTGGAATTTTAGGTGTGGACAAGAAAAGGTCTGCCCCTCAGTACCCCATGGGTGCAGGTTTCAGCTGTGGGGGCAGTGCTCAGTCCACGTGAGACACATCCTCTAGGTTCGCACCCTGACCGTTTATTTTTATATTTTTGAGCTCTCAGTAGAAGAAAACCAGGCTGTAGGTCCTCAGTCTCCCCTTGGGATCCACTCATTTTCACCTGGGCAGCCATTTTGCATCAGGATAACCAGTGGATGGTCGAACTTCATACGGAGCTGTTGGGGGTAATGGGTCCGATCCTTGATACGCTCTGTGGTTCTTCATTTGACCTCTGTCACAACTTTGAGGACATTCTGTCCATCAGGACGTGTATTCTAGCAGCTGTTTGCTCTGCTAGTTGGATAGGAGACCTGCAGGCACTATGCTGTAAAGAACCATGTGTGATCTTTAATCAGGTAAAGGTAGTTACTCATACATTTCCTTCCTTCTTTCCTTTCCTTGGAGTCAGCCTCCCTTCCATTTGTTCAAAGATTGGAAGCACTGAATAAAAGCAGTTGCACAAACTAGATATGCACAGAATAGTTAAGACATACCATATGTGGACCCAGGAGCACCAAAAAGGGGCCAAAGGGCATTCAAGGGGATGTTGGCTAGTTGAGGCAGCACATGTATAGCAAAGGCCTGTGTAGCAGCAGAGATGTCACTGCCTGCTTTGGTCAAAGCACATTCAACAAGGGCTAGCCTTGGGCAAAAAGGGCAAATGACTTTGTTTCACATTTGTACAAGGCAGGAACCTGGTTTTCCTTGTAAACATTTACAAAACATTACAAATTAGACACTCAGAGGTCTACTTATAGTGGCATTTGGATGTAACACGCTTCAAGTAGCAGTAGAGAAATAGGCACCTAAAGTTAAGGAAATATTCTCTACTTCCTGAAAACCTTTGTTGCGTAGTAATTATTAAATCCTAGCAGTAAATGACTTGCTCATTAACAACATGAAACAACACAGAAAGAAGAAATTGTCAGACTTAACATCATTTCTTTTTCTGCATTGTCACTGGGGCCAACCCTAGAGTGTTGTACTCTTCTACAACTGAGATGGATTGAAATTCATACATTTTTTACTAATCACCTTGATGCTGTTTGTTTCATGCACAAATTGTTTTGTGTTTGTTAATTTACTTAGTTCCCTGAAGAAGGTTAATTGTTAAGGCTGCCATTTCAGAAATTATTTAGACGCTGAAGATTGTTTGAAGAAGTAAATCACACAAGATATGATGGCGAACCAATGCTGTCTACCCATTCCTATAAGATGGAGCACTGATTTTTTCTAGATTTTTTAGAAATGTAACTAACCCTGGATCATCATGTTGATGTAAAACTGAAAGATTTGTGACTGATGGCTTAAACTGTTATAAAATTGGATGGAGCTAAGGGTTTCTGTGATGTCACAGCCAAGGAGTGTGTTGGCCCCTAGTACGTGAGCATATATTACCAAGTAGTAAATGACTACCACAGTGACAACATTAGAGCAACAGAAAAATAAATTACAGTAAGTCTAACAGAATGTTTTCTTCATCACCCCAGTTGGATGTATAGAACGGGCCTCAGCCTTACCCCGTGTAGAGTATATAGAAGGGGTCACAACCTGGGTAATTTGGCCTGCAGTTACAGGAGGTTAACCATAGTTAGCTTCCATCATTGCTGTCAGGCTGTTGTTAAGTGCAGTTAGATGTAAGTGTTGTAGTTCAGAAGGTGAAACGTCCTTAACCCACAAAAATGGTCACCCAGTTTACCAGTTTACGTTAAAAAGTGGATTAACTGTAATACCGTGTACACGGTCCAGGGCTTGCGTTAACTGCCTGATGAAGTCCCCAGATGGGATTTTTGAGGATCTTGAAGCACAAAAATAAAAGCAGTGCTTCAGCACTGACTCTGTATATTGAAAGGTTTGCATACATATCCTTAGCAGAAAAACTATTGGATAATGTTGTACAAAGCCACTCCAGAAATTTCTGACCCCAGGATTTTCTGGTCTGACCCCAAACATTTGAAGCAGAAGGTCAAACTGACTCCCACTTTACTAGTGCTAATGCAAGCCCTGACAGTCTCTTTCCTCGTGTAGCTGTGATATCTTTTATGTAGAAGCACCAAAAAGAATACTGAAAGGTAGAGTGGGCCCCAGAACATGGCAGTATGGAATGCACCCTGGCAGCACATATTTTGTCCAATAATAACAGAAAGGAACATAAACACCTATTCATTGGCATTGAAAGAGATTTTGTCGTAAGAGGGGTCGGGATTTGGTGATGGCCTTGGCCAGGAGGAAAACTTGTTTTAATTTACCAGTTTGGGGGGGGGGCTCCTTCCTGGCCAGGCCATAATGACAGAATTAAATGTTCTTCCTTTCTATAAACCCTACTTTAATATATAAAAAAGTCAGTTGTCATGTTTTGTTGTGCTGCCAGTTCTACTTATCTGATCAGGTTTATGTTGTACCACACTAAGTATCATAGTTAATAATTTAATAATTTTTGCTTCCTCCTGCAGGTGCTGCTCCAGCAAGGGTTTGTGGACTAGAAACAGTTTAAGTCCATCCATAGGAGCACGTGTAATTATATATTTGGTACTATCTGGTACTCGCTTCGGCAATCAGTTCCTGTATATACACAGGGGCCGAGATATTCAGAAATGCGCCAAAGGCTGGCGGAAGTCCAGCGCAGCTCAAGTCAGATGCACCATGGCAAATTGAGTGCCATATTAAGAAGTTGCGCCACTGCAAATGCGGTAGCGCAAGCTGGCTGAATATGGCAGAGATGCGCCATGGCGCAAGCAGAGATGTGCCAGTGCAACCATGGAAGCGCGGAGCAAACCTACACACAAGCACAAGGGCAGTGCAAATGCAAGAGGCCCAGGGACACAGCAAAGGAAGCACAGTGCCAATGGTACAGGACCCCACCAGCCAGCAGTGCACACCAATGCACACACTGGCACAGAGCAGGAGGGAACAATGGGCAACACTGGATGGAGCACAGTCACCAACGGAGGCGCTGTGCACCACATCAACCAGAGCCAGTCCACAGGCGTGCGACAGGGGCATGCACCAGAACAGCACCCCAGAACACAGTAGTGGATCGGCCATCAGGGGACAGATGGGGACAGTGATCAATGCGAGCCCGCCAATGCTGCCCCCCCCTGCAGGCCAACGCCACACCTTGCGCTCCTCAATGGCCCTGGAGCGAAACACACCAATGCCGCATGCCACACACCCCCACAGGCAGCACCAGTGCCAGGCAATGAATGTGCCAGGACCCAGGCAGGTGGCCAGAGCACACGGGACTGGGAGCGCAACAGTGGACGCGAACAGCCACACCCCAACGGGCCAGCGAGGCCAGCATTACAACCATGCCCGTGCTCAACCCCCCCAACTGCCTGCCCGTCCCCGATCACAGCCCCATGGTGACCCTGAAAACACACAACACACCAGCCCCACCCAGGGAACAACCCCCACCACAATGGGGAAACACCACTGGACACAGCAGGGAATCATGGTCAGTCCACACTCACCCCCCCTCCCCGCGCCAACTCCATGGACCAGCACCTGACCACTGCAGCATGGCTCCACATGCCACCAACAAAGCAGACACGGACACAAGCATGTAGGAAAATAAACGCTTTATAACATGGAAACAGCAGAGAAACACAGTAACGGGCAGGGACAGGTAAAACGCAGGATGGGGTCATGAACTAGGGGCTGTACAAGATGCTGGGGGACTACAGGGGAACAGGAGTAGCAAGGGAAGGGGGGCTAAACACAGGGACAGTCAACGCTGACCATGCCTAGCCAGCTCTCGGCACTGCTGTTCCATCCTCATGGCTGTGGTGACATGCTGGATGGACTGCGCCATGCAGAGTATCCTGCGGAGCACAGCCAGGATCTGCCTCTGGGTGTCCTCACAGACGCCCTTGAGCCCCTCCTTGCTGCCACAGAGCTGACACGTAGAGGATGGGACAAGATAGGCAATCAGTGCAATGCCCTCAGGGACCCCTGCTTACCCACAGTGTGCATTGGACAGCAGGGACACACACCCCTGGAGAGACCAGAAAGGACCCTAACACTGAGGGCAACGCCAGCCATCCACACGGCACATTGGTGCACAGAGGCAGATGCTGTAGTGCAGCGGCTACAGTACTGCAATGAGAGGGTCACATGGCACACAGCAACAGCAGCGCCGCAGAACAAACGGTGGAAGCCATGGGCACACCCAACCCACCAACAGCCGGTACACAGTGGCCAAAGGGATGGCACACAGTGGCATGCACAATGGACTGTGCGACATACATAGCTGTCAAGGCGCATGGCAGAGGCGGCCATGGCTGTGCCCTATCCCCACCACTATCCCACTGTGACACTGAGAAGGAATGTGACAATGCTTACCTGCCCCATGCTGTGCAGCTGGTGCCACCTGCTGCCCACTAGGCTGCACCACCTTGGCCGCCACTGTCCTGGCCCGTCTACATTCCTCCGGCCCTGTGGAGGGAATGAAGAGTGCTGGACATCACTACACAGTCATGCATGTGGAGCCCCCCCCCACCACCACCACACAGTCCGCTGTATGTTGGGTGTGTACCTGTCAGACCTGAGGCCCACACGCCAGCACGGCCACCTGTGCAGCAGCCAAGCCCAATGTGCAGTACCCCGCTGCGGGCCATGCCGTGCAGCCATGTCATCACCACTGTACTGTGCCTGGGCATAACAGTAACATGAGTACACCTACCTGGCTGTGGCACAGATCCTCGCAGGACACGGGCCTGCATACGCCGCAGGCAGTCTAGTGCCCTGCGCCTCAGGTCCCCATACCGGTGTCTGCACTGCTCCACCGTGGGCCTGACACCAGTCCTCCACTCCAGGGCCTCTGCGACACAGTGCCACACCACCCTCTGGCCTGCTGGAGTTGCACCTGGCCATACAGCTGTCCTTCAAAGGGCTGAACCACAGCCACCAGGTTGATGAGCTTAACCTCTGTCTAGTTGCCTGCCCTCCTGCTCTGTCCCTGCGCCATGGTCAGCAGCCGAGTTCAGGAGGAAAATTGCCATGGAACAGCTCATGTGTCTGCCACATGAGCAGGATATGCAATAGGATGCACAAGGCTGCAATTGCGCACTACGTGGATGCGTAGTGCGGGGCCATTGTGCAGCCATAGGTGTTCGCAGCATGCTGGGGCCTAGCGGGGTCACGACTCGACCTGTGGGTCAGAGGTTATCACCCCCCATGCACAGTACACAGGTACGTGATGGAGGCAGTGATCGCAAGTGCAGTGGCATACCAGCGCTGCATGCGCCACACCATGGCATCACGCATACTGCTCATGACGTGCAATAGCAAAGTGGTCAGTGCTGCGCACATATGCACTGTGGGTGCGTGCTCCAATCGCGCCACTGGCACTGGCACTGGTATTGCGCCATGGAAATGCTCCGGTGCAACCCCATTGCGCACGGTGCAATTGCGTGATATTGAGACGCTGCATGCAAATCACCTCATGAGCCAATACATAGCATGGTGGGAGGCATTAGCATATCATTAATATTGTGCACAGGCTGATTAGCATGCCTTGCACCTGAAAAGTGCCGTGGAACAACACAGGCCACAGACTGGTATTGCAGCCATATAGGTAAGTGACTGGTAACATGGATGGACGACAGATCATGCAAATACTGCAACAGAGTGCTGCATTGCAATGTGCTGGCAATGACCCACGTTGCTGTTCATATCACCCAAAATAGAGCTTATCAATACATCGCTGAATAAAGCCTACTCCAATGTCCGTAGCTGGGTATACACCCACCGCCTTGTTCTGAATTCTGCCAAAACAAATGCCATGCTACTTGGGACCACGCAAAAGATCCGAAGGTGCCCCACTCCCCTAAGCATCCTTGACCCTAAAGGAAATCCCCTGCAGACAGTTCCATCCTTTCGTTACCTGGGCATCCTACTTGATCAATCGCTTGACTTAAGATTCCATATCCAGGCCACCTGCAAAAATGTGAACTGTAAGCTAGGAGCAGCCTACAGAACAAGCTATATGCTCACCTCCTCCGCCAGGCTTGCCATTGCCAGGGGGATCCTGCTACCAACACTGACCTACTGTGCACCTCTACTTACCTCTGCTCACAAATCTGGCGCACAAATGGGATGTTACCTACAATAACATATGCAGGTATGCCTCACAATCCCCATGACTGCTTCATCACTGCCAACTATATGAGGTCCTTGGATGGCTTTCCCCCTCGACCACCAGGAGTTACTTTCTTGTCTGCCTAAATGACTCCATACTGAGACAAAGCCAGCCGGCCGCACTGGCGAAGCTCCTGCACCCAGCTGTCCCAAACCGCATGCTCAGATCTGCAGATAAAGACCTGCTGGAAATCCCTCGCTGCCGCACAATTAAAGGAACGGGCTCCTTCCAACATGCAGCCCCAACGCTATGGAACCAGCTCCGTCTTGACCTCGGCTAGCCCCTCCATCCCTCCTTTAAACGTGGGTTGAAGCGTCACACCGCCACCTCAGATCCATGCACCTGCTTTGATCCTACCTGATCCCTCAAACTCCCCCAGCTGCTACTCACCACTCCCCTGCTACTGATCTCTTTGCAACTCTCCTTTTGCTCTCTCTCTCCCTTTTTCAACCCCTCACCTATTATCATCCCAAATTACACCCATGTATAGGTGTTATGTATGTCTTGCACTTATTTACTACTACCAACAGCTCAACTGTATCATGTATTTTTCTGTCCTCCATTTACCGTTTGTCGACGCGGACAGCGACTGTCACTGGCCCTTATGCCCAGCCTCGGCACTGCAAGTCCGCTACACCAACCATCCCCTATCACTAAAGCCATCTCCAAGCCTCCTGCACTCCCCACCCTCCACTCCCTCTCATCATCCCCGACCGTGGAGCCTTGAACCTGGTGTCCTCTTAAACCTACCACCGGGAGATCTCTGTCATCCTTTCAATATACCTCTGGCTTCCTGCTGAATCTCGGGATCGTCACTGTCGGCTGACTCCCCGGTCTTTCCACCCCTCCTCCCGCTGGCTACCTGTGCACTGCGCCTCCTTGCCACAGTAGGAGACTGGATAATTGACCCCATCTCCCCTGCTCCGGTACCCCATTATCACATCTGCCTTCGGCCTTACCGCCCAGCCTCGGAACCATGAGCCCGGCCGCTCCCTCCCGCCTCCTACCACTAAAGCTGTAATTCCAGCCGCCTTTACTCCCCACACACCTCTCCCTTCATTATCATCCCAGACTGTATAGCCTCATGCCTGGTGCCCCCCTAAGCTGCCAGCGGGGTGTCTCTTCCATCCTTGTTAGCTTCTCTGGGCACCCTGCTGCCTCCCTCCCTCCCTTCCATCTCCTTTCAGCTCCCCTCCCTCCCTCCCCGCCATCACTTCTCCATGCCATCTGTGCACTGCTACAGCCTTTCACAGGTGGATGTTGTAAATTCCCTCCTCCTCCCCCCCCTTCTTTCGGGTTCCATCTGCCGCCGGCTGTTCCTGGCCAGGGACTGCTGCAGGCCCTCCTGCCCAGCCTCGGAACCACGATCCCGGCTGCTTTTACACACCTACCTCCGCCAAAGCCGTAAACCCGACGCTTTTTTCTCTACTGCTCAGGAGGCTGCTTCCTTGCACGCCCCAGTTTAACCGTATGCAGTTCCTCTGGACCCATGCCCCTTTTCAACCCCTCAACTGAACCTATATCCCCCAGTTAAACACCTCATTGCTTTTGGCCTGTTGGTCATTACGGAGTTTAACCCTTATCTTGTTAGACTAGCTGGTACTGCCTCTTTTTGTCCTAAATGAATGATTGTAATTGTGTGGCTGTTGTCTCAAACTGTACTGCTGTTTTTTTTTCCCTGTGATATGATGTATTGTACTCTCGCGGGTCGTGCCTGAAAATAGTCACCTGCTGGCTAGCGCACCTACCCAGTCAACAAAAACTAACTAAATAACTAAATAAATATCCACAGGTGCCAGAATGTTGGGGAATGGAGAGGAGAGTCGGGGGGCCTGCACGCAAGCTTGGGCCCAACTTTACAGCTGCTGAGAGCAGTGCTCTCTTTGAGGCCTATATGGACCGGGAGGGCCTACTCTGTGGTGCCACAGGCACACTGCAGGAGTGAGCAGCGGACTGGGAGGAGGTGGCCTGATACGTGAACACCCATGGCCACCACCATCGCTCCTTGCGGGACTGCAAGAAAAAGATTGGCACAGACAGGAGTCGGATTAAAGATAGGGTTGTGGCCATACGGGCATCCTGCAGGGAGACCAGTGGTGGGCTAGCAACTGTGCCACCGCTGACTGCCATAGAGGAGCTTGTGGCATCCACCATCAGCCGCACGGCGGTGGAGGGTGTGCCTCATGGTAAGTTCCGGATGGGTGGCAGCCCCTCACTGCATGCTGAGTATGACCAGCCACCAGGCATGCCTGATGTGGGCGTGACATGCAGGTGTGTCTGAGGCCCTGCCCACTGCCACATATGTGTGTGGACACGGGCACACATTGCTGCAGGGTGGCGTGTGACAATGGCAGCATGGAGGGCCGGGGGGTATAGGGTTCGCTGCCCCATTAACCCTCTGTTCTTGTTTTGCAGCACCAGCACGCCTCCATGCAGAGGACCAGGCGGTGGTTGCCGCCGTGGACGTGGATGCCCGCCCCTCTACATTGACAGGCATCCAGAGCCAGGACAGGCCGTGTCTCTGCATTGGTGGGCATGCAGTCGTGCTTGACATGGGGTTGGACGACCCCCTGGCTGGGTTCCTGCATGATGACAGCCTGGAGATGCTGTGTGCAGAAACCCAGCTTGGGGTGCTTTCCGACACCGATGATGACCTTACTCTGGTACTGGACAACATAGAGGCGGTGGTGCCTGACATGCCCCTTCCCGCTGCACAGGCACCGTCAGGTCCCATTGCCGAGCCCGCAGTTCCACAGCTGCCCCCCAATCCCGCAGGTGCAGCTGTGTGTGGCACCACAGCTGTGTCCGGTGTGGGTGGCGGTGGTGCTGTCGTTGCAGCAGAGGCACAGGGCACTGCCCAGCAGACAGTCTTGCAGCGGCAGCAGGATGCGGGTGATGATGGGCAGAGTGCCACGGTGCCCACTGCTGGTGCACCAGATGGCACCGTGCCCCCTCTACGGCCCACTATGCAGCATCCACCTGAGCGGGAGGCTGTGCAGCAGCTTGCCGAGGACCCCCCACAGCTTGATGCCAAGAGGCTGACTGAGCACACCCAGTTACTGCGGGCATCCGTGGAACACCTGACGTTGCTTGTCACTGAGGTGTGCGCACTGTGGGCAGAAGTGCGCCAGATAGCCGAGCAGCAGGACAGGGGCGATGCAAGGCTAATGGACAGGCTCACCCAGATGCAGGAGGCCACGACTGCAGCAATGGACCGCATGACCGGTGCCATTGTGGCATCAGTGGACAGTGTGGCTGGTACCATTGCAGCTGGGCTGGCGTCAGTGGCAGCCACTGGGCCCGGTCATGCACAGAGGACCCCCTGCAGTGCACTGTCCACCCCACGGTCCCAGCGTCTTGCGACACCCGCACAGTGGATGCCAGGGTCTGATATCAGCATCCCTGATACCCCTAGGGCAGACCTCTTTGGCCGCCTCGCCACCCCTGCGTGTACTCTATCACGGTCTAGCACATTAACCCTTGGGGAGATGTCTGACACCCCCCGTGGCCGATCTCGCTACATGTCGCCTGCGCCACCCACGTGGCTGTGGCGGTCCTGGGACTGTGTGGTTGGAGTGATGTCTGCTGTCCTCACCTGCCATGCCACGCACACACTTGAGTGGTGGTGGTGGTGCGGCATGCATGTGGCGGCACACCTGTGTGTTGTGCAGCATGCCCCCTGTGTTTGTATACCATGCTGCTGGGACGTGTGGCATGGATGTGATGGGGGCAGCTCAGCACCGGTCGTACCTGTGCACCTATGTTGTGCTTCTGATCTATGCATTGTCCCTCACCCTGTATGTGTTTGTCTGTCTGTGTGCATGCCATTGCTGCAAGTGTCTGTGTGTGTGCCCGTGTGCCAGTGGATCCACCATATGTGTTGTGCTCCCCCATCCCTGCATACAAACCACCGTGCACATCCCTGCCACTGTGGGGTGTGCTGGGCTGTGTGGGCCTTGCCTGTGTATCGGTGCATTCACCTGCGTTGTCTGTAATGTTCCCTTGTGATGGTATCACGGTGCCACTGTGCCTTCTGCACCATTCGAGGGTCCTTCCTGCCAAGGGGCGGCTGCCCACCGCCCTCCGGCCCTGCACCACCATTGTCCACGCTACTCTCACCCTCTTCAGCCTTGACTGCTATTCCACAGTCAGTGGTCATGTTGTGTAGGATGCAGCCAGCCAGGAATATACCACAGGCTTTCGATGAGCTGTATTGTAAGGCACCGCCTGACCTGTCTAGGAAATGGAATCGCATCTTTAGCATGCCAAAGACACGCTTGATGATATTGCGTGTGCTGGCATGTGCCTTGTTGTATCTCTCCTCTGTGGGGGATGATGGTCCCCGGTAGGAGGTGAGCAGCCATGACCTTAGGGGGTATGCACTGTCACCTGTGTGGAAGATGAAATGGTTATCCTGTGCTGTGCCTCCCTCCTCAGCCTCCACATGCCACAGGCATCACCTACCTCCCTCCCCCACCCCATGGGCTGCGGCTCTCGGCTACCCTGGTGCATGTCCTACTCACTAACAAGGTGGCCCATGGGGATGTCTCCCCGCTGAAACCTGTGGCAGAGCGCAGAACTGTGCCATATGAAGGCATCATGTGCACTCCCGGTGTATGTGGCACAGCCATTGATGATGCGCCCCATGGCATCGCACACCTCCTGGCAGTTGATGGATGGGTATCCCTTCCGATTAATTTGCACTGGGTCCTCTGGGCCAGGTGGTGTGCTGATGCCAACGTGGGTGAAGTCTGTTGCCCTAATCACACCTGGCATGTGTGCTACCCAGTGGAACGTCTGCATGCTTGCTGTACGCTCTGCCTGTGTGCTGGGGAAGTGTATGTACTCTGAAGCACGTGGCAACAGAGCGTTGAGGAACTGGGTGAGGAGACAGGGATGTGGCCGACTGGGTGATGCCCGTGGTATCACCCGTTGGTCTCTGGAAGGTGTCCATGGCGAGCAGGCACATCACGGCGGTCACCTTAGTCTCCACTGACATGGCGTGACTACGTCTGGTGGGTGCCTGCATCTCATCACTGCCTTAGAAGTGCCCTGTTCAGGCGGTACCGGCCCACTATCTCTGTGTCACTGAAGTTCTCATACATGATCCTGGCATGGTACCACAGGTGTCTGGCATACTGCCGCTGGACCCTTTGTTGGCCACGCTGCTGTTCCTCCTGCCTCCTCACACTCCTCATTACTGCGTCCATTATGAATGGGCCACTGTCCATCACTCTGTCACTGGGTGTCTCCCTGGGTGCCTCTCACTCGATGTCAGTCCGTCCGTCGGTCTGTGTGTGTGTGTGTGTGTGTGTCTCTCTTCTCTCTCTCTCCCTCCCTCCCTCTCCGTCTGTCTGTCTCTCTTCCTCCCTCTCTCTCTCTCTGTGCACACTGTTGCGCATCTGCTGTCCGTGTGTTTGTGCTTATATTTATTGGCTCAAGTCTGCCAGGCACAACTTGGGGTTTGCTCCAGACTTGCACTTGCTCTATGGTTGAATATGCCAGTGCACCAGTTATTCATGGGAACACCCCCTGCACTTGTGCTGCATACATCATGGTTGCGTACTGGGATTTGCACTGTGCCAGAGCTCCCTTTGAGTATCGCTCAACGGCGAATGATCGGACTTGTGCCTACGCAACTTGGTTACCCCATGCTCAACTGCTCTGAATATCTCTGCCAGTACATCTATAATTAAGACATTTGTTTGCCAGTAGATAAATAATATTAAAAACTGTACTAAATTAATTTAGTGATTCAGATTTTTTTGTTCCAGTAGTAAAGGATTTTTAATAGATTTTCTTGTAATGTATACACTGTGATATCATGTTATTTGCACATTTTTGTAATACTGTAGCATGTGACACTTTCGACTCTGTCCTCTGAATGTGTATGGCTAGTGTACCTTTAAATTTACGCCTCTAAGGAAGCCTGTTAATGGCGCAAACACCCATGAGAAAACACCACGGAACAGCGTGCTACATATTGGGTTTGTTGGAGGCACTTTAAATCCTTGAGCTATTTTGTACTCCGAATATAATAAAGTAGTTTTCAGAGGAAGAGCAAGCATTTCCTGTTTTTTTTTTTTTTTTTTTTGTTTGTTTTTCCCAGCATGGCAAGTGCTCATGTTTCTGTTTTTTTTTTTTTTATTCAGTAGTATTACCATCAGCACCACAGACTTTGGGACAGCCTACCAGAGTTTTCTTTGAAATTCCTGTTTTTAGTCCATCAGAACTGCATATTTTTAGACATCTCAAATGCATCTTACTTTTCTAAGAGGATCTCATACCAGCAGCTTCATAATTCTAGAATTTTGAGTTTCGTTGGAATATTATTCCATTTGAATAATCCCCCTTTCTGTTAACTAAAACATTTTAATTAGAAACTAATGCTTCATTAAACAGTTACTTCATATTAATGCATATAACTTTCTTTAATTATGATGCCAAATCAAATCACAGCTCTTGATTTAATCTTAATAAGGAAGGAAGCTCAGCCTTGGGAACATGTCATAGCACATTCTCATTGTGAATGTCATCATGAAAGGATACATCAGTGGTTCCTATTAAAGCAGCTACGTTTCTCCAGTATTTAGCTGAAGAAACAGAGGCTTTTACTCTATTCACATATGTTTATAGAGCATAAAATGTATTATAATTCATTATACAGAAATGACTCCTTAGAACATCATAAAAAAGACAACTATGTGCACAGGCTCTGGAACAGTCCTTCCAAATATTTTACATAATTTCCTGGTTTCTGCAAAAGAATCACTGTTGTCATCAGCAGGACTTGTATCTCATGAGATTACAGGAAAAAAAACAGAATTTCTTGACATTCCATTCTTAATTGCTGAAGACATTTGCATGAAAGCAGCTTTTTTTGCCACTTCATCTGTCCCCACTTTATTTCCTGCTTTGACATTAGTCTTCTGCTTGTGATTAAAAATGATGTCCACGACTGCAGATTGTGGTGTCACAGTATGACTCCACAGCAGGCATAAGCAAAGATGAAGTCTAATGGGATAGTATACTGTTTTTTTGCATTATATTTTTATTAAGCTTTTGTAAGATACCAGCTCACATAAGCATAGATACACAGGTGGATCCATAATATAGGCAGTATTATAAACAGAGTAACTCACAGTCCAAGATGGGATAAGGAAACGCCTCCAAAAACACTCTCCACATTGGGGGAAGTGCATATCTTAGTACACTGTTTTAATGAAAATGTCTTCCATTAATTATAACGAACAGAAGTTCCTGGAGTTCACATGTTGGGGAAACATTGTGTAACTGAATTCTGCTGATGTCAATTGTGATTTTTATTTTTGCAACAAAATGGAAAATCTCTTTAAAGGGAGTCTAAACCAGAGCCTGATAGACCCCCCTTTAGCTGTGTGCACCACACCCCATTGTGTCTTGTCGACCTCTTCTGAAGCCATTTAGAAATGTGAACATGTGGATGGGGCAGTTTATTACAGGAGGCAAAATGGTGCATTATGAGAAAATGATCTCCACTGCTGGAGTTGTATTGTCTTGGCACTGAACTTGTTCAGTTGATTGAGTTCGTGTCTGTGGGACCAGAGACTCCTGAAGTGACCTGACTTTGCTTTGCATGTATGACCAGTATAATATCCTGGTTACATCTGTGATCATTATGTCACAACACGTAAGTTAAAATGAAGCAACTTGCCTAACTTCATAAGACGGTGTAATGCACACCATAATCTAACCAACTCGGTTCTGGCAAAATATTGCACATTTTTATGGCATTTGAACCTTTCATGTGACCGCCATGATGATGCAGTGAACATCTGAACACACACAAAACTATTGTGCAGAGTGTGAAAGATAATTTTCAGGTTTGCTTTCAGGACTGTAAAAGTCTCATAATTAGGCGTTACGAATTAAATAGATACATAAACAATAGAAACGTTTCTGCCCATTTTCCAATCTGAACTATTTCAGCCAGTTGTTGGATGTGCCTTTGCAAATGCCCTAGTGACAGTTCAGCCCCCTCCGCCCTTCCCCCACCCCTCTTCCCTGCCTTTGATTTTGCCAACCCCTTACAGCTGTTCCACATTAGTTATTCACGCGCATAACTAACTGGTCTTTTGAAACCATGAGTCATGTTCTCCCCAGACATAGCAGCAAGGTCTCATACCACTGGGTCAGTACTTCAGTAAGTATGAGTAAAGCTCTTCCTAAGGACTTCTCGGATTTGTACATGAACCCCAACATTATCTTAACATTGTTTTTAAGTTCCAGTTTAATTGTTCCTTTTTGTTCATTTCAGGCAATTGGATTGACGATTGCGTGTATTATGAATAACTGTGGGCAGTGTGCTTTAATCAAGAGCAAGCTTCTTAAAGGGACACTGTCAACCCCCTTAGGCCTTAAAGTGTCCCTAGTTTAAAATGCCATTTTATGATTGCTCATAAAGGTTGCTGATGTAGCTGGACGTTTGATTCTGAATCTATTTTTCTTTTTAAAAGTGAAAACCAGACTACCCACCTTACTGGTGTTACCACACCAAAATATATTTGTTTCCATTCCTTGATCAACTTTCAGTGCGTGTTTCCTGGACTTGGGAACACCCACACACAATATAGCCACTCATGATGCAGTGAGAGGAGAGCAGACTATTGTATCATGAGTGGCAACACTGTTTGGGGATATTCATAATGCTCATTAAGTATTTATTTTATATTTATTTAGTTTTTGTCGACCGGGTAAGTGCACTAGACAAATCCTGTCTGTTTTCAGGCATGACCCGGGGGAAGGGGATACTGATGAATGCCAACTGACCTTGAACCAGATTAAGCTGTTGGTGGTATTTTTTTAGTGAATGAGGGAAATTTGGCCAAGACACCGGGGACATTCCCCTACTCTTTTCGATAAGTGCCATGGGATTTTTAACATCCACCTGAACTACCACAAATCCAGGCAGATGGGACCTCTGTTTAACGTCTCATCTGAAAGATGGCACCTCAGAAGTGCAGCACTCCTCTCATGTTGCACTACAGTGTCAGTACTGGGATATTAACCCAAGTGCCAGATGTGGGAACTGAACCCATAGCCCTCTGATCTCCCGGCCTCAGAGGCGAGTGTGCTACCTACTGAGCCACTGACTCTGTATGCAATAAGAGTTGATCAAGGATTTGAAACAAAAAAGGTTGTTTATAGTACACAATTACTGTGCATTTCAGTTCTACTAAGAAAGGAAGCAGAGAAAGCATCAGCAAGATCAGTGAATTTTAGAGAAGCTACAGTCATAAAACGTGGGTTGTCATCTAGAAATATTATGTTGCAAAAATGGTTGACAGTGTCCCTTTAAAGATGTATTATCCTCACTACTTTAAGAGCCTGTAATTATTATTGGTTATATTAACAATGGACACATTATTTTAGTGACTAGCTAACTCCATTAAGATATATCATCCACATCAATTTTGCGAAGAGCCTGCACAATTAATGGGTAACTAACTGTGCCATGTTTTGGGATGTTACAAAGGCTCATCACTCATGAAAAATTAGTGATGTACTGTACATTCTGGAAACAAAAATAAAAACAGACTTCTAACAGTGTAGCCACTAATGCTTTGAGAGACTTTAAAGCGATTTTCTGAGTTCCAGCAAAACATTGTTACACTCAGTAGACTTCAGTTACATAAAATTCCCTCAAAATTTGAATTTCTGGACATTAGATGTTTTACTACTGAAAGCAGTTGCATGAAAATAGGCTTTAGACTTCATCTGTTCCTGTTGGTTTGGAGTTACATTTCCTTGCTTGTGACATGAGAATCATTTCTGGGGAAACAGGATGTCATCTTACAGCAGAGACCTAAGAATTCAAAGCATGAAAGCCATCAGGGACAGATGAAGTCTATGGGGTAAAGTACCCGTTTTCCTACAAATGCCTAAAGAATTAAATGTTACAAGATTGAATCCTGCTAATGCCAACTGCTGGTGTTTTGCAGAAATCAGGAATATCTCTTAAAAGTGGTAACCATACAACCACCAGCTTTAATTTTAGAATCTTTTACCAACATTTTTATGTTGTCTCCAAACAGTTGCATCACTTCCTGCTGGAAGAAAGGTCTGATATATCTCCTCCCAATACACTGCTTACAGTAGCTTCTTAAAATATGTCTAAGCAGCCTGTGCTCCAACTAAAATTGTCCTTATCTCCATCAGTTATATTAAACTTCCTCAGCCCCCAACCATGTACTCGCACTACCATATTTATTTCTTACATTAAAATGTGTGGTCCTTAAATCACCATACTTGTATTATTGCTCTGGATAAATATGTTTCACAGTGCCTGTTGCTTTTATTTCTCTGCTCACCCTAGAACTCATTATTGTAAACTTTACCGCAATCTCTCAATATTCACCCCCTTGGTGTAGAAGTCTATGAAACATATAGATACTGTACTACTGTTTATAATATGGCTCTGGACAATGCTGTGTGCCGATTGGCCAAGACAGATCACCTGACCATGGATTAATTTCCAAGTAATCCATGGTTGGCATCCGGAACGAGCATGGTGTCCTGGGGGTAGGGCTATCGGGACCGTGCTTGTGAGGTACTGGGTAGCTGCAGTCCAGAGAGCGCAGAAGTGCGATTGTTGCCGAACTGGGAGGGGACCATTACTCTCTTTCCATTCTCTCCCCCCCCCCAGGAAACAATAACATGACTGTGTCTCTGTCCACTTGCCTTAAGCAAAGCCCTCAGCGCTGCTGTCGTGCCTGTGTCTCTCTTTCTCTGTCTTCCCCTCATCCCTGGGAAACAATAACCTGACAATCGTGTGCTCCTGTCGCCGAATCGCGAGGGTACAACTGCTGCTGTGCATCTTTCACTGAACTGGGAAGAGACCACTACTCTCTTTCCATCCCCCCGGGAAAGAATACCATGACAAGTGGCACCTGCATGTTCTGTCCCACCATTAAACAAAGCATTCATGCCTGCTCCTTGCTGCCGGTTCCTTTATCTCTGTCACTGCAACAGCTATGGGCAGCAGTCACAGGAACCAGCCCTGGGAAACAGTACCATGACAATGGCACCTGCATGTCCTGTTTCATGTCATATTAACAAAGCACTCACCCTCGCTCCTTGCTGCTGGTTCCTTTCTTTTCTGTCACCTAGCAGCTACGGGCAGCAGTCACAGGAACCCATCAGAAAGCCATGTTATAAGTGAATTAACCCACTCCAGAGTATGGGTTAACTCAGAAATTAATCCACTCCTGGGTGTTGGGGAGCACTTGGCCACCCCCCCCCCCCCAAAGGTGTGCATTAATTCTCCAGTAACCCACGCTCTGTCTTGGGTTAATCCTTACTTAAAGCAGCAGTACTATAAAAAAATGTTTGCTTTTTTGACAGTTTATTCCCACTGCTCAGCTGATCATATACCTGATACTCTTTCCTGTTGGCATTGTACTATAGCTGAATAATTTGCTCAGTTATCCTCTGCTTTTGTTTACATTTCTGTTACCAAGCATGTTGCACTGGGATCCCCTCTGCTGCCAACTGCAGATGGGTATGCCTTGCAGGGACATCGGGAATGGTCAGCACAGGGTCCCACTGCTGTAGTCAATAGACGTGATGCAACCTGAAGGAAAAGCACAGCTCAAAATTAGTCAGCCAACATATTTATTGTGGTGCCACAACAATTCAGATAAATTGCAAATATCTCAAAAACTAAAGACAACTGAAAAAAAAAAAGTATTTACACATATGGAAACTGGAACTATGGCCCCATGCTTACAACCGAAAAGCAGAATTTTGATAGATCACTTCCTGATTTGGTAGTACTGCTGCTTTAATGTGACCTCTATCCTTTACCGGCATACCTAGTAGGTTGGTAGGAGGGGAGCCAAATCAGACCTTTTTCAAGTGGGAAGCGGTGGCTCTGCTTGGATGTAACAAGATAGAGTAGTATAAACTTGGTTGTTAGAAGCATCACTTTACCATGTAGTAAAGTCTTCAAATTTAAGAAGTACAGAAAATAATTCAAAGCAAAAATGAAAGATTCTAAACTGCAAGTTTTAGAAAAGCCGTTACAGAAAGTATTTTAAAAATAATTTTCCCTTTTCTGTATATTGGACTTTAAATACTCTTGTACAGGTTTTATAGTTTTTGTCACAAAGTACCTGTCCCCTATATTTTGGATTATTGCCTATTAAAATGGCCACAGTATCTGAATTTATGCATCATGGTTTTAAATAGAAACAGCCTATAAAACTGAACCAAACAGTCATCACACGAGACTTGCTAAAAAATTTGAAGTAGACGTGCCAGTGGTTCCTATATTAATTTCTCCTCCTGAGTTTATGCCTCATAAGATGTCCCTGGTGTTTCTTTCTGGTGATGGCCAGTAGAAATCTGCCAGTGTGTTCCTTTTTTAAAATAAACTTGTGTCTAAAGTTTGAAATTAGTGGTGTTTGGAAACTATTTACAGTACCAAAACTGGGGCCATGCAACTGCATGTACAGTAATTTTAGTTGGACTAGCTCACAAGAAAAGAACAATGGACCCATGCTTTTCTTCTTTACACTACAGTCCCATAAATTTATTTTATTGCAATCTAGTGAACATTCAAATTACAGATTTTTATCCGATGTACAGTACTTCAGTATGTTTTAATCACTTACATTGTGTCAAGCTGTATTGTGCACCACGCCAGCATTTTGTTGACCTGACTTATAGCCCGTTGTGTGCGTAGTAAGCAACATTATTCTTAGGGGCTCATTTCCTGAAGTGGAAGACTAATTCTTCAGCTAGAACTCCAGTTCTGAGTTTAATCAACACAGGTTAGGGACTTCAGTACTGCAACAAAATAAATGTAGGGAATAAAGCATTACCCTGATTTAAATGGTCTAATTGGGACTTTAGGTGAAAAGAAAAACCTGGATAAAAGAAGAGCTGGAAGTTGAAAAGGAAAGCAGTAAAAACCAAAAAAATAATGAAGTTAAAGGAGAAAAGAACAAAAAAAGCGCAATTCAGTTCTTTTAGATTTCTTTTCGGTAACTACATCACTATAGATTCTAATGTGGGTCCTAAAACCTAGTTGCCTTTATTGAATGCCATAGGTACATTCTTTTAGAACAAAAGGTTTACCTCTCCCTCCATAAAAAAACTTATGTGCTTTTTTTTTGTAGCTGTATGTATGTGTATTTAATTTTTTTTGTATTAATACATGCATTTTTATTCAACAGCAACAGCTTGCACAGCTACAGAAAGAAAAATCAGAAATTCTGAAGAATCTGGCGTTGTATTATTTCACATTTGTCGATGTAATGGAATTTAGGGTAAGTGGTGTGCAATGTGCCAGTTTTTGTTACCAGTACAATGTTGCTTGGCTTAAGTGATAAAAGTATAGTGACTGAGGATTATGTGGATCAGGGGTAATAAACACTGAGGCCATAGCCTGAGAAGTTTATTAATCCCTGGTCCACTTGTTAAGGTGCAAAGCTCCCCAACTGCTTTATTGTTACAGTTTTGAAAAACTGCTTAAATCAGTCTCTTTGTAGCATGACAGTGTACCTGTGAGAAACCTGGAAATGTCAAGTAGTTTCTTACAGATGTTCTGTAGTATTAGTCTTGGCCAGCTCACAGGAATTTGCATACAGTCCAATTATTGGGTCTACCATCTGGTAGTCACAAAATTATGGGACATTAGCTCTGTATTTTGATTTGTTGAGCAGAATCTTCTTCTGTATAACAAGCAATAAGGACCAATGTAGCAGTCCTTTATTAGTAGAATAAGGACTGGCTGGGATAGTTAGTGCCTGAAAAGAAGTTTTATGGATGAAGGACCAATACGGAGGTCTTAATTGCTTTCATAAACTTTCCAATGTTGTTTTTAAATAATGCTAAAAAGCATGATTTAAACTGAAAACCATTGTAGAGTTGTTCACGGACAGTATTTTCTTTGAACTAACAGCCCATTACCCATAGGATAACGATGGCCAGTGGAACACTCAGAATGCTACAGTTTGAGTTTAATAATCTTCTTCTGGGGTATCTTAGTCATCAGGTCTCACTGTACGAACTTCACCATCGGTGAAGCAGGATCAACATGGAAGATTTTCAGCAGTACAACTGGGGCTGTCCACACTGATGTTATATGACTATGTCACCAACCCTATAAAGGCATGAGCGGCCCCGCTTCCACCTCAGTTCTTTCCCGCTGTCGACTTACACGCACAGGTCTCCATGGAAGCTCCATGGAAGTTTCATACCTTTTTCAACCTACAGCTTTTTCTTTTCATTTACTGTACCTTACAATATTTTTTTTTTAAAAAGAGATTCCTTTATTTTGTTTATGTCGAGAGTTAATTCTTAGACTTCTCTCCTCCGTTGTTGCTGCTGCGGAAAGAAGACTGCATCCACAGACTAACACTCTCTGTGTTTGCAGTCTTGGGCCTGATCACGAAGTCTCTGACTGTGAACTCTGCAGATGTTTAATCAAGCAACTCTCAGGCGACACAAAAAAGCTCTCAGAAATTTTCTAATGGAGCAACAGGTAGTCAGTTCTGGGAAGGGGTCCTCGAAGTCCCAGCCTCTCAGTTGCTGGCAGGGTTGTTGAGCTCCCAGGCCTCTAAGGCCCAAGACAAGTCCACGGGGGGGATGTCACAAAAAGGACCGAGACTGGGACCACTGTCCCCGCTGCCGGCTTGTTCCCCGATTACCTTCTCTCCTTTGTCCGGAGGTTCTCACTTCTGCTGCTGCTGCTGCAGAAAGATGAACACTCTCTCTGTGTCTGCTGCCTTGGGCCTGATCACAGAGTTTTTGACTATGAGCTCTGCCAGAAGTTTAATGAAACAACCCTCAGGTGATGCAAAAAGGCTCTCAAAAATGTTCTAATAGAGCAACAGGTAGCCAGTTCCTTTGTCCTGGAGGTTCTTCCTCGGCTGCAACTGACTGATTCACAGGTCCGCTGTCCAGGTCACGGTGCCCACCAGACCCATACCGACACTGCCTCTGCCCAATTCCGAGGGCAGCCAACTGTCGACCTCTGGGCCCCTCCTTCATCTACGACAGGCTCATTGTTGACGGTTCTCCTGATGAGGCCTGATCCTAGTCCAGGCCCTCTGGTCACAGCTTCTTTGACTTCTCCTGGCCCCTCCAACGGGTTGTCACTACCTGCGCCATCGACCCCCTCCTCTGTCGAAGCAGTCTATGATTGTCGACCTCAACAAGATCTTGTCTAAATTATCTTTAGTGATTGTTCACCAACTTGGTCCCTTTAGGCCTTCGTCACTGGTGCCATTGATCACAGCTTTGTCATCGACTCTTCTTAGACAGCTGTGGGTGGTCCCCCGCAGGCCGTTGTAAGTCCCTCACACGTTGGACCTGGACCTTGAAGAGGTTGACATCGAGGAGGAGCATCTTCCTGATACCATTCTTCCTGATGAGGAAGAAGAGGAGGAGGAGGAAGACCACCTTTCTTCTGACAGGTCTGCTGCTTATTCTATCAGCTAGGACTCAGTCAAGCATACTTCTAGGTCTCCTCCAGAGGACCCCACCTTCTTCAATATTATGAAGCAGCTGTCTTCAGCTATGGGGTTCCACACTGAGGAAGAGGATGTCACCAGGAAGGATTTAGTAGACTTTCTGGAGATCCCAGAGTCTCCTTCCAAGATCATTCCTCCTGTTTTGCCTGTTCTGAGGTAATGCCACTACAGCAGCCTGGCACAGGCCTGACATGGTGCCAGCCATGCCCCTTAGGGCAGATAAACGTTATCATGCCCATAGGGTTTTCCTCATTATGCTGCCCAGCCTGAAACTGATTCATTGGTTATTAAGGCAGCTCTTGACAGGTCTAAGGTACCTAAGCACCTTAGCTCCCTCCCCCTGATGAGGAATCGCGCAGGACTGACCTTTGGGGTAAGAGGGTTTAGGCCGCCTCCACCCTAGGGCTGAGAATTGCCAGTTACTTGTCCCATATGGTAAAGTACTAAAATACTAACTGAAAGGACAAAGCTGTTGCCCAATCCCTACCAGAATGTACACAGAAGCAGAAGATTCTCAAATTCTCGCAGGCCTCTGAGGACATCAGCAAGCACGTCCTCTGGGCCCTCCGCGATATTTTGGACACTATTGCCAAGGTTGCTGCCATCGGCCTTTGCCTACGTAAGCACTCCCGGCTGAGGGTCTCTGGATTTGCTGCTGGTGTTCAGCAGAAGGTGCTTAATGCCTCCTTTAATGGCTCTAAGCTTTTTGATCCAGATGTCCAGGACATCATTGGTGACCTACAGGCATCTGGCGGGGCTCCGACATTTGTTCATTCGCTCTACCATGCACAGCCTAAGAGCAGGCAGCACCCACCTTTTCGAAAGGCACCCAGTAGACCAGGAGCAGCCTTTCGGCCTCAAGGCAAATGCAGAGCCTCTGCCGCCTTGCCCGCTTCCTGCACTATTGGAGCTGCAGCCAAGTATCCCAGAAGTGAAAGATCAGCCCCAGCAGCTGGATCCGCCTCCACTTGACTCCTTGCCAAACCCCCCTCTTCTGGTCCCTGACCAAGAGGTGGTGGTTGGTTCTCCCTCCATCTCAGTCAATGGAGAACCATTAGAGTGGATTCCTGAATTCTGCAAATCATAGAAAGGGGTCACACTCTGGAGCTCACAGAGCAACCCCTAGACACTCCCACTCTGTCCTCCAGCTATCCCCGGGCCATCTAGATGTTCTACTGGAGGAGGTACAGTCCCTTCTGCACAAACAGGTCATAGAGCTAGTGCCCAGGTGCCAGAGGAACATGGGGTTTTATTCTAGGTTTTTCTTGGTCCCAAAAGACCAGTGATCTGAGGCCCATCTTAGACTTAAAGGACCTCAGTCTGTATGTCCAGTACAAAAGGTTTTGTATGGTAACTTTACCAGATCTGATGCCCCTTCTCAAACAGGGTGACTGACTGTGTTCTCTGGACATGCAGGATTCATACCTGCACATCTGTTTTTTCCTCCACACAGGAGGTTTCTACAGTTCCTTTTTCAGGGCAAGCATTACCAGTTCAAGGTGCTGCCCTTTGGCTTGTCCTCTGCGCTGCGGGTCTTTACTAAGTGCGTAGCAGCAGTGGCTGTGACCCTCAGAAGGGAGGAAGGGAATATACATTTTCCCATACCTGCATGATTGGCTCCTAAAGGCCCCATACAGAGAATTGCTTCTGAGAACCTTAGAGAGAACTCTCCAGTTATTTGTTTCCCTGGGCATTACCGTCAATCTGCCCAATTTGGTCATGGTGGTGTCCCAAAGAGTGCAATACATGGGGATGGTTCTAGATTCAGCGCAGCAGAAGTCCTTTCTACCTCAGGCCAGGGTGGAATGCCTTATTGCTCAGGTTCAGGAGGTGGCCCAGAGCCGTTATATCCCTGCCAGGGTGTGCCTGAGACTGTTGGGTCTGATGGTGGTGGCCATACCCACCGTTCCATTGGCCAGGTTCTATATGCGCACTCTCCAGTGGACTCTCAGAGTTCAGTGGGGCCAGCGTACGGATGATCTAGATCAGTTAGTGTTGGTCTATTCCCCAGTCCGCAAAGTACTCCAGTGGTGGATGGATCCCCTGAGTCTTCTGCAGGGAGTTCCATTCCAGATTTCATTCCCACATCAAATCCTCACCACGGATGTCTCTGATTTGGGCTGGGGGTCTCACCTGCATCATTTTCCAACTCCAGGTTCTTGGTCCCAGATTGAAGCCTCCCTGCATATCAATGTCCGGGAGATATGGCCGGTTCTGTATGCAATGCAGACCTTTCAGAGCCACCTTCTCCCGGGCCAGTTGCTGATTCAATCAGACAACCTCAGTGTAGTGTACTACATCAATAAGCAGGGGGGAACGCATTCCTAGCCATTGTGCAGGGAGGCCATGAGAGTATGGTATTGGGCATTGGACCACAGCCAGACTCTTTCGGTGTCCCAGGTCCCAGGAGTGTTAAACACCCTGGCGGACTGCCTTAGCCGGACTTAGTTCAGCATGCATGAGTGGGAACTTCTCTAGTCTGTCGCAGAAAAGCTGTTCAGCAGATAGGGTCGTCCAGAGTTGGACCATTTTGCGTCCCTACTTAAAACAAAACTGCCCAATTTCTGCTCGCTAGATCCAGGGCCTGGAGTTTTCTGGTGAGACGAGTTGTCCTGCTCCTGGAGTGCGAAATTTCTTTATGTCCCCGCTTCCTCTGATCCATAGGGTGCTAATCAAGCTACAGATGGAGGGGGCTGCCATGATCCTTGTAGCCCCATTCTGGCCCTGCCAGATGTTATCGACGTCTACAGTAGCTGGCGGAGGAACCTCCAGTTCCTCTCCTCCTCTGCACTAATCTGCTGATTGAGGATCAGGGGACCCTGGTCCATCACAGTCTCTGGTCCCTCCATCTACACGCTTGGCTCCTGAGTACCTAGCCATCACCAGATCTGGGGTTTCCAACAGAGTGGTGGGCATCCTAGTGGCTGTCCGAAAGCCTTCCACCTGAGCCCCTTATGCCATGAAATGGAAGCTGTTTGACATATGGGCTGCCAAGCATAATCTGGACCCTTTCATCTGTCTGGTGAACCAGATACTAGACTGCCTGATCTCTCTTTCTGACTCAGGTCTCCAGTACTCCTCCCTCAAGGTGCACCTTTCAGCTGTGTCGGCCTTTCGTGAACCTGTGTGTGACAGTACCATAGCTCAGCTGGATGTCTCCCATACCTTTCTGAGGGACATCTTGCATCTGAAACCTTCAATCCGTTCCCAAGTCCTGGCTTGGGATTTGAATTTTGTTTTGGAGAAATTGACCCTGTCTCCTTTTGAGCCAGCTGCAATTTGCAAGCTGTGCTTTCTTTCCTGGAAAGTGATATTTTTAGTTGCTATTACTTCTGCTCGAACAATTTCAGAGCTTCAGGCCCTCTGGTGCAAGGAGCCTTATTTGATTTTCCACAATGGCTTTGTGCACAAATCCTAAGTTTTTTCCTATCCTCCTGTCTGTGTTCACACTGAACCAATCTCTCCTCCTTCCTGTTTATTTTTCTGAGTGTGCCAATCAAGGGGAAGCACTGCTCCATACATTAGATATGCGCAGAACTTTGAAATATTACCTTCTCCGAACCAAGGAATGTAGAAAGTTGAAACAGTTTATTTCGCCCCAGGTAGAGAGGGTGTCGAGGTTTCCAAACAGTGTTTGTCCAAATGGTTGGCTGACTGCATTGTGTTCTGCTACAAGTATGGCAAAGGATTGCCTGGAGCTGTCAAAGCTCATTCCACAAGAAGCATGGCTACCTCTGTGGCTTGTTTCCGAGGGTTCTCAGCCGTGGACATTTGTGCGACTACCACGTGGCGTACCGTTCATACTTTTACCAAGCATTATAGTCTGGACATTGCCTCTAGGGCCCATGCAGGATTCGGCAGGGCTGTGTTGCAGAGCCTCCTGTCTTAAGCTTAAGGTTGGCCTTCCTCCCAGACTGTTTTGTTGCATCTGTGACTGCTTGGGACTTGATCCTGTGGTGAGACCTGATGACTGAGATACCCCTGAAGAAGACAGAACAGTTAGGTAAGAACTTACCATAACAGTAGGTCTTCGAGGGGATCTCAGTCATCAGGTCTGTTTCCCTCCTGTCATCTCCCTTTTGGGGTCTCTGGTCTGGAACTGGCTATCTGGTGTCTCCAGCCTTTCTTTTTGGCCTGGTCACCTCTCTCTCTCTCTCTCTCTCTTCTCTCTCTCCTCAGTCCCCCTTGGCTAGAGCTGTGCTCCCTTTTTCTCTGGGGGAAAGAACTAAGGAGGGAATGGGGCCGCTCACACCTTTACAGGGTTGGTGATGTCATCACATGATGTTGGCATGGGCGGTCCCCTGTTTACTGCTGAAAATCTTCTGTGTAGATCCTGCTTTACCAATGGTGAAGTTCCTATGGTGTGACCTGATGACTGAGATCCTCTCGAAAATCTACTGTTACAGTAATTTTTTTACATAACTGTTCTTTCCGTAAGGTTTGTGTGTTTTGGGGCAAACCATTTATTCTTTTGTTAAGTAGAAGTGATGTATGTTCACATAAGTAAATGATACAGAGAAAAGCATATTGGCTCCATATTCAAATGCTTAGCACAGTGCTACAGGATTAGCGCCATCCTAGGTGGCTATAGTGCTCATGTGAATGAGGGAAGTGTCTTGCGTGCAGGGTGCAGTGGTATAGTGAAATGATTTTAGAAGTGCTAAAAAGCTGGTGTGGGAATGTTCTTTAATGCCTTCAAAGCGCTGCTTTCAACAACATGTACAATGGTGTGCAACCCCCCAGAACTGGTTCAATGCTTCGTAAACAATAAAACAAAACATTCCCCATGCACACCCAGTTTCCATTTGCTATTTAAGCAATAAAGCATGTCAGGGTGTGTTACTGTGGGATAACAGCGTGCTTCGGGAAGTGAAGAGCGAGGCAAAACCGAGGGCTTTAGGCACCCAGGAAGAGCCGTTAACCTCAATTATGCACACCCTGGAATGCCTTATTGCGATTATAAAATGGTTTCCCTGATTTTTTTTTTTTTTTTTTTATTTTAGGACCAAGTAATGAGGTTCAGAAAGTTGTGCATTTCTTACCTATGCTGTTGTGCTGGAATAGTAGCACAGTCATGTGACTGGATTCCACCAATCATAGCACAGTATTTCTCTTACCCACCTTATAATGAGTAATATACCCTGGTGGGCTGCCCAGTGGTGCCCTGCAGACAGCCAGGTTCATCAGGATACTCAAGATGCCACATGAAGAGGCAGGCCAGATTGCAGCAGTGTGCTGCAGTTGGGGAGGGCTGGCATTGAGCTCTGGTGCCACAGTGACTCCTGCTGTCAGACAAGGGAGCTTACTGTCTCTGCAGGACATTATGCATGCAGCCGAGGCCAGTTGATGGGCTATACTCATGCCAGGGGAGGAGGGAGGGACTAAGGGAGAAAAGTGGGGGAAAACAAACACATGCCAGTTAACATGACAGTCTGGGCCCCCTAAGTTTCCCCTGGTTCCTGGTGCTCACCAATGCTGTAGTCTAGTCAACACAGTGGACTTCCTTAGGGGTTGTGGACGGCCCTCCCCCTTAAGCCCTTGCCATGGAGGGGAGGCCTGTATGAGATGTTTGTGGCGGCAGGACCTGGGGAGGGCGAGGGTCAGTAGGCCAGAATAGGGTGTATCCCTGACAGACATGGCCAGGGAGAGGAAGGTCTGTGGGAGGAGAATCAGAAGTCCAAAACAGTGCAGCACACACACAGACAGGAAACTCAGTAAAAGTTCAAGTTAAATGTCAATTTATTTCTACCAGCGTGTTGAAAAACCCAAAGTATGGCTTTGCCTCTGTGCTTTGGCTATCCAGGCCTTCTTTGGGAAGGAAAAAAGGCAATATACCCTGGTGCTAGTGGCACTTCCTCCATCACCCACTACCCTGTTGTTAAACAATCCCTTCCAGGTAGTCTAGTGGCCCACTCCCCTTCCGGTGCCATCCTTTGCTGCCCACTGCTTACCTCCGAACCTGGGACGACTGTTGGTACTCACCCACTGCTCACCTCCGTTACCGGCTGCTGTCTCATTGACACAAGTCAGCAACTTGCACTATGTAAGTAACCATTTACTGTACTTAAATGACTGCAGTACAGATACATTTACTTCTGTAATGCAAGCGACTAACTTGCTTGAATAAGACTGTCTGTCAGTGGTGGTGATCAGAAGATGAATACTGTCCGTCGTCTTGAGGTGGAGGGGGATGGGAAACAGAGGATGGCACAGAGAGTGGGGTGGGCCATTAGACTTCCAGGGATTATTTAACAGGAATCAGATATAGGTACCATTAGCCATCAGGACTTCTAGGCCCAGTGGGCTTACGGGTTGACAAAATTCAACAGACAATTAAAGAGTATTTGATATGTGTGTGTGTGTGTGTGTGTGTGTGTGTGTGTGTGTGTGTGTGTGGGGTTACCACAAGTACCAGGATTAAACTGCACACTCACTATGACTGACACTTTGTTTGGGGGCAGAAGGTGGCAACGGAATGCCTCTCTACACAATGCCTTTACACATGAAGGCAAACCAAGGAGTTGCCTGCACGAGGTGCTAATACAGCTATGAATTGAATGTTTTGGTTCAGTAATAAAATAAAGTTTTAACTCACAGTACCTGGCTTGTAGCTTCCATATGAACTGAGCTGCCAGAGAGCCCCACCCCTAAAATGTTTTTTTATTGCCGCAAAGCAGGGAACAGGGCTGCAGGCGCTTAGTATACATATCACTAGGATCGGGGGGGGGGGCTGTCTAAAGATAAATGAATCAACTTTGGTGGCAGTTCTACATGTATGTGACTAATACCATCCCTCACCAGGTGCAACTGTAGGACAGGGTCACACACACTTCTGGACTGGATTCTTTGGCTTCTCAGAAGGAACTAGAAGGGAAAGGATCAGATATGTTACAGTACAGTAGCTTCTTGTTGTTTTTACATTGTTTCTTGTGGATTTTACTTGGTAGAAGGTTATTTCTTTTCTTTCTTGCTACTTCTAAGGGGCTAGCAGGGTATTGTTTTTGGGGCTGTTGGAATTTTGAAAACTGTTTTGGTGGCTATAAGTGGGCTCATTTGTTTGATGTTTCACTGTGTAGCAGGCTGCATTTGAAAAGGCCTGTTTCTTCTGATTTAAAACCTATGTGGTGTGATTTAACTGGGGCTGTTTCTTTCAATCAGAGACCTGTATCTTCTAATTTCAAGCCTATTTTGATGTGTTGTTGGTGAAGCTGTTTAAAATGGAGACCTGTTTCTTTTGGTAGCAAACCTATTTCGGAGGCTTTAAGTAGAATTGTGATTCATTTTTGCTGGCTTCACTAGCTGCAAAGGTTAGTGCATAGTTGGGGAAGGGTGCTAATGGTCTGACCAGGGACCTCAGCTACCTGATTGTTTCTGGAAGACTTGGGACTTGGTTACTCACTAAATGAGTACTTCTGCTCAGTATTTACTAAGAGAAGAGGAGGGTGACACCCAAGGAGGGGAGAAATGGCAGAAACGGGTGGGGGGTGACAGATGGGGAAATCATGGAGGGCAGAGTTCGGGAGGGTTTGAAGGCACTGAGGGTGGATAAGGCGCCAGGCTCAGATGGCATCCACCCCAGGGTACTGAAGGAGCTGGACAAACAAATTCCTTAAGCCTCTTCCCAAAATAATCCACTCAACGGTGTTAAAGGAGGGGAATCTTGGGTTACTAAAAGCACATTTAAGACACCTGGACTGGACACCAATTGACTTCTCCACCGATGTTAACCAAGCTCTTGACCTTTTCATCAGCCACTTTACTGCGTCCTACAGTATCTTTGCACCACTCAAAAAGTTGAAGGTCAGGGGAAGAACTAGCCCTTAGATACCCCCGAACTAATCACTTTACTCAAACAAAGGTACCATCTCTGGCACTGCCCATAAAACATCCACACCAGGGAATATTCATAAATATAAAACCACCAGAAATGAGTGCACACATGCAATTTGGAGCGCCAAAAGCAAATATTTCAAGGTGGCTCTCTCCAACTCCTGGGGTGATGGAAAAACATTCTGGAGTAACTTGAAAGACCTTACAGGAAAGGATCCAAAGACACCTCCCACCATGCCTAATATAAAGGGTACACTAACTCTTGACCTGTATGCAATCACCAATACCTTCAACAATGCGTTCTCCAACTTGGACAGTGTCCTCCCACCCGACTTCTTCGATGTTCTCTCTGCTAGTAACCCTCTTGACACTGTTCCACTTATACACTTGGCCCCTCAATTCTGCTTCAAGGAGATGCTAGTGCACTTAGCCAGAACCTATATTCGGAAGGCCATCTGGAACACAGGCTACAGTGGAGACTCCCCCGACCTGAAGTTGTTAGCGCTGGTCCTAGAAGATATCCTTGTATCCCTGATAAAGATCTTCAACCTATCACTAAGGATGTCCCAGTTCCCATCTTGCTGGAAACAGGCGACCATCACACGGATTCACAAAAGCGGAGATAAATCGCTACACACCAACTACAGGACCACTACTCTTTAGCGTCTTCCTGAATGACCTCCACAGTGTCTGTCATCAGAAATTACTACTCTACGCCGATGACACAGTCATGTTCACCAGCCATCAAGACGCAGAGCTCCTTGAGAAACAAATACAGCATGAATTCAGGCACATTGAAGAATGGTTCAAGACACACAAACTGGTCCTGAACTATAACAAAACCAAGGTGATGACTTTCTACAATGCTAGGAGCAAGTACAAATCTCTGACCCTCACCATCAAAAAATCAAATGGGGACCATACTTTAACACATTCCTGAATTTAAATACCTGGGCATTACATTGGACAGTTCCCTCTCCTACCATAGGCACATTGATTATATTGCAAAAGCCACCAATATCCGTATAGGTCTACTATACAGGCACAAACACTGCATGACTTCTGACACACTCTGACTGGCTATCTACAGCTCTGTCACCTCCATCATTAATTATGGGCTAGCAATCTATGGCACTGCCTCTGCCCTTCACAGAATTGCGGTTGCACTCAATAAAGTATGCAGGCTACTAACGGGGGCTGACCGACGTACACACATGTGACCTTTACGTGCAGACCAGATAGCTTCCTTTCCTCAGCAGGATCTGGTATCAAAGCTGCCTCTTAGCCAAAAAATCCTCCTCGGGATCATGCCCCCTGGTGTCGAAAAGCTCCTCATTGACCACCACAGCACCCCACTTACTAGAAGTTCACAACAACAAACCTTCCTGGTCCCCGGATGCCGGACTACAATGGGCCAGAGGGCTTTTGCCCACAGAGCTCTACAGTGGTACAATACTCTCAGCAAAGAAACACTTACAGCTGCTGCTCTTGGCACTTTCAAGGACCACTCCGTCCTACACCTTTTCAACTAGCCATTGTGACTTCTTAGCTAACCTGGGATTTTATGCCTGCACTTTACTTCAGTCAGAACAGCTACCCCCCTTTGCCATGCCCTCCTTCTCCTGTCTCCCTGCTTACCTCCTTCCCCCCCACCACACCCACCTCCCTCCCTCTGGCACTTACTGACAATTACCCCTTATATGCCATAATAGTTGTACAGAGACATAGAAATAAAAATGTCATATTAAAACATAATGACATACAGTTTAGTACAAACGAATGCCATTACAATCCCCACATTCCTTAAAAAGAATTGTTAGAAGTTGGATACAAATATGGTGGAGTACCTCACTGTGGCAGTCCTGGAACCAGCACGTGACCACCTGGCATAAGTATGCAGTCTTGTAGATGGGGATCCACATCGTCGAGTGGTCCTGCTAGTGAAGAACAGGAAGAAAATATATGGAAATCAGGGCAAAAACCCTGTAGGAGAGAGAGAAACACATAACAATTATTAAACAAATATAAACAGGGTTATTCCAATATTCCTAAATCTAATCCGTTAGAACGAAATGTACTCTGTAATCTACAAAATCCAAATTACTGAGTAACTATTATCTATAGTATATGTGCTCATACAACTTCACTGACGTTCCCATAGCAGATTTCACAAGATAAAGGGGACCCTTAACAACAAAAATGGTTTCAGATCATCTGGTTTTAGGGCTTTACGGAAGAAAATCTACTTGCTTCCTTTCTGCAGCTATGTATTTGTTCTATCCCCACCATTTCGGTTTGGTCCGCCCATTCAATAACAGCGAATGGATGCTGTCTGTTTTCCCATTATGCATCCTTTGAAAGTGTTCTCCTAGTGGGGAGTCAATCATGTTAGTAATGTCCCGTAAGTGTTCCTGCATTCTAATTTTGAGTTGGCAGATAGTCCTGCAGACACAGATTGTATTACAGTGGCACTTGATAACATGCACTACAAAATAAGTAATGCATTGAGTTAATTCTCTGATTGTTGCAGTGAATCCTGTTTCTGGATGAACAAAAGTATTACCCTGTGTGGCAGTTGAATGCACCTACCACACACATGTGACAAAATGGCTGTGGATCAGCTTGTCTTAAAATGCTGGAGCTTTGCCTGAAGGTTATTGGTATGTTGTCAGTGACTGTAGTCAGTGCAGGGTCACTTTGGTGTGTTTACTAATGTTTCTAAATAATGGTTCCAGTTTGTCCAGCTATCTGGTTATGTTCAGTGCTGAACATTGTTTTTGGTCACTTAAGTGGTCTTTCTTTTTGGCTATCAATACCTCCTTTCTATCATGCTCTCTTGCTTTGATATATGCATTCTCCAGCAAATCCTCAGAGTAACCTCTTCCCAAAAATCTGCACTTTAAAGTCCTCTAACTCTGTACAGTTCCTGCAAGGTCACAGGAATTGGCTGTAGGTATTGAATGTTTGAGCTGATGGTGATGTGCACTGTCAACTCTCAGTAGTGATTTGGTGGCTATTCTTTTTCTATACCCCACAGTACACACTTCATTGGATGTATCCTTATGCAGAGTAAACTCTAAATATTAAGTTTCTTCCTGTTGGTAAATCGCACATTAATTGCTTTGTCAGTCACTTATCAAATTTCTGTGTCTCAGCTGGGGAGCCACGCCATACACAAACATCACCATCGGTGTACTTGTGCTGTTAGTGTTCATGTATGGGCTACCCACTAAATTAAATACAATGTCCTTCTCCTCCCACAATCCCAAAACATGACTGGCAAATTAGGGCACCATACCTGCCCCCCACTGCTGTACTGCTTAGTTGTAGGTAGAAAGCACTGTCAAAATGAAATTGTGCTTCAGAATAACTTGTGTGCTCTGCAGGATAATCGGTATAGGGATTGTCTCAGAGTTTCTTCTTTGGGTGAGAAAGCTCGCTTACTCATTAACCCCATCAGTACGTCTGGTGGAAGTGTAAAGAGCTTGTGTCGATATTCGGTCATAATATATCTATTCTCTCAGACAAAATTGTCAAAATCGAATAGCACATTCACAGTGTGTCTAAGGTACGATCCCAAACCCAACACTTCTATCTGTAGGGGGGAAAAAGCTGATAAATCTCTAAATGTTTTCAGTGAGGGATCCTACCCCAGAGACAGAGGGATTCTGTAGGGGATCCATGAAGTGTCTGTGGAATTTTGGGGAGACAGTAAAGCTAGGGACTGTGGGATGATCAACCCAGAGACATTTATATTCATTCTCAGAAATAAATGTCAGTGGCTTGGCAAACTCTAGCAACAGTGCACTATGATGTCAGCAGTAAAAATATGGTCAAAGTCCTCACAGACTCCACCTCCTAATAAAGGCTTAGCTGCAGCTTTTTTTTTTAATTTAATTCTTTGGTAACTGGGTAAGGCCCACTGGGCACAAGTGCCTATTTCAGGGATGACCTGGGAGCGTTGGGGAGGTTATGACTTGCTCAGTCTTGCACAGTTTGCAAGTGGAAGTTGTGGGAATCAAACTCTGGTCTGCTGGATGTACCAGCCTCATTCACAGCCCATTTCTCTAACCTCTAGGCTACACTGGAACTAAGGTGCCAGGGTTAGTGATATGCCCTTTCAGTGTGACTGCTTATATAACATGTAAATGAAATACCTTATTACACTGAGTGTTTTGTTTGGCTTTAACTGCACTGTTCTCTGCAGTCACACCTGTTCTCCATGAGCTGCACTGGCTGCCAGTGAGGTGAAGGCTTGCCTTCAAAGTCGGTTTGCTGACCTATAATGCCTTGCATGGGGGGGGCAGGAGGGGGGGTGGACCAGGTTACCTGCAAGACCTTCCGATTCTTCATCGCCCGTCTTGGGCTGTTGACCCCTCCGAGGGTGGCCTCCTGGTGGTTCACAGGGCTAGGTTGCAGCAGTCTGGGCACAGGGTGTTCTCAGTTGCTGCGCCAGCCTTGTGGAGCTCTTTTACTTTGACATCTTCGGGAGGCACCCTCAGCGGAGGCCTTTAAAAGGGGCCTAAAAATGCTGCTTTTTGAGCAGGCATTTCGTTTGAATTGATTACTGACTACTACCCTGTTTATATTAATTATGGATTAATTTATTTCATCTATTAACTTGTTTTACTGAAACATTGTTAAATACTGAATGTGGGATAGGTGAACTGTTCTAATGTTAGTCTCTGCTTTAAATTTTGTTTTAAATATGTACGTTGTTATTTTGTTAAGGGCCCTGAGCCTCCGGGGAGGAAGGCTATATAAATAAAGTTCCTATCCTATCTCTGTTGTGTGCTGTGCACTACAGCTGCTCATTGGCAGCCTGTAACTGAGACTGTGAGCCGTTTTGCACTTTGAATAAACACCACTTAGTATTAGCATGATCAGTTGACAAAAACTATTTTTAAGTGCAGTATTTTATTTGTTCTGTGTCTTAGATGCTCATTAGCATGCTGGCATTTGAATATGGCAGCCAAGAACAATGGCGCTAATCCATTTGGGATGCGCTAGCCCCATTTGCTCCTCTGTTTCTGTTGCCAGCAGGGGGCTGTGGTGCACATTGCCTTTGCAGCCACAGCCCTTTATTCAAACATGCAGTGCAGGCTGGACAGGGATACTCTGCATGTTCAGTACGCACATAGCTCCAGAATGGCACGGCACTAATTAGCAGGCTGTGCTGTTCTTTGTGCTGTGCTGTCAGCTGCGTTTAGATATGGGGGCCATACAGTAGTGTGCAAAAATGCACATCTGTAGTACCACTGTACATAACAGACGTCTTATTTTTAGGTATTGCTTGTACTTACTGTGTCTGTTTTAGAGGTATAGAATGTGATTTCTGCAGCACACAGAATACATCCTCCTGGTAGCAGCTGTGGCATGGGATCTCTTTATGTGAGTGGTGTTGAGATGCTTGTGAAACTTTTTTCCCCTTACAGAACTAAAGTCTGACAGAATTTTTTTTGTTAGTGAAACTTCTGACAGACAAAATGGCGTGCTAAGTAATTCTGATTAATATAATAATATTCAGACAGATGGTATGAATTAAGACAACCCTGCTCATTACTACTCAAGAGTGTGTTGTAGCTGTAGCATTCATTTCTAAGTAAATGCCACTAAATACTGTAATTAAAAGAACTCCATAAAATAAGCTAAGCTTGTGTACGAAACCTTTCCACATTGTGGACCATGATCATTTGTCTCAGCTCTGGAACCAAAACATATTACACGTACAATATATTGTATATATTGCCATAGATACTACCTGTATTTTCATTTTCCTCCTTTCTTAGGACCATGTTTGTGAGTTGCTGAATACTATTGATGTCTGTCAAGTCTTTTTCGATATTGTAAGTTTTATTTTCCTTCAGACTTGGATCTGATTTCTATTTTGATTTATTTTTGGTTCAGATACGTTCTTAGTATAAATGACAACATTGTCTAATTTATCACAATTCTAGACAGTCAACTTTGACTTAACCAAAAACTACCTGGATCTGATTATCACCTACACAACATTAATGATACTGATGTCACGAATTGAAGAGAGAAAGGCTATCATAGGACTGTACAATTACGCTCATGAAATGTCACATGGAACTAGGTAAAATATAGTTCCCATGGAATTGGGTCTTTTAAAGGGTTTTTGAATATTTTTTTGCAAGGAAGATAGCATTACATAACCATAGAAATTGTATTTTTCAGTGACCGAGAATTTCCTCGACTGGGACAGTTGATAGTTGACTATGAGAATCCTTTGAAGAAGATGATGGAAGAATTTGTGCCCCATAGCAAGGTATTTGATTTTATTCAGAAAAAAATGATTTCTCACTCGTGGTACCTCGTACTGTATTCAGAAATCAGTAATTTATTATACTCGTTAGAAGTGTGTTGGCTGCAGACCTTCGCTGACATTTTCAGTGCTGAAAATAATCAAGCAATCAATTTATTGTACCAATGCCATCACCAAAATAATATAAATTTAACACATTTTTTAACAGTAGCATTAATAGAAATTATAATATTTTCTACATGTATAATGACTGTAAGTAAATACATTAAAATACAGTACATAGTATAGTAAAGTATAAAATGTATGGGGAGCTCTGTAACAAGTATTTTTACAGATTGTAGATTTGTGATTATCTCATAATTGAGTGATTTATCAAGACATCCAACACAGAGGATATATTAATCAAAACAAAACCAAAAAAAAATTACACTGCTCTCCTTTTCTTTTACTATAACAACTTTATTTTTCAAAGTAAAAAAAAGAAAATGGGTGTGTCAAAAATGTAATTTACAGGCAATAATTGATAAGAGATTTGGTAGGGTTGCATATAGTGTTTTGGGTAGAGTTGGGATGCAGTTTATCCGTCTGTGTGTACCTCCAAAGTAGGGAGAGGGATATGGGCAGTCACTGGAGCTCAGGGCCAGGTATGCCCATCGTCCTGCTGTTCTGGGTAGTTTTTTTTTCTTGTTTTTGTTGTTTGTGTTGTCTGGTCCCTTCCCATACAGCATCCAGTGCTCAAGGAGCGTCCGATGCATACAATACTGCGTGCCGACACTCAGCCATCCGGGACCCCCCTCCCCCTCATCCTTCACACACAAGAGGCAGTGTAACAGCAGGGACCATAACAATAGCTCAGTTCTTCAAGCCCCAGGAAATCTTACTGTATTCTGACAAATGCAGTATGGTCTCGCCATAGGACTGCCTCGGAGCCGAACTGGTTACTAGAACCTTTGCAAATAGTGGAATACTAGGCTCGAGCTCAGTTTTCAAACCACTGTCCCTGGTTGCACTCCTGCAGCTGTCAGATTCTTTACTCTGCTTGGCTCAGTAAGACGTCTCCAGAGAGCTCTCCTTCACTTACTTGAAGAAGTTTATTTTTCTCAGTTTTGTTGAAGTCCATTTATTTCTATTTTTAGAGCATTGTCCTTGGTTCACAGGTAGACATAGTCTAGATTAGTGTTTATTGGGTAAGTTTTTTGGTTCCTTATTGGTTCTTCTCAACCGTGAAGGAACCAGTTTTTCCTTTACGTCCTGAGGTAAATCTCAGTATTTTGACTTATAAGGTAAGTTGGACCATATCTAGTTAAATTTACCAGGGTAAATCTCGGTAGTTCAGTTTTACCCAACCAAAAAAAGAAAGGATTTAAACTGGTGTTTTGGGGCTAAATGGCACAAGCCAAGAAAAGAACGGGCCCTACAGTTTTCCAACATTGTACAGAGTGTGGGGAATTGTTCACTAAAGCAGAGGCTCATCTGATTTGTGTTTTTTGCTTGGGGTTTGACCACCTGAAAGAGGACTGTGATATTTGTAAGAACTTCCTCAGTCGACGCTTGAGAAGCGACTTAAACGACTGCAGGAGAAGATGGCTGAGAAAGCCACTGACCCGGCTACAGATAAATCGACTACCAGCTGTAAAGAACTGGACGAACAGCCCTCTGATGAGGGTGACGGTTCCTCAGGGGAAAAAATGTCCTGCGGATACTGCCGCTGAACCGGCAACCACAGGGAAAAGGAATAAAAGGGAAAAACATACAGTGCCTGAACCACAACCAAAAAAGACACTGGTTCCAACTGCTGAAGAGATAGCAAATGCTATAAGAATTATTCAGTCACTTCAACCGAGTACCCCGGTTCCGGTTGAGAAACGGTTGCAGTCACAAACATCCGGTTCTTTCTCTGCTCCCAGTTCATTGGAACAAGGGGCAGAACCTTTTGGAGAGGATGAGGGTGAGGATAAGGACTGTGGAGAGCCAATTGAACCAGATGTCTCTCCTGATCCCCACTGTCCTGATTATCCTGATAAGGGATCTGAGGACTATACATCCTACTTTGCTTTCATGAAGCAAGTGGCCCAAACCCTGGACCTCCATACTCAGGATTCCATTGATGAGGAGGAAGAACAGGACTATTTGGAAATGATGGACGTTCCAATCTCCAAAAGACTACTACTGCCCATCCATAAGTCCTTGAAGAAACAGGTGAATAAGGTATTGCTGACACTCACTTCTGTGCCACCTGTGGATAGAAAGCTGGACAAGAAATACTGGGTGGCTAAAGGTAGAGCAGAATTTCTCTTTGGGCACTCAGGCCATGAAGGGGTGGTGCAGGCTGCAGCTTATGATAAAACTGGCATACTTTTGGCATCACACCCACCGGACAAGGATTCCAGAAAACTAGATTCCATAGCTAAAAAAGTTTATTTGGGATCCTCTCTGATTATCAGGCAAGCATTCTATATATAGCCTATGTCGCAAGATATCAGAGGACACTATGGAATACTATTATGGAGATAACAAAATCTGTCCCAGCTCCCATGGCAGCTGGTCTGGAAGAGGCTGCGAAAAGGGGTATAGAGGCATCTAAAGCCCAATTCTGGATGGCTGTAGACAATAATGACACTGCTGCCAGACAGATGGCTGCTTCTATGTCACTTGAAGATTTACTTGGCTCAGAGCTACCAATTTGACCCAAGACGCACAGTCAGAGGCTTTGGATTTTCCATGTGAGCCTTCATCCCTGTTCGGGGAGCAAACGGAGGCTTATATGAAGAAAATTAATGATTACAAAACAGCCTACAAAAGTGCTGCTACCAAGGAAAAGGCATCTACATCCCAGAAGCACCAAGCTAAAGGGGGTAGAGGCAGGGGCCATTATAGGCCATTTTTTCAGCCTCATGTTTTTCCCCAGTACCAAAAGCAGAGGGGTTATTTCAGGGGCAGGGGCAGGAGAGGCAGCAACTGTATTAGCCCCAGCACCCAGACAGCAGCCCAAGCCAGGCAGACACCCTGAGGTGTTTGCTCGGGTCACCTCCCCAACCACAGTAGGAGGCAGGCTGGCCCACTACCTCCAAGAATGGCAGTCCCTTACCACAGACAAGTGGGTCTTGGAGGTAGTGGGCCAGGGCCTAGCTCTTAGCTTCAGGTTCATGCCAAAGCTGCGGGCAAGGGTCTTCAGACCCTCTTCCCCATCAGAAATAACACTGTTAGAAGGGGAAGTATTGAATCTTCTGTCTCAAAAGTCAGTAGAGCCAGTTCCTCAGGCACAAAGGGGAAAGGACCTTTATTCAAGATACTTTCTCACAACAAAAAGAACTGGGGAGTGGCGACCCATACTGGGTCTCAGGCACCTAAACAGACATTTGTTAAAACCAAAATACAAAATAGTGACTCTGGCAACAGTCCTCCCAACTCTAAGACAAGGGGATTGGCTTGCATCTCTGGACAGAAAGGTTGCTTACTTTCACATCCCCATCAGGCAGTCCCACAGAAAATATTTATTAATTTGTTTAGTTTTTGTTGACCGGGTAAGTGCACTAGACAAATCCTGCCTATTTTCAGGCACGACCTGGGGAAGGGGGATACAGATGAATGCCAACTGACCTTGAACCAGATTAAGCTAATATCTTGGATTCAGACTTCCATCAGGCCATTATCTGTTCAAGGCAGTGCCTTTCGGGCTGACTTCTGCTCCAAGGGTGTTCACAAATTGCTTAGCTGTGGTGGTGGGACACCTAAGGAGACAGGGCATGGGAGTGTTCCCTTATCTGGATGACTGGCTAGTTGTAGGTCAATCACCTCAACAGGTCAGGGAGTCCCTGACACACAGGACGTTCTGCAATCACTAGGGTTCCTAGTCATCCTGAGAAGATCTGTATTGGAGCCGGTACGGCTCCTGGAATGAATAGGAGCTGAACTGGAGACGGAGAGGAAGGGCATTTCTTCCACAGACAAGAGCGAGCAGTCTGATACAGTTGGCAAGTACCTTCAAACTGCACAGCCTAGGGCCCGCAAGGCACTTCTTACAGTTGTTGGGTCACATGGCAGCTTCCACAGTAACAGTGTCAGGAGCAAGGTTCCAAATGAGAGACATTCAGTTTCATCTCAAGTCGCACTGGCATCAGAAAAGAGACTCACTGCCAAAGCTGGTGCCAGTCACAGGAACACTCCTTTGGGCACTTCAGTGGTGGCTGGAAAAAGACAATCTCAGACAGGGTGTACCATTCCAACAGGTAAACCCCTCTTTGGTGCTAATCACAGATGCTTCCCTCTTGGGATGGGAGGCACATCTGGAGGAGTACACTGCTCATGGCACATGGCTCAAGCAGGAGTCACTGTTGCACATAAACCTGCTGTAGCTCAGAGCAGACTTCCTGGGAATCCAGTTCTTCGCCAGTATGCTACAGGGAAAAGTGGTGCAGGTCTGGACAGACAACACAACCACTGTGTACTACATAAACAAGCAGGGAGGCACAAGGTCAACCCCCCTGTGCACAGAGGCCATGGAAATTTGGAGTCTGGCATATTACCTGGGGATTTCCCTGTCAGCGGTCCACCTAGTAGGGAATGACATTATCCAGGCAGATGCTGTCAGCAGAATCAACCAGAACCACCCTTGAGTGGTCTCTGAACAAGCAGGTGTTGCAGATTGTTTTCAAAAGGTGGGGCATTCCAGAGGTAGACCTTTTTGCAGCTCCAGACAACAGTCAGCTGCAGGCCTCCTGTGAGGGGCACAGTCCCACTGGATGCACTACTGTTGGACTGGACAGGGAAGTTCCTATATGCCTTCCTTACATTTCCACTGTTGCTAAGAGTCCTGAACAAGTTCAGATCACAGTCGGGGACAATGATCCTCATTGCTCCAGAATGGCCAGGCAGCCCTGGTATTCCCTGATTCTTGGCTCTGGCAGTGGCCAAGCCGATCAGCCTCCCCAGAAAATACAACTTACTGACTTTCTCCCAGGGCAGGATCCTATATACCAACCTCCAGTCCCTTAGGCTCAAGGCCTGGCTCTTGAGGACCTAGAGTATGCTAACTTACATCTCTCTGAAATGGTCATGGAGGTCCTCTGTTTCTAGAAAGCCTTCCACCTGGAAGACCTCCTCATCCAAGTGGAAAAGGTTCTCCATTTGCTGCCAGAGTAAGAATACGGATCACACTCAGGCGAGCTTGCCAGTTGTCCTGGATTGCCTGACCCACCGTTATTCCCTTGGTCTAAGATCATCCACTCTGAAAGTGCACTTGGCAGCTGTCTCTGCTAATTTATCAGCAGGCAAGGCATCATCCCTGGCTTCGAGCTCAGTGATTGGAAAGTTCTTCAAGGGGCTGCTGCATTTGCACCCCCACACTGGAATCCCACCCCAGTGTGGGATCTCAACATTCATATTGCACAGCTCATGCAGCCACCTTTTGAGCCTATGTCCTTGGCAGATCTCAAGTATGTAACCTGGAAAATTGTTCCTGGTGGCAGTTACCTCTGCCAGGAGGGTTAGTGAGCTCCAGGCTTTATCCACAGAGACTCACTACATTGCATTCCACTTGGACAAGGTCATCCTCAGCACTAACAAGAAATTTTTCCCTAAGGTGGTATCTGATTTCCATCTTAATCAGTCCATTACACTTCCAGTCTTTTTCACTGACCATTCCACTTCATCGAAACAAAGACTGCATAGCCTAGATGTTGAGAGCTATCGGCTACTACCTGGACCACACAGAGGGTCACAGGGGAGACAGTATCACAGTACCCAACTCTTCTTGACCTACAGAGAAGTGGGAAAAAGTAAACCAGTCACAGAAAGTTCCATTGCAAGGTGGATTGTGGCCTGTATCCAGTTTTGCTATGACAGCCTCCAACAAGTCTCAGGGCCCACTCTACTAGAGCAACAGCTGCTTCCATAGCAGCTTCAAGAGACATTTTTCTGCTAGAAATCTGCAAAGCAGCTACCTGGAAAACTCTTCATACATTCACAAAGCACTACTGCTTGGATACCCAGGCTAGAAGGGATGCCAAGTTTGGCACAGTAGTACTGCAGATCCTGTTCTCTAAATAGGTTGTCTGCCTGCCTCCAAATGCACTGCTTGAGTAGTCTGCATTTCTCAGAATACAGTAAGATTTCCTGGGGCTTGAAGGAAAAATGACTTACCATCCTAATATTTCTTCCACTGGAATCTTACTGTATCTAGCTCCCACCCTTCTTCCCCTACTAAAACCTAGGGGGCACTGCTTGTCAGCTGTCCATATCCTATAGCAAACCTGCTGGCGGAACTGTTATTTTCTTGGGCATCTGTGACTTGAGTCTTGGAGGTGCCTTGCTGTTCGAAAGGGGGGTTGGTCTGAATTTGTTATATTTGAATAGCATAGTTAGCTTTAGCTTATGCATGCTTCGTAAAAATTTGTCGGTTGCAGGAAGTGCAACCAGGGACAGTGGTTTGAAAACTGAGTTTGAGCCTAGCATTCCACTATTTGCATAGGTTCTATTAACCATTTTGGCTCTGGGGCAGTCCTGTGGTGAGACCATACTGCATTTGTCAGAATACAGTAAGATTCTCTTGGAAGAAACATGATTACTATGGTAAGTAATTTTTTCTTCCTCCCCCTGCAGGCCCTCTGATAACTCTGGCTAATTCCAGAAAATGGGTAGTTAGTGTCATGAAGTGGTGATACCACTTCGGCAATGTGCTGGCCCTAGTGTTCCATGGAGCTTCATTGCTGAGGTCCATATGATGTTATCTCAACCTCTCGATGGAAACTCAGCTTTGTTGCGTATGGTTGCTCTTGCGTTATTCTATATATTCCTCCTCCCTCCTCCAAGTAAAACTGCTGACAGTGTGTCAACCTAAAGGAAAAGGGTGACGATATTGGTTAGGAAGAGACTACTACATCATAAATGGCTGCACAGTTTCAGGGGTATGCTAAATTTCAGGAAGGATGCCATGAGAAGAGATCACAGACTATAAACAAAACACATTTTGGTATTATTACACCCCGTTTTGTTCATACAAAGAAAAAGGATGCAGATAAAAACAGCTCCTTGTGCAAATTCTGCAGAAGTTAAGCAGTCATAGTTCTAGAAAATAGTTTGAGACATAAGGGGTCCCAGAAAACTTCAGGAGACTTCATGAGATGCATTTTCTGTTGTTCATAAGACAAAAATAATTCAGTTACTTTATTAACGGAGTGAAACTGAATAAACCAGAACAATATAGTATTTAGTTTTTCAGATGATAACTTAACAGCTTTATGTGTATTTTGAAATTTGTTATCTCAGCACAGAATTTCTTCATTTATTTCTATGACTTATCAGCTGTTTGGCCTTCATTTAGAGTCCATAGTATTTAGACATTTAATATCGGTATTATGTCATTGGAGTTGTGTAGACTTTTATCTGTTCATTGGAAAAAAAGTTAAATCAGCATAGTGCCGTTTTCATAATTCTCTTTAAAGTACTGCTTACATGTTGGATCACATGGACTGTGTTTATGTTTAGGGCTTTGCTTTTCATGGTACCTTTTAGGGCAAAATCATGGTACTGTCATTGTCGAAACGGTCATGGAAATCTTAGTAAAAAGTCTCTGACCTATTTTGTGGTAAACCAGTTATCTCTGTTTTAGTGTATTTTTTTTTATACAGGCACATGACCACAGATTAAAAGATTAAAATGTTTTTAAAAATTACGTTTTGTGACAGCTCAGTAGTAGGCAACAGCAGTGTGCTGCCTTCCAGGAGACGAAGGTCCTTGTGTGAGTCACAGAATCCAGCATTGGGGGTGGTTGAGGGCCAGGCACATTGCGAAGCTGAGGTACAAAATTACAGCTCTGTCACAGCAAACACCAAACACTATGGTATTTTAATCTCAAATGCTGAAAACCATGGTTATAGATAATGCCAACAGTCATGGCATTTTCATAAAAGTGGGGGGGAAAAAAATCAATGAATCCATGACTTTCATGACAAAGGTACAGACCTGTTCATGTTATTGCTTATTTATTTATTTATATAAATGTTTAACCAGGAAGGCATGCTGAGCAGGCTACTGCTTGATTCCAGATGCATCCTGGGGAAGGGGGACATAGACCAGAGAATGACATCATAATACAAGTGCGGTACATAATGCTAACAATAGGTCCTGGTATTAAGACATAATAGAGCGAGAGCAATAGATAAAGGCACATTTTACATACATTGCCAAAAATAAAGGTGGATTGGTAGGCTAGGATAGGTATTACAAGAACTGTAGCAAATAATAATGCCATGGAACTCTTCCAAAGTTGCGTAAAGTTCATACATGCTATTTTTTGTTTCCCAGTCTTTGTCAGATGCTTTGATTTCCCTCCAAATGGTTTATCCTCGAAGAAACCTTTCAGCTGACCAGTGGCGGAATGCTCAGTTATTGAGTCTCATCAGTGCTCCCAGCACTATGCTAAACCCTGCACAATCGGACACAGTAAGTTTCCTTGTCCTGCTCTGTAGTATCATGTCACACCCTCTCTCCACTGTAAAACAACTTAATTTCAGGAAGGTAGTCCCTAAATTATGGAAAGCAATGCAATGCAAACTTAAATTTGAAAAGCAGTTGGCAAAATGGTGGATATCATTTATTTTGTAACCATGGAGATGTGACATTAGTTTTATATGAGGTAACTGTAAGACAGCTTGGGGGAGGAATGAAATGCTTTGCAAGGCAATCCAGTTAAAAACATTTTTGAGTGAGTGGAGCAGTTAAAAAAACATCTGCAGTATTGTGCTATATAA